>CM060984.1:32289722-33497591 GCA_030765065.1 Deroplatys truncata | reverse complement strand
GATACTCACATATTGATGCATGTCCATGCAGTGCTGCATAATGTAGAGGAGTATATTTGTCAGTGTCAATTATTGCAACAGAAGCACCACGAGCAATTAACAGCTCCACAACAGGAAGATATCCATAATAACAAGCCAGGTGCAGGGGAGAGGCACCATCATCTTCCTTAACATCAACTTCTGCACCCTTGTCCAGAAGATACTCACATATTGATGCATGTCCATGCAGTGCTGCATAATGTAGAGGAGTATATTTGTCAGTGTCAATTATTGCAACAGAAGCACCACGAGCAATTAACAGCTCCACAACAGGAAGATGTCCATAACAACAAGCCTCATGCAGGGGAGTTCCACCATCATCTTCCTTAACATCAACTTCTGCACCCTTGTCCAGAAGATACTCACATACTGCTGTATGTCCTTCCTGTGCTGCATAATGTAGAGGAGTATATTTCTTATTGTCAATTATTGCAACAGAAGCACCATGAGCAATAAGCAGCTTCACTACAGGTAGATCTCCATTAGAACAAGCCTTGTGTAGGGGACTGATCTTCTCATTATTTCCAACATTTATATCTGCCCTCTTGTTCAGAAGATACTGACATATTGCTAAACGTCTATATTTTGCTGCATAATGTAGAGGAGTGTTTTTACTTGAGTCGCCTAAATTAAGTGAAGCACCATGAGAAATGAGTAACTTCACTACAGAACTATGTCCTTTGTAAGAGGCTAGGAGTAGGGGTGTAATCTTAAGTTTATCTACAACATTCACATCTGCTCCCTTGTCCAGAAGATGTTCACATACTGCAACATGCCCATGCTGTGCTGCATCATGTAGAGGAGTTCTATCTTTATTATCTACAACATTCACGACTGCACCCTTGTCCAGAAGATGTTCACAAACTGCAACATGTCCAAGTTGTGCCGCATAATGTAGAGGAGTTCTATCTTTATTATCTAAAACATTTGCATCTGCACCTTTGTCTAGAAGATGTCCACATATTGTAGCATGGCCAAGTTGTGCTGCATAATGCAGAGGAGTATTATTTTTACCATCTACAACATTTGCATTTGCCCCCTTATCCAGAAGATGTCCACAAATTGCCACATGTCCATGTTGTGCTGCATAATGCAGAGGTGTACTTTGCAATAAATCATGCAACTCAAGTGAAGCACCATGAGAAATGAGCATCTCAACTGCAGCCAGATCACCCTCAGAACATGCCACATGCAGCAGTGACATCCCCTGCTCATTTACTGCATCAACATCTGCCCCATTCTCCAGAAGATACTCCTGTATCGCTGTATGTCCCTGCTTCATTGCATAATGTAGAGGAGTATAGATGTCTGAGCTATATACATTAACAGAAGCTCCACGACAAATTAGCAGCTTCACAACAGGAAGATGTCCTTCGGAACAAGCCAAATGTAGAGGTGTGATAGTGTCTTCACCAGCTTCAACACCTGCCCCCTTGTCCAGAAGATGTTCACATACTGCAACATGCCCATGCTGTGCTGCGTAATGTAGAGGTGTCTTGCCTGTGCTATCTACAACATTAACATCTGCTCCCTTGTCTAGAAGATGTTCACAAACTGCAACATGCACATGTTGTGTTGCATAATGTAGAGGTGTGATAGTGTCTTCACCAGCTTCAACACCTGCCCCCTTGTCCAGAAGATGTTCACATACTGTAACATGCCCATGTTGTACTGCATAATGTAGAGGAGTCTTGCCTGTGCTATCTACAACACTAACATCTGCTCCCTTGTCCAGAAGATGTTCACAAACTGCAACATGCCCATGCTGTGCTGCATAATGTAGAGGAGTCTTGCCTGTGCTATCTACAACACTAACATCTGCTCCCTTGTCTAGAAGATGTTCACAAACTGCAACATGCACATGTTGTGTTGCATAATGTAGAGGTGTCTTGCCTGTGCTATCTACAACACTAACATCTGCTCCCTTGTCTAGAAGATGTTCACATACTGTAACATGCCCATGTTGTACTGCATAATGTAGAGGTGTCTTGCCTGTGCTATCTACAACACTAACATCTGCTCCCTTGTCTAGAAGATGTTCACAAACTGCAACATGCATATGTTGTGTTGCATAATGTAGAGGTGTCTTGCCTGTGCTATCTACAACACTAACATCTGCTCCCTTGTCTAGAAGATGTTCACAAACTGCAACATGCACATGTTGTGTTGCATAATGTAGAGGAGTCTTGCCTGTGCTATCTACAACACTAACATCTGCTCCCTTGTCTAGAAGATGTTCACAAACTGCAACATGCACATGTTGTGTTGCATAATGTAGAGGTGTCTTGCCTGTGCTATCTACAACACTAACATCTGCTCCCTTGTCTAGAAGATGTTCACATACTGTAACATGCCCATGTTGTACTGCATAATGTAGAGGTGTCTTGCCTGTGCTATCTACAACACTAACATCTGCTCCCTTGTCTAGAAGATGTTCACAAACTGCAACATGCACATGTTGTGTTGCATAATGTAGAGGTGTCTTGCCTGTGCTATCTACAACACTAACATCTGCTCCCTTGTCTAGAAGATGTTCACAAACTGCAACATGCACATGTTGTGTTGCATAATGTAGAGGAGTCTTGCCTGTGCTATCTACAACACTAACATCTGCTCCCTTGTCCAGAAGATGTTCACAAACTGCAACATGCACATGTTGTGTTGCATAATGTAGAGGTGTCTTGCCTGTGCTATCTACAACACTAACATCTGCTCCCTTGTCTAGAAGATGTTCACAAACTGCAACATGCACATGTTGTGTTGCATAATGTAGAGGTGTCTTGCCTGTGCTATCTACAACACTAACATCTGCTCCCTTGTCTAGAAGATGTTCACAAACTGCAACATGCCCATGCTGTGCTGCATAATGTAGAGGTGTCTTGCCTGTGCTATCTACAACATTAACATCTGCTCCCTTGTCTAGAAGATGTTCACAAACTGTAACATGCACATGTTGTGTTGCATAATGTAGAGGTGTCTTGCCTGTACCATCTACAACATTAACATTTGCTCCCTTGTCCAGGAGACGTTCACAAACTGTAACATGCCCAAGTTGTGCTGCGTAATGTAGAGGAGCCTTGTCTGTATTATCTATAACATTAACATCTGCTCCCTTGTCCAGAAGATGTTCACAAAGTCCAACATGGCCTTGTTGTGCTGTGTAATGTAGAGGAGTACTGCCTGCATCATCTACCACATTCACATCTACTCCTGAGGCTATGATAGACTTCACCTCTGCTTCATTTCCATTTCTTGAGAACGTAAACATTTGTTCGACTCTTGCAGCAACATTTTGTGTGCCATGTATGCTTGTTACGTATGCTTGCGGCTGCAACAGAACAAAATACACAATCACTAATTACAAAGTAACATTAAAATTAATTCCATATAACAAGATATTTCAGAACAAGCATATTGGTAAGAAAATTACAAAACGCATTTCAATCCTGAGTACATTTTGAATTAACACATACGGTTGCCATGATATCAAAATTGGAAAGTATTTCAACAACTCTGGCTCAAATAATACAAAATGTGATGAACATAACATTAAATGTCAATAAAGTCCTATTTATGCCATTACTTTACCAACAAGTTAACAATAACATCTGACTTTAGACCTCATATCGACTCCCAGACACTTAGCTACTTATTGCAATAGAAATACTTTCTCAACTTGAACCTATTAACTGCCTCATATATTTAAAGAATATCAAGAACACATTTTTGCAAGCATATGTTCCTGGAAGGTTATCTCTCATGTTTGAATCACAAGGACTTATATAAATATTACTGCATAGTTTTTTGCTTGGACTTCAACCAGTTTTTAGTTGCATTACACCATTTTCACAAATGGTTAAAATTCTGAGTTTTGTAATTATGGCATAATCTGAGTTTACTTCTTAGCAACAAGCAATATGACCTTAACATTGCAGTTGTAGCAATGAGATTAAAAACCAGTTACTTTGCAGTATAAAAATGTGCACTTGATACGTATGACCATTTTATTAAAGCTACTGTGCATAGAATTTTCTTTAAAAATGAATTACCAACAATAAATATAGTCTTAACAGTTTTATCAAGCTTCAGGGTTACTTAATTCAACAGATAAACTCTATACAGCCTAATAGTGTTTTCAAAAACTGACTTAACAAGTCTATGTGGCTGTTTAAAGAAATGTAAATTTCAAACATTTGTTTCGTAAATCCCATGTAAAGTAGTGTGCTACATGTTTGTATTTATCATGGGTAGCTATGCCCTTAAGCTTGTTGACAAGGGACCAGGAGGATGATATTACACAATCATACTTCAGATAGAAGTAATTGCTCCATTGTCAAACACTTTTCTCAGTTGAATACTTTATACATTTGTAGTTACATTTCACATGTTGGATCCACTTGCTAGGAAAGGTTTACTTATGGCAGAGCAACTTAGCTAGAGATACAGAGGAACACATCTTAGTATGTTTACATATGGGGTACAGTTACTTTTGATGGGTAGTACTAATCTTTGACAAACATGGCTGATATGTTATAACTGACTGCAACACCATCCACTGGAAAAACTATTATAAATGTTTTTCTTTTCTAAGCCACTTGAGAATGATCTAGCAGCTGTTACTTGGTTATATTCACCTTCCTGCTCCAGAAGACTTCTCATTCATTGTGAATGTTTTCATTTGAAAGCAAGTTTTTTAACTTCTTTCCCATTATGGTTTCTTTCCAGACAATCTTGTGCAAGGCTTAACATTTGACATAGTACTATATAACCTACTTCACAAATATTTTGTGTTAAACTTCACACTTTTATTTAAATTGACTGCTATTTCTACAACGGACCATGGTAAATACCATCTTCTAAGAAGTGATATCAATACATTTAGCATTCATTGTCAATCTGAATCTACATAACGCACGTGAGAGTGTGGTTTCCCAATGTAACTTTTCCAAAGTGACCTGTTGGGGTTTAATTACCCTCTGCCACATGATACACCTACATTAATCCATCAATTTGCGGCAGTTTTAAAGGAACTTCCATTTCTATCCAAACCCAAGAAACACATTCATTTAAATACAAATCCACTATGGTCTCTGATCCTATTTAATCTATGGAATACTAGCTTTAATACATTTAAAAAAAAAAGGTTTACATAACACATTTCTTTTTCTATTCTTCTTGAAATGGGCTCCTCTTTTTAATATCAAATTAAGATGCACATTTGAGAGGTTTAATTCCATATCGCAAGATGTGCAGCATTCCGATGTGGGCATATGTTCAGTTGCTTATTGTTGCTGTTTGCGCAAATTTGTGCTCGTCACTGATAACTCATCCCAAATGAAATTTAAGATTTCACCTCTTGAATGTGAGGCAAACATGTTAGCCCTGTACCATGAACGTGAAGAGTGAGGAAGAGAGAACAACAATGTTGTCCCTAGAAAATGAACAATTTAAAGGAAAATATTACATACAAGATTAATAATACTGACATGGGTAAAATGGAATGTTTTGGGCTGTATCTTCAGCAGGGTGAAGCCTGTGTTCAACATTTTCTATACGAGTTAGTAGTCTCACAAACATACTCTACATTTGAAGTATAACAAAATGTGCTTAGAATGTCTCATTTTGAGAAGTCTTGGTAACTTCAGTTCTTTACCGTAAGGCTATTAATGTATACAATTTCCTCTTACATCATACCATGAAATAAAAGTATGGTTTCATTCACTTGAACTTGACTGCACACTCCGTTTCTTTTTTATTTTTTTTTTATTATTTGTTTGTAGAGTTGTTTGAATAGATGAAACCTCCTATGTAGCATGGATCTGGTACAACTTGAATCACATGACATTGTAATTATAGTCTCCAAGTACTTAACAATAGTTGCACCAGAAATGTGCATCTGTTAAGTACAGTGTATGCAAAACATTGTGACACTCCATTTGCGCAAGAGAGGAGAAATGAGGAGGAGTGGTGGGGGAGCAAGGATCTAGAAGTGACATCAGTCACACAATTACACAAGGCATTGTAAACAATTGTTTAAGCTTACAATACCACCCTTACAGCAGGTGGAACAATCACCCACACCACTTTTATTGCATAGGTGCGCTGGTCGATGCTATTGTGCATCTATGCTTCAGGAGTGGGGGACTGTCACCACGTTTTACACAAACTGTACTTGATTACAACATTTATAGTTTTGGAAATGTCCTATGCCTACTTGATATCAGCATTCATCTCACAATATTTATAGATTTGTAAATGCCATATAGATAAGTAGTGATCACTATGTGGGATCCACAAATCAGAAGACACCAGGGAAGACTGTAGATTAGATGGGCAGCCATGTCCGTGAAAATGGCATGCTAAGAGTGGTCAAGAAAGGCAAAAGACAGAACTTAGTGGATAGAACTAGAACATAGTCTATCCAATCTCAAATTAATTGAAATGTTATAGAGTTAAACAGGACCAAAGTGACATCAGTCAATGAGTATTACAGTGTAGAGTTAATAGAACAATAATTCAGCAGACTGACATAATGTTACCTCGCTTGGAATAATGAGCCAACCCTTCTAAAAGAGGCCTTGCCCTTTAAGGGACAGTGTGACTAAATACATTCAGTCACATTATAGCTACCGCCGAAATAAGACCAATCAGCTGAGCTGCATATCTGCTACATATTTAACATTAAGGGAACAAAGACCAAAACTGGAACAAGATTCCTGTAAATGTGACATGTCCGGAAGTTTCAGACCTGTACTTATGACTGGCAGATAAACACATTAGTTAAAATCTTTTCACTTATCTGATAAATACATTGAAAATGCATACCATGAGTTCTGCATATTCACAATCTGAAAGAATATTCTCTATATCAGCTAACAGGAATATTTAGCGAGGTGTAACGGTGATCTGGTAGACAGAGATAAAATAAAAACAATTACTGTATTTGGGTTTATGATTTAAGACTTCTACTGAAAAAGTGAGCATTTTATAAGTATATACATACCATCTTTCAAGAAAGTGAATGGATGAATATCACCCTATGGAGGGTGAGAAATCAGTCATGGTAGAAACCAAATTAACAGCTTCCTCACTGAAGCTTGTATCTTTATTTCACATGTATGCCTGAATACAGATATGCACTATATATCCCAAAGCTATTTAAAATCCACCTATAAAATAACTACTGCCTACTTAATTGGTGGCATTAATAGAACCATTCGTAATACAGAACAGCGATTTTCATTTATTTTATCTACCAATCCATCTTTTTTCTATGAATATATTTATATTTGAATATTACTTCTAGTTTTTTTGCTCATGAAGTGAATTTCTAAGCTCTTTTTGTTTTTCATTAATTGACTGGCATTTGTAGGTTAAAAACTGTTTGTTTTTTGTTTTTGGGACTCTTACCATTAACAAATGACATTTAATGAATATTTTTGGCTACATCCCTAGTAATAATTCGAATCATGTAATGTCTGTTCATAAAATGCATCATTGAAACATTAACACTGAAAAAATAGAAGGAAACAAACGAGTTGTGTCTTAGGAATTCAAGTTAATATCTGGATGTTATCAACCTAACATAAATATTACTGGTCTGGCTCTTCCAATTATGTTAATTGCAGCTAACTTACCTTTTAGTGTTTCTGGCACTTATTGTACAGGCCCGAAATTGTTAGCCTTTATTACAATAAAACTATTTGGTTTGCTTATAATCCAAACATAATATTTCTTGCATTTAAAGGACAAACTCTTACCTTCTGAACAGCTGGAGCTGCAGCAGTCTCACTGTTCGTACTGCTGGGTACTATTTGACCCCCCTCTTCTAACTTTTCCTCCAATTCTTGATACTTCTTTTCAAGATCAGACTTCTCTCTAATGTGCATTGTCTTCAGGTTTTTATAACGCTTCTCTTCAGTCAACTTAGCAAGACTGCTAGTTTCTTTATGAAATTCTGGGTTCTTCAGCACCAAGTCTCTCCTACTGCTTGTTTCATCAGCCAATTTTTGCATGAGCTCTCCGACTTTTACCTGAAGATCAATATTCATCTCTACTTCCATTTCATCACACTGTTTTCCTGTTGGCCCTTTGGTTTTTTCCAGTTCACCATCCCCTTCTTTCTCAGTGTTAACAACATTTTGTTGGTGGACAACACATATTTGCTGTTGAAGCTCTTCACACAGCGATTGGTTTCCTTCAACCTTCTCCTGAAGAGCAGCAAGTCTCAAAAGAGAAGTTTGGTCTGTATCTGGTTGATCAGCCATGTTGTAGAAGCTGATGTATGCACCTGCAAGCAAACAATGTTTGATAAACAATGATCATTCCTCAGATCCAGGACCTGCAGAGAGCTCACACGGAATTGATGAGATGAATTAACTGAGTTACATTAAACCGAGGCAGTTGTTATTCTTTGTGTAATGGTTACTAAGCTAGCATCTTAAAATGCCAAAAACACAGTTTAGACCAAGCAGAGGACAATATATTGAGTGTAAAAGCCTTAGCATGATTTCCTTCTGAAGAGAAGAAAGGTTGGTGGTTCATGTAATGCTTGTTCTATAATCATATGGATTTTTCTACCGACTCTTCAGCAAACTATTCTTAAAAAAAATTATTGTTTTACTTTATGTTAGTAGAGATCAACATTTGCAGAAATGCTTGTATTATATATAGTGTTATAGCAATAAGAGGGATACAATAGGGTGAAGCAATAGTATGTTTTAAAACGGGTCACTATGTGATTATTTACAAATTTACTGCTCTTTGCTCAATTTAAAAAAAGAAGAAGAAAAGTAGAGTAGCACTTGAAAAATATAGTGTATTTGACAAAGAATTAACAAAGGGTATCTCGAAAAGGGTTAAGGTCACTAAAAATGTATTTAACAAGTTGTTTTTTTGCGATATAGTTTTGTGCTTATCTCTTGGTTTACTAGTTATACAAAATTACATACAATGCCTTTGGAATGAAGAGTTCCTCAAAGGCTATTTGTACCAGACAGTTCAAATACATATTTTATTTGTCACAGGAATATATACTAAATGTATTCTAATCAAAATCATTCATGATAGATTTTAGAATATGAAAAATGCAAAATATTTTCTTTTAACACATAGCTTGAGGTGGGGATTTTGTTTAAAATACTTGAGTCACATTCTTGGTGGATTTCGAACTTAAAATTAAAAGTTTATTATTTATGCTACATTTTGTCTTTAATTACAGGGTGGCCCTTACTTAAGTATATGATGCTCAATGGACTGCAGTGTTTCAGATACTCTAAGATGAAAACACTCTATAGCCTGAAAGTGAGGTTAATGAAGCCAAACTCTCAAAGGTGCGTGTCCAGAGAGTTGAACATTTCATGCATGACTCTGTAAAGAATAATGTAGGACCTGAAATTAAAGCCATATCCTAATTTGATAAATGCTGCAAATGATGATGCAGATAAATGTATAACTGTGGCTGGGAAAAATGTTGCAGAAAAATCAAAGTTTAGAAGAAGACACAATTTGGACAGATAAAGCCAAGTTTCATATTTTGGGTAATGTTAACCAACAAACCTGCATCTGCTGGCGGCGAGTAAACTTCAATAAAACCATGACTATTAATTATAAAAGTCCTGGTGTCATGGTATGGGGCTAGGTCTATTATAATTGGTTGATTACTGCATTTTTTTCTAATGATAACGCAAGTGTAGAAAGTTACCTGCAATTGCTGAGACATTGTGTATCTTTTATTGTCTGCAAGACAAGACATTAATGATCTAGGATGGCAGCAAGATAGAGCACCGCCACAATATGCCATATGAATTTCAAAGAAACATTCCTGCAATCTGGATTGGCCAGCATTGATGCAGTAATTTGTATCACAAATTACTTATATGTAAATAATGATTGTAATATGAATATGCATTTTTATGTGACATTGATTTGAGATGTTTATTGATTGTAATTATTGTTGAGAAGTAAGTTTATATGGCCTTACTGAAACTGACAATAATAGCGTGCAATAATGCAGCGAGGGGGTGAGCTGTTTATCATTATTGGAAACGAGGAAGTTGCGTAATGTTGGCGCGTTTAGAATCTTCTGGAACATTTCCCTAGAGCATATGTATTCATAATTTTCATTGGATATAAAAATAGACGCTAATGTTGGCGCGTTTGATTAGCCAATTGCAGTTCAGTTATAATCTTTAGGCATATCTGGATGAAGGAGTATAAAAGGTAGGTTAGAGGTAAAGACCCCGTCAGTTCATCGAAAATCTCAGTACACTACACGTCGTCTTCCAGTCAGTTCGACGAAAATATTTGTATGATACACGTCGCCTTCAGTCCAGCTGAAATATTACACGTCGGCTATAGATTCACAAGTTACGCGTAGCAGAATTATGAAAAATCTAAAGTGTTAAATAAATTCTTTCATCAATGTTATCTTTGGATAAAAGATTCCTTTCCATTTACACAACCTGTATAAAGAGAAGTGCTCGAGCCAAAAGGATAATAGCTAGCCGGAGGACAGTAAAAAATTTAAATAAAATAAAAGTCGCATTCTTTCAAACAAAAACTAATACTGCCGCAAATTGCTAACACCAGATGGAGCTACGAACCTAACAAAGAATTACGTCACAAAATGGCATCACCACGTGAAGTAAACACACATACACAAACATTACAAGTAATAACACTTCAAATTGGTTCCCAAACGTGGGGTCAATAAATAATGTCACAACTAATACAGTCGCAAATTGGCACCCAGAATGTG
Organism: Deroplatys truncata; assembly: GCA_030765065.1. Lineage (NCBI taxonomy): Eukaryota > Metazoa > Arthropoda > Insecta > Mantodea > Mantidae > Deroplatys > Deroplatys truncata. Next base: position 33,486,793 of record CM060984.1, on the reverse strand, counting down.
GGGCAGAGTAACCAGGAAGAAGTGAGATAACCAGGAAGGGGCAAAGAAACCAGGACGTGGAGCGAATGGAGAAGTGAACTGAACTACAAGACGCAGATTCCAGAAACAACAAAAGGGACGACAGACTACGCGGATGATTGGACATCGTAATTCCAAGATTACAAGGCAACAGGGAAATTCAACTACAGAACACCAAAACAACGTAGATTCATCATAACACAACGCAGAAGCAACATATAATCTAGGAGAGAGGGGCAGAAAGCTGGACATCAAAGCAACATCAGCAGATAGCATCAGAAAGGTTAGAAAGTGTAAAATATTTAAATGTACCTTAGGAGGGGTAGGATAAAGAAAACAATGGCTACTAATAATATTGAAGAAACAATGATGGAAGGAGATAGTGTAACAGCTGTAATTCAATACAGGTTACAGAAAATAGCTCAAACAATGTAGGATTTGAGGGAGGAAATGTTAGTGCAGAAAGTGAGAATAGAATAGCAGGAAATGTTAATTTTGATGCTGGTATGATGATGGAAATGATGAGAAATTTTTTTGATACGTTAAGGGAAGATATGCAAAAGAATAATGGGAAATTAGAACAAAAACTAACTCAGAATAATGAGAAATTGAGGGAAGAAATTGGTAAGAGTAATGAGAAATTAGAGCAAAAATTAGATCAAAATAGGGAAGAAATTGAAAAGAAATTCATGGAGCTAGATAGTAGTATGATGAGAATGAGAAATGAAAATCAGGAAATGATAGCAAATGAAATAGGTGAAGTTTCAAAGAAAATGTCAGAAATGAGTAGGGAAATATCAAACCAAAAAAGTGAGGATAATACTAAGTTTGAACATGTTGATGTAGAATGTACAGAGTCAGATAGTAGAATGAGTAACATTTCAAATGAGATAAGAGAGATGAAAGAGGTTATGAACGTAGATGTGAATCTGGCGCAAGTTAATTTCAGAGGGGAGATATCAGAAATACAGAATGAGTCAGTAATGCAAAGAAATAAATTGTACGAAGAAGTTAAAGTTTTGCCTGTAAATAATCAAAAGTTAACTTCTGAAGTTAACAAGTACCAAGATGTTCAAATTGAAAACTCCAATCCAGTACAGATGATTACAGACTTGTCAGAGTACTCTTAAATTACAAAGATAGTAGAAGAATTGAAAATGACAGTTGTTAAAAGATGTGTTGTTCAGGAAACTTTAGATTGTTTTCAAATGTTATCAAGGGACGAAATTTCATATGAATACAAGAGGTTATTCATGAACAAATTTTTGAAGGTTAGGATACGGCTACGAGTAATGTTTAGCCACAGACAATTTGATCCAGGAGGGTAAATAGCAATGAGATGTAAAGTAAATGCTGGATAGTTAAAGATGACTTGCAGAGAAATGTATTGGAACGTAAGAGGGTTAAATAAATATGTACGTCATGTGAAAGGAGAAATAAAATTTTGGACATAATTAAATTTTTTTAAAAGGAAAATAACATTTTTTTTGTAACTATAACAGTATTTGAAAATTAAGAATGTAAAGATTGAAACTTAATATGATATTAAAGTAAAAGTGCGTAAATACAATTCCAAGAGTATTGTTAAAATAAAGTACAAAATAACAAAAATTGGTAAAAATAAATAAAACAAATACTTATGTAGCAAACAGAAAATGTGAAACAGTGTCTAGATTTAATAGATGTAAATATATTTATGTAAAGGGTGAATATTTTTGGTAAATATGTTTAATAATTACAAAAAAACCCTTGAATTGATAAATTTTTGTCAATATAAGAAAGTAAACCATTTTTGTAACAGTAACTAAATAATTCAGGGTACAGTATTTGCTATATAAAAAAAAATTGTAATGTCAGATTAATGTTTAAACACATTAAACTAGAGCCACTAAGTAGTGGCGAGATAAAAAAAAAAACATATGTCGTGTGTTAAATACGTGTGAAGTGTCAAGTGGAAGTGATAGCGTGTGTTCCAAGATTTAGGAGACTAAAAACCCAATTATAAAATTTCCAAACAAGTTGTAAATATTCAAAATTATGTTTCTAGTGGGGCATATGATGCAGTAATTTGTATCACAAATTACTTAAATGTAAATAATGATTGTAATATGAATATGCATTTTTATGTGACATTAATTTGAGATGTTTATTGATTGTAATTATTAATGAGAAGTAAGTTTATACGGCCTTACTGAAACTGACAATAATAGCGTGCAATAATGCAGCGAGGGGGTGAGCTGTTTATCATTATTGGAAACGAGGAAGTTGCGTAATGTTGGCGCGTTTAGAATCTTCTGGAACATTTCCCTAGAGCATATGTATTCATAATTTTCATTGGATATAAAAATAGACGCTAATGTTGGCGCGTTTTATTAGCCAATTGCAGTTCAGTTATAATCTTTAGGCATATCTGGATGAAGGAGTATAAAAGGTAGGTTAGAGGTAAAGACCCCGTCAGTTCATCGAAAATCTCAGTACACTACACATCGTCTTCCAGTCAGTTCGACGAAAATATTTTTATGATACACGTCGCCTCCAGTCCAGCTGAAATATTACACGTCGGCTATAGATTCACAAGTTACGCGTAGCAGAATTATGAAAAATCTAAAGTGTTGTAAAGTTAATTATACAAAAAGTTGAAGTACGCGAATTAAGAGTGATCAGTAATGAAGTTATTATAACAGTTTCAGTTTGGCGAGTGTCTAGATCAATGTGTAAATGTGATAGTGACAGTGTTCGACAATAAAAGTATAAATGAAATTCTTTCATCAATGTTATCTTTGGATAAAAGATTCCTTTCCGTTTACACAACCTGTATAAAGAGAAGTGCTCGAGCCAAAAGGATAATAGCTAGCCGGAGGACAGTAAAAAATTTAAATAAAATAAAAGTCGCATTCTTTCAAACAAAAGCTAATACTGCCGCAAATTGCTAACACCAGATGGAGCTATGAACCTAACAAAGAATTATGTCACAAAATGGCATCACCACGTGAAGTAAACACACATACACAAACATTACAAGTAATAACACTTCAAATTGGTTCCCAAACGTGGGGTCAATAAATAATGTTACAAATATACCGTAACAGCATGGATCTGTGGAGTGACCAACTTAGTCTCCTGTTTTAACATAACTTTTTCTTATGGGGTCTTTTAAAAGACAAAGTGTATCAATGTCGCATACACAATTGATTTGGAAGGTGCACCAGTGTAATATGCCATGGAGAAAAGAAAAACCTTTCAAACTTTTAACATTAGTGTGTTCATATTCTATTACGAGTGTCGGCTGATAAGTCCCGGGCCTCTCAATGAAAACAACATTTAAAAATATTTTCTTTTTCTTTCTCAACTTAAGCTCCAGAAAGGTTAATTGTCAACAAACGCGGCACCCACCTCACACAGACATTGTGAAAGCCCAAAACATTACTTAAAATATTACCTGCACATTCTTTTGATATGTTTACAGCCTCTGCTATCTCAAACAACTTTAATCTGTGGTCTTCCAGTACTAAACGATGAATTTTTTCAATCATCTTTGGAGTTGTGACTTCTACAGGGTATCCAGAGCGAGGCTCATCACTACTGCTTGTACGTCCCTTTTTAAACTCTGCAACCCACCTTTTAATCATTGAATATGAAGGAGCAGAGTCTTTCAATGTACTGTCCATTTTCTCCTTGATGTCTTTAGGCGTTAAGCCTTTCAAATGGAAGTACTTAATCACTGCTAGTTTTTCCAAATCCTCCATTTTTGTGAAAACTCTAAAGTTGTCTTGTTTAAAATGCTGTCATTCGAAAACTAAACAAGCTGTTGACTATGGATGCAAGCTAGCCTAGAGTAAAACTATACGATGCTACCGTCTAACTGGCCTAGTGGCTCCATCTCTGTGTGAGGTCCGGGACTTATTAGCCAACCCTCGTACATTGATTTTCTTGTTACTTTACTGCAGTTTGTCAAACATCATATACAAAAATATGGGACACACTGTATATTATTCAAATACTGAAACTGGCCACCATCGCTGTCCATACATTTTTGGCACCTCTTTAGGAAACTATCCATCATGGATAGTGATGTGTACGGATGTGATGGTTCTAGCAGACAGTCAATCTGAACAGAAATTTATCTCAGAATCTGTAAAATGTGATTCCGATATCTTTGTAATCTCACTTGTTCCTCTTCAGATGTATTCAATACGTCCTGAGGTCATGAAAAATAAAAATTCATTGACTTTCTCATTTTTGGTGTTCTAAACATAACATTTGATTTAAAAAAAAAATTAGTAATGAGGGGTTTGGACACTGTAGTATGTTGTTTTTGAAAAATAATTTTATAAGAGAGTGTTCATAGTTATGTTTCAGTGTTAAAGAGAGACAAGAAATAACAAAATTTCATTGCTTGTATATTTGTGTTTAAAAAGTCAAAATTTGACTATGTCCTATGGAATGGGCACTGGGTCTGAAAGGGTTAAACTTAAGTTTCAAATTTACAGAGACCACAGTCATATTATTACACATAGAGTACCAAACGCCCATTGTGGGCATAGGTGGGGGAAGCAGCGGCCAGATGGCAGTCCTTGGCCTGGCAATGGGCTGTTGCGACACAGAGTTTAGAGTACCAAATGAACACCACTGTAGGTGTATTTTTATTTATTGAATAAAAGGATCACAGAGTAATTTTCTGTTAAACTAATATAAATCAAATACACTCATTTACCATTGTAATGCTCTAATTTAGTCTTTCATGTCCAAACATAGTTATTCATAGGTTAGACCTAGAATTTTCTCTGTTACTCATTTGCAGTGAAATAATAATTTTGTCCTGCTAGAATTGCATCCTGTCCCACTGTGCAGTGGTGACGTTCATGAACCTTAGCAGCTGTCATTCATAAATTAATCTTGAGATGACTAAACAATATTATATCAAAGTCTTTCCATTATCATTACACTATGCAGGAATGACGTTTCAAAATGCAACAAATCCACTCGCAGGCATAAATTAATTTCAAGTGGATTTCTACTTCGAATGACGGACTGCAACAAGTGTTACTTTGATTAAAAATGCAGTCAGTCCAGCATCAAAACTGGTTCAAACCGTAAATAAGTCCAGCTTGCTAGGATTGCTAATGTATGTTGCACCTAAAGTGGAGTAACAAAAATGAGAAAGCAAACATTCCAAACCCTTACAACAATGTTTTTGGTTATATACCAATTATTCTTGTGGCGAACATTTTGTTGCATGTGACAGGTTAATTATCCAGCATTGTGTTTTTGTGCTAGCCTGCAGTTCATATACATGATGTACATGAAAGAAGCTGTGCATATAGCAACCATTCTTCTGTATCTAATATAAAATTCAAATAGAACTCTAGAAAACTTTGAACATACAGGAACTTGCTTATTGTTTAATTCACCTGAGACTTCGTAACTAGAAAATTTCTGCTTTCTTTCCAAAGACACTTAGGGCCGGACGCTTTCATAAATGATGATATGTTTAAAACTTCAAGGACCTAAAGAAGCCAGTGGTATCAGAGACATGAAACAAGTAACACTCAAAAAGAAATTATATGGGAAGAAAACCTCCATTATTCCTAAAATGGAGAACTCATAAAGACTGGATGATTAATCCAAAAGTTTTTTTCCTGCTAAAAGGAGGTGTAGCAGCAGTTCAGATGCTCAGTTGATACACACCATTAAATTATAAAGAACTTACTCTTCTGAAACAAAGCTTTGGTGATCGCTTGAAGGAGAGCGAAACCTGAAATTTTATGTTGAAGTACAGGGAGAGCCAAAAAACTACAAACCGGTTGCGCGGTTGTTTTACTGTCTGCATCTTCGGTGCTTGTTGCCGTCTGCCACTATCATAGGAAGGCACGGATGAAACCATACAACATTTTTAAAACTACTTTTAAAAGCTTTACTTGCCAACTTTATGAAAGGAGATGCTGAAACTGGCCACCATCATTCTCCATACATTTTTGGCACCTCTTTAGGAAACTATCCATCACTTGCAGTAATTCACATTGAGGAATGCTGGCAATTTCCTGGTGAATATTTTGTTTTAATTCTTCGTGTGTGTGGGTTTGTCTTGTACACTTTATTTTTTAAGTTACCCCAGAGATGGAAATTGCAGCGCGTTAGGTCGGAGGACCAAGAGAGCCACAAATCTCTACTAAGAATTCTGTCCTCAAACACACGTTCAGTTGTTCTCATTGAAATATTGGCCGTATGAGCTGTTGCAGAGTCTTGTTGAAAAAAAGGTAAAATCATGCTCCCTGTCATTTAATTCTCTACAAACAGGAGGCAAAATTGTATTCACATATGCATGGGCTTCAAGTATTGACTGGAAAAAAACGACGGGGCCAGTTTCAGCATCTCCTTTCATAAAGTTGGTAAGCAAAGCCTTTAAAAGTAGTTTTAAAAATGTTGTATGGTTTCATCCATGCCTTTCTGTGATAGCGATAGATGATGAGTGCTGAGGACGCAGACAGGAAAAACACTGTGCAGCCAGTTTCAGCATCTCCTTTCATAAAGTTGGTAAGCAAAGCCTTTAAAAGCAGTTTTAAAAATGTTGTATGGTTTCATCCGTGCCTTTCTGTGATAGTGGTAGATGACGAATGCTGAGGTCGCAGACAGGAAAAACACTGTGCAGCCAGTTTCAGCATCTCCTTTCATAAAGTTGGTAAGCAAAGCCTTTTGGTAAGCAAAGCCTTTGAAAGTAGTCTTAAAAATGTTGTATGGTTTCATCCATGCCTTTCTGTGATAGTGGTAGATGACGAGTGCTGTTGACGCAGACAGGAAAAACACTGTGCAGCCAGTTCGTAGTTTTTTGACTCTCTCTGTATTTGAGAGAAAATTATGCAATAAGTAATGTAGAAGAGCAAGTGTGTGATTGCTTGCTCTGAAGAAAAGTAAGGGACATACAATACATCCAGATTTCAACATTTTATCTAAACTGTCATAACAACAGTCATTGAAAGCACTTTTGATGGTGATATTCGTCAGCTCAGTATTGATTAGATTTTCCACTACCAGCCACAATAGCTGGATTTTACACTTTATTTTAAAAGAATGTTTTACTGCTTTGTTCAACATCTTAAGGTTTTTGTGAGAAATTAATATTGATTGTATTGCTTAGATAATGTTTGAATATAAGCCAGAACAGAAATTTGCAGATGATTTAGGAACAAGAAAATAATCCAATTATTATTTTTAACATAACGTGTGAAAACAACTTCCTGAAATATTACTGATTTTGATTAAATTGCTCAATACAACTTTTCAAAAAACTTGAAGACAAGGACTTACACTTAAAACAACAATTTTGAGTGTATTTTTTAAATAATGTTTCAAGATATCCTTCTTAATTACAATTTTATGCATTGCTTAAATAGTATCTCGACATTTCTCAAAGAATGGTATGAAACTGTTAAAACAAGCGACTGATATTGATTGTATTGCTTAAATAATTGGTTGGGAACATCTTCCTGAATTATTAATTTCACTGTGTCAATTATAAAAATAAAAATTAATAAATCTGCTGTGTTAAATTCATATGACTTTCTCTAGCCTATAGCACTTATTAGTGGCTATACAACTTAAACAAAAGTTTATTTTTCCATCTACTTCATTTTAATCAAGATAAAACATACTGGAAATTGCTGCATTGCACACTTCATTATAGATACAAAAGGAATAGTGACAGTAAATGTTTTAGAACTGGACATTACACTAGATATACAATTCCAAGCTCTTTCCATGACATCACAGGAAACAATTGAAAATCGACAGAACTTCCATTTTTTATAAAATCAAGAACTTAGTTTAAGTTCTGTGCAAAGGGTAGTTTGGGGTGCAGCATTTTCTTGAAAATCTTTGTATCACATCTTTGGGAAGTAGTGAACCTAAATTTTATTCTTTACAGCATTACAGAACATTTAAGTTAATTCACATAATAACTGAAACACTCTTGGGTTTCCAAATTCTTTTACTGACTGATGTAAGGTTCAAAACATCTTTGACAAAGAGTTACATTACATTTTTTGCAGAATGTTGGTGGTCAAACTTTACAGCCTTTCATCTGACAATGCCTCTTTGGAGAGCATTTATCCATAAAGTGGTCTCTTCCATCAAACTTCAAAAAATCAAACTTTAACACACGAGGTGATGAAATTAGCCATCCCACCTTCAGATATTGCACTGCCAAGCATCATCTGAATTCAAGTAGGTCCAAGGAATATTGTCCATGTATTTCTCTATAGACAGTCCAAACACTTACAACAGCCATGTCCAGTATTCTTGGGAAGAGGGCCCACTATCACTTTTTCCCGCAGGTTGAAGTTGCATATAATAATGTTCCTTCCCAGGCACAGCAGTCATTTGCACCTTAACATTGTTTATTAATAAGCTACAAATTATCAGACTTTTTGAAAGATGAATATGTGCTCATAAAATTCCTCCTTAAATCCCATACAATATAATACTAAGAATTTTCATTTTTACATACCTGTTAAATATAGATAATTCAAAATTGTGTGTGCAATATTTATTAAATACGGTTTCTTTATAGTGTTATTTCATTTATTCTTGACAAACACATCATTACATAATGCATATTACAACATTTCTGCATCAATTTCATACTGTTGTTTTGAAACAAACTGTGCAGTATCTGTCGCGCTAAGTTCTCTAAAGAATAAGTTTACATCTATCAAGAGTACCAACAAATGCATAGCTACTTTCTGAGGCTGGCAACCTCATGTATTCATGCAGTGATATGTTGTTGGTTAGATCCAATGCACTTCAGTTTCCAATTTTGTTTGAATTTAAGGTTTTGTATTCACGTGGTTTTCATTGTTAAACACAGGAAGATGGGTAAAGCTTTTAAAAGTCTATCTCTTGCATTTCTATTGGTTTTTAAAAAGTTGTTTGTAAAAGTTTGATCTTGCATTTCTTTTTCTATCACTAACAAAAGATTTGTTTGTTAACTTTGACAATTTAATGGAAGCGAAGGAAAGGAAGCAATCTTCAATAGAACAGAAAGTTGAGCTGATAAAGAAGGTAGAAAATGGAATGATGCAGATCGAAGAAGCACATGTGCATAATATCAAACACTACTCTGTTGATAATACTTTGTGACAAAGAGAAAATACTTCAGGCGTACAAAAGGTCACCAATTTGCCCCAAGAAAGAAGATTCATGTTGGTGATTTCCATCAAGTGGGAGCAGTAGTGGAAATATAGTTCAAAGATGTTGGGGCTAAAGGTGTAACAGTTTCTGGTCCAATGCTCTGATCAAAAGCAAAGGAGCCTGCAATGTTATTGGACATCAAAGACTTCCAAGCAAGTACTGGTTGGCTTTTTCGTTTTTGGGAGAGATATGGCATTTCCTAGAAAACCAACAGTGGAGAAGCAAGAGATGTCAATGCGGAAGCAGCTCGGGAATGGAAGGAAACATATTTTAAGGATGTCATTGTAAATTACAAGCCAGAAGACGTATTGGTGGTAAGCAATCAAAACAGAGCTGAGCCATTCATAATAGGGCACTGATAAATCAAAGTGCTGTATCTCTGACTATGAAATATATATGGACAACAGCAAAATATGGATGATAAAATCTGCCTCTTGGTTAACCTTTGAAGAATATGTCTCTATGGATACTAAGACAGAGAAGGAAATAGTGGAGTCTGACTGTAGCAGCCTCTCAAGATGGCAGTGATGACAATGAAGAGGAAGAAGTTGAAACTGCAGCTGAAAGTGTGTCTTCCGTTGATGCAATAAAGTATTTACAGCAGTATTTTCAACATATGGAAAAAACTGACAAGGTGCCAGAAAATAAAGTTGTTTGGTGGACTTAGAACAGGACTTACTGAAAAAGTCAGAATAAACCAAAATCAATCACAACTTCAAAACCTGAAAGTGAAGTGGAAAACGTCATCTGCTTTGGTGATGTACTTTATGTGAATATATGGGTTGTAGATAGCTGTATTTCTGTATGTATATATTTATTTGTACATACAAGAATTTCAATAGAGTTGCAATGATAGAATTAAAAGTATGTAACTATGCATTATAATGTTATACTTTTTATTGCATTTGGTAAATCTGTCAATTTTAAGTCATTGGATTCTAGTGAATTTCTGTATTTGCTCAATACTTTTTTCAGTATAGATGCTTTCAGATTAAAGCATAAATCTTATAATTTTCTGAAGTACTTTATACTAAGATTCAACTGTACTTGCAGTATGCATTACCAGTGTTATAAAGGCATGCAGTGCTATACAACATTGCTTAGAGCTCATCACTGTCTACAGGTCAACTATGGCTCCTGTTGCTGTTAAAGAAAGAATAAGAAAACATAGGAAAAATAAGAAAGAAAATCCAGAGCTTTGGGAGATGAAAGAGAGAGAGAACACAATTAATTTGTTTTCAAAATGCTATGTTTTCCAAAGTAATACATATACAATTATGATTGGTAAATCAAAAGAATCATAACCTCACCAAGTTTTCTCTTCACACTCTACAAACGTTTTATGTGTGCCGCTTGAGTAACACAACAATTCGTTCCATACATTCTGTAGCATCATCCTATCATGGTCATTACTGCAGATCCATGTATTCCCTGTGCTGAACCAATGTTTTCGGCAGTGGGGGTAGGTAAATGTAGTACTTAACATATCTCCAAAGGAAGAAATCGCACGGCATTAGATCAGGTGACGTGAGGTGTCATGGGAACAGAGCTTTCTTTGTCATCTTTACTAACACACCCAATCCAGTTATTGGTTCTATCTCTTTACTTTCTGTCTTTTCCTAAGAATTGCATGTTAAGTTTAATAACATATTAAGAGAAACTTGGGTGTATTTTTGCTTTCCTTCATTGCTCGTTGAACAAGTATATGCATGCACTTCAGCAAAGAGGAAGAACCAGTGAAAGAGGGATGACATCTGGGCGCGTTCAGTAGAGTTTACATGTAATTAATGGTGCGCTCAACCAAGGTGCGTGAGTGCCTGCCAGCTAACCATGGTGAACACTGGTGTGTCATTGTGTAATCATTACTCTGTCAAATTCTTACAGCAGTTAGCTGAAGGTCCCTAAGCTGTTTGTTTAACCAGAATGGTGCACACAGCCATCAGTGTTATAAAAACCTCAAAAAACTTATTAGATTCTTCACTGTATAGATTATTCTAAGTGACCATGACCCTAAAAACCACCAATGCCCTTATAGTCATAACCTGCACACATGAAACTGGAAGGAATTGAGCATATGTTCATCCTAACCTCAGGTCCTGAGCATACTGCGAATGAAAGGGTCATCTACAGTTTATGTGCAGCCCAAAACTGGCTATTGCCTCAAAAACAGTAGAAGTTAACAAAGAACAATAAAGGACTGAAAGGTTGGTATGACTAGAGGAATCAGAAATGTAATGGATCCGCATTTAGTAATTTTATTCTTATTGAAATTTAACGTTGGCTAACCTTTAACCTACATTATGTTGGCTGAATTGGAAGCAGGTGAAAAAAATCATTGGTTCAGCTAAAACCAAACCAAATCCCAATGTGCAAAGTTGACTTTCCATTTTGTGATCAATACCGCTGCCAGGCTATTGGTAAACATAAAATTTTGTATGCTGCATTAATTCCCATTCTCAGGTATCGTGAACCAGGCTATAGAAATCATATTGGACAAGTTGAGGTTTAATTGTCACAAAATTCAAAAGACTTTTGGCAGTTTAGCAAAAACAAACTGAAACAGTTTCAAACACAGAGAAAGAATAAAATGGTAGAATATTAAAAACTCTTAATGAAACTGTTAATGGCTATGCTGAACTAAATAAGTTTATTCAAGTAATGCTTCAAAATATTCCAAATCCAACTAGATTCCTTTCATATAAGAGCAATAAATGAAAATGGATTAAAATTTGTAATAAAAAACTTAAAGAGTAGATCTGAAGAGCCTGATGCAATACCAACCCATATTTTTAAAGGATGTGTTGATCTATTATTATACCTTTTAACATTCTATAACCAAATCTTGCATCAAGGAAGTTTTCCTGATGTGTGGAAGCAAACTGAAGTAATTCCCATTCCCAAATCTGGAAATTCTAAGAGATAAACAATACAGAATGGAGATAAACAATACAGAATGAACAACTCTAAATTTTCTCGGGTTTCTATCCAGGTAAGTAAATGGTTTGAAACCGACATTTCAAAGGTGTTCATCATCCTCCTATTCAGGATAAACTGACTCAAGCGGAAGTTCAGATCTCCATATTTACAGTGCAGGGATGAAACTGAAATCTCATTGGTTTACATGATTTTTTGGCTATATAGCAACTTGTATTTGATGTGACTGAGGTATGGGCATGGACTGTTAGAAAACTATTTATAGTATTTGTGTACATCCGATGTTTTGTTTTGAGCACAGACCTGGAAGAAAACTTCTTATACCACACAACATGCTTTTCTCTGAGCAAGAAATACTTGCTACAGGCCTACACATTTTTTCTGGTATGTAGATGACACATTTATGATTTGGGCACATGGATTCTGCACTATGCCAGATTTTCCTGCACATTTAAATAGCCCTCAATCACAAATACAGTTCACCATGGAAGTTGAGAAGGATGGCTCCCTTTTCTGGACATCTTTGTCTCAAAAAAACCGGACGGAACTATTAGCCATGTCATGTACTGCAAACCTACACACAACAACCTGTATCTTAACGCAGTTTCTACCACAAAGCTCAAAGATTGGGTATCCTAAACACATTGGCATTCAGAGCAGTTTCTGTATCGGTTCCAGATAATCTTCAAACTGAAATTCAACATCTAAAATACCTGCTCCAGCAGAATGGTTATTCAACTGCTTTGAGAGGAGCCAAACAATTAAGGAAGCCCAGCACAAACACCCAAGAGAAAGATAAGCCAGCTGCAATAGCCTATATATATTCAATTAAAAAGCATGTTTTGTACCATAAACAGTTTACTACCAGGTGCATGCTCAAGTTCAAAAATCCGATTTACACAAATACTATCAACAGTTTACTACCAGGTGCATGCTCAAGTTCAAAATATTCAATTTACACAAATACTATAAACAGTTTACTACCAGGTGCATGCTCAAGTTCAAAATATCTGATTTACACAAATACTATCAACTGTTTACGACCAGGTGCATGCTCAAGTTCAAAAAATCCAATTTACACAAATACTATCAACAGTTTACTAACAGGTCCATGCTCAAGTTCATAATATCCAATTTACACAAATACTATCAACAGTTTACTAACAGGTCCATGCTCAAGTTCAAAATATCCGATTTACACAAATACTATCAACAGTTTACTAACAGGTCCATGCTCAAGTTCAAAATATCCGATTTACACAAATACTATCAACAGTTTACTAACAGGTCCATGCTCAAGTTCAAAATATCCAATTTACACAAATACTATCAACAGTTTACTACCAGGTGCATGCTCAAGTTCAAAATATCTGATTTACACAAATACTATCAACAGTTTACTAACAGGTCCATGCTCAAGTTCAAAATATCCAATTTACACAAATACTATCAACAGTTCACTACCAGGTGCATGCTCAAGTTCAAAATATCTGATTTACACAAATACTATCAAAAGTTTACTAACAGGTCCATGTTCAAGTTCAAAATATCCAATTTACACAAATACTATCAACAGTTCACTACCAGGTGCATGCTCAAGTTCAAAATATCTGATTTACACAAATACTATCAAAAGTTTACTAACAGGTCCATGTTCAAGTTCAAAATATCCAATTTACACAAATACTATCAACAGTTCACTACCAGGTGCATGCTCAAGTTCAAAATATCTGATTTACACAAATACTATCAAAAGTTTACTAACAGGTCCATGCTCAAGTTCAAAATATCCAATTTACACAAATACTATCAACAGTTCACTACCAGGTGCATGCTCAAGTTCAAAATATCTGATTTACACAAATACTATCAACAGTTTACTAACAGGTCCATGTTCAAGTTCAAAATATCCAATTTACACAAATACTATCAACAGTTTACGACCAGGTGCATGCTCAAGTTCAAAAAATCCAATTTACACAAATACTATCAACAGTTTACTAACAGGTCCATGCTCAAGTTCATAATATCCAATTTACACAAATACTATCAACAGTTTACTAACAGGTCCATGCTCAAGTTCAAAATATCCGATTTACACAAATACTATCAACAGTTTACTAACAGGTCCATGCTCAAGTTCAAAATATCCGATTTACACAAATACTATCAACAGTTTACTAACAGGTCCATGCTCAAGTTCAAAATATCCAATTTACACAAATACTATCAACAGTTTACTACCAGGTGCATGCTCAAGTTCAAAATATCTGATTTACACAAATACTATCAACAGTTTACTAACAGGTGCATGCTCAAGTTCAAAATATCCAATTTACACAAATACTATCAACAGTTCACTACCAGGTGCATGCTCAAGTTCAAAATATCCAATTTACACAAATACTATAAACAGTTCAATACCAGGTCCATGCTCAAGTACAAAATATCCAATTTACACAAATACTATCAACAGTTCACTACCAGGTCCATGCTCAAGTTCAAAATATCCGATTTACACAAATACTATAAACAGTTCAATACCAGGTCCATGCTCAAGTTCAAAATATCCAATTTACACAAATACTATCAACAGTTCACTACCAGGTGCATGCTCAAGTTCAAAATATCCAATTTACACAAATACTATCAACAGTTTACTACCAGGTGCATGCTCAAGTTCAAAATATCCAATTTACACAAATACTATCAACAGTTCACTACCAGGTGCATGCTCAAGTTCAAAATATCTGATTTACACAAATACTATCAACAGTTTACTAACAGGTCCATGCTCAAGTTCATAATATCCAATTTACACAAATACTATCAACAGTTTACTAACAGGTCCATGCTCAAGTTCAAAATATCCGATTTACACAAATACTATCAACAGTTTACTAACAGGTCCATGCTCAAGTTCAAAATATCCGATTTACACAAATACTATCAACAGTTTACTAACAGGTCCATGCTCAAGTTCAAAATATCCAATTTACACAAATACTATCAACAGTTCACTACCAGGTGCATGCTCAAGTTCAAAATATCTGATTTACACAAATACTATCAACAGTTTACTAACAGGTCCATGCTCAAGTTCAAAATATCCGATTTACACAAATACTATCAACAGTTTACTAACAGGTCCATGCTCAAGTTCAAAATATCCAATTTACACAAATACTATCAACAGTTCACTACCAGGTGCATGCTCAAGTTCAAAATATCTGATTTACACAAATACTATCAACAGTTTACTAACAGGTCCATGTTCAAGTTCAAAATATCCCATTTACACAAATACTATCAACAGTTTACTAACAGGTCCATGTTCAAGTTCGAAATATCCAATTTACACAAATACTATCAACAGTTCACTACCAGGTGCATGCTCAAGTTCAAAATATCCCATTTACACAAATACTGTCAACAGTTTACTATGATGCAGTAATTTGTATCACAAATTATTTAAATGTAAAGAGTGATTATAGTATGAATATGCATTATTATGTAACATTGATTTGATATGTTTGTTTATTGTAATTATTGTTGGGAAGTAAATTTACACTGCCTTACTGAAACTGACAATAATAGCGTGCAATAATGCAGCGAGGGGGTGAGCTGTTTATCATTATTGGAAACGAGGAAGTTACGTAATGTTGGCGCGTTTTTCTTAGAATCTTCTGGAACATTTCCCTAGAGCATATGTATTCATAATTTTCATTGGATATAAAAATAGACGCTAATGTTGGCGCGTTTTATTAGCCAATAGCAGCTCAGTTATAATCTTTAGGCATATCTGGGTGTAGGAGTATGAAAAGAGTAAGTCAGAGGTAGATCGCCCTCAGTTCATCGAAAATATTTGAAAGTACACGTCGCCTTCAGTCAGTCAGTTTGTCGAAAGTATTTGCACAGCACACTTCGTATATCAATTTGCAGGTTACACGTAACAGAATTATGAAAAATCTCAAGTGTTATAAAGTTAATTATACGAAAAGTTGAAGTACACAAATTAAGAATTATCAGTAATGAAGTTATTATAACAGTTTCAGTTTGGCGAGTGTCTAGATCAATGTGTAAATGTGATAGTGAAAGTGTTCGACAATAAAAGTATAAAAGAAATTCTTTCATCAGTGTTATCTTTGGATAAAAGATTCCTTTCCGTTTACACAACCTGTATAAAGAGAAGTGCTCGACCCAAAAGCTAGCCGGAGGACAAAGAACCAAAATTAAATAAAATAACTAGCATTTTTTTAAACAAAAAAAACTAATACTGCCGCAAATTGCTAACACCAGATGGAGCTAACAAGCCTAACAAATGAATCACGTCACAAGATGGCATCACCATGTTGAGTAAACACATATACACAAACTTTATAAGTAATACTGTTAAAAATTGGCTCCCAAACGTGGGGCTCAATAAAATAAATAATATTACAAGTATACTACCGCAAATTGGCGCCCAGAACGTGGGGCAGAGTGACCAGGAAGGAGCAGAATAAGCAGGAAGAAGTGAGATAACCAGGAAGGAGCAAAGGAATCAGAACGTGGAGCAGTGAACTGAACTACAAGACGCAGATTCCAGAAACAACTATAGGAACGACAGACTACGCGGATGATTGGACATCGTAATTCCGAGATTAAAAGGCAACAGGGGAATTCAAATACAGAACACCAAAACGACGTAGATTCATCATGATACGACGCAGAAGCGACATACAAACCTAGGAGAGAGGGGCAGGAAACTGGACATCAAAGTAACAGCAACAGACAGCATCACAAAGGTCAGAGTATAGTAATTTTTTTTTAGAAAACAAAATTGTAACATTTAAATGTACCTCAGGAGCGGTAGGATAAAGAAAATAATGTCCACTAATAATACAGAAGAAATAATTATGGAGGGAGATAATGTAACAGTTAGCTGTAATTCAATACAGGTTACAGAAAATAGCTCAAACAATGTAGGATTTGAGGGAGGAAATGTTAGTGAAGAAAGTCAGAATAGAACAGCAGGAAATGTTAATTTTGATGCTAGTATGATGATGGAAATGCTGAAAGATATTGTTAAGAGTAATGAGAAATTAGAACAAAAACTAACTCAGAATATGGAAAAGAATAATGAGAAATTAGAAAAGAAAAGAGATCAAAACAGGGAAGATATGCAAAAGAATAATACGGTATTAAGAGAAGATATTGATAGGAGTTTAGAACAAAAACTAGATCAGAATAAGAGAGAATTAAGGGAAGATATTGGCAAGAACTTAGAACAAAACAGGGAAGAAATTGAAAAGAAGTTCATGGAGCTAAATAGTAGTATGATGAGAATGAGAAATGAAAATAAGGAAATGATAGCAAATGAGATAGGGGAAGTTTCAAAGAAAATGGTAGACATGAGTAAGGAAAGATCTAACCAAAAAAGTGAGGTTAATAATAAAATAGAACATGTTGATGTAAAATGTACAGAGTTGGGTAGCCGAATGAGTAGCATTTCAAATGAGTTAAGAGAGATGATGGAGGCTACAAATGCAGATTTAATTCAGGTGCAAGTTAGTTTCAGAGGGGAAATATCTGAAATTCAGAAGGAGTCAGAAACACAGAGAAATAAATTGTCTGAAGAAGTTAAAGATTTGTCTAAAGATTTGAATCAAAAGCTAACTTCTGAAATTAACAAACACCAAACTGTTCAAAATGAGAATAATAAAAAATTGGAACAGACAATAGAAAATCTGCAAGGTACTGTAAATAGGTTAGAATTAAATTTAAGGGCAAATATATTGTGGCATGTGCACAGATAATATGATAAGACGCTCTCTGGGCACCGAAGGTTAGAGACGGCAGTTTGTCTGTGAGTAGGGGTGAGTCAGGGGAAACAGTGTCAAGGGAGGGGATAGCGTTACTGACGCCCGAGGTTGGCGTGGGTTTTTGTAACACTCAGCGAGTAAGCTTCGTGTGAGACAGACGGGAAACTGCTAAAGCACGATATCCTCGTCGGCA
Source organism: Deroplatys truncata (assembly GCA_030765065.1). NCBI lineage: Eukaryota > Metazoa > Arthropoda > Insecta > Mantodea > Mantidae > Deroplatys > Deroplatys truncata. The sequence goes on along the minus strand of CM060984.1, from coordinate 33,468,658 downwards.
GGCAATGGGCAAAGGTATGTAAATATCTAACTTCATCTATTAAATTGGGTGCCATCCACGTTTGGAAGTTTTAATTATGGTAGAATAGAGTCTTTCCTCTCCCTTAAGCCAGGTATTATGTTGGTATAGCATTTATTTTGGAATTTAACTTTAGCTGCGTCCCTCGTCGTTGCCTCGCATTTGAAGTTCCTGATTGATTTACCGGTGCCTTTTGCAAGCGAGTAGCTCCCATTTGTATTTGTAAAATAATTAAAGAGAGGCATACGACAATATGTGATGTGAATGTATCAGATGTACAAAATAATGATAGAGGTTGTTCCTCAGGTATGACAAATAATGTGAGTGATGCGGCAGCTTCATCTATAGCTAATGCTGAAACTCAGAGTGCACAAGTTACACTAGAGAATTTAAATATGGGAATAGGGAATTTACAAAATTACAATCATATCTTAAGTGATTTTCCATTTCCAAAATTTAATGAAAACTCCAGTACAGTACAGTTTATTGCAGACTTATCAGAGTATTTTCAAATTAAAAAGATACCTGAAGCATTAAAAATGATAGTTGTCAAAAGATGTTTGGACCAGAAAACTCTAGATTGGTTACAAATGGTATCAGGGGGTGAAATTTCATATGAATCCTTTAAGAGGTTATTCATGAACAGATTTTGGAATGTTACGGTACAGCACAGAATTCGAGCAATGCTTAGTCATGGTCAATTTGATCCACGAGAGGGAATATCAATGACTGATTACTTACTGAAACATGCAAGTCAGGTTAGGAACTTGTCACCTCCAATCAATGAGGAAGATTTTGTGAGTTTGCTCACAAGGCATTATCCTTTAAGGATACAAAATGCGAGAGGTCAAATTGTATAATGTTTTGAGCCCCACGTATGGGAGTCAATTTGAAGTGGTATTACTTACAAATGTTTGTTTACATCACGTGTGTTGAAGCCATCTTGTGACGTCATTCGTTTGTCTGGTTTGCAGCTCCATCTGGCGTAGCAATTTGTATCAGTTTTGAAATAATTCATTTTAAATGTCCTCCGGCTAGCTATCATCTTATCTTGGTAGAACTAGTATCTCTTTTGCAGGTTGTGAATCGGAAAGGAATCTTTTATCCAGAAATTACACTTAATGACGAAATTTGTTTTATAATCTTTTATTGTCGAACACGTGCACTAACACTTTTACACATTGATGTAAATACTCGCCAAACTGAAACTGTTTGTAATAACTTCTCATTTTTAACTCACATACTTCAACTTTGTGTATGTTTAACTGTATAATACTTTAGATTCTCATAATTCTGCTGCGCGTAACTTATGACGAACTGAAGACAGCGTGCTAGAAATTTTGATGAACTGGGCGACCGACGTGTAAGGTATTGAGAATTCTGTTGAACTGCGGGACCGACGTGTAATGTATTTAGAATTTTGTTGAACTGCGGGGCGATCTACCTCTGGCCTGGCTTATATACTCCCACTCCTCGACATGCCTAAAGATTATAAATGAACTGCTATTGGCTAATAAAACGCGCCAACATTAGCGTCTATTTTAATATCCAATGAAAACCACTAATACATATTGCTTTTAGGGAAACATTCCAGAAGCTTCTACCGAAAGCGCGCGAAACATTACGTAACTTCCTTGTTCCTGGTAATGATAAACAACTCACCCCATCGCTGCATTATTGCGTTATTATTGACAGTTTCAGTAAAGCCGTATATTATTATTTACCAATAATAATTACAATTAATAAACCTCTGAAATCAATGTCACATAAAAATACATATTCATATTACAACCATTATTTACATTTAAGTAATTTGTGATACAAATTACCGTATCATATGCCCCACTAGAAACATAATTATAAATATTTATAACTTGTTTGGAAATTTTATAATTGTGTTTTTAGTCTCCTAAATCTTGGAACACACACTATCACTCTCACTTTACACTTCACACGCATTTAACACACGACATATGTTTTATCTCGCCACTACTTACTGGCTCTGGTTTAATTAATTTAGATATTAATCTGACATCACAAATTTTTTTATAGCAAATACTTTACCCTAAATTATTTAATCACTGCTACCAAATTGTTTACTTTAAGTTGTTGACAAAAATTTATACATTTAAGATTTTTTTGTAATCATTATACATATTTACCAAAATATTCACCCTCTACATATATTTACATCTCTTAAATCTAGGCAATGTTTCACATGTTCTGTTTGCTACACAAGTATTTGTTTTAATTATTTTTACTCATTTTTGTTGTTTTGTACATTATTTAATATCATATTAAGTTTCAATTTCTTTGCATTCTTAATTTTCAAATGTTGTTACAGTTACTGAATTTTTTTTTTTTAAAAAAAACATTTCTCTTTTTTTTAATAATTTATTTCTCTTTTCAAATGACATATATATATATATAAATAATTAACCCTCTTACGTTCCAATACATTTCTCTGCAAGTCATCTTTAACTATCCAGCATTTACTTTACATCACATTGCTATTTACCCTCCTGGATCAAATTGTGTGTGGCTAAACATTACTCGTAACCTAACCTTCAAATTTTTGTTCATGAATAACCTCTTGTATTCATTTGAAATTTCATTACATGATACCATTTGAAAACAATCTACAGTTTCTTGAACAACAAATCCTTTAACAACTGTCATTTTCAATTCTTCTACTATCCTTTTAATCTGAGAATACTCTGACAAATCTGTACTAAACTGTACTGGACTGGAGTTTTCATTTTGAACATCTTGGTACAATTTATTTCTTTGCATTACTGCCTCATTCTGTATTTCTGATATTTCCCCTCTGAAATTAACTTGCGCCTGATTCACATCTACATTCATAACCTCATTTATCTCTCTTAGCTCACTTGAAATACTACTCATTTGACTTCCTAACTCTGTGCATTCTACATTAACCTCACTTTTAGTATTAACCTCACTTTCTTTGTTACCTATTTCCTTGCTCATGTCTAGCATTTTCTTTGAAATTTCTCCTATCTCACTTGCTATTACTTCCTCATTCTCATCTCTCATTTTTGGTATACTACTATCTAGCTTCATAACTTTCTTTTCAATTTCTTCACTGCTTTGATCTACTTTCAGCTCTAATATCTCATTCCTCCTACCAATTTCTTCCCTTAATTGATTTGTAATACTCCTATCAATATCTTCCCTGTTTTGATCTATTTTCTTACTAAGATCTTCCCTTATTTCCCTGCTCATGCCTAACATTTTCTTTTCCATATTCTCATTCATATTTCTCAGCATTTCCATCATCATACTAACATCAAAATTAACATTTCCTGCTATTCTATTCTCACTTTCTGCACTAACATTTTCATCTTCAAATCCTAAAAAATCTGGGCTATTTTCTGCAACCTGTATTGAATCACAGCTAACTGTTACACTATCCCCTTCCATCATTGTTTCTTCAATCTTATTAGTAGCCATTTTTTTTTGTTTTCTAAAAAAAAATTACAATCACCTGACCTTTGTGATGCTGTCTGTTGATGTAGCTTTGATGTCCAGCGTTCTGCCCCATTCTCCTAGATTTGTATGTCGCTTCTGCGTTGTATTATGATGAATCTACATTGTCTCGATGTTTTTGTAGTTGAATTATCCTGTTGCATTGTAATCTCGGAATCTGCATCTTGTAGATCGTTTCACTGCTGCATTCGGCTCTTCCTAGTTAATTCTGCTACTTTCCTGGTTAATTCTGCTACTTCCTGGTTATTCTTGTTCCTTTCCTGGTCATCTTGCCCCACGTTCTGGGTGCCAATTTGTAACGGAACAAATTGTATATGTTTTTAAGCCCCACGTTGGTGCGGCAATTTGGTGCGGTATTACTTACAAATGTTTGTTTACATCACGTGTGTTGAAGCCATCTTGTGACGTCATTCGTTTGTCTGGTTTGCAGCTCCATCTGGCGTAGCAATTTGTATCAGTTTTGAAATAATTCATTTTAAATGTCCTCCGGCTAGCTATCATCTTATCTTGGTAGAACTAGTATCTCTTTTGCAGGTTGTGAATCGGAAAGGAATCTTTTATCCAGAAATTACACTTAATGACGAAATTTGTTTTATAATCTTTTATTGTCGAACACGTGCACTAACACTTTTACACATTGATGTAAATACTCGCCAAACTGAAACTGTTTGTAATAACTTCTCATTTTTAACTCACATACTTCAACTTTGTGTATGTTTAACTGTATAATACTTTAGATTCTCATAATTCTGCTGCGCGTAACTTATGACGAACTGAAGACAGCGTGCTAGAAATTTTGATGAACTGGGCGACCGACGTGTAAGGTATTGAGAATTCTGTTGAACTGCGGGACCGACGTGTAATGTATTTAGAATTTTGTTGAACTGCGGGGCGATCTACCTCGGGCCTGGCTTATATACTCCCACTCCTCGACATGCCTAAAGATTATAAATGAACTGCTATTGGCTAATAAAACGCGCCAACATTAGCGTCTATTTTAATATCCAATGAAAACCACTAATACATATTGCTTTTAGGGAAACATTCCAGAAGCTTCTACCGAAAGCGCGCGAAACATTACGTAACTTCCTTGTTCCTGGTAATGATAAACAACTCACCCCATCGCTGCATTATTGCGTTATTATTGACAGTTTCAGTAAAGCCGTATATTATTATTTACCAATAATAATTACAATTAATAAACCTCTGAAATCAATGTCAGATAAAAATACATATTCATATTACAACCATTATTTACATTTAAGTAATTTGTGATACAAATTACCGTATCAAAAATTACTTATTAATTGCAAAACCACGTAGCATCTATGAGATGACAGAATTAATGACAGCTTTGGAACAACAGGAAGAAGATATATCTCGAGAGTGGGAGCATAGATTTTTAGATGTGCGAGATAGACGAAATTACCAAGGTAGTTATCAGCAAAGTAGAGGACAAGACAGACGTCATGAAAATAATACCAGACAATGGTATCAATCATACGTTCCACAATTAGAAAGATCGAGGATAGATGGGAGACCAGGTCGACAGGAACAAATAAATTATGTCAGGACAGAAAGATTGCCTGAAAGAGGGCAAAATTATGGAAGGCGGTACATTAGACAAAGGGGAAATTTCACTCACTGGAGGGAAAACAATAACAGGGAAAGATCTGAAGAACGGCAAGAAAATTACGTGCCAAGGGGACATAATTTCAGAAATCCGAGGATTTCGAACTCGAGGAAGGGGAACTCAAAACAAGGGTAGCGACAATGAGATAGATTTAGCTCCTGTTAGGAATGGCAGTCCCGTACATGAACATGGAAGTAACCAGGAAAACTGTTAATAGACTCCTGTGTAGTAGGTTCTCAGGACGTCTTTAATAATTCAGTATCCATTACCAATACAAATAATATGCCTACACACACACCCTGTCATAAGATTGCAGCAACAAAAGATAAGGGAGAAAATTTCGAGTCACCTCATATTAGGATAGAAATTGCGAAGAAAGAGATCATTGCAACTATAGATTCTGGTTTGTCAGTTTCAATTTGCTCACAGAAATTTTACATAAATTTGATTAATGAAGGTAACAAAATTATGGCTCTTCCCACTAGTAATTTAGTTTGTCGTGTTGCAATCGGAAGAACGACACAGGTCATAAAAACACAAGCTCTACTTAACATACTTATCGGCGGAGAGAATTTTGAGGTTATGTTTCTAATTGTAAACCACCTGATTTGTGACATAATTATAGGATGTGACTTCCTACATGAATATGAAGCATGTATAGATTTTAAACATGAAGAGTTAAAAATAACAAAAGAAAAGGTACCTTTTATAAAAGAGAAAGTTTCTGTGATTGAGATGACAAAAGGATGAGAAAAATGTTTGTGACCAAGAGTTTTTTGTACAAATAACAGAAACTGATAGAAATAGTCAAATAAAGCAGGTAGTCACAGAATATGAAGGGAATACCACGCCATATTTTCAACAGCTAGCAGAAATGCCAGAGAAAGTAGAGAAACTTACGATTCAAACAAAAGACGACCATGTGAGCGAGACAGACAACAGCTGGGAAGAGAAGAGAAATGAGGAAATAATACACAAGTGTGAAGAAGCTTATAATATTACGATAACGCAAAAACAAATCCTTCATGATGTTTTGATGAACAATAGTTCAGTATTTAGTAATATCCCAGGCAGATGTAATGTATATCAGCATACATTTCAAGTAGAAGGCGTACCACCATATAGGCACAAGTATGACAATTTACCTATAAGTCTTCGAGACAAAGCTAGACAACTAATAATTTATGTTAGAAAATGGGATTATTGAGCAAAGTAATTCTCAGTATATAAATTCAATCTGCTGGAGTATTAAACGAGATGGTAGTTTGAGATTAACTTTAGACGGTAGATATGTCAACAAGTATATGAAGCCAGATCATTTTCAAAGTGAGGGAATTGAACAACTAATTACGAAACTTTCAAGAGGGAGATTTCTGACATTCATTGACCTCACTGCTTCATATTGGCAAGTGGAATTAGATCCACAAGTGCGTGATTACACTTCATTTCAATACTCGGGGATCCAGTATCGTTTTTGTGTAAATCCTTTTGGTTTAAAGAACTCAGGAAGTGGATTTTTGAGAGCCATTCACAGTATCTTTGGAAATTCTGCAGATGACTTCTTAATAAAGTATATTGACGACTTCCTAATCATTAGTCAAACATTTGAAGAACACATGAATAATGTCCATTATGTGTTAAACAAACTGCAACAACATGGTATGACTGTAAACATACAAAAATTAAAATTTTGTGTCAAGGAAATAAATTTTCTGGGTTATGTAGTGGATGAACGAGGTATAAGACCTGATCAGAAGAGAATAGAAGCAATAATTAAAATTCCACCACCAAGGAACGTAAAACAAATTAGACGTCTCTTAGGGGTATTGAACTTTCAGAGTAAGTTTGTACCAAGATATTCGGCTGAAATAGAACCACTGCGGCAGCTACTCCGAAAGAATAATAAGTGGAGATGGACAGAGGATCATCAAAAATGTTTTGAGAGGGTAAAAGAACTCTTTGCCAAGTCCATATTGCTCGAGAGGCCCAGAGAAGATTTGGAATATGAGATTTATGTCGACGCATCAATGCAAGGATACGCCGGAATTTTAGGACAGCAAGACATCAACAATGACTTTCACGTCATTAGTACAGCTTCTAGAGGACTTACAAATATTGAGCGAAATTCTTCAGTGACTCAGCTAGAAATTGGAGCACTATATTTCTCATTAATTCGTTTTAAAACCTATATTTATCAGCAAAAGGTGAAAGTATATTCAGACCACATCAGCTTAACTTTCATACAACGGTGTAGATTATGTAGTGGAAAACTTGCTAGATACATTCATGCAATATCTGCATTCAATATTGAGATTATACACATTCCTGGCAAAAATAATACCTTCAGTGATTTGCTATCAAGATTGAACTACAACCCACAAATTCCCGAAAATATTGAAAGGCCTAGAAATGAAGTCAAAATATTGACAATTGAATTATAACTAATTATTCATACAATCACAACAGCATGACCACTCGTCACAAGAAGAAGTTTGATGGCCTTACTGCCTCCATCAAACCGCCGACTACTCTCAACCACTGCCGCACGGTAGTGAACTTATCTGATCACCAGCTGTCACCTGCTGAAACGTCACTCCTTGCTAAAGGAGGTAACTACGCTGTTGTCACTCCAACGTTGCCAGTTGAAGACATCATTTCTCACATTGAAGCAGGAATACGAGTTCTGCCAAGGCTTGCAGCTGATGAAATTCGCCGGGAATCTGCCAGGGTTCTCGAGAAGGCCAAACCTCCTACCAGTAATTTAACCAATCAAGAGAGAACTGCATTAAAGAAGCTGAACTCCAACCGAGACATCATTGTTTGCTCAGCGGACAAGGGTAATGCCACAGTTATTCTTAACCAACAAGACTATCAACAGAAAATCTCTGAACTCCTGCAACCAGCAACCTACCATAAGATTAAACGTGATCCGACAGCCCGTATTCTACGGAAAACTAATCTTTTGATCAAGAACTCCTCGCTTTCGAAGGAAGACAAACGCCGCCTTACCAAGTCCGAAGCTCAGCCGCCTAGACTTTACGGGCTACCCAAGATCCACAAACCAGATGTTCCGCTCAGGCCCATTGTTAGTGGTATTGGTTCTCCCACATACGACATAGCTAAATACCTAACCGGTCTTCTACAACCCCATGTTGGCTTGTCCGACTCTTTCATCAAAGACTCTACTCATTTCATTCAAATTCTCCGCAACCTCAAATTGCTACCTAAGGATTTACTAATTAGTTTTGACGTTGTGTCTCTATTCACCATGGTTCCAGTACAAGAAACTCTGAAGCTGTTACAACCCATCTTCTCTGATGATATCATTACACTTTTTCACCATGTCCTGACTACGACTTATTTCCAGTGGAACCGGTCATTCTACGAGCAAATAGACGGTGTTGCCATGGGCAGCCCCCTTAGCCCTGTTGTGGCCAATTTCTTCATGGAGGCATTTGAGTCAAAGGCACTAAACTCAGCTCCACTCAAACCAACAGCCTGGTTCCGCTATGTGGATGACACCTTCGTCATCTGGCCCCATGGTGAACAAGCTCTTCAAGATTTTTTGTTACATCTAAATAGCATCAATTAGCGTATACAGTTCACAATGGAACAAGAAAAGGATGGCCAACTAGCCTTTCTAGATGTACTCGTTAGCAGGAAGGCTGACGGCACGCTGGGTCATACTGTCTACCGCAAACCCACACACACAGACCGTTACCTTAACAAGAACTCCAACCACCATCGTAGACAAAAACGTGCTATGATTAAGACACTCGCAAACCGTGCTTCCCGTATTTGTGAACCACACTTACTTCCACAAGAAATCTGACACCTAGAAACAGCTCTACAATCAAATGGTTATACAGTCCAAGAGGTGAGAAGAGCCTGCCGTCCGGCCAAGCCCTGACCGGCTACTCAGGACCAACCCAAAAGCAAGTCCATTGTCTTTCTGCCATATTTCAGAAATGTCACTGACCGTATTGAACACATACTTCAACGTCATAACGTCAAAACAGTATTCAAACCTACAAGACAATTAAACAGCCTACTGCGCTCTTCCAAAGACCCCCGAGACCCCCTGTCATCGGCCGGTGTTTACCGTATTCCCTGTTCGTGTGGTTCAGTGTACATTGGTACCACACAGCGGAGCGTTAACACCAGACTGAGCGAACACAAAAGGAACTGCCGCCTGGGCCATACAGAAAAATCGGCAGTCGCCGAACATGCCATTGAAGCCGAGGGCGAACACATCATTAGATTTCAGGACACCAACATTCTTTCCTCCATAAAGCATTACCATACCCGGCTACAACGCGAAGCAATAGAGATTTATAAACATCCCAATAATTTCAATAGGAAAGAAGAAGCTTTGAAACTCAACAGAAACTGGCATCTAGTCATCAAAAACAAGAAAGGTCATACAAAACTGAAAAACACTGCGAGCCAATCAGAAGAGAGCAACAACACAGCCGGCGCCAGCCCCCTCATCCCAGCGGGCCAATCAGCAGAGAGCGCCCACACTATAAAGAGAGCGGCACTAACGGCCAACGCATCAGACGCTGCGATACTTTCACCGAGAAGACTTCGTCCGCGCCACTGAAGATGTCCACCGCAGTTGTGGACGAAACGTCTGGGAAATCTTTCTTCAGCAGACCACGGCATAACAGCCCGGAAAATCATATTAGTTATAATTGTGACACCGGCCGTGAAAACCTACGTTCTTACCTATATTGACAATTGAAATTACTTTAAGCAAAGAAATGATTAGAAAATTGAAAAATATAGGGGAAATTCAAAATGAGGATGCAAAATTATTAGAACTTAAAGAAAAGGCAACACTAGTTGAAGAGGCAAAGAAAGAAATTGTAGCAATTCGGGATGGGACATTATACAAGAAGCATGGAAAAGAAATGCCTAGTTGGAAGGTAATGGTTCCGAAAAGCATGGAAAAGGAACTAATTAAGAATTTTCACGAAGGGTTAGCACACTCAGGGACAGACCGGACAACTTCTATGATTTTAGAGAATTTATACATATCCAAATTGCGTCAGAAAGTTCGAAAATTTATATCGTGCTGCAACCTGTGTCAGAAGGCAAAGCAAATAAATGCAGCATATGCATTTGAAACTAATTCGGTTATAAGGGATAAGCCGAGATGTGTAATTAGTATCGATATTCATGGTCCGATGCCTCCAAGTCAGTTTGGAAATAAATATATATTTGTCTGTTATGATATATTCAGCAAATATGTAAGAATTTACCCTTTGAGAAAACCTACAGGTTTAGCATGTTTGAATAGACTACTCAAGTCATATGTGATAGAAGAAGGACCTATTCAATCTGTATTGAGCGATAATGCTTCGTACTTCACAGGAAAAAAATTTATGGATGGACTGAAAGAAAATGGCATTAAACAATATTTTTCGTTGATACGGTAATTTGTATCACAAATTACTAGATGTAATTAATGATAGTAATATGAATATGTATTTTTATGTGACATTGATTTCAGAGGTTTATTAATTGTAATTATTATTGGTAAATAATAATATACGGCTTTACTGAAACTGTCAACAATAACGCAATAATGCAGAGAAGGGGGTGAGTTGTTTATCATTACCGGGAACAAGGAAGTTACGTAATGTTTCGCGCGTTTTTTCCGTTTAGAAGCTTCTAGAACATTTCCTAAAGCAATATGTATTTGTGGTTTTAATTGGATAATAAAATGGACGCTAATGTTGGCGCGTTTTATTAGCCAATGGCAGTTCATTTATAATCTTTTGGCGTATCTTGAGGCAAGCGTATAAATAGTGTAGGCCCGAGGTAGCATTCTCCCAGTTCATCAGAATTCTCAGTACTCTACACGTCGGTTTCCCAGTCCTTCATTTCGCCAAGTTACACGCAGCAGAATTACGAGAATTATTATAAAGTATTATACAGTTAAATAAATACATAAAGTTGAAGTATGCGAGTTAAAAGTGATAAATAAGAAGTTATTACAAACAGTTTCAGTTTGGCTAGTATCTATCTCAATATGTAAAAAAGTGTTAGTGAACGTGTTCGACAATAAAAGTTATAAAACCAATTTCTTCATCAGTATCATTTCTGGATAAAAGATTCCTTTCCGATTCACACCCTTACATAGAGATACATGTCCTACCAAGATAAGATGATAGCTAGCCGGAGGACAATACACAAAACTTTAAATTCTTTCGGAAACTAATTGATACAAAATGGCTACGCCAGATGGAACTACGAACCAGACAGATGAAAAGTCACAAGATGGCAACGCGTTAAGTAAAGCAGCACAACATATGATCTACAAGTTCTAATAACTTACGCTATAAATATTACGTAAGAAACATTTCCGTCGCATCGTCAAGATACAGACCGAACTCCAACCCAGTGGAGAGGGAAATTAAGGAAATTTCAAATTATTTAAGGGTGCTGTGTCATCGAAAACAAACCCAATGGTATGGATACGTGAATTTCGTTCAGAATCTATTAAATGAAACCGTAAACAATGTGACAGGATACAAACCATGTGAACTTAAGTTAGGAAAGAAGATCAATACAATGTGTAAGAAAACTCCAGAAGCCATTCCAGATGCGCAATCGATACCACAAACAGAAGAAGAGATGTTCCAAAAAGCATTCGAGAGGATGAAGAAAAAGGCCATAAAAAGAAAAATTAAACATGAAGAAAAGAAGAGAAAGGAATGGAGGATCAAAATAGGAGATTTAGTCTTGGTTAAAACCAAGAAATTGTCGGATAAAGCAAATAAACTTTATTGGCGAATGTTTCTCAAATACCATGGATCATATGAAGTTGTTGAAGTATATGGAACAAATACATATGAGTTATGTAATCCAACAACTCGAAAAAGCATTGGAAAGTTCCATATTGAGATGCTGAAACCATACAACAATGACGATAAAGGTGAAACAGAAGACAAAGATGATAAATAGTAAATGCTGGATAGTTAAAGACGAAATGCAGAGCAATGTATTGGATTGTAAGAGGGTTAAATAAATATGTACGTCATGATAATGGAGAAATAAAATTTTGGACCTAACTAAATGTTTAAAAGGGAAAAATAACATTTTTTTTTTAGTAACTGTAACAGCATTTGAAATAAAGCATGATGTTATATTAAAGTAAAGTACGTAGATATAATTCCAAGAGTATTGTGAACATACAGTACAAAACAACAAAAATTGGGTAAAAGTCATTAAAACAAATATTTATGTAGCAAATAGAACATGTGAAACAGTACTTAGATTTAAGAGATGTAAATATATTTATGTAAAGGGTGAATATTTTTTGGTAAATATGTATAGTAATTACAAAAATTCTTAAATGCACAAATTTTTGTTAACAATATAAGAAAGTAAACCAATTTTGTAACAGTAACTGAATACTTCAGGGTACAGTATTTGCTATAAAAATTGTGATGTCAGATTAATGTCTAAAAACATTAAACCAGAGCCAGTAAGTAGTGGCGATATATATATATAAAAAAAAATATGTCGTGTGTTAAATGTGTGTGGTGTGTTAAGTGAAAGTGATAAATAGCGTGTGTTCCAGGATTTAGGGCCGGTTTCACCAAACGCGAGTAACGTTTACTCTCGATTAAAACGTGGTTTACTCGCGAGTAAGCCGTTTGAGCGTTTCACCAACAACTTACTCTGGAATAAATTGCGTATGCGAGAGTAAATCACAGAGTAATGTTACTCGGCGAAATATTGTGGAATAAAGTACAGAGTAACTGCTAGTTAGCACTTTGCAATGGCTGCAGGATTGATGAGAATGGTTTTTGAGGACAGTTCCAGCGGTGAAGATGAGGATTTTTGCCCTCCAGAACGACGACCAAGATGGATTCGTGACAGAACTGAGTGGTTTGTAAATTATGATAGGGATTTTGTTACGAGGTTCCGGTTGACAAAAACCTCGGCACTTCACTTGCTTCAAAGAATTGAAGCTAATTTGGAGTACACATCTGATCGGTAAGTAACAGAAATAGATTAACATCTTTCCTATAATTATAAGGAGCATCTAGAAACAGCTTATAAAACTTCACGTGCATGGTAGACATTAGTGAGGTTACGTTCGCGGTTCAGTATGCTTCCGTGCTTCTATTTCTTTTACGACTTTATTATACCATATTATAATCTTAACTTTACAATTTTCTAAAATTTAGAACAATTGTTACTAAGAATAGTTTTAATGCACATTGTTTATAATGTAAATGATTGCTTAATAGGTTATGTTAACTATTTATAGATGGCTGCTCAGAAAAGTATTCGTCTGCATTTTAAAAGTTGTAGCAGCCAAATTAATGGAGGTAAGACTGGTTTCTTTGGACATGAAGTTCAAACGGTAATACAGTTTACGTGTTTTGGCGGTTTTTCAGGTCGTTCATTTTATTAGTTTTCTAAACTTTTTAAAAATATGTCAAGATTGCAACTCACTTGTTCGTGGTGTTTTCAAAATTATCTTACATACATTGAGTAGAGCCACTTCTTTTCGTGTATTACTTGATTTTGCGGTGAAAATATGATTTTAGTTTACGGGGGAATAAAACGTCAAAGTTGGGAATTTTCAACGTTTTTGCCTAAATTTCTCATTTTCGGTTCACTTTTTAGGACTTCGTGAATTTATTTCTCCACCAGTTAAGTTACACCAGATTAAAGTGTGTGGATGCATGCACAAAAAGATGATCTACCCATTGCGTGAAAGATAGTTTTGAAAACACCACATACAAAACTGTTACAATGTTGGCATACTTTTCAAAAATGTAAAAGCTGAACTGTTACCGTTTGATCTTCATGTCCAAAAAAGTTACATTTTCCCTCCATTAATTTGACTGCTAGAATTTTTAAGTGCAGACGAATGCTTTTTTGAGTGGGTGTATATTGTATGTAGTGGCACTACTTATTTATATGACATATCCATTGTAAATGTTTGTAGGAATGCATCAGTGTCCCCCATGAACCAGCTGCTGACAGCACTTTGATTTTATGCGACAGGATGCTCTCAACTTGCCATAGGGGACTATATCGGGGCCTGCAAAGCAACAGTGCATAGAATTGTGCATAGAGTTAGTGCTGCCATTGCTTCACTTTGTCCGCAATATCTTCAATTCCCTGAGGAGGATGTTGATTTGAAAAGGGAACAGTTACATTTCTACCGAATTGCAAAGTTTCCAAAAGTTGTTGGTGCTATGGACTGTACTCACATTAGGATTTCCTCACCAGGTATAGGAGTATTTATATTAGCAATTCTCTAGTCCTATAAAAGGCAACCCTTCATTGAAAAGCGTAACTTGTTTTACCAATGTTTTCTTCTTTCTTCAGGTGGAGACAATGCAGAACTCATCCGCAACAGGAAAAACTATTTTTCCTTAAATGTGCAGGCAATATGCAACTCCAACATGGAGTTTACAGACATTGTGGCAAGATGGCCAGGCTCTACCCATGATAGTACAATTTTTAATAATTGTTCTCGCCGTGTAAAATTTGGAAGTGGAGTTCATGGTGATGGTGTTCTGCTTGTTGATAGAGGATATGCATCAACTACATACATGATGGCACCTCTTGAACACCCACAAACTCCAGCAGAGCATTTGTATAACGAATCACAAATTCGTTCTAGAAATCTCATTGAGCGTCTGTTTGGAATTTGGAAACGGCGGTTTCCTGTTCTTGCTTTAGGTATCAGACTGAAGTTAAGAAACATTTTTGCTGTTGTTGTGGCTACTGCAGTAGTTCACAATTTGCTACGCCAACGTGGGGAAGATATTCCACCAGATGATCCAGAAGTCAATTTACCTCTTCCATGGGACCAGCTCTTGGAAGAAGGCAGAATTGACAACATAGAACCACATGGACGACGAGCTGCAAATGATGCTGCTCGAAGGGCATTAATTGCAAATTATTTTGAAAGGCAAGTGAAACAATGTTTGAAGCTACTATACTCCAGACATTGAATAAATGTGAATGATGGAATTTCTTTCATTGCTAAAATTCAGCAAAGGTATTTTAAAATGGCACCTGCATATCATTCAATGTAACACGTTCTGGTAACTACAGATTAGTGATAGAGGTTTTGAAAGAAACTAATTACATTCAACTTTTCTGTCATTCATTTTGCTGTTTAGGGAAAACTTTTATAAATGTAAATATATGATAGACCTGGGTGCAGGAAATAATAATTGCTAATAAAGTTTTGTTTGTTTCAGTTTGCTCTGAAGAATATTGCTACAGTACTCCTCCATCTTAAGCATCAAAGGTTGTATATTGTTAAGAAATAAAAACAGCATCAGTTTGAAAATTTATTTATTTTTTCCTGTAACATTATCCTTGACCTTATTCTTTCTTGTTTGAATTGCTCCTTTTTAATTTTGATGTTAAGAAGGTGTTGTTCTTTTGCATCATCCCTTGCCTCCCTTTCAATCTGCAACTTCAGAAGATGACGTTCCCTTGCTTCCTGTCTCTCCTCCCTGGCATGCTGCATCTGCAGTTCCAACGCTTGCATTTTCTTTTGGTGGACTTTCTCCAATGAAGTTTTAGGCAGCAGGTCTTCGCCTGCTTGTCCAAGTTCTTGTGGTGGCTTGTTTACAATTATTCTCAGTTATGTCTTCAATAACAACATTATCTGCCATTAATGCAGCAGATAATGGAGTACGAAGCATATCTGGTTTGTATGTAGACCAGTCACTAACTTGGTCCTGAAACAAAAAATAACTCATAACTTTATATTCAGCAATTACTTTATGCTGATTAATTTGATTTATATGCTGTATGTAAGTTTAAAATTTAGATCGCTGTGGTACATTTTTGGTTTTTACAGTGGGATCAATAGGTGAAAAATTTAAGTGGTAGCTTCCCAGATAAAGTAAACAAGGAATGTGCATGGTTTGACAGTAAATAATTTTTTACAATTGAAGGAGATAGTGCATGATTAAAATACTCAAAAATATAAGAGTTCTTGAAACTTAAAGCCTGAAAACCCAAAAATATTTCACTGACAAGTTAGACATTTTTACTTAAAAATATATCTTTATATTGGTTCATTTTTAGTTTATTTGTATATGCTGATAATATTTCTAGTTTAGTTTAAAATGCATGTTCAGTCAACTTCGGCAATTAGTAGTGATGCTAATGACTACTAAAACAACAACAGATAATAATAATAATCAAATCGTAATAGAGATTTCACATTATTTTAGGAAACACTAACGTACGGGAATTTGTGCATCATTTCAAAAATTCTAAATTCAGTTTTTAAAGTCTAGTATACCCAGAACACAGTATCAAGCTATGCCACTATGGCACTCTTACATCATCATACAAGACATGACATGTCCTCTCCAAATATCAGTAAACTGTGATGGAAAATATTAACACTACACTCCAGAATGTTTTCTGGAGCAATGTTTTTAGAACTGCTAGATTTGCATAAGTTTGACATACCAACCTCAGGCATAAAAGGATCTGATGCGCGTAAAATATATTTATTTTGTAGTTACTTCTAAAAGGAAACTTAAAGCTGATTACTGGTGGCTACATTTTAAAACAGGTGCTCATGTTACACTGTACTATGAATGCTGAGAGTTTCATTTCAGTGGCTTCTCCTTATCACTGCCATAGCTCTACTAGACTTACCAATGAGGTATATGGTTGCAAATGTTCTTCCAGATTTTGATATATCTGATAATGCATCAATTATTAACAACAAATGGTTTGTATGTCAAAGTAGTTACAGTATGTAGAGAAATAACCTCTCTCTTTCTCTGTATACATATTATTTTGTTTCTTTCTTTCTTCAATATTAATAAAAATAAAACATCTATTCTTTTTCTTTGGAAATAACTGATAATTTATGTAGATATGTGGAATAAACAAACTATTTTTGCTGTGCCACAATCCATTTTGTTTAATAGTTAGCCTTTACAACCAAACTAATGAGAAAGCCTTAAATGTACACATTCCATTATCTTGCTTATGCATTGCTTCACCTGAAGATAAACTCTGAACCAATCAGTTAATGTTCGAGCTTAAATTTCATCCATTGAAATACAGAAATTTTAAACCTATGTTTTGGCTTATCACCATATATTGTAATTAACATTATTTATAATAATTCTTGACTTCACAGTTAACATCTGTGATACCTTTAATTTTGCTGAGAATTTGGAAATAAATGCAGTTTTATCTACTCATAAGAAGTTGACATTTCTCACATAGGTATCTCATACTATATACTAAGAAAATAGTAAATCAATCGCTAATCAATAGAATCAATCGATGTGTAATTTTTTATGTTAATACGGTTCTAAGCAACTATTTACTGTGTAGAAACTTTGTGCACCATAGAATTCATCTCATCTCCCTATTTTCCTTATTACATAGTGAACTACACATTTAAATATTATAATTTGTGCAGTTATTTACCCAGAAATGTGAAGTGTTATCTATTATCCATGTTTCAAATTAAGAATGATTATGTGTCTCCTTTTACACTGAAAAGTTATGAAATTTTGTCAGATGATAAGTTAGTACCTATAATACATTTGCTTAAGGCCACAGAAATCTTACTTAGATCTTATGCTAGTATAAAAATGATACACTATTTCTAATAATAACATGTTTAAGTAGGTACCTGCTGATGCGAAAGACCTGCCTCCATTTCTTTCTCTTCTGTGGGAGATGCCATCGTACAATGTGATTCCTCCTCATTCTGCTGCTTTCCCTCTGATCCCTCATGAGACAAGTCAAACACTAGAACAAAATATTGCATTGAACACAAACATGTTAAAACAGAAATATAAAGATAACAAGAAGAATTATTTCACTTAATTTCAATAGGTTTGCTTATATATGACAAAATTCTATTTCATTGAAATTAACTTCACAAAAGGACCCTTATTTAGTGCTCAGATCAGTCTTAACTTAAACCCTGCACCAGTTCATGCAACTTAAAACATACAGTTGCAAAAGTTAAATGCTAATGTTGACTGAAAAATGCAGTGCAAAATGGAGGGGAAAAAGTTAGACTTTTTGTAACATATTTTAACTACCAGATGACATACTGTGGCAACTTAAGTGGATCATGAATGAGAATGTAGGGATAACCATAACCTGTGTTAATTTATTTGTACATGCTGTATGATAAGAGATTTAAGCTAATATACATTATGAATGTAAAATAATGTTTTGTTGCTCTGAACAATGTTTTGGCAACAAATGTGTATACAACTCGACCATCTCCATCTACATGCAATGGATATGAGTAGCTAGCTTTTTTTATATTAAGCTTTCAATTTTCTAACCTATATTTCAAACCAAACACATTAAACAGTCTCATGTTTATAAGTTCTACACTATTTATATTACTTTCATATCATGAACATTTTAATTCTTAAACACACTTTGGGAAAGGAGTAAGATTTAAATTGTAAAGCTACTGTAGATCCGATAAAGTTACTTGCTGTACATAAAGCATTACCTATGAATTAACAGTAACCAAATGTATAGTTTCTGACAAAACCTCTGCTGCAACTAAGCTAGCTATAAGGAAATGCATAATCATTAATAAACACAAAGCCTATGTGAAGTACAAACCATGAATAATGGACATTTTAGAAAATATGCTTTAAACATTCTTTTATTTACTTCACACACTTCATTCTGTTGAAAGACAATGGCTTTTTTAAATTAATTTAAAGATAACTGAAAATGATGATGAAAATGTGATTATTTAGGGACAAGAGTATGAGATAACTTCCAAGTTTTGTGTCTATGATATTTTTGAGTTATTGTGGCATTAATATTTAATGCAAATATACAAACCTGCTATTGGTTGTCTCATTCCTTCATCATGATCAAAGGAATTATAATAGCCAACTGCAGCATGCCCAATAAGACTTAGTATTTTGGTAAATACTGGGTCGTCACTGTGATCTGGCCTTGGAGGTCCACCACCTACAAATTAGAAGAAAGAATAGAACAAATGCTTACACTACATATTCATGTTGCATATTAAAAAAAAAAAAACAAATGTATTACCTGTCTTATTTGCAGCTATTCTTTTGTTAGCTAAATCCTTCTTTGCAGCTTTTTTTAGCAGCTCCCATTCTGCCTTTAGATTAGCTGCAGTTCTGTGTCCCATTGTGGTGCTAGCATTATACTTTTCTGCAGCCTTCTCCCATGTCTGCTTCTTCTGGCGCATAGTTGAACCATCTGTTCTTTTATTCTCCAATACACCTATAAATTCTTCTACCACGGAAAGCAGTAGGAATTTCTCAGAATAATGCCAATTTGGGCTTCTCTTTCGCTTTCCTTCGTCTGCCATGATTCTGTAAATTTAACACACGGAAAGCTATAAGTTAAGAGGATAATTTCATTATAACGAAAGGTTAAGTTACATTTTTTTTTCGAAAATATTATCTATTACCATGCATTTATACTTACCGATGCTTTCGTTTACTTCTTTCTCAGAGCTTTAACCTCTAAAAACTTTCTTTTAACTCGCGCTAAATTCCTTAAAATGGCGGAAAACAGCTGAGAGGAGTGCTCACATACTATGAGAAACTACGCGATCGGCACTTTTCTGGTATAATTATTGGAGTACTGACTCGAGAGTATTACAACCTCCACACAAGCATGGTGAAACGAATACATGCTACTCGGGAGTAACGACCACCGGGTTAATTTTACCCTGGAGTTGCTATTCTAAACTTTAATCGCGTTTGGTGAAACCGGCCCTTAGGAGACTAAAAACCCAATTATAAAATTTCCAAACAAGTTGTAAATATTCATAATTATGTTTCTAGTGGGGCATATGATGCAGTAATTTGTATCACAAATTATTTAAATGTAAAGAGTGATTATAGTATGAATATGCATTATTATGTGACATTGATTTGATATGTTTGTTTATTGTAATTATTATTGGGAAGTAAATTTACACTGCCTTACTGAAACTGACAATAATAGCGTGCAATAATGCAGTGAGGGGGTGAGCTGTTTATCATTATTGGAAACGAGGAAGTTACGTAATGTTGGCGCGTTTTTCTTAGAATCTTCTGGAACATTTCCCTAGAGCATATGTATTCATAATTTTCATTGGATATAAAAATAGACGCTAATGTTGGCGCGTTTTATTAGCCAATAGCAGCTCAGTTATCATCTTTAGGCATATCTGGGTGTAGGAGTATAAAAAGAGTAAGTCAGAGGTAGATCGCCCTCAGTTCATCGAAAATATTTGTAAAGTACACGTCGCCTTCAGTCAGTCAGTTTGTCGAAAGTATTTGCACAGCACACTTCGTATATCAATTTGCAGGTTACGCGTAACAGAATTATGAAAAATCTCAAGTGTTATAAAGTTAATTATACGAAAAGCAGAAGTACACGAATTAAGAATTATCAGTAATGAAGTTATTATAACAGTTTCAGTTTGGCGAGTGTCTAGATCAATGTGTAAATGTGATAGTGAAAGTGTTCGACAATAAAAGTATAAAAGAAATTCTT
This sequence comes from Deroplatys truncata, assembly GCA_030765065.1. Classification (NCBI taxonomy): domain Eukaryota; kingdom Metazoa; phylum Arthropoda; class Insecta; order Mantodea; family Mantidae; genus Deroplatys; species Deroplatys truncata. The sequence continues at coordinate 33,447,960 of CM060984.1, read as the reverse complement.
TCATCAGTGTTATCTATGGATAAAACATTCCTTTCCATTTACACAACCTGTATAAAGAGAAGTGCTCGACCCAAAAGCTAGCCGGAGGACAAAGAACCAAAATTAAATAAAATAACTAGCATTTTTTTTAAACAAAAAAACTAATACTGCCGCAAATTGCTAACACCAGATGGAGCTAACAAGCCTAACAAATGAATCACGTCACAAGATGGCATCACCATGTTGAGTAAACACATACACAAATAACATTATAAGAATTACACTCGCAACTACCAGGTGCATGCTCAAGCTCAAAATATCCAATTTACACAAATACTATAAACAGTTCACTACCAGGTCCATGCTCAAGCTCAAAATATCCAATTTACACAAATACTATCAACAGTTCACTACCAGGTGCATGCTCAAGTTCAAAATATCCGATTTACAGAAATACTATCAACAGTTTACTGCCAGGTGCATGCTCAAGTTCAAAATATCCAATTTACACAAATACTATCAACAGTTCACTACCAGGTGCATGCTCAAGTTCAAAATATCCAATTTACACAAATACTATAAACAGTTTACTACCAGGTGCATGCTCAAGTTCAAAATATCCAACTTACACAAATACTATAAACAGTTCACTACCAGGTGCATGCTCAAGTTCAAAATATCCAATTTACACAAATACTATAAACAGTTCACAACCAGGTGCATGCTCAAGCTCAAAATATCCAATTTACACAAATACTATCAACAGTTCACTACCAGGTGCATGCTCAAGTTCAAAATATCCAATTTACACAGATACTATCAACAGTTTACTACCAGGTGCATGCTCAAGCTCAAAATATCCAATTTACACAAATACTAGAAACACTTTACTACCAGTCCATGCCCAGGTTCAAAATATCTGATTTACACAAATACTATAAACAGTTCAATACCAGGTCCATGCTCAAGTTCAAAATATCCAATTTACACAAATACTATCAACAGTTCACTACCAGGTCCATGCTCAAGTTCAAAATATCCGATTTACACAAATACTATAAACAGTTCAATACCAGGTCCATGCTCAAGTTCAAAATATCCAATTTACACAAATACTATAAACAGTTCAATACCAGGTGCATGCTCAAGTTCAAAATATCCGATTTACACAAATACTACCAACAGTTTACTACCAGGTCCATGCAAGTTCAAAATATCCGATTTACACAAATACTATAAACAGTTCAATACCAGGTCCATGCTCAAGTTCAAAATATCCAATTTACACAAATACTATAAACAGTTCAATACCAGGTGCATGCTCAAGTTCAAAATATCCGATTTACACAAATACTACCAACAGTTTACTACCAGGTCCATGCTCAAGTTCAAAATATCCGATTTACACAAATACTAACAACAGTTTACTACCAGGTCCATGCTCAAGTTCAAAATATCCGATTTACACAAATACTATTAACAGTTTACTACCAGGTGCATGCTCAAGTTCAAAATATCCGATTTACACAAATACTATCAACAGTTTACTTCCAGGTGCATGCTCAAGTTCAAAATATCCGATTTACACAAATACTATCAACAGTTTACTACCAGGTCCATGCTCAAGTTCAAAATATCCAATTTACACAAATACTATCAACAGTTTACTACCAGGTGCATGCTCAAGTTCAAAATATCCGATTTACACAAATACTATCAACAGTTTACTACCAGGTCCATGCTCAAGTTCAAAATATCCAATTTACACAAATACTATCAACAGTTTACTTCCAGGTGCATGCTCAAGTTCAAAATATCTGTTTTACACAAATACTATCAACAGTTTACTAACAGGTCCATGCTCAAGTTTAAAATATCTGATTTACACAAATACTATCAACAGTTTACTACCAGGTGCATGCTCAAGTTCAAAACATCTGATTTACACAAATACTATCAACAGTTTACTACCAGGTGCATGCTCAAGATCAAAATATCTGATTTACACAAATACTATCAACAGTTTACTACCAGGTGTATGCTCAAGTTCAAAATATCTGTTTTATACAAATACTATCAACAGTTTACTACCAGGTGCATGCTCAAGTTCAAAATATCTGTTTTATACAAATACTATAAACAGTTTACTACCAGGTGCATGCTCAAGTTCAAAAATCCAATTTACACAAATACAATCAACAGTTTACTACCAAGTGCATGCTCAAGTTCAAAAATCCAATTTACACAAATACAATCAACAGTTTACTACCAGGTGCATGCTCAAGTTGAAAATATCTGTTTTACACAAATACTATCAACAGTTTACTACCAGGTGCATGCTCAAGTTCAAAATATCTGATTTACACAAATACTATCAACAGTTTACTACCAGGTCCATGTTCAAGTTCAAAATATCCCATTTACACAAATACAATCAACAGTTTACTACCAGGTGCATGCTCAAGTTCAAAATATCTGTTTTATACAAATACTATCAACAGTTTACTACCAGGTCCATGCTCAAGTTCAAAATATCCAATTTACACAAATACTATCAACAGTTTACTACCAGGTCCATGCTCAAGTTCAAAATATCCAATTTACACAAATACTATCAACAGTTTACTACCAGGTCCATGCTCAAGTTCAAAATATCCAATTTACACAAATACTATCAACAGTTTACTACCAGGTCCATGCTCAAGTTCAAAATATCCAATTTACATAAATACTATCAACAGTTTACTACCAGGTGCATGCTCAAGTTCAAAATATCTCAAATACTATCAACAGTTTACTACCAGGTCCATGCTCACGTTCAAAATATCCAATTTACACAAATACAATCAACAGTTTACTACCAGGTGCATGCTCAAGTTCAAAATATTTCAAATACTATCAACAGTTTACTACCAGGTCCATGCTCACGTTCAAAATATCCAATTTACACAAATACAATCAACAGTTTACTACCAGGTGCAAGCTCAAGTTCAAAATATCTCAAATACTATCAACAGTTTACTACCAGGTCCATGCTCACGTTCAAAATATCCAATTTACACAAATACAATCAACAGTTTACTACCAGGTCCATGCTCAAGTTCAAAATATCCAATTTACACAAATACTATCAACAGTTTACTACCAGGTGCATGCTCAAGTTCAAAATATCTCAAATACTATCAACAGTTTACTACCAGGTGCATGCTCAAGTTCAAAATATCCAATTTACACAAATACTATCAACAGTTTACTACCAGGTGCATGCTCAAGTTCAAAATATCCGATTTACACAAATACTATCAACAGTTTACTGCCAGGTGCATGCTCAAGTTCAAAATATCTGTTTTACACAAATATTATCAACAGTTTAGTACCAGGTGCACGCTCAAGTTCAAAATATCGGATTTACACAAACAATATAAACAGTTTACTACTAGGACCGTGTCCATACCACAGTTACATTAAATACAAGTTGCTACATGGCTGCAAAATCATGCGAACCAATGAGATTTCAGTTTCACCCCAGCACTATAAATATGGGGATTCGGACTTTCAGTTTCACCAGCTTGACAAAGATGAACTTCAAAACATTGGTTTCAAACCATTTACATACCTGGATAGAAGCCTGAGTAAAAAATTTAAATTATGCATCAGGGAAGCTTCAGCTCTTTATTTTAACTATACACCTACTGCTGTTCTTCTACACCAGCAAAAATTGTTAGAAGTATTATTTATATACGTATACTTAACTCTACTGCTCTGTTTGGCTCAATATGAGCTGTAATGGATATTGATTTCTGATTTTCTCTCAAAGTAAGATATAATTATGAAACTATGTGACTTTGTTTATCATTAGAAAATGAATTTGCTGTTTTAAAAAAATTCTCTATTATTTACATAGTTTAGTCTCCAGCCATAATACTGACACACTGCGTTCAGGTCAATATGTCCCAGTAGAAAGCCTTAGTATTCTTACATATTATGTGAGTGTGTATGACTGTTATATTTTGGCATTTATTTTTGTATTGCTCATTTAATATTGTAATAAACCATTGTGGTAAACAATGAGTTACATATTGTTACATCAATATTCCCTATCATCGTGGAATGAAGTGCTGCTTGATGCTAAATTACTTTTACCCTCTTTGAATTTTTCTAAATATAATCTGGCAGTTATATCCAGTTCTACAACATGGCCATCTTTCTGCAATGAATGTCATGAAGAATATGCCAGCAGTTACAAGGTATGCAGTCACCACAATAACTGATATAAAAGGTTCATTTGAAGCAGTATTTGATGCCATGATTGAAAATGAAATAATAGAAATGGCAAATTTGGAAGGAGAGTTTATGGCCAACAATGGTGAAATTTTGCCAATATTGAGTTTCAAGCATATTTAGGCTCATGTCTCAAGCAGGTGTATATGCATCTCGTGGACAGTCAACCTAATGTTTATGGGATAAAGAACTGGTAGCAACACATTTTAAGCAACAATGTCACTTGAATACGTTTTATTAAGGTTTCACATATCGTGAGGTTTGACAAGAAATCTACTAGAGAAGATATGTGTATGGACAAGCTAGCTGCTATCCGTAGCCTATGGGAGAAATGGGTGGAAGTCCTTCCAAAATTATACAATCCTGGAGAAAATGTGACTGTTGACCAACTAGTAGGATTTATAAGTCGGTGTTCATTCAAGCAACACATCTTAAACAAGCCAGCCAAATATGGCATAAAGATATAGATGCTTTGTGACAGTGGAACTTCCAATGTACTGTAAGCACAAGTTTATACAGGAAAATAATCTGGCACAGCACCAGAAAGAAATCAGGGCATGAGAGTAGTATTTGATCCCACATGTGACTAAGAGTCCTTATAATTTGGGACAGTTATTTCTGAAAAGGAAATTGATGCTCTTGGTAACACCATATGGTAAAATAAGCCAGAGCTTCTAGCAAATGACAAACAAAGAGGTACACAGCTCATTTTACTTTACAGATGACACTACTATGGTCAGTTACATTCCAAAGAGAAATAAAAATGCAATGCTACATCATAACAAAACAAGCAACAGGGATGATAAGAAATCACAAATGATTTTAGATTACAATGCAACTAATGGTGCTGTAGATACACTCGAGCCAGTACCTGTAAAAGATAAGGAAATCGATGACCAAGGATTATTTTCTACAACATACTTGATGTTTCTGCTTACAATGCATGTTATGGACTTCGATTGCCCCAAGCTGGAATGCCAGGAAATGGATGAGAATATTCCTAGAATTGCCAAAGACTAAAGAATCATTGAGAATTTTTAAGGATATTCAGCAACCGTTTCAGAGTGTACAATTTCAAGAAAATCTGTAAAACATGTGCGCTGTAAATTCTGCCCATTAAGCAATGACAACAAAACTAATATCTTGAGTAAAAACTGTAAAATGCATGTTTGCAAAACTCATGTTCCTTACTTGTGTCCAAAGTGCAAGTATAGAGAAACTACAGTGATTTTCTTATTTTTATTATGTACCTTAACATATTTGCATATACATAGATCGAAATTACTGTAATACTGTTAACTTCTAAATTTAAAATGAACTGAGTTTTATTTATGGATGCTCTTTAATTACTATGGTAATCAATTACCCATTCTATATTGCACATGAAAGACTGGAAAGTTTGCCAGAGGCCTCTCTATCAGGCTTGAGGTTCTTTTGAGTGTCACAAATCTATGTCACTGGTCAACTAGCTTTACTTCCCTTCCGAAGGAAGCCATGCTAAGATTTTTATGCCTCCTCCCAAAAAAAAATTCAGTTCTACATCAGGTTTGAATCCGTGACCTTGGGAAACAGAGGCTAGCACGGTACCCCTAGACCACAGAGGACGACATGTAAACTCCTAAAGCAAATAAGTGTTCCATATAGTAAAAATGAAACCAACAAAATAAGAAAAAATAAATATATTAATAACAGAATTATATGACACTCATTCGTATATTTTGAATATGGTTCTGTATGTTTTGTATCATAATAGTAGGTTGGGCCATATTGACACAAACACTATATATGTACAGTTAACGTGAGCATTACAGCAGGGTTAATCATATCAAGGTAGTGATTTCACCAATGCAGCATGGGTTCATGCAGCGAAAAGATCAATTGTTACAACTCTCTTAGCTTTACTTTCTTTGGAACAAGACTAATTTCAAGCAGTAGATATAAAATATACCAATATTCAAAAGGCTTTCATGACTGTTTACTTACTAAATTATCAAAATTGGCTTTCTCACATCAATTAATGAAATTACTTCAATCATATTTAAAAGAACAGAACACAGTGTTGTAGTATAAAAATTGCATCATACCAGTTTAATGTTAATTCAGGTTCCAATTTAGGACCTTAGTTATTTTTGTGCTGTGTAAATGAACTACCTAGTGCTGTTAAACATTCCAAAATGTTAATGTTTGCTGATGTCAAGTTATACAAAAGTATTAATGGCATTAAGGATTACTTGGAACTTCAACATGACCTAGATTCTCTAAATGCATGAAACATAATGAACTGCCATTTAAAATTAATAAATACATAATAATGTTTTTCACTAGAGGCAAAAAAACTTTAAAATATGTTAATAGATAATATTAATAGGACACCACGAGAAGTAATTGAAAATATTTAAGAGTACACTTTGCAAATCATCTCAGATTTAACTGACACATTCAATTAATCATAACAAATTCATTAATTCAACTTTACAACTCCTTTAGACATCTTGATATGCATCTATCATTTGGAATCCTAAATGATTCAGATAAAACGTGCTGATTTAATAGAAAAACACATTTTTTTTAAAATATTTGTGCAAAAGAATAGGGTATTACCCTATGTATACATATTACAAAACCCTTTTAGAAATATTTAAATTTGCAGCTTTAAATTTCAAAAGAGACATCATGGGATTAATACTGGGTGATCAGCATACAGAACAGGTTTCATGGCTCTTGGACGGCCAGCAGCTTCAGCATGAGCAAACGTGGCATGTGTTCGTTAGTTGATGCAATACAGACAGAATATTAAGTGAAATGGCTGTATTCGGGTATTGGTATTCTGTTCCCCAAAAAGTATTCATTTATGATTCATACATCCATACAGCATCTGCAGGTGCCATAAGGAGATAATTGCAAGAGAGATTTCCTGTTGTTCAAGTTCCAGGCTCAACTATGGTTCACACATTAGTATGAATGAATGAATGAAACTTGTCATTACAATATCTGGTTACATTTATACAATATAAACTTTCCTTCTTTTTTCATTAGACACCTTCAACTAATTTCTATCCATAAAGAGTTGTTTGTTTGTTCCTTTGGACCTTATACACACTAACACTCTGGTTATTGGTGAATAAGAATCCTGTTTAACTAATGTAAATTAACTAATCCTATTCCTTCCTAAATTTAATTTCCTCCTCCTTTCATTAACTGACAGTTCTATATCATTTCTCATGTCCTTTCTTACTTTAATCCTATACCCTTTATCTCCTTTGTTCTAAGTTCCTGTCCCTTCTAATAAACACTTGTATTCTCCCTGGTAGCCTGCTTTTCATTTTCTTTTATACTACCGTGTTTTCCAAAATACTCATAACCCTCCATGTTTATCACTGTGTTTTAGTTAACCAAGTTTCCATCATTGCTATAGATCACTTTACATCCACACTTGAGCCAATTCCCAATTTTGACTAATAAACCTTCCGCATTCCCGCAACAACCGCTAGGAGAGACTCATCCTATGCTGAATTGGTTCTATTTTATCTAAATTGTTGTAGTTTGGCTTTCGTTCTTGTTAGCCTCTCCTCCTGTTGCGCCTGAATCCTCTTGTGGTCTTTTACTATTAAGATACTGCCTTTAGGTGTTGACACTACACTCATACCTTCTCCGTCTTTCCATACGTCAAGTCCTGCTGATGCCGCTAATACATCACTCCTTGCTTCATCTGCTTCTCTGGGCTGGCCTTCTTCAATGGTGACGTCACCTCCCTGATTGGTCCGCTGCTCTCGCGGTCCTTCCCCTGTGGCACGCTTACTTCTTCTCCCCTCCTTTCCTCTCTTCTGACTGAAGTTCCTTGGCCTTGGTGCTGAGTGAAGGGAATTCCATCGATGTATAATTGCAAGCCTTGCATGAAAGCTCCCCTTCCTTCGTTTCTGGCTTTTTTCAGGTCTTTTAGTAATTCATGCCTTATTTCTCGTCCTTTCCCCTAGTCATTTTCAATAAATATTCTGGTGCCTTTTAATTTTTTTGTATTGCTTAAAACTTTCCACTTGAAACTCATTGTTGCTAGTTTGACCAAAATTGGTCTTGATTTCCAGCTCCTTCGTACAATTCTAAAAGAATCTATAATCTCCCAACCTGCAAGTTTGATGCCGAGCTTCCCTTCTACTTTTCCTATGTCCTTTTGCCTCTTTAATCTACTATTCCAAGGATCATCACATTCAGCTTTCTATTTGCATCCGCTGGTTTCTCCAGTTGGTCTATTCTGTTTCTACAATCTCTTAGTTCTTCATAGATTAGTAAATAAATTAGATGAAATGGAAAGTCTTCTTGATAAGAAACATAAAAAACCATGTACAGTACTCATAGAAGAAACTCTAGATAACATGGACATGCTCTGGAAAGATCCCTTAGAAAATCACTTCAATGTCTTAACAAGCAAATGGAAATTTCCTATGACTCTGTTCAAACAGCTACAAAGTTACTGAAGTGAGTGCCCTATAAAATTAATGTAGTGCATGACCCTGCTTTAAGGATGCAATTTTGTGAATGACTTATTTGTGTGCTGAAAACCTAACCACCTTCACCCGGAACCATGCATGATAAAAAAATAGTGTGATGTGCTATTAGCAGTGAAAGAATAATAGACCTAATTGTTTTTGCAGGAACAACTAATAGTGAGATGCATTTTGCTGCCATTTGTTGGCAAATTAACTGAGATGGAAAGAAGTTACACAACTGCGATGGCAGATACAATCCACTTCTCCTTACAGGAAATCCAGAAGCATTAAAAGATAGAGTTATCACTAACAATATAGGCCCCTACATTCCCCCAATTCAACCACCTGCAATTTTTATTGTGGGAGACTAAAAGAGAAAGTTTTAAAAACAAATCCACATACTTAGCAGGAAATGACAAGAAATTGGTGCCATTTCTCAGAGCGAATGTAATGGCCAATTACCTAAGCAGCTGTCAGAAATACTTTAACGAAGGGAGGCACTTCCAACATTTCCTGAGGATTTTTATTTTCAAGCATTTACTTTCTGTTTCTTTGTTACAAGTAACTTATGTAACAAGCTGTAGCATATTTGCTGCAGATGTGCTGTCACCCACTTAGCACACATACCAAGCAGTACTGCCAGCCACCTAAGAGCAGCAAAAGCTGTTTTCTATGCAGATCACCCAATATTTCTGCATTCAATTACTGATGATATGCATATTACTACAAAGATATCTTGTACATACCAAGGAAAATAAGTACATTAAAAAATTGTTTTACTCCCAAAGCAAACACAAAAATTCACAATTCAACAGAATTATGCATTTATATAACCAAGTTTATTATTTTGAAGTAGATATTCTCAATATCTCAAAATTCAGTTCAAAGATGCTATTGTGTTCTAAAATGTGAATTTATCCTTATTCTTTTGCTTCTGTCATCAACATTATAGTAACGCCATTTCATCTCCAGCTCTGACATTTTGCGTGACCAAGAAAGGCAGTGTTGCCAATTCTTGCCCCTATTGTGAAACACGTGTGTATACATGTGCCACCTCTTCGTAAAGTGCAAACCATGAAATAGTTATTAATAGAGTCAACTGAAAAATTCAATGTAACAGCCGGGATTTGAACACGGTTCTCCCACTCTCTGTGCAGTTGCTCTACGGAGAGCAGGAGAACCGTGTTCAAATCCCGGCTGTGACATTGAATTTTTCAGTTGACTCTATTAATAACTTGCCAAGACCGGCTAAGGTCTGTAAAAAGTATAATTAATTTCAATTAATTATATATCTAATAATAATAAAATGAAATAGTTGCCTACATTGGAGTATTTAAAGTATGGGGATAGCATTTACAGTAGCTTAAACAAAGAGATTTAAATTACTCACATTTAACATGTCAATAGTCCAGCAGAAAGATGCCACACTCCTCGTAGATATCCATTTCTTCATCATGGCGTCACTGCAGTCGGCATTTAATGAAATAACTAATTCTTCTACGCATTCTTCCAAAACCCCTTCAGCTTTTTTTGCTTGAAGTAGAAGCTCCCATGGAAGTTTCACAATACTCTGCCACTTTTCCAATGATACATGTTTGATTCCTTGTTGCACCAAGCGCTCAACCTTGGTGAAGCAGAAAGTCTTAGTGTGTTCTGCAACATACCCCTTGACTTGTGCCCAGATAAGTTCAATGGGATTGAATGGCAGAAGCCTGATGACAATGTGCCCACGAGTACTGACAATGGTGTCTATCTCATATGTACAGAAGCTTGGTTTGTACAACTTATCAATTTGTAAGAGCTCTTCTTTGCTCATTACTGCTGACACTCCTGGAACATTATTTTCCAACAGCCATTGAAGTATGACTTGCTATGGTGCTCTGTTTAGCTGCACTGAATGATAAGGGGCAATGTCCATTACAATAATGGACTTTGGACTCAGCTGTGGAAGTAAGGCTTCCTTAAACCCGGCGGTGAAAGTTTTCGCTTCATTTCTTCGTGATAATCATGCGCACTTTTCGATTTAAATAAAAGCATTGCTCCAGGAACAATCACTGTTTCTTCTACTGTGTCGTCTGCCCAGGCATTTGGTTTTGTAGTCCTGCTTTCACCCACGTTTCGTCCAACCATGCCACTTTTTGGGAACTAACGTTTAGAAATTCCCTAAGAAATCTGCCACGCCATGTCATTAGATCACCTCTTTCCATTATGGCTTTCCTACCTCAAAAGTTCTTGAATTTAAAACCAACTTCTTTTAACATCTTGCTTAAACTTGTCTTACCTCATTCAAATAATCCGGCGTGTTTCAAAGAACCTAGAAGTTTCTCTCGAGTAGGAAATTCTTTCCTCATATAAAATTGGTAAATATGCTGCCATATCGCATCCTTCTGAAAGGTATCCAGTGTTGTCTTAGGCCTGACTTTAGATCTCGATTTTCCTGGTAATTGCAATTCTTCTGATGCCATATCCAAATCGGCCGGGCATTTTTCCTTTGCCACACTTTTCACAATTGTTTTACCCACCTTCAGTGCATCACAAACTCTATCCACTACTCTTGCCAAAGGAATAAGAGGTGCTCCTTTTCAAAATATTCACGTAGCCTGAATATAAATTTGCAGTTTTGGCTCTGGTAAGACCCAACTTTTTTCTTTGATTCTGAAGAACCACTAGCTATAACAATAACTATAACAAGAATAATGCAGTAAATTGCACATGCACAAAAAACCAACTTCACCTGAACTAAAGCAAACAACTACTGACCACATGTGCTTCACTTACAAGAGAATTGGCAACACAGTCCAAAATGCAGTGGATGCACATGGGGAAGAAGACTATAATTGGTCCTAGCAGACAATTTCCACTCTTTGCTGTGCGAGTCAACCCAGTACTGCAAACCTTTCCAGATTTTCCGATTCTTTTCTTTTGTGTTGTGTTTTGCATGTAGCAAAGCTTTCAACAATAACAGTAAACTATATTTATTAAAAGCGTTAGAAGAAATCAAATTAGATTACCAATTTATCTGTTGAAAGGAGACAGAACAGCTTTCTTTACTGTGGAAATTCATAGTGCTAGTATTGTTACAGGTGGCCATTCTGATATATACCTATCTCTTTCTTTACCCTCACGAAACATCAGGGCTGGAGATACAGTGGTATTAGTTTAGTATGAGTCCGGTTCATAAACTTTTCAGCTTTATGAGTGTTTTTTTGTTTGTTTTCTGTGACCAGGTAACCAGCTTGGTGCACAACCTCCAAACTGGAGAGCCAAGTTTATTATTGGAGTACTTTCCCCTAGATGGTTAAAATTAAATGTATTATTTATGGGTGCTCTATGGTCCTTAGTGTCCCATTCTATATTCGGTGTGAAATACCGGTAATTTTGCTCAGAGGCCTCTTTATCAGGCTTGAGGTTCTTTTACGTGCCATAAATCTATGACACAGGACCACCAGCTTTACTTCCCTTCCGAAGGAAGCCATGCTAAGGATTTTCACACCTGAAAAAAAAAAATCCATCACCCTCTGCCGGATTTGAACGTGCAACCTTGGGAACTAGAGGCTAGCAAGGTACCACTAGTCTACGGAAGACGACTTCTCCTAGATGGCTGCCTACCACAGCTGAGACCAACCCCCTGCTGATTTTGGTCTGTTCTAGGTATTTCATTTCCCCGGTACCACCCATATCTGGGAGGTATTCCCTTATCTGCTACCTGGGGAGGCACCTGATGGGAGACCGGCAACTCCACGAGATTTCCTAGGCAAGCATTATTAAATCACATGGTCCAAGAGTAGGACTGCGAAGATGGGTAGAACAGTTTCAAGAGCCTCATAACAGGTCGTAAGGGCCTAATACTTGTAAGGGAAGACAAGATACTCTAGTTAATAAATACTCATAACTTGATTAATATAAATATTTAATACTTATTGCTAGATTAAGATAAGTATTTAACTTAAAACGAAAGTTGCAAAATTAACAACCATAATGCATCTCTCTTTCTTTCTCAGTTTCTGTTACTCATTTTTACTTATTAACATTTCCCTCAATTGAGGGCTGTCATATAGACAAAGTATACCTATACAATTAACAAATTTAAGTTAACAATAAAGGCAATTTATAGCTAACATATCAAAATAATGAAAATCTACTTGAAATATAAATGAATTTAAATTGGAACACAATAGTAGTATATAACAATCCAAATAGATACATAATTTCATTAATTTGTAAAGTGGCGTATCAATATTACATTGAATATAAATGATTTCTGAGGATGCCAACTGATCATCTAATATCCATGATTGCTCTTTGATAAAGCACATGTTTATCTAGGGCACAATCTTATACAAAAATTGTGTAACTTTTTGGGTATTGTCCCTCTAGCTCCTATCATCAATCCTGTGACTGAGATTTAAGTTGTATTTACCCTTATAATAGGAGATAGTGGGTTCATAGATGGCCTTTATTCTACATCTAGTTCTTCGGGCTGTTGATAGTGGGATCCAAAGCAGACAGTGGGATCAATGATTAAGGCTTCATTCACAATGAAATGTAAGCGCTAACGTAATGCAGCATAAGCGCAGGCGTGAGGGAACACCAATCACAATGCAGCCATAGGCGTAATGCAAGAACTTTGCACAGGCTTCTACATCCTTAGACTAATTGCGGAAATGTTCCGAGTGCACTGTAAGTTTCAAATTGAATAATATAACCAACAATACCCAATAAGAAAGTTCACTCAATATTTTATAAATAAGTAGGTCAAAAAAAAAATTACACGTACGTCCAACAGCCGCCCATAGCGTTAGTGACATCACAACTGCTCACTCTATCAAAAAAGCATCATATACTCTGGCAGTAAACTTTACAATAATTTACCAAGTAATATCAAAGCAATTAAAAAAGTAAACCAGCTGAAATCCAGTCTCAAGGGACATCTAATTAACTACTCCTTTTATTCTATCAATGATTAGCTTGAACACAAATGTATGTCGTGAACCATAGTATTTAGCATGTAAAGACCTATTGTACATAATGTAAAAACATATTGTATATATTGCAAAAACCTATTATTGTTTGTTTATAGCTCCATGTGTCCAATAGTCAATGTACATTATACCAAACCACTTTAACGGTAGAATAAAACTGTTTGCTCAAAACATTGATAGTTGTGCAAGTACTATGGAAGAAGGGCCATTATTCCATATGTAGGTAGTGAGCACTTTCACTATCAATATGTAACACACGCACTTGCATTATGTTAGCGTTGCTGTCGTTGGCGTTCTGCTGCCAAAATTGTAACATCATGGGCCCTAAGCCGCAAGGGCCGCAGCTATGATAGGGTGTAGCCGTAGGCACAGAACAGCCATAGGATCTGCCCGTCTAAACTCGAATAATCCACTTTAGCTACATTTTCCTTGTTTTGCGGCATTCCGTTAGCCATTATATATATATTTTTTCATCACGTTCGCAATATCTTTCCGCAAAACCTAAGCGGTCGCCAACAAGGGCCCAATGTTTTCGATAAAGCAACAACTCCTACACCATTTAAGAACCCAGGATATTACACAATCAACTCTGCATATTAAAGAAAAACCTCGATTCCGTAAGTTTTTTAAAATTTCATACCTCCTTCCCATGTACGGAATAATGTCCAGAAACTGCAGCAAGTTATACATGTGATGTTACAGCTGCACAAATTATATTAATCCAATGTCATTATCTCTTTGCGACTGAGCCAAGAAATCTAGTCACAGATGCCAGGTACATCCACTAAATGAAAGGGGATTCAGTAAGGACGCTACCATAACCTCTTGAGAGAAATCAGAGATGGTGACCCACAATTTGTGTGGCAAGGCCTAATGGAAGCGTGCACGCATGTACATTAGATGGCTAAAGTCTCGCATCGTGATCATCTGTTGTTGAACAGCAGGCAATGCAAAGAGAAAAGAAATGCAGAATTCTTCCTCTATGCACGCAAAGCAAGCATAAAGGTTGGAGTTTGCAAACTCTTGCATTGCGTGACTGCTTCCATTAAATAACATGAATGCAAAGTGTTGCGCTTATGCTACGTCTGCGCTTACATTTCATTGTGAATGGGCCCTAATTCACTACTGTCAGATGAGATGTTTTGTAGGCAATGATGTCGATGCGCCAGCTGCTACCACTGCTGGATAATCCATGTACCTCCTCGTGGACCCGAGAATCTTTCTTCTTCATACCTGCTGCAATTAAGCTTCTTATTTTGTGATTTCTGCTGTTTTGCAGCACTTCTCTGTATGGGCAAGCACACAAGATTTTATACTCTCTACCACAACGGTGACTGAGGGTATTGTTTTGGGACCTCCTTGTTAAGGAACATAAAGTAATAACTCCACCAGTCATTTTGATGGCACTTCTCCATTCAGAGCAAGAAAGTCCACGATCTCAGATCCATTTACTAGCAGGTGTATAATCGCTGTACAGTCTAACTCTTCTTCCTTTGTGCACTCCAAAGTTGGAATTCTTCTTCTCTCAGATGTCATCGTACTTTCCTTGCACCTGGGAGAAGACTTACAGGGTCTCTGATGTCCTTTTGAGTGATGTTGAGGAGTCGTAGACAGCTTTGAGTTTCTTGATCAAAATCACTTACGGTGTTAGCAAGTGGGTCGTTGAAGTATTTTAGAACTTCGCAGATGTTTATATGTTGGAGTCGAACTTCCATGAGGCACAGAATAGACCAAAGCCTTCATATTTTCTTTCAGTGTATACCATATAATCTGTAACGTCCGTTGGTAACTGTAGAATGTTTTTTTAAAGTGCATTTTAAGATTTTGTCAGCATTACTTTAAACTTTTTTGTGGAATTTTATCCATTGGAATAACTTTAAATGGATAAACTAATGTCGTTGAGATGCATGAATTTAGAAATAAATTTCTGGCCTGCTTGTAAGAGTGGTGAACTTTTTATGTAAACGTTCTAAAGTTTGATGACTGTCAAAAATTATTTCATCCAGATTTGAATTAAATTATAAAAAAATAAATATAAAATGTCAGCTATGTTTAGATATTGTAATCTTTTAAGTATCATAAGTAACTACACCCCTCAAGAAAGTATTTGTCTGCAGTTTAAAAAAAAAAATTCTAGCAGCCAATTTTTTTTTTTAGATTAAAGATCAAATTATAATATAGTTTACTGTTTTGGTGGTGTTTCAGATTGTTCATTTAATCAGTTTTTTAAATTTTTGAAAAATATGCCAAATTTGCACCTTTTTACTTTCTCTACTACGTATAGTAAGTAGGGGAAGTATTGTATTCCACCCAAAAATTTGATACCGAGATTTCACCGGAAATACATGTTTTGAGACCCCCTGAATAAAAAAAAAAAATTTTTGGAAACATGTCCATGTGTGTGTGTGTGTGTGTGTGTCTGTGAAAAGCATAACTCAGAAACGAACAGTCAGATAAACACCAAACTTAGTATTTAGGTTCAGTATCTTCCAAAGATGCGATCAAAGGTTTTGAAGAAAATTCCCCCACCCCAGACTACCCTTTACATGGAACATTTTTCGAAATTTTAATTTTCTCAAAAATGGCTCTTTTGATTAAAATATCATATGTTTAACATATTGACATGAGAAATGAAATGCATATCTCAAATTTTCTGGGAATGTCTCCAAAAGTATTCTTCATTGTGAACGACTTTTGCATAACTGGTAAACCATAAGAGATAGACAAAATTTTACTACACAAAAAATGTAGATCGCATTAAAATACACAATTCATGTCATATACATTTCTTTTGTTGAGTGAATTGTTGAGATATTGCTTGTTCTTCCCTTAAATTTTCCAATACTTATACTTTTTCTCAAATTCGTTATTCATTTTGTTTATGTCCTGGTCATACAAAGAGAATGGAATGCGCCACATAGCAACCAGCATTAAAATATTTGACTATCGTTTAAAACCTACCATATTCCCATTACATCTACAAGAAAATTACCAATGAGATTGACATCTTGATATCTCGATTAACATGAAGCATATGGAGAATAAGCGTTTGTAAAAATAGTTTGTACAAGAGTAGAGAAAGTCATGTGAGTGTAACATCAGATTTTTTTGTATGTGGTGTTCTCAAAATTATCTTTCCTGAATTGGTTAGAGCATTTCTTTTTTTTTTTTTGTGCACAAATCCACACACTTCTGACATGTGAATTAAACTGGCAGAGAAATAAATTCGTTAAGTCCTAAAGAATAAGCCGAAAATGAGGAATTAAGACAAAAACTTAAAGAAACCCAACTTTAACATTTTATTCCTCTCACATGAAATTGTATTTTGCCGCAAAATCAAGTAATACACTAAAAAATATTGCTCTATGTTACGGATGCAGATAATCTTGAAAGCTGCCCCCATAAGAGTTGTCTTCTGGCATATTTTTAAATTTATAAAACTGATAACATGAACGATCTTAAAAAGTGCCAAAATACGTTCACCGCATCGACAATCTGATCTTAGTCCTCTTCCTTAGTGATGAAAATGATGTGTTATATGTCCAACAGATGTCACTCTATGTCATACGCTAGCTCTAACGCAATGCTGGTAACATATAACTAGTGGCGCCAAGATACTGAGCCTCAAGGCGTAGCCGAGAGATTGAGGGCCCTCAGCCTCAAAGCGTAGCCAAAGGATGCTTTTTAGAAGGAAAGGAGTGTAGCAAGTTGCGAAGCGACAACAGGGCATAGCCAAGGGATCTGCACGTCTAAAACTCCAATGATTCACGTTCGCAGAAACAACAGCACATCGCATATTTCACTTCTTATTTACGTTGGCAGTTCCCATTTTGCATGTGCTTTACTGCAAAAAATGGCTACGTTTATTGTGTTTATAACGCGATTTTCCTATACAAGTCAAACACCTAATAGGGACGCGCAGGTGGGCACCAGATATTGGAGAGATCACATCCACTTCTGGACTCACTCTTAAGGTAATTTTCCTATTGCTTTTATAACCATTTTCCACATAGAGCTCTAAGAGCAGATTAGTCAACTATTACAATTTGATTTTGTCCAAAAAAAAAAAAAAAAAAAAAAAAAAAATTAAGGAGTTTTTCCTCCATTAATTTGACTCCTAGAATTTTTAAAGTGGAGACAAATACATCCTTGAGAGGCTGTTGAAAAAGACAAACAGTAATTCTCATTGCAAAAGGTTTATAGGGGCTTCAAAGAATACGCATAACGTAAAAAATTGTAATTGCTGCTTTATAAACATACATTTCATTTCAAGAACGTTAATATTGCGGAAAGTTAGTTTGTGTATTACTGTTACAAATCAAAAGCAATGTGTTATAACCCTGGAACCAGGTGCCTAATCTGATGGACTTAAGACGCAGTTTTAAAGCTCTGGCGGATTTTACATAGGTACGATCTAACGGTAAATATGACCTCATGGTTGCTGATGCAATATTTTATCTGAAGCAATCCGTACAATAAGTACACAATAGAAGACATCGTGAAAACATTATAAGACAGAAGATACACTGGGACTCGGTGAAATTAGAAATTCTTAGAAATTATCATTATACGGGTTCAGACAAAAAAGAAATGCTAAATTGTCATACTTTTGCCCACCTAAATTAGGAATAAGGAAGTGAAAAATAATGAAATAAATTAACTTAGGAGTGAGTTTACAACATGATGTGGCCTCTCCAATATCTGGCGCCCACCCGTTTTAGGTGTTTCACTTATATAGGCAAATCGCGGGAGGAAAACAGCAAACGTAGCCATTTTTCCGATAAATCACATACAAAGTGGGTACTGCCAACGTAATTAAGAAGTGAAATGCACTAAATATGCGATGTGCTGTTGTTTCTGCGAACGTGAATCATTCAAGTTTTTGACGCGCAAACCCCTCGGCTACACTCCTCTCCTTCTAAAAAAACATCCCTCGACTACGCTTTGAGGCTGAGGGCCCTTAATCTCTCAGCTACGCTTTGAGGCTGAGTATCCTTCCGCCTTCGGTGGCATTATTCATATGTTGGCAGCATTACGTTAGAGCAAGCCTAAGA
This sequence comes from Deroplatys truncata, assembly GCA_030765065.1. NCBI lineage: Eukaryota > Metazoa > Arthropoda > Insecta > Mantodea > Mantidae > Deroplatys > Deroplatys truncata. The sequence continues at coordinate 33,429,180 of CM060984.1, read as the reverse complement.
CCTAATGCAGGCAAAAGTATGACAATTTACTCGGCTCGGCCAGGGTTGCCATGTCTACTGATTTTGCAGGAGATTTCCTGCTTTTTTGCAAATCTACTGCTCTACTGTTAAAACACGAGCGAACCTCAAAATCTCCTGCTTTTTACTTATTTATAATTTTTAAACTTTGTTTTCCCTTAAGATCATAGAAATCGCTCTTCTAGACGTTTTTATTATGCAAGGCACTTCTACTCATGTATAAAAATGAGTGATTCATTTCATAATCACTTGTATACACAAACGTTATACCATATCTGGGTTGCGTTATCGTAAGGGAACTTGCTATTGAAAAAACTATGATAGATAAGAAAGTGGAGGGAAAATATATATACACTTTTAAACCGGACTCTTGGATAACGAATAAACAATAACATATTCAGCACTCCGGAGAAATTTCTCAAGCCTACTTCCCTCATAGTAACTGGCTGGTATACAGATATTGACGTTCCCGGTAGCTTATTTAGGCTACTTGTTATTTACTAACTGTGTTTATGCTTCTCGCTTCAGTTTATACTGGCAGTAAATCTTGGGTGTTTATGTGCATACACGTGCATTATTTAGAATAAGTGCCTATTTATCCCACAGAGACTTATCGCCGATGCCTTTAGTTTGTTCCATCCTCTTTCCACCTCCCTAACATAACAGTTGCAGATTGCCTGTGTTTGGTTTAACAAATTAAATAATAATATTACTGTGACAAAATCTAAATTAATTTTTCAGTTGCGTTGCAGTTGAGGCTTAAGAACGAACAGAAAAACATTACTGCCAGCGTTCTAATTTACGTGTAAATTAAAGTGCGTGTGCTTATATATAGTTTAACTACGCTGTGTGTTATGGTGTTAACTGAACATGAGTAAGAAACAGAAGTACAGTCAAAACTACAAAGCTGAGTGGGAGCAAGAAGATAAGTTTAGTGGCTGGTTAGCATCTTCTAAAAGGGGGCCTAATTTTGCATTTTGCAAAGTGTGTGATTATAATATAAATATTGCATCAGGTGGTAAAACTGCTTTGGAGTGACATGTAACAACAGAGAAACATATTCAGTGTGCTAAACGGCTAATTGGATAGAAAAGTCTATCATTTGCACATCAGTCCACCACATTAACTACCAAAGTAAAAGAAGCAGAAATTCATCTTGTGGCTTTTCTAGCAGAACATAATATTTCTTTTAATGTCATGGAACACCTGCCCTCTCTGATTAAATCAATATGTCCTGATTCTGAAATTACAAAAAGGATAACCTGTTCTTGAACAAAAGCAACAGGTTTTCTTAATAATGTTTTGGGTCTAGAAAGTAAAGAAATGCTATATGCAATGCTGAGAGAACATAAATTTTCTCTAATTGTGGATGAATCTACAGACATTAGTTCTTTTATACATTTGTGTTTGGTTGTTCGGTTTGATTCTGGTATTGGCAGGGTTTCAGATTCATTTTTTGATCTGATATCTGTTAGTAATGCTAATGCAATTAACTGAGTGTGGTAAACTCTTTTGTTTCTAGGAATATTCCTATAAAGACAACCTCATTGGATTAGCCGCAGATGGAGCTAGTGTTATGATGGGTAAAAGACATTCTTTATCTGTTCTTCTAAAGAATGATATACCACACTTGTTTATAATGACATTGTCGTTATGTTTGTCATTCATTCAACTTATGTTCATCCTATGCTTGCACTAAACTTCCACGAGAACCAAAAGATCTGGTTCGCAATATCTTCAATTATTTCCATGCAATTGCAAAGCGTGTAGAAGCTCTCAAAGAGTTTCAAACTTTTGTGAACACTAAGCCACACAAACTACTACAACCAAGCCAAACACGGTGGTTATCTCTCAAGTTAGTCATTTCTCGTATATTAGAGCAGTATGGTGCTCTTATTCTTTACTTCACCCATGCTTCTTTCAAAGAAAAACTTCAAGCAACTGACGTAATTCTCAACAAGCTGAAATCACCATACAACAAGATATCTGGAGTTCCTTCAGTTTGTTTTACCTATTTTTAATGGTTTAAATAAGCAAATGCAAAGCGAAGAACCCCAAATCCACAACCTGAAAGCTGGTGTTATTTCTGCTTTGCGAACTATCCTTGAGTGCTACATTAAACCTGAACATTTGAAGTCCACTGAAATAAATAAAATTGAATACAGGGATCCTAGAGTATTTCTTCCTGTAGAAAACATGTATTTTGGTGCCAAAAGTCCAAATATCTCTGACAAAATCATCCCTGCCGGACAAACATATGCAAGTTCTCAAATTACGCTGAGTTGAGTTTTACATTGAGTCAGTTCACCAGATACTAAGCCGTTTTTCATTCTTACATTGTTAGAAGTGTTAGAACCAGCTAAAATCCAAATAGTACAGTCAATTGCACCACTTGCTTCTTATTTTCCTGATTTGGTGAAACCGGAAGAAATTCAACAAACAGATACAGAATGGAGGCTGCTGCGCAACACTGACATTGCATGTGGTAGTGACGCTACAGTGCAAGAATTTTGGACCCAAGTAAAGAAAAAGAAATATGCAGATTCAAAACATGTTTTCCCTCTTTTGTCCAAATTTATCTGCTGCCTTATGAGTCTTCCCCATTCTGGTGCTGTAGTGGAGCGAGTTTTTTCAACTATCTGATGAAAACAAAAGTAAGGAATCGGTTGTCAACCAAAACAATGTGCGGATTATTACATGCAAGCAGACTTGTGTCAGATTCAGAGTGTCATTCTTTTGCAATTTCAAGTTCAATGTTGCAGAAAGTCAAGAGTGACATGTATGACAGTGATTGACAATAATGTGTACATAATTGCATCCTCAACTACTACTGTGTGCACTACAGAAGGATCGACATAAATGGTGAGTGCTATGCCAATTTTAATTAGTATTATGGAAAATTTAATACCGAATGTAGGTGCTCGGAGATTATCTGTAATAATAATAATAATAATAATAATAATAATAATAATAATAATAATAATAATAATAATAATAATAATAATAATACAATAATAATAATTATAATAATGCTATAAATATGTTTACACAAAGCGAATTTGCCGCTATCTCCTGAAATCTACTGCTATCTCCTGCTTTTTTCAAACCAGATCTTCTGCTTTTACTTCGGCAGACCTGGCAACACTGGGCTCGGCAGTGAGCACATAATGCGAGTAACAACACCCATTATGAAAATGCCAAGGTTTTGAGACAAACAAAAACTTTACACGAAAAGCGGATATGTTCGAATTGTTAAACTTAACACAATGAAAACAACAAGCCGAAAAACAACTGTTGTCGAAACAAAAACAAAATATGGAAACCAATAATTGTACAATGCACCGTGGTCCAGTATTTGTTCTGTTCGACATTACCTGCATTTTCAAGCGATTATTTTTGCAATTATTACATAGATTTATTCCCTGACGTAAGATGAAACCAAATTTAGTAATTAAACTGGATATTTCACCTTATATTCTTCCTCACCTCTTCCGAATCGAAATCGACACCACAAGCACCTATAATCAATGCATACAAGTGTTGTTGTTGTTGTTGGCTTGTTTTTAGACGCTACTGCTCCACCAAAGGTGAGCTACTGCGTCTCAGGAAAACGGTTAGCAGCAGTGATATCAGGCGCCGTATTTAAAATGAGGAGTGGGGACACCATCGTCTACAGCTTCATTTTAGTTCGTGTGATGAATCTAAATAAAGCCCTACAAAGATGTCCGGAGAATGGCAGGAGAATCGAAGGTAAATGGTATGGTCCCATGATACCCATGTCGTGTAAATTGTCAAAAAGAGCAGCCGTAGCGGCCTGGTGACGGGGGCACTCAAAAAAAAGGTGATTAACATCACCCCGATGACCACAGGTGCAGAGGTCCGTATCTCGGAGACCGATACGAAAGAGATACGCAGGAGTCAAAGCCACATGAAATAGAAGGCGAAAGTAAGACGAGAACGCTCGATTAGGTAGTCTGGGATAACTAGATAAAAATGTAGTTAGATGATCTGCAGTTGTATGCGGCGTCTGTCCCATATCGGGCACCACCCGTAATAGATGTCTTACAATGTCCGATGGAGGCGTCCGTAACTGGTCACAGGTCGTCCGGTTCCTCGTCGCGTCCCGCGCAGCTGCATCCACACATTCGTTACCCGGGATTCCTACGTGGCTCGGTATCCAGGTTAGAAATAGGTGTACCGTCCCCGGTAAAGTATGCAGGAGATTCCGGATAAGCACTTCATATATAGGAACCTTGGGCCACCGGACCGGGCATTGCAGAACCGTCAAAAGACTGCGGCAGTCAGTAAATACAATACAGTGTGGTACTAAATGACCATGTAGGTACTTCAGCGCCCTATAGAGTGCAATAGACTCCGCCGTATAAATAGTAGTAGCGTCGTCCAGTCGCCATGTAAAAGTTTCGGACGTTGTGTCAACATAGATCGCCGCACTAGTGCCATCCGGGGTTTTGGAGCCGTCTGTGAAGATTAGGAGTGGGGAATCGTCTTTCCAAGCAATCTTCCGGTCCTCGCGGTACGCGTACCATAATGTCTTATAATCTGAAATCGGAATATGGAATGTTCGGGTGTCAACTTGTACATAGTCCGGGAGTGTGTGGGCCGGGATGTCCAGCAGATACGCCGGGTATACCGGCGTGCTATAATATTGTGTGCGTTGTCGGAATAAGGCAAGAGCGCGAATCAGTGGTAAAGGTAAATGCGCCACCCCTTCGGGTTTGGCGCATAGTATTTCGTATAGACGGGTAAGTTTAGGTAACAATGGGGAATGAGAATGAGTCAGTAGGTCAGCCATAAAGTGTATGCTGAGTGCAAATAGCCGCTGTTCCAAATGATATCGCGGGAAATGGCTTTGCGAGAGGTATTTAGCTGGTTTACCCGGAATGTGAAAGATGATGTTATACAGTTGGTAGAAAAAGGCGTCCAGCGTCCGTCTAGTTCCACCCGATAATGGTGGTACAAGAAGTTGTCCGTATTCCAATCTAGCGTGTATCAGTGGTGGTATCAGTCGGAGTAGTAAGAGAGGATGCATGCCCCAATGCCGGGCAGCACAGGCTCTGAAGAGATTTTTGATACGATTCAAAGCAGTCACAAGAAATTTGAAATGTGATAAGGTGGAGAGATTATGTTGCAGATGAAGGCCTAGATATTTCACCGTCGGTGTCGGGCTGAGATCGTGGTCCAGTATGTGGAGTACAAATGGTGAAGGTCTAGTGGATCTACGGAAATGCTGGAATTTCGTTTTCCGGATGTTAACTCGCATACCCAAGGATTCCAAAAAGCGTATAACACGTAGGCAGTCTAGTTCAAAGAGTCGAAAGTCGCTCCCGGAATTCGGTTGAATCGGTGTGTATATCATCAGATCGTCCGCATATTGTACCACACGCGCAGTAATTGTCACTTCGGATCGAATATCTCCAATGTATAAAGAATATAACAAAGGACTTAGTGTCGAACCCTGTATCAAACCGCGAGATGTAGTACGTGTGTGGGGATTATGAAAATACGACGCGAGGTGGTAACGGCGATTGTAAAAAAGGCCATAAAGTAACGTACATATACGAGATGGAATGGAATATTTACGGAGACGGTCTATAAGCATCGGCAGAAGAACATGGTCATACGCTGCAGACAAATCAAGGAAAAGTGCAAGCACTTGTCGGTGTGTGTGAAAGGCTATATGAATGTCGGTAAGAAGGATGTATAACGGGAATGTGGTGCCATGTCCCTTTCGAAATCCATATTGTGTGGCGGGCCATAAGTTATAGCGTTCCAAGTAAAAGCTTAAACGGTCATGTAGTAATTTTTCAAAGGTTTTGCGTAGAGTAGGGAGCATGCCAATGGGGCGATAGTCTGCAGCGGTCAATCCCGCGCTACCCGGTTTTAAGATTGGATAGATAATTACCTCGCACCAAGACAGTGGTAGTACCCCAGTACGGAGGATGGAAGTAAAGGCATTCGCAAGCAAAATGTACCATCTGGTGGGCAAGGCCTTCAAATGTCGATACGTAATATCGTCAAGTCCCGGGGTAGATTTATCTGATCTTCCAATCACGACGCTGCGGACATCAGTTCCGGTAATCGGTCGAAATAATGGGTCGGATACGTTAGTATCAACCGGAAGAGATAAGGGGGGATCCAGGGCTGAGTCAGGTGCGACATGTCTCAAGAATTCCATCTGCAGTCGTGGATTTCCCGATATCGGTGCCGGTGCGGATTGTCTGGCTTTCGTAAACCACGCAAGACGTTTCCAAACCTGGACTGTAGGGGTACGGGTAGTAGTCGAATTACAAAAGGTGGCCCAAGCTGCGCGTTTAATCTGGCGGAACCGGCGGTGAACGTGTGCTTCTTTAGCTCGCACTAGCAAGAAGGTCTCCCTAGTTCGTTCCCGATGATATTGCGCATAAAGCCGACGTTTCTCCGCCACTAGTCGGGCGCATTCTGGGGTCCACCAAGGCGGCCTTGGAATTCTGCGTGGACGTCGAGGTGTTTTAGGATGGAAGTGATCGAGATATCCGGTAAGGGTATTCTCCAGGTGTTCATAAGTGACATCGGTGTCATGGAGTAGTCGGGTAACGTGTTGTAGTTGTACCTGAAATTGATGTGGCGCAAAGTCACCTGTTCGGAGAAGTCGTCTGTCCGGCGGTATCACTCCTGTGGTACTAGCGGTGTAAAGAATGAACGGGTAGTGGTCGCTACCCATGGTGTAGTCAAGGCGGGATACCCGTAGTTTTTGTGTCACGTCAGGCGTAGCGAATATTATGTCCGGCGATGAATCAAGCTGCTGTAGCGATCCCTGCCGAGTAGTAAAAGGTTGCGTAAGGATCTGCCATCTATGTTTAGTCGCCAGTTGTCCTAATGGTACACATCGCCTCCTTTGCGGTGTGAAAGTCGCGAAATGTCCAATATTGAAGTCACCTACAAGTAAGTACTTTGAATCACGGGGGTTAAGAAATCTCTCCCACTCTCGTAGTGTAAATCGAGCGCCCGATGTGTAAACACCGACGACAGTGAGATCCCCCAGCACGACTCGAACCGCCTCGAGGTGCGGTGGGAACCGAATGCCCGTCCTCCAATTATATACGCACAAGTTGTCTGCGACACAAATAGCCACACCCCCACCCGGAGATTGCCTGTCCGTTCTATAAATGTTGTAACCTGGGAGTCGAAATGCCTGCCCTTCCCGTAACCAGGTTTCCACGATAATCACGACCCAGGGACGGACCTGGGCTAAATATGTTTGGAGTTCCGCCTTCTTTGAAGTCACACTACGCGCATTCCAGTAGTAAACGATTGGCTGCACTGCCATACGTTAAGACGCTTAAGTTTATAAATGCAGCTGATGCTGCAGCCCCTGGAGGGTGTGTAAAACGTATTCCGGTGCCATCATGCACAATTTTACAAAGAGTGTCCTGAGTTGCATACTGACCCCGGGCATCCCCGTGGGCTCACGTGTCGGTGGTGTAAGTTGTACGCCTCCCGGAGCTAACACATTGTCATCCCTACCCATGTCAGCAAACCATGTTGTCGGGTTCTCCCGAGGTAAAGTCGAAGGCGTGGGTCTCCCACCGCCATCTCTCCCCGGCTCGTATGCGTCCCTGTTTCTACTAGTAGCTGCCTGCGCCCCCTCGGGCCACCTGCCGTGTGGTGCCCAGCGCTCCTGTACCCACTCCGGGGTCGTAGGAGTACTCGACGCCATACATTTACGTTTATTAGAGCCATTAGCCCCTGTACGCCCCAGTCCCTGTGGCGCCACCATGGCACCCGGTACGGGAGTCGTCACCTGTGGTATAGTGGGCGAAATTTCCCCCGTATGTGTCCTAGGTGATGGAACACTAGGTGTACGTAGATCCTCGGCATAGGATATTCGTCCTGTCGCCATTTGGCGTGCTTCATACCGTGACACTGGTAGCGACGCAATGGTCTGCGTTATTTGTGTTTCCAAATGAAATGCCGGACATTTCTCCGTCTCCGTGGGTAGGTGTTCCTGTTTGCAATTGATGCATCTCAATCTATCCGTAAGACATTCAGGTTGCGCATCCAAATGGTCTTGTCCACATTTGAGACAACGTGGTTTATTTTTACAAAATTTGGCCCTATGGTGGAATTTCCCACATTTAGTGCAAACGACTACCCGCGCATTGTATCGGTCCACCTGAAACCTTTGATAATAGAGATATATATGGGATGGTAAAGTTTGCGTGCGAAACGTGATTTTCAGTGAACGCGTAGGAATATATTGGGTTTCCCCATCTAACTGTGCTCGGCGATTAAATCGCATGATATGGTGCACTGGTATTTGTGCAGTCATGCTAAGATGATTGCGAATCTCGTCGAGATCCACGCCTATATCTATTCCCCGTACCACTCCTGATACAAAAAGGTTATAGGAAGGTATGTATGATCGGGTATCATGGATCGAATCAAAATCTGAATCTAAGAAATCATTCGCTCCCTGTGCCGTGGCAAAATGTACTTCAAGTTGGTTAAACCCAGATTTGTTGCTATGCGTAACTCCTTTGGCGTGTAAAAACAGCCATTTACCGAGCTTTAAGGGGTGAAAATCCCTTATATTTTGGCTATTACCACGCACAAGCACAAAATAAGGTCCTGCATCCGTGTGCATGTATCTTAAAGGTGGCTGTGGTGGATTCGTAGTCGAAGCAACACGTGGTGCTATCACCTCCCCATTTGACTGGTGCTCCATCATGGGCACATTGGACGGGTGTAATTGTTCCGCACTTTGAATCTGAGATATTATCGGCGTGCTAGTGATCACCTCCGTCTCCATTCCTACACACGGCGTTTCACACAAAAGAGTCTCCTCTGCCGTCGCCATGGTACGGCTTGGCACCCCCTTGGGGGCTGCGCCCCTTTCTGTAACTCACAGATCCACGCACGAATACAAAAGAGAAAAAATCACACTTACCAAAAGACGACAGCCACACTCTAACTATACGAAAATCAAGAAAACTACAAGAAACTGCCCAATACAGGCGTAAAGCGGTGCACGTGCCAACCTGCACTTCAGGCGAATACACGCTCTAACGTGTATCCCCACCCCTCCCCACTGAAGTCGATATACACTATGCGCCTTGCTAACCTGCTACCGTGCCGTTCCTGAGACGAATGTTGCATACAAGTGAGAGAAACTGTGGGAAGAAGCAGCCTCTCCCTGTCTTACGTCGCCGTATGCTGCCAACATACATACTTAAAAAAAATCGACAGAAATGCGCAAGTAAAAGTGATGCAGAATGCCAGTCTTGTTGGTAGTAGGTAATCCAAGCCGCCGTGAGGGAGAAGGCGGCGGGAAAAGTCATTGCTGTTTAAAATGGTCAACTGGGGTGAGTATACGATTGTGCGGTTTCTTTATCTAAACCGATGCAAAAACACTTTTTTTTATGACTAGCATTTGCATCATAAAAGAGCAAGTAGACCTCTACTCTTAGCTCTGTATTGTCTTCTTTTAACTCTTTTCTTAGCTCTGCATTACTTTCAGTTATTTTATTACTAAAGTCTGCACTAGTTTCAGTTATCTTATTGTTAAATTCTTTACTTAATTCTACTCTTGTTTCTTTTAACTCTCTTCTGATTTCAGTTAACTTATTATTTAAGTCTGCATTATTTTCAGTTAACTTATTACCTAAATCATTTATTGCTTTTACAAGGCACATTAAACTTTGTTGTGATAAGTTTTTTTTTGCATTTGTTGGCTAGATGTTGGGGAATAGCTTCTGTTTCTATTGCTCCATGCACTGACATTTGTAAAGGTGAATGACCTTGTGTACAACTGCTATCTGACTGACTTTGCATACTATTGCTCTCTCTTTCAACATCTACTTCTGAATTTTCAGATAAATGCTCATTCACTTCTACATTACAATCTGTAATAGCTGACCTAACCTCAACTATCTCCATACTTTCTTTGTTTATAGCTTCCATTTTATTGTTTCTATCCACTTTTGAACTATTTAATTTAACTTTTCCACTTCTCAACAGCATGGATTTTACTTAAAATTTACAATACTTTTCCTAAATTTTACATTTACAATATGAAAAAATTGAATGTTCTGACCTTTCTTTTTGTAGTTGTTATTTAATTTATAATACTCAGTGCTCCCGCGTAATTTTTTGTTCAGATGTTGACCACGTGCACCTTACTCCTGAAGAATTGTTGTTATCCTGGATTCCTTTGTCAATTTGGTTCGGATCTTGAAGTTCCAAGCTGCAGTCTCTCTGTATGTTTGTTGTTTTTGGCCGCCCTGTTGAATTTTCTCTTCTGTGACGTCATCAATTCTCGTCGCTTCGAAGCCTCCACGTTTGGGCGTCAATTTGAAGATGCACTTGTTCTTCAAATTGCAGTTTTTATATTAAGCCCCACACTTGCGAGCCAATTTGAAGATGTTATTTATGGCTTACAAAAAATATTTATTACGTATATTTGAAAAAGCGTGTTTTTATGTAATTATTTAGCTCCACGTTGAGGGACACCAATTAGCGAATAGTTATGGTTACGTAATTGTTTGGAGGAGTTTGCACCACATTTAAAATTTGAAGAAGTATGTTTGTTGCCTCGGCTGCTTTCGGTTGCACTATAGAAACAAAAGTTCTTTTATGGTTGTGATAAGACAAGAATTAAAATACGTCACACAATTTACTTTTTAATTTCACTTCTTTTTATTTCTCTTTATACTTGCACATTTATAAACACAACACTTTATAAAAGAAAAAATCTGATGTGTTACACTCACATGACTTTCTCTACTCTTGTACAATCTAATTTTACAAACGCTTATTCTCCATATGGTTCATGTTAATCGAGATATCGAGATGTCAATCTTATTGGTAATTTTCTTGTAGATGCAAGGGAAATATGGTAGCTTTTAAGCGATAGTCAAATATTTTAACGCTGGTTGCTATGTGGCGCATTCCATTCTCTTTGCATGTCCAGGACATAAAAAAATGAATAACGAATTTGAGAAAAAGTATAAGTATTGCAAAATTTAAGGAAATAACAAGCAATATCTCGAAAACGGTTCACTCAACAAAAGAAATGTATATGACATAAGTTGTGTATTTTAACGCGATCTATATTTTTTGTGTAGTAAAATTTTGTCTATCTCTTATAGTTTACCAGTTATGCAAAAGTCGTTCAGAATGAAGAATACTTTTGGAGACATTCCCAGAAAATTCGAGATATACATTTCATTTCTCATGATATTATCTTAAACATATGATATTTTCATCAAAATCGTTAGAGCCATTTTTGAGAAAATTAAAATTTTCGAAAAATGTTCCATGTAAAGGGTAGTCTGGGGTGGGGGGATTTTCTTGAAAACCTTCGTGTCGCATCTCTGGAAGATACTGAACCTAAATACCAAGTTTGGTGTTTATCCGACTGTTCGTTTTTGAGTTATGCTGTTCACACACAGACACACAGACACACACACACACAGACACACACACACACAGACACACACACGGACATGTTTCCAAAAATGCTTTTTTTGGATTCAGGAGGTCTCAAAACATGTATTTCCGGTGAAATCTCGGTATCGAATTTTTGGGTGGAATGCAATACTTCCCCTACTTACTGTACGTAGTAGAGAAAGTAAAAATTGTGAGCACTTTATATATATATATACACATATATATATATATATATATTCTAGCGGAGAACACAATGTTTGCCATCCGTACTCTACAACATCTTACCCGCGACTTTTACGTCTGCTCTCTATAATATCTTGCCCGCGACTGACTAAATCCAACGGTAAAAATCTTATAGCTTCGGTAATACCAGTCTCTTATTGGCTAATTCTAGTCCAATAGAATTTAAGTATTCTAATTAAAACTTTTCTTTACTTTTGATTGGCTAATTCCATACAGTAAGCGAAATTACGTTATTACCGATCTTTTCATGACCAGTACTTTTAAAACTGCAGACACATTATTGTCACCAAACTTACATTATTTCCTCATTATTAACATTCTAAAACATATTATTCTCACAGCTTTTGCACTATTAGAGTATATAAACCATTACATAGCATTAATAAATACGTTTACAATAAAAATAAGTATTTGCAATGACTTTGCATACAATATAAATAATAATTATACATACTGTTTTCAAGGTGGGCTGTTATTGAATTTAATTATAATAAAACACAAGTAATATCATTTAGGTATTAAAATACTGCCTCAAATTGCCCCATTTTAGAAATATTTAAAATGTACTCTTTTTGTTTTGTTCTTTTAAATTTTCAAATATTTTCTAAAAGTCTCCTGAAAGAAAGAAACAGAACTTTTATTTTGCACTTCCTATCTTTCAATTTTACACTTTTTTCTTCAACACTGGTTTTTCAGAACACTCGTATATAGCTAACACTTCTTATTCGCTTGTATAACACTTTTCAAGGTTAATGAACTTGTATAAGATTAATGACCTGAGCTAAGTTTGCTCATTCACTATCACTTTCACTAGTAAACACTTTATATGCTTTACATTTTTACATACAATTAAACATGTTAACATTTGTTACCCTTTCTTTACAATTTGTTTCCTAAATTTTAATTTATAATATAAATGTAATTGCTACTTAGAATTTCTACTAACAATGGATTTTTAATGCTTTTCCTTTGTTATTTATTACTTGCTATTTGATAAAAAAAATACTATTTACATAGTACTTTACAATCTTAAATTACATTGCTTTCACCTTTATGTTCTATATGCATTAATTTATTTTTATTGTGCCTCAGATTGTTTACTTTTATATGGCTTTAACATTTGTTTGTGGAATTTTCCAATTATTTTGTTTGTGTTATTGTTTCTAGGTTCATATGTATCTGTTCCAAATGTATTTATTACTTCATAAGGACCATGGTAGCTCAAAAATAATATCCAACATTCTTTACGAAGTTTATTCGATAATCTTTTGTTCTTCACTAATACTTGATGTAATTTTATTTTCCAAATTCTTCGTTTTCTTTCTTCACGTTTTTGTTTTCTTTTGAGGGCTTTTGCTTTTAATTTTGAAAATGCTAATTTGAAGATTTCTTCTTTCTCTGGTAATTTACTTGTTTGGTCTTCAATAACTTTTGGTATATTAGATCTTAATGTGTTGTACAATTTTCCATGGTGAAGTTCAGTTGGTTTAAATCCTGTAACTGCATTTATGGATTGATTTAAAAGATTTTGGATAATACTGATGTATGAGTACCAACTGCTCTGTTTATTATGACATACTACATGTAGATAATTTGCAATTTCTTTAATTTCTCTGTATCTTGATGAAAAATACTATTTGACTCCTAAATCTTTAATTCCATTCATAAATTTAGAACTAGTAAATACTGATGCATTAATACAAAGTATGGCCTCAACTATTCCTTCCTCTGGGAAATATGATTTTGTTAGCTTGTTTAAGCATGCTATGCTGGTTGCATTCTTGAGTACATAAATTCTAACATATTTACAAAATACGTCATACCATACAAATAAAAATTTGTATCCAAATGTACCTGCTGGCATCGGACCATGTAAATCTAAACTCAATAAACATCTTGATTTATCTCTAAGTATTGAATTTGTTGTACAGACATAGGCAACATTAATTTGTTTTGCTTTATGACAGAGGTCACAACATAATATATATTTTCTAACTTTATGTCCTAATTTTGAGATGTGTAAATTTTCCAAAATGTTAGGGTTGTTTTCTCTGTACCTGCATGTTTCCTAAATGAAATTGCTCTATTATTTCTAATTCCATGCCTGTTGTAATATATGTCTTCCACCTCTTTATTTCTTTTCCATGGTTCTTGTAAATTATACCATCTTTAACAGCGATTATACTGTTCCGTGCCACTTCTATTGTTGAAGCCTTTCCTTTTAAACCTGCTAGTTTAATATCTTTGTCTTGTTCTTCTTTAATATTCTTTAATTGATTCTTCAATTCTTTCCTCATTGGAACGTCAATTGTAAGCACTTTAATTTCGTATTGTTGTCCTGAACAACTTTCAGAAAATTGTTTGCTGTGATTGATCCTTGAAATTAAATCACTAAATGTATTTTGTTTCCCTGGAATATGCACAATTTCAACATCAAATTCCGTTATAGCAAGAATCATTCTAGCTAACTTGCCACTATATAACTTACATTTCTGAATGAAAGTTAAGCTAATATGATCTGTATATATTTTCACTTTCTTCTGAAATACATGTTTTTAAATTTTAGTAGTGAGAAATATAATGCTCCAATTTCTAACATTGTTACTGATGCATTCCTTTCAATGTTGGTAAGGCCACGTGATGCAGTATTAATAACATGAAATGTGTTGTCATGTTCTCTTTGTCCAAGTATTCCTGCATATCCCTGACAAGATGCATCCACGTACAACTCGTAATCTAACTCACCTCTTGGACGTTCCAATAATATTGCATTTGCAAACAGCTGTCGGATATTTTCAAAACATTTTTGTATCTCTGCTGTCCATTTCCATCTATTTGTCTTCTTCAGCAGTTGTCTTAATGGTTCTACTTCTAAAGCATATCTTGGTAAGAATTTACTTTTATAATTCCAAATATACGTCTTAACTGTTGAATATTCTTAGGTGGTGGTATTCTTAATATGGCTTCTATTCTTTCTTCATCTGGTCGGATGCCTACTTCATTTATCACATAACCTAACAATTTGATTTCAGGTACACAAAATTTTGACTTTTTGAAGTTTACTGTCATGCCATGTTCATGTAATTTGTTAACACACATTACATTTTCTAAATGTTCCTCAAAAGTTTGACTTATAATTAGGAAGTCATCAGTGTATCTAATTAAGAAATCATCTGCTGTGTTACCAAAGATACTATGTATTGCTCTCATTAATCCATTAGCACTATTCTTCAATCCATATGGATTTACACAATACCTATACTGTAATCCAAAATCTTGAAAAGCTGTATAATCACGTACTTTAGGATCTAGCTCGACTTGCCAAAATGAAGCTGTAAGATCTATGGAAGAGATATATTTGCCACGTGATAATTTTGCAATGGTTTGTTCTATACTTTCATTTTGAAAGTGATCTGGTAGCATGAATTGGTTTAAATATTTCCCATCTATAGTGATTCTTCAACTATTGTCTTTCTTTACAGTCCAACAAACACTATTTATATATTGTGAATTGCTAAGTTCCGTGATGTTGTTTTCTAACATATTAGCTATTAACTTTTTAGCTTCGTTTCTTAGATTCACTGGTAGATTATTACACTTTCTCCGAAATGCTGGTACATTTTCTACTGTGAATTTGTGAACATATGATGTACACCGTCCTGGAATTTCACTGAAAACATGTTTATTGTCTTCTAACACCTCCATTATTAACTTTTCATTCTCTGTCAGTATTGTATTTGTCATCAGTGTCTGTATATATCTTCCTATCTGCAATCTATGTTGCATAAATATCTTCTACCTGCTCTAAAACATTTTCTTCTGCATTAGATTTCTTTACATGAGGGTTCCATTTGGTAAGGTCAGTGTTTTGTTCTTGGAAGTTAAGGGTCAGTAACATTTCTTTGTTTTCCTTGCTCGCTTGGACATTAATTATCTGTATGAGGCACTCTTCTTCATATACTGTATTTTCTTGCTCCATCCTTTGTACTTTACATAATTCATCTTTTATAAATGGCACATATATCTTCTTTTCTTCTTTATTTAATATAAGTCCGTCCATTTTGAAATCGACTATTGCAGAGAGCTCTAATAAAAAATTACGCCTAATTATACCTTCGCATATCAAATTTGGAACATTTAAAAACATAACCTTCAATGTAATATCTGCTATCTGTATAGGTATCAATGCTTGCGATTTGATGGTTTGTGTTATTGTACCTACAGCTACCCTACATATTAAGTTGCTGATTGGTGCAATCATGAGTTGTATTTCTTCATTTAGCAATTGTTCAAAAAATTTCTTCGAGCAGATGGAGCTTGATGATCCTGAATCTACTGCAACATTTTGCTATTATAGCTTGTATGTACGGTGAATCATATTTGTTTACACAATTCCCTGTGTTTGTGCTTAAACTATAACAATTAAAGTGTGTAGATATTTTACTTTTGCCGTTTAGAGCAGAAGGTACTGCATTACCAGAATCTACGTCACACAATACACAACTTAGTTTTCCTGGTAAGTATTCTCAGTATTTACTGGATTGCCATTTTGTACCGCAGTTAAAATTATTTCATAATCAATATTTGAATACGAGCCACCTCCCCTAGCTCTCGTTCTTCCTCTGAAATTGCTACTTCCTCCGCGTGTATATTCTTCACAATGCTCGTCACTCGTCTGATTATAGTTATGAAAGTTTCCCCTGTTTTCCATATTTCCTCTATGTTCGAATCTGTTATTACCCCTGGGTGATGTAGAATTTTGCTGATTCATTCTCTCAGTTCTCACATAATTTATGTGTTCCTGTCTCCCTTGTTGTCTTGATTCTCTGATTTGTGTTTTGTAGTTAAACCTATTCTGACCCTGAAATTCGTTATTTCTTCTGTTCACATTGTGGAAGCGTGTATTGTAAGGCATATCATTGCGTCTTTCTCGCCTGGTCTGTCTGTCCCGCCTATGTGGACTCCACATTTCATTACCGCAACTTTCCTGTTGTTCTAGTGATGATATGAGTTCTGTTATCTCGTAGATTGTTTTGGGTCTAGCAATTAAGATGTAGTTTTGTATGTGTAGAGGATAATGTCTAGTTGTGAAACTAATGAAATCCTCCTCATGCATGGCTGGAGTTAAATATCTGATATATTCTGCATATTTAATCAGATAATTTGTCATTGACAAATTGTCGTCCCTATTGTACTTTGAATAGCTTAGGCTTACCCTAATCTTATGTTGTACAGTGGTGTTCCAAAATTTATTCATGAACAAAATTCTGAATGTTTCAAAATTCATTTCACTGTCCACTACCATATGTTACCATTCTAGTGTTTTGTTGTCTAAGCATTTTCTAACTAGGATCATTTTTAATGCTTCTGGCACATTTTTCAATTTAAAATACTCTATGAGATCATTAATAAACTGTACTGGACTTGAGGAAGCATTAAAGTTAGGTAGTGGTAACTCATTAAGCACAGAATAATAGTTTGATGCTTGGTTTTGTATATACAAATGTGTATCGTCAATGTTGCGTGTTTGGGAAGCTGATGCTATTAAAAAAGCATTAGCGTCTCTTGTGTTATTTGTTATCTATGGTGATATACTTCTTTCTGTACTTGTATTATTTACATGCATTTGGTTAGCATTTATAGAACTACTTGTACTTACCCTAGGTACATTTTTACTTAAATTTTCAAAACTATTTCTAAGCTTATCAATTTCCTTACTACTTTCTTGTACTTCATCTTTGATTTCGTCTATCATTAACCTTACTTGTCCTTGCCCTGTATTTGCATCTTTAACTGCTGCTGCATTTGTTTTTACCACTTCATGCATTTTACTAATTTCCCCAGTTAAATCTATTTGTACTTGTACAAGATCTGCATTAGTATTTTCTACCATAGTTTTCAATTCCTCACTATGTTTATCTAACTTGTAACAAATACCCTGTTTAGTATCCGCAAGTTTTAACTCCATTTCAGTTACATTTTTGTCAATATGACTTGACAATTTGTTCTAGCCGTTTACAACTTTTGTTTTACTTTAACATCTATGTCGTTTTGAATTACTTTGGAAGATTATTCTAGCATTATTTCTAACCTCCTGCTCTCAACTTTACACTCTTTCACACTGTTTTCTATTTGTTTAGCTAGGTCAATTTTAATACTAGCTAACTCTATATTAAGTTCAGTTTATTACATAACTCTACTCTTAGCTTTGTATTGTGTTCTTTTAACTCTTTTATTAGCTCTGCATTACTTTCAGTTATTTTATTACTAAAGTCTGCACTAGTTTCAGTTACCTTATTGTTAAATTCTTTACTTAATTCTACTCCAGCTTCTTTTAACTATTCTCTGATTTGAGTTAACTTATTATTTAAGTCTGCATTATTTTCAGTTAACTTATTACCTAAGTCATTTATTGCTTTTACAAGGCAAATTAAACTTTGTTGTGATAAGATTTATTGCATTTGTTGGCTAGATGTTTGGGGAATAGCATCTGTTTCTATTGTTCCATGCACTGACATTTGTAAAGGTGATTGACCTTGTGTACAACTGCTATCTGACTGACTTTGCATATTATTGCTATCTCTTTCAACATCTACTTCTGAATTTTCAGATAAATGCTCATCCACTTCTACATTGCAATCTGTAATAGCTGACCTAACCTCAACTATCTCCATACTTTCTTTGTTTATAGCTTCCATTTTATTGTTTCTATTCACTTTTGAACTATTTAATTAAACTTTTCCACTTCTCAACAGCATGGATTTTACTTAACATTTACAATATTTTTCCTAAATTTTACATTTACAATATGAAAAAATTGAATGTTCTCACCTTTCTTTTTGTAGTTGTTATTTAATTTATAATACTCAGTGCTCCCGCGTATCTTTTATGTACTGCCGTTGCAATTGCTGTAACAGTACGACCAGCTTCCCACATACACACGATACGTCCATGAGTGATATCGCTAGTACACGAGATGACTGGTGCTAAGACAAACATGTTTTGGTTTCAATAAAACACCAAAAAAAGCAAAGGCATCAGCCTCCCCTCTTTTCCTCCTTCTCGCTATGTTATCAACCCACCACGCCCTCTGATAGGCAAGGTGAAGGACACGCCTCAAAAGACCCCAGAAAACGATACAAAATCCGCCTAAGATTTTCTTTGGCACTCTGTGTACGATATACATTAATTACAACCCTAGAGAATAACAATATACTTTGACAAAATTCCGGGGTATATTTTCTCTCGAGTTATTTTTATGCATATTATTTCTAGCTGATAATTTTTTCACGTAAGCCATGTATAGGACAAGGTTGGAAAAGCAGAGCCAAACTGAGTAATTCAGTGCCACAGTCATCCCGTTAAGATGTTGACCACATGCACCTTACTCCTGAATAATTGTTGTTATCCTGGATTCCTTTGTCAATTTGGTTCGGATCTTGAAGTTCCAAGCTGCAGTCTCTCTGTATGTTTGTTGTTTTTGGCCGCCCTGTTGAATTTTCTCTTCTGTGACGCCATCAATTCTCGTCGCTTCGAAGCCTCCACGTTTGGGCGTCAATTTGAAGATGCACTTGTTCTTCAAATTGCAGTTTGTGTATTAAGCCCCACGCTTGGGAGCCAATTTGAAGATGTTATTTATGGCTTACGTAAAATATTTATTACGTATATTTGAAAAAGCGTGTTTTACTTGCACATTTATTAACACAACACTTTATAAAAGAAAAAAAAAACTGTGAGCACTTTATATATAGCGGAGAACACAATTTTTACCATCCGTACTCTACGTCATACCCGCGACTTTTACGTCTGCTCTCTATAATATCTTGCCCACGACTGACTAAATTCAACGGTAAAAATCTTATAGCTTCGGTAATACCAGTCTGTTATTGGCTAATTCTAGTCCAATAGAATTTAAGTATTCAAATTAAAACTTTTCTTTACTTTTGATGGGCTAATTCCAAACAATAAGCGAAATTGCGGTATTACCGATCTTTTCATGACCAGTACTTTTAAAACTCCAGACACATTATTGTCACCAAAATTACATTATTTCCTCATTATTAACATCCTAAAACATATTATTCTCACAGTTTTTGCACTATTAGAGTATATAAACCATTACATAGCATTAATAAATACGTTTACAATAAAAATAAGTATTTGCATTGACTTTGCATGCAATATAAATAATAATTATACATACTGTTTTCAAGGTGGGCTGTTATTGAATTTAATTATAATAAAACACAATTAATATCATTTAGGCATTAAAATACTGTCTCAAATAATAGATAATTTCTCTCTTCTATACTATTGCTCTTGTTTTTACAATTTATTTCCTTGGTGTTACTGCTTTGGACACTTTATGAGCTAGATAATTATGAGAAATGGTACTCCTCTTGTCTTAAATTCTGTTGTTGTTGTTGTTATATTTTTTTATTGTTACGTTTGTGATAGCCTTTATTAAAACAAGCGTTACATATTACAAAAGAGTTAGATGCAGTGTTTGGTTCGCCGTCTAACAGGGAGATCACTTTTAACCACAGCCGCCTTAAGTCGTGATTTACAGCAAGTTTAAGATAATTAACTCCTTTTCATGTTCCCTTGGTATTGTCACAAAACGGCACACATCATTGGAAAGAGTGCCAAAAGTTTCTTAGTATGTTGGAACTTGTTACGAAAATGGTCCAGCAAATATATATTTAATGCGTTTTCTTTTATGCCTAAATTATGTTAAAACATCTACTGTTTACCTTTTAATAATCCAAAGCAAATCTGGGATATCACTAATTATAATTACCACTTTCTACAAATATAATAACACCAAACTCGCAACCAAGGTCATGTGTGACATTAACTGAGTAGTAGGCCATCATCATCTCTGCCGTCAACTATCAGAAACTTCTTCTTTTCGTTTGTCCCGTAAGCATTCGAACTTCGCCGAGTTTGATAGCCATTTCGCGGCAGAAATACTGTCATATTTTCACGACCATATGACAGAGTACAGGCAAAGAGAATATTGTCCGACAACTTAAACAATGACTAGCATACTCTGTTAGGGTTGAAGGCGATAAGATGCATAGTTGCAACAAAATAAATGTTTGCAGATATAATAATAGTTAATTCTAAAAGAAACGAGCGAAAAAGAAAGTAACAGGTATGCGATATCTTAATTTATTCGCTCTCTGGAAGCGGCACTTTTATCAACTGTCAGCGGCTCATTTTTTAAAAATAATTTGTATATTGTTACGTGAATAACATTCTTGTCCCATTCTTGCATCGCGTATTTCTAACGCTTTCTGTTTTCCCGCGTGTAACGACACTCCCGTTTCAGATTTTTCTTAAACGAGCACTGTTTATACTTGTACTCGAAACACTGGTGTTTCACCACTTCTTTCACGGGAAGTGTTAGATATTTCTCACATAACTTACAATAAACTTCCAACTGTATTGTTTTTTCACCACTAGTCAATGGTTTGTCTGCTTATGCTTTACGTGAGTCGACGAAAACACAAGAGCAAATCACCGTCCGCCATGATATAAACAGAAACTGCTGGTTTCTGACTACAAACAATATTCTGAGCACACCTGGGTGCCAAGTACTTATATGAATTGTATGTTGGGACTTGTAGCTCTGTTTAAAGGTACAAATTAGCGTTAATTAGACTCTTAGGAATTTGTATAGAATATTATACCATTTAAGAATACATTCAATATAAAATTTATATTATTAACATGGGACTATTTTCCTGCACGCATTGCTACAGTTTTGTACCACGGTGCACTGGTCACGTGTGTTTGTTTTGTGCGCGAATCAAGCTAAGAGTGAATGCAGTGTAGCGAGATTAGTCCGCGCCTAGTGCCCATCTATCAAGGTTGCCAACCGTTTTCATTCTAAGCTTAAGCCCATGGAACTTAAAATTATCAAATTTATGCCGTTTGGATCGTACGTACCGATACCTTATTTTTGATAAACTATATCGTTATTTATACTGAAAATGAATATTTATAACAACTCGTGTGTTTCACAGGCATATTTTCAACTGCAAGCTACATATAAGGTTTATAAAGACCCGGTTTTATTTCTGCCGCCCAGTGACTTCATTTATTATGTTATAAATAAAGCTTACAAGTGCTAAACCAAGTCTGGGTACATAATGATCTTACATTATTTATATGTCGCAAAAAAATTATTCATGCTATTTTCTATTTGTATTTTTAAACTACATAAGCACCGTCTGAATTTCAGATCTTCTAGTGGTTTACCGAGAAAAATGCGTGTCAGTTGGAGAATCTAATGTTGTGCCCGCATGGTGCCATGTTGGTTCTGTTGGTTAATCAACCGACTGTGGCACTGAATTACTCAGTTTGGCTCTGCTTTTCCAACCTTGTCCTATACATGGCTTACGTGAAAAAATTATCAGCTAGAAATAATATGCATAAAAATAACTCGAGAGAAAATATACCCCGGAATTTTGTCAAAGTATATTGTTATTCTCTAGGGTTGTAATTAATGTATATCGTACACAGAGTGCCAAAGAAAATCTTAGGCGGATTTTGTATCGTTTTCTGGGGTCTTTTGAGGCGTGTCCTTCACCTTGCCTATCAGAGGGCGTGGTGGGTTGATAACATAGCGAGAAGGAGGAAAAGAGGGGAGGCTGATGCCTTTGCTTTTTTTGGTGTTTTATTGAAACCAAAACATGTTTGTCTTAGCACCAGTCATCTCGTGTACTATAGATATCACTCATGGACGTATCGTGTGTATGTGGGAGGCTGGTCGTACTGTTACAGCAATTGCAACGGCAGTACATAAAAGTGTTATTATAGACGGTCTACATACTCATCAGGAAGTGGGCACTCCCCGTAAAACATCCGCAATGATGATATTCGTTTACTAAATCCAAATTACTCTTTGTTGTAAGTGACTGATCATGTTTAGAAAACTAGAGATACATATGTATATGGTTTACCTGAATGTGACATACATATTATGACAATAACATTGATTTATATTTTATCTATAATCCAGTTGTATTCCTATGATGAACAATGTGTTAGTAAAGGTATATTAACCAATTATAGTTTGAATTATAAGGAAAACAGTATGTTTTATTTATTTATTATTTAGTTACGTTGCTTCTATGCAGCATCAATCGTCGATACCACTGTGAGAATACAGTTCTGTTTATTACTTTCTCTACTACGTATAGTAAGTAGGGGAAGTATTGTATTCCACCCAAAAATTCAATACCGAGATTTCACCGGAAATACATATTTTGAGATCCCCTGAATCCAAAAAAAAGCATTTTTGGAAACATGTCCGTGTGTGTGTCTGTGAACAGCATAACTCAGAAACGAACTGTCGGATAAACACCAAACTTGGTATTCAGGTTCAGTATATTCCAGAGATGCGACACGAAGGTTTACAAGAAAATCCCCCCACCCCAGAGTACCCTTTACATGGAACATTTTTTCGAAAATTTTAATTTTCTCAAAAATGTCTCTAACGATTTTGATTAAAATATCATATGTTTAAGATATTTTCATGACAAATAAAATGTATATCTTGAATTTTCTGGGAATATCTCCAAAAGTATTCTTCAGTGTGAACGACTTTTGGTAAACCATAAGAGATAGACAAAATTTTACTACACAAAAGATGTAGATCGCGTTAAAATACACAATTTATGTCATATACATTTTTGTTGTTGAATGAACCATTTTCGAGATATTGCTTGTTATTCCCTTAATTTTTTCAATACTTATTTTCTCAAATGGGAATTCGTTATTCATTTTTTTTGTCTTGGATATGCAAAGAGTATTAATCTGTGGAAAAGGGAATAGTGCTGCACCTAGTAACCAGCTATTAAGAGATATGTATGTACTTAAAGGCTACTTGTATTTCGATACTGCCCTTGTAAATATATATTCCCCTTACATCTACAAGAAAATTAGCAATAAGATAGAGTCTGCAAATGTTTATCTCGATTAACATGAAGTAGACGGAGAATAAGCGTTTGTAAAAATAGTTTGTACAAGAGTAGGGAAAGTCATGTGAGTGTAACACATCAGATTTTTACTTTCTCTACTACGTATAGTAAGTAGGGGAAGTATTGCATTCCACCCAAAAATTCGATACCGAGATTTCACCGGAAATACATGTTTTGAGACTCACTGAATCCAAAAAAAGCATTTTTGGAAACATGTCCGTGTGTGTGTCTGTCTGTGTGTCCGTGAACAGCATAACTCAGAAACGAACAGTCGTATAAACACCAAACTTGGTATTTAGGTTCAGTATCTTCCAGAGATGCGACACGAAGGTTTTCAAGAAAATCCCCCCACCCCAGACTACCGTTTACATGGAACATTTTTCGAAAATTTTAATTTTCTCAAAAATGGTTCTAACGATTTTGATTAAAATATTATATGTTTAAGATATTGTCATGAGAAATGAAAGGTATATCTCGAATTTTCTGGGAATGTCACCAAAAGTATTCTTCATTGTGAACGACTTTTGCATAACTGGTAAACCATAAGAGATAGACAAAATTTTACTACACAAAAAATGTAGATCGGGTTAAAATACACAATTTATGTCAGACACATTTCTTTTGTTGAGTGAACCGTTTTCGAGATATTGCTTGTTATTCCCTTAAATTTTCCAATACTTATACTTTTTCTCAAATTCGTTATTCGTTGTTTTATGTCCTGGACATGTAAAGAGAATGGAATGCGCCACATAGCAACCAGCGTTAAAATATTTGACTATCGCTTTAAACCTAGCATATTCCCCTTGCATCTACATGAAAATTACCAATAAGATTGACATCTCGATATCTCGATTAACATGAAGCATATGGAGAATAAGCGTTTGTAAACATAGTTTGTACAAGAGTAGAGAAAGTCATGTGAGTGTAACACATCAAATTTTTTTACTTTCTCTACTACGTATAGTAAGTAGGGGAAGTATTGTATTCCACCCAAAAATTCGATACCGATATTTCACCGGAAATACATGTTTTGAGACCTCCTGAATCCAAAAAAGGTATTTTTGGAAACATGTCCGTGTGTTTGTGAACAGCATAACTCAGAAACGAACCGTCAGATAAACACCAACCTAGGTATTTAGGTTCAGTATCTTCCAGAGATGCACCCCACATTACCCTTTACATGGAAGGTTTTTCGAAAATTTTCTCAAAAATGGCTCTAACGATTTTGATTAAAATATCATATATTTAAGATATTATCATGACAAATAAAATGTATATCTTGAATTTTCTGGGAATGTTTCCAAAAGTATTCTTCATTGTGAACGACTTTTGCATAACTGGTAAACCATAAGAGATAGACAAAATTTTACTACACAAAAAATGTGGATCGCGTTAAAATACACAATTTATGTCATATACATTTTTTTTGTTGAGTGAACCATTTTCGAGATATTTCTTGTTATTCCCTTAAATTTTTCAATACTTATTTTCTCAAATGAGAATTCGTTATTCATTTTTTTTGTCTTGGATATGCAAAGAGTATTAATCTGTGGGAAAGGGAATGGTGCTGCACCTAGCAACCAGCTATTAAGAGATATGTATGTGCTTTGTATTTCTATATTGCCCTTGTAAATATATATTCCCCTTACATCTACAAGAAAATTAGCAATAAGATAGTTTGCAAATGTTTATCTCGATTAACACGAAGAAGATGGAGAATAAGCGTTTGTAAAAATAGTTTGTACAAGAGTAGAGAAAGTCATGTGAGTGTAACACATCGGATTTTTTGTCTTGGACATACAAAGAGAATGGAATGCGCCACATAACAAGCAGCGCTTAAAACCTACCATATTCCCCTTTGCATCTACAAGAAAATTAGCAATAAGATTGACATCTCGATATATCGATTAACATGAAGCATATGGAGAATAAGCGTTTGTAAAAATAGTTTGTACAAGAGTAGAGAAAGTCATGTGAGAGTATCACATCAGAATTTATTTTGTTATAAAGTGCTGCCTTGTTATGTATTTAATGAATACCATTCAGCCTTTAATTTGCACCCCCAGAAACTCTCAAACTACACATTCTAAATTTCGCTAACCTGGGCGCTCAACCCCTTAGCTTTTAGCCCTTTCAAATGCGTGTTCTGCACTAGCCGATAAGTTATGACTACCAATCACGATAAGAGGTTCGTATGACAAACTGAATGCAAACACTCTACCTCTTTTAGACAATACGATCGAGTGTGAACATATACTTCGGTTCTATTTTGTAACCTCTGTTGTGATTATTGGTGTAACTATTTAGCAGAACTGACGCCTAAAGTAACCAATGACAGCTATGTCTTTACAAGGCTACGTACAACGATAAATAATGTGACATAGACGCGGGTGAAGTGAGATTTTCTTTGGCGCTCTTTGTACATGTTGATGTCTTATATTGTATTCAGACTTGAATTATCGTAAGTTTCCATCCGGATCATTCACATTGGCAACAAGAAAGCCGCTAGTGGAACATTGCATACTTTGAACCATTTTTCTTTGTGTGAAATATTCCATTTTGTAAATTTCGATACCCAAATAAATCTATTCCAGTTTTTCACCTCCAAATTTTTAATTACTTCACCTTACGCCATTTTGAACGTTGCTCGTTTGCCTACTTAATGGTGTAAGATGAAGTAATTAACAACTTAGAAGTGAAAACTGCCTGGAATATATTTATTTTGTATGTCGAAATTTACAAAACGGAATATTTCACACAGAAGAATGGTTCAAAGTATGGGAAATTAATACTGAGAATAGTTTGATAAAACTTGGAAAAAGAAATTGTTTTCATAAAACTACAAGGTTGTTTGTATCATGGAAAAGTTAGAAATTTCAGGATCCAAAAACACATATTATTTTGCTATTAGGAGTACCAAAAGTAGCAATGAAGTGTAAGTCTTAAAAGTGATATAATTATTGAGGTTAAATTTAAGTTGTATAAAGTGAAAACATTATATAATAACTATTATAAAAACAATTGAAACAAAGTACCATCTTCACAAGAAAAATATAGCTTGCTTTGATTATAAGCGCAACACCTAGTTTATATCCAGAAGAGGTAAAATGAATGAGGAAAACGAGAAAAAATTGTTTATGGACGATCTTTAACTGCTATGGTTCATAGGGTTTCATTTTATATTAGTTTTATTTTTGGACGCTCCTTAACTGTTATGCTGCTTAGTGTTTCATTTTACATTGCGCGTAAAATACAGAAATTTTGCTCAGAGGCCTCTTTCCTAGGCTTGAGGTTCTTTTACGTGTCGTAAATCTACGTTACAGGACCGCCGACTTTACTTCCCTTCCGAAGAAAGCAATATTAAGGATTTTTACGCCCGAAAAAAATCCACCGCTCTCCCCCGGGTTTTGGAACCGCGAC
Source organism: Deroplatys truncata (assembly GCA_030765065.1). NCBI lineage: Eukaryota > Metazoa > Arthropoda > Insecta > Mantodea > Mantidae > Deroplatys > Deroplatys truncata. The sequence continues at coordinate 33,402,061 of CM060984.1, read as the reverse complement.
CTCGGGAACTAGAGACTAACATGGTACCACTAGACCACGGAGGAGGAACACGCGGAAGAAAGAATAAGAAAAATGCCGTGTTAATAATATTAAACACAAATAAAGTGACTAACGCGTAATAAAATCGATAGATACAAAGAAATTATACAAGAAAAATAATCCCTTATACAGACGTTAGAGATCTTAGTTATCTCAGAAGCGCAAACCAGACAGGTGTGTTAATTTGTTGCATGGGAGAAAAATACATGCTATGTGAAATTTTTCTTAAGAATAATAGTATGGTTCAAGGAGGGCGTGAGATCAGATTTATTCTTCCGATTTCTGAACGAACTCGGAAGATGAATTCCTATCTACATTAAAATCAAATATAAGTTCTAATGACGCAGTTATACTTGACAATTTATAAATGAAAAAAAAACCATTCACTATTACAGGACTATACACCTCAAAATAATAATTATTGCTCTTATTTACCGTGCCATGTGATTATGGTGGAATTTATCATACTTCATTAAAACATTTAATTAAACAGAATGTTTAAATATTACGAGGACGGTGTTCATTTTTCCAAAAGAACATAATAAAGATCGTATATTTTGTCATCTAGTGAGATGACCCTAGGAGAGATAGCATCGCCTCAATTGACAAACCTATACTCGTTCTTTGCATATTAAGCTTCGCGATTGCATTATTAGTAGACTTTAGTATTACACTGTGCAAAGCAAAAGCCGCTAGTTGCATACAGCTAGAAATCAAACGCAAGTCGTTAAATGTCATTTAATACGGGAAAATATTTACTTTACTTTCTGGGTCATTAAACCTTCATGAAACAGAATTTTCTTCAACATTCAATTATTAGTAGTCGTAAGCTTTCACGGCCGGAGTTCAAATTGTAACTAGAAGAATTTTCCGGGCTGAGAAGCCGTGGTCTGCTGGAGTTGTCAGGTCCAGACGTTTCGCTCACGACTGCGGTGAACATCCTCAGTGGCGTGGTCTAAGTCTTCTCGGTGAAGGTTTGGTCGCGAATGACTCCTTGGCTGAAATAGCGGCAGTATTTATACTCAGGCTGCTCTCACGCGATTGAAGACTTCGCTTCAAGACTCCGCAGAGGCAACATCTCTACGCTTCGCCGAAATGGGGAAAAGAAGAAAACGTCGAGCCGCTGATGGATCCACCGCTCCTTCCCCGACTATCGTTGAGCTCACCGCTCTACAGTCTACTCCGTCCGATGGCACCGCCGTCTCGCCGGCAGCTCCATTGGCTTCTGCCGGGAAGGCTGCCTCGCCTCCACCGCTGCCTGGACCTAGCTACGCCTCGGCCTGTCGCAGCATTGCAACGCTGGAGCCAGATCTTCCAGCACCACAGCTTGCCACCAGCCCTGTTACTCCTACACAGGGCTGTACGACGCCACAGACTATCGCCGGATTATCTCCACTGGTGAGCCCACTTTCACCGCAGACGCACCCTCCTTCAGGTGGCCGTCAGTGTGGACATCTGTGGAGTGCCGAGAGACCTTCCAGTGCGCTTCGTGCTGGAAGCTGCAAAGCGCCACTGGCGTTCTGGTATTCGGGCCTCCCAAATAACATCAGAGGGCCACCGCCGCTGGTACGCCTCCCTTTGGTTTCCGCCTCGGACGCTCAGGCGGCTTTAAGATCAAGCCTGCCTCTGCTTGGGCAGTGTTTGCGTGTCGAAGCAACAGGAGTTATGGTCCGGCACCCTGCCGCCGCTGTTGTGCCTTCGGTCACATAGCGGAGGTTTGCAACGCTGCACCTCGGTGCCATTACTGCGGGGCAGGATGTCTGACAGCAAACTGCACCGCCAACAACCTCCGGCGACGTCTCCGCAGCTGCGCCACCTGCTCCGGGCATACGCACTTCACAGGGCAGGCTCAATGCCCCCTGTATCCCCGGAGCAAAACATCAACTGGACTATATACGGCCACTCAGCTGCCTCCGCCGAAGTCGACGCCGCCGTTTGGAAGGGCCCAGCCTCAACCACCAGCTCCTGGCTCTACAATTCAGCGAGATCTGCAAGCCACTGTCTGCAATGCAGGCCACGTTCCAGGACTTCACCTCTCGCTTGGCTGAGTTACGCTGCGCGACCAACACGCGCCTTTCTGCAGTGGATGCCAAACAGCGGACCACGACCAGAGAAATCAGCGCCCTCTCAAAGCAGATCGTGAACCTCTAAGCTGATGACGGGATCCTCGCATCGGTTCAGCGCAAGCTGGAACACATCGAGGGCCATCACGTCGAACCGGACTACGCCGAAAATGAAACCGATGGCCGACCTACGCGACTTGGAGCCTTGCAGGCACAACTGACGGGGCTTCGAGATCTCCAAGCCGAAACAAACGGCTAACTTTTCTTATCCAAAGTACACCTACAGACTACTTTAAAGAGTGGGGATTTCCATACCCATCTCGACAAACTCCGCACCTCAATTCAGAGAATCATCAAGGACGAGCTCCACTTCGGCAGGAAGCTTCACCAACCGGTCACGGATTCACCGGACTGGCCGGATGCAGCAACCAGAGGCCGCAACAGCACCGCACTTTACTCTCGCCACTCTATGTCTCCCATAACTTCCCTTCACACTTCACTCCAGAATTCCCAAGGGCGCAAAAAGGGCCTTGGTCATGCTTGCGTCCTGGCAACTTACCTTCAGCTGGCTAAGGCCCTCGTGGCCGGCCAATATATCCTCACCACTACTGCGCTGATGCAATAGCGGTGCAGCCGCACTATCGCACATGGATTCCCCTTCTTCCCTTTTTCCGTCCGATGGAGGTTAGTGGGTATGCCGACTATTGGTGAGTCCCACACTCTCAGTCTCGACTACCATCGGGGCTGAGGTTATTGATTAAATCATTTTTCCTCCACTCGAAAAAAACGCGATTGATCCGGCTGGAGGTGCATGTGCGAGGGTGGTGCGGGAAGGGCGTTAGCCACTCTGGTGCTTTTGATTCCTGATTGGTTCGGATGATCTCGTTGGGTTGGCCTTTTTAATGTTCTTAAGTAGCGGATGCCAGTTTTTGCGCCTCTTCTTTCCTATACGTCATTAAGAACACGCCTTATGTGCAAATATTATACAAGACAAGAAGTGAGCAGAGTTCTACGTCCACGCAAACCACAGCGCATAAGCAAAGGCACTGCTTTCCTGCCATATTTCAAGAATGTCAGACAGAATAGAACGCCTACTCAAGCACCATATTAAAACAGTGTTCAAGCCTAGACAGATAAACGCAATATTACGCTCCGCCAAAGACCCCAGGGACCCGCTTACTTTGGCTGGCGTCAATCAGATCCCCTGCTCTTGTGGTGTGGTATACATAGGTACCACGCAACGTAGCGTCAACACCCGGCTTACGGAACACAAGAGATGCTGCCGTCTAGGTCAACCCGAGAAGTCCGCGGTCGCTGAAAATGCACTTTGGGCAGAAAGGGAACACATAATCCAATATCATGAAACAACCGTTCTGTCATATATGCCTTATTACCATGCTAGATTACGTGAAGCAATAGAAATTTATAAACATCCCAATAACTTTAATACGAAAGAAGAGACACAAAAACTAAGCAAAAACTGGCATCCGCTACTTGAGAACATTAAACAGGCACAAACCTAACGAGATCATCGGAACCAATCAGGAATCAAAAGCACCGGAGTGGCCAACTCCCTCCCCGCACCACCCTCGCACATGCACCTCCAGCCGGACCAATCGCCTGAGAGCAGCCTGAGTATAAATACTGCCCCTAAAACGGAGTGGTGCACGAGAAACAGTAAAGGCCGGCCGCGTCCAGTCCCAGTAGAGGCACCCTCCGTGGTTGGGAACCCTCGGCTCACTACCGAGGAGGACCCAATCAGTGATGAGCGACACCCCCGACCAACACAACAAGCTTCACCTTCGACTGCAGGACCCTCACAAGCACAGGCAGTAGGGCCTCACCCTACCGCACCAGAGTCGCTCCCCCCACGGGAACTAGACCAAGGAAAAGTGAACATGGCACTGGTTAAACTAGTTACAACACTAGGCATACCAAAGAGAAATGCTAATTGGAAGAGAGTAGAGCTTCTCCTCTCCCAGCTCTGCGAGATCTTTAGTCAACCGGGATCTGACATCATACAGGTAGCACACTTTCTATCAGACTTTGTACAAGTTATTCGTATGCCTTAGTCATGGGTAGTACAACCGCAGCGAAAGTAATTTACTGGAATTGCAACGGCATCCGCAAAAAGATTAAAGAACTAGCCGATTTCCTTCAGAGTCAATACATATAGCATTACTGACCGAAACACATATCAATCAAACCGACCGCTTTTCTGTTCCCGGATATAGAGTTTATAGAAACGATCGCGACCGTCGAGGAGGAACCGCGATAGCCATACAATCAAACATTGAACATTATCAAATTAACTCTCTAGTGTTAACTCGCGCTGAAACTACAGCCATAAAGCTCAAACTTCACAATACAGAAGTCATTATAGCATCCGTCTACAACCCTCCGGGGGACATAGATACCAATGACGTAGACAGAATTTTGAACTTAGGACCAAAAGTAATCGCAGCAGGAGATTACAATTGTAAGCATTATCTTTGGAATTGCACAAACACGAACCCGCAAGGCACCAAATTACTAAACTACGTTAATAGTACAAATTACTTAGTTGCAGGCCCCCATTAGCCAACACATATATCCCACATACCGAATCATACGCCGGACATACTCGATATCGTGATTTTAAATAATATACCCTTTAACATAGATCTACAAGTAAAACACGAACTCACTTCGGATCACTTGCCGGTTTTGATGACAATCAACGCAAAAGTCGCATTCTAACAGGCCTCTTTAAGGCACGATTACAATCAGGTAAACTGGGAATCTTTCAAAAGCACAGTAGATTATTATCTCCCAGATATTGAAATAAACTCCGCTAGAGAGCAGGACTTGGCAATTAGTAAACTAGAAACAGCTATTAAAATAGCCACCACGGCCTGCGTACCACTGACACAACCGCGCACAACAAATGCGAGATTTCCCATAGATATAAAGATACTTCAACAAGCGCTAAACCAAGCGAGACGTAAATGGCAAAGAACTAGAAATATCATACACCGAAACGAGTATTACCAAGCGAGAACGTTAGCAAATGAATGCGCCAGAACGTACATACAAAACCAATGGAACAATACGCTTGAAAATCTAAACCCCCAACAAAATGAAGTTTGGCGAATAGCGAAATGCTTAACGCACAAACACGTACAAATATACCTCCTCTACAAATTAACAACAGCATAGCCGAAACGCCCCAGGCCAAGGCAGAAGCCTTTGCGGTCACAGTAGAGAACGTGTTTTCTCCCAACCCAACAGTTGGACAGGATGAATTCGAATTCGAAATTGAAAACGAAGCCAATAACATAGGCCAAACACGGATACACAACAAACCTTGGTGAAATAGGCTGGATAATCAAACACCTGCCCACAAGAAAAGCGCCAGGACCAGATAAGATACCAAATAAGGTGATAAAGAATCTACCAAATAGAGCGATTAAACTATTAGCGAACATATTCAATTTCACTCTGGATTACGGCAGATTTCCACCTTCTTGGAAGGAAGCCAAAATCCTGCTATTCCCGAAAGCAAATAAAAATTTAGCTTTACCCGTCAACTATAGGCTAATTAGCCTGCTGGACACCATAAGCAAAGTACTAGAAAAAGTAATACTGAAACGAATAAATAAGCACATACACAAGCACAGTATTCTAAGACCAGAGCAGTTTGGCTTTAGAGCACAACACTCTACGACACTACAACTACTACGAATGACGGAGGAAATCACTAAAGGATATAACACGAACAAATCAACAGGCGCCCTATATCTTGACATTGAACGCGCTTTCGATAAAGTTTGGCACGCCGGACTTTTCAGAAAACTTAAACAGTACGATTTTCCAGACTCTGCAATGGCCCTCATTAGGGATTACCTCTATGATCGACGCTTTCACACCGTCGTTGAGGAAGCAGTCTCAAGCACCAAACGAATAAAAGCAGGGGTCCCACAAGGAAGTCTCTTGGGACCGATATTATTCAATCTCTATATAAATGACATGCCCGAACTAGTAAGAACGGACAAATATATGTATGCGGATGACACCGCCATCGTAACAGTCCACTCAGTCGCGAATCATACACTTACGCCTGCAAAATGCGCTAAATACACTCGAATCCTGGTTCTCCAGGTGGAGAATTAAAGTAAATGCCAGAAAAACACAGGCAATAATATTCACAAAAAGATTACAACACAGGAAAGATAGAAACAATCTTCAGCCGCTAAACTACCGAGGCGATAGAATCGAATGGACTGACCAAGTGACCTACTTAGGTCTAACTATGGATCAGGGCTTAAGATTGGAATAAGCATATTACTAAAATCAGAACGAAGGCCAATGGTCAGCTAAATAGACTTTTTCCTATACTTAACACAAACAGTCAACTCAAATTGAACATGGGACTAACCCTATACAAAACGTTAATTAGGCCCATCCTTGTTTATGCAGCTCCAGTTTGGGGATACGCTGCAAAAACGCACATAAATAAGCTACAAACGTTCCAGAATCGGATAATCCGAATAATAACTAAACAACCGATGTTTGCACCGGCCTATCTCTTGCATCAAGAGTTAAGACTCCACACAATTGAAGAATTCAGCAAAACCCAAAGTTTCAACCTTTACAAACGCAAGGAAAAGAACAAAAACCTTCTAATACAAGATTTAGGTGCATACGAAACCAGCCAAAACAAACACAAAAGACCGCTGTCACTATTTGACAGAACCTTCGGCCTGGGGGAACCCCAAATTGACATACAAGAATATCTAGAAAACCTTGTAATACTACCATAAACTATCCATGAATAGGCTACACGACGTGACCAGTAGTAGCCCTCGAAGTCCTTGCTCTCTGAGCCAAGGCGGCCCTGGTGGACTAGGACCCCCCCCCCGCAAGTGGAACCGGCTCGCACCTGCATCTGTAGGCAGGCAGCCCGCTGTGTGTGCACTCTGTGTGACCAGGCTTGATCAAAGGACACGCAATTTGGAAAACACAAAGTAACGATGCCAAGATGGCGAGAAATTATAAATGATTAACTAACTTATTTCCATTATATTCAAACGAAATTATCATGTATAATGACGACGCCATACGGCGGAGCACGTAAATTCTTAAAATTAATAAATCACTTCTTGCAAAGACGAAGCCGCACGGCTGAAACGAAGTACTATCAAATATTTTACGACTCTTATTGAGCTGCATTTATGTATAAAGTAAACACACTTTTAACTTATATGTATATCTATGTATTTCTACGGTTATGCATGTCTAGTTTAGTTTGTTCCAGAGACGCAGCCTCCGGCTCGAGCTGACCGACTCGCGTACAGGTGCCACCTGTAACGCACGACCCACAAACGACTAGAAGACGCAGCGCCCAGGCGTGGTCAAGAAAAGAAGCTCCCAGAATGTCCCAAATTAACACCCTCAATCCGCCAGGGCGTTATCAGGGTCTCGGCCATGGTAACGTCCTGACTCCTTACCATCACCTGGTCTAGGCCCTAGTGGCCGGCCAACACATCCCGCCTCCTTGAATCCGCAGGTGCAATAGCGGTACTGCTGCATAATACCTGAATCCACACCGGTGGAGGAGTTTTTAGTGGGTATGCCATACGTGGAGATTCCCACACTCTCAGCCCTAACTCCCATTGGGGCTGGGGTAAGTGATTAAATCATTTTCTCCTCCACTCGAAAGAAAAAAAAAGCCGAGTCGACTTCGTTTCGAGATCTGGACCAGACATCTACTAGAGGAGCTCCCAGACAATAAAGAAGCAGCCACCGCTGGAACGACTCGGTATTGCCGTGCCACTTGTACCAAAGCCATCGGCTCGGCATTGCCGCGGTTGTTTATCCAAAGCCTTCGCTAGCTCTCCGAGCGTGCGCACCACAGTTTAGACGAGTAGGGGAAGTACGGCATAGCGAGCAGTCGAAAGAATTGCTTAAGCGCCTCTCTGAGGTCTGGCCCTCTATCTTCCCGTGCTTTTTAGCGCTCGCTAGCTGCACTTTTTCTCTTTCTATCCCTCTTCTTTTCTATCTAGCTTAAGCTTCATTTTACACACCTAAGGTTACACTACATTTTGAACAAACACCTAAAAGCACACTTAACTTAACTACATGCAAAATGGCAGGCAACTCCAGGGCAACCACTTCTTCTACTGAGACGACCACTATGACGCTACGAAGTAACCCTACCAAATCCTCAACCAGCAAACCCAAACCCTCAAATCCTACTCCGGAACCTACATCTCCAACATCAAAGATACCTACTCCTACCACTCCAGCTTCACCTGTAGCCAGCACCTCGACTGATACGAGACCTGACACAGACACGACCACGGAGAGTGCCACTCCAGCGCCACCTACAAATACACTAACTCAACGGAGGTCAGACCTTGCGCCGGTCATAATACACAAGAGCCAGGCAAATAACATACACACTATCACATGCGACTTTGACAAAACATGCACATCTATAGACGACTACACAATCACTACCGCTAGAAACTCCGGTGAATTTGCATTTAAAATATTCTCTTGAGTGACTACCAAAAATTGGTAGAACACCTCGAGTCTAAAGGCGTACAGTTCCACGTTGTCCAGCACCCCCAGGATAGGACTGCTAGGTTTGTAATCAAAGGCCTGTACGCTGAGCTCACCGGGGACGAGGGTAAAGAAGACCTGGCACTCTTAGGAATAACGGCGCTTAGAGCCGTACAAATGCGCAAACGCAGCTGGCGTCGCACTCCCCTGCCAATGTACCTCATCGAGGTGGCAGACACCCAAGAAAGCAGTAGGATTATGTACCTCATATTTGGCACACTTCAGGGTTAGGGTAGAAATGTATAGGGCCGATCCCGAGCCTAAACAATGTACGAAATGCCAGAAGTTCGGGCATGTACAGCAAAACTGTAGGTCCCCAAACTACGTCTGCGCCAAATGCTCAAGGCCACACCCCTCAGGAACGTGCTCGGAACGGAACTGCGTGCTATGCGGCCATAGGGACCACGGTGCAACTTGGCGCGGTTGCACCGCTTATCACGCAGCAGTCACGATATCCGTGCCGACAAACCGCGCGCAGCCGCAACCCCCACAGAACACTGTAGGAAGGACAAGAAAAAGTTATGCAGAGGCTGCCGCTAGGTCTAGTGCAGAAATGCACAACGCAGGGTGGCTCACTAGACAGGATAGGCCGGACGCGACCCGCCCCATTAGAAGAGCACCCTGCGGCTGAGGCTCCCCGGCCTGTCACCGAGGAGGGCCCAGCAAGGAATGAGCGACCCCCCCGTAAAACTAAAAAAAACACCAACACACAAGCATCCAAAAAGAAGGCAGGAGGGCCTCACCCTCCTTCCCAAAAGTCGCTCCCCCATTGCGGTCAGGAAGTTCGACAGTTTTTAAACTCAGGCACGGAGATTGGAAAACTAATGCAATTCATTGGAAGGCCCGGATGCACTGTCCGCATGACATAATTTGAGGAAAAGTTAGGAAGGCTCCAAGGAATATTCTCACAAGATGTCCTTTCAGGGACTGACCCAAAGACGCTGCACTTCCTCACGGAACTCATCCACATTCTTCGCGCTCATTGCAATGGCGGGGACTGATAAAATTCGCACGATTTACTGGAACTGTCGAGGTGTACGTAGAAAACGTAAAGATCTTGCGGACTTCCTCCAAAGCAACTCTGTTCAAATTGCGTTATTGGATGAAACCCACTTAGGGAACATAGACCGTTTTTCGATCCCAGGGTATGCGGTTTATAGAACAGACTGTGATCGTAGGGGAGGGGAACAGCAATTGTCGTACAAACATTAAACATCATCAAATACTTGTGCCGGTACTAAGTCGTTTAGAAGCCACAGCCATCAAACTTTTCACCTACAATACCGAAATTGTATTAGTATCAGTTTACAACCCTCCGGGAGATGTAGATACCAATGATGTTGACAAAATCATGAACCTAGGTCCAAAGGTCATAGCGGCTGGGGATTACAGCTGTAAGCATTAGTTATGGCACAGTACAAACCCCAACCCGCAAGGTGCAAAATTGTTAAATTATATTAATACAAATTACCTAATATCGGGGCCAGAAGAGCCCTCTCATATTCCATATCCCAATCATGCACCAGACGTTCTGGATATTGCACTATTGAAGAATATCTCATTTGACATGGAGTTAAACATTTTAAACGAACTGACGTCAGATCACCTACCAGTATTAATGGAGGTGGCGATGCCAATTACTTTCGAAGCTGAACCTCCCAGGCTCAATTACAATAAAGTGGATTGGGAGGAGTTTAAAAACACCGTAGAGCACTATCTACCGGATCTAGCAGTTAACTCGCCGGAAACACAAGATAATGCTGGGGATATGTTAGACTTAGCAATAAAACTAGCAACACTTAAATGCGTTCCGCTAAAATACAAACCAAAAATTAACGCCCAATATCCGGCGGATATTAAATTATTGCATCAAAATCGCAATAGGGCCAGACGTAAATGGCAGCGATCTAGAAATCCCATTGACCAGCAAGATTACTTTCAAACTAGGAACGAGACAAAAGCTCGGACTAGGGAGTATATTGGGAACCAATGGAACCAAACTCTAGAGAATCTCACGCCGCAGTCTAACACGGTTTGGCGAATAGCGAAATGCCTCACACGCACAAAAACCAACATACCGCCTTTAATCAATAACTTAAACAATACGATAGATGAAATCCCCCAGGCCAAGGCTGATGTCTTTGCTGCGGCCCTCGAAAACATCTTAAGGCCAAACCCAGTAGTAGGACAAGGCAACCAAGAGCAAACGCAAGAAATCGAAAACGAAACAGACTACTCGATTACACACAATAAAATGCGAAAAACTAATGCAGGCGAAATAAGCTGGATCATCGCCCACCTGCCCAATAGGAAGGCCCCTGGGCCTAATTCAATACCCAATGTGGTACTCAAGAATCTTCCGCGAGGAGCGCTGCTGCTCCTAGCTAAAATATTCAACTACTCCCTTGATGAAGGTAGATTTTCGCCACAATGGAAGGTGGTCAATATAATGATTCCGAAACAAAAGAAAAATCTAGCGTTACCCTCCAGCTACAGGCCAATAAGCCTTCTAAGGACAATCGGGAAGGTATTACAAAAAGTAATTCTAAAAAGAATAAACTCGCACATTGTGAAGAACAATATTCTAGTCCAAGAACAATTTGGATTTAGGTCAAAACATTCCACGACGCTCCAATTGCTAAGACTAACCGAACAAGTCACTAAAGGATTCAACACAAATAAATCAACGAGCGCCATCTTCTTAGATATTGAGCGCGCTTTCGATAAAGTATGGCACGCGGGCCTCATTCACAAGCTGAAGTCATACAACTTTGCAGATTCTATGATCGCCCTTATCAAAGATTATATTAGCAATCGACAGTTCCGAGCAACGGAGGAAGATTCCTCCTCCCTTAGGCATATCAGGGCGGGAGTCCCACAAGGAAGTTTGTTCGGACCGACCCTCTTCAATCTATACATTAATGACATGCCACAACTTACGCGTACGGAAAAATATATATACGCCGATGATACGGCGCTAGTAACACAATAGACGCAACCTAAGATATTACACCAAAGGCTAAAGAGGGCGCTAAACGAGCTCGAGACATGGTACACAAAATGGCGAATTAAAATAAACACCAACAAATGCCAGTCAATAATTTTTACCAAGAGAATACAGCATAGACTACCAAGGCATGCACAAGCGCCATTGACATATAACGGCGAAAGAACCGAATGGAAGAACCAGGTTACATACCTTGGCGTTACTATGGGCCAAGGCCTCACCTGGAAACAACACATAAATAGCGTAAGGGCAAAGGCCAGCTCAACAAACTCTACCCGGTCATTAACATTAACAGCCACCTTCAACTAAACATGGGCCTCACGATATATAAAACTCTAATAAGACCCATAATGACATACGCAGCACCGGTTTGGGGCTATGCTGCGAAATCACATCTATAAAGGCTACAAACCCTTCAAAATAGAATACTAAGAATAATAGCGAAGCTCCCGCAGGTCGCTCCTGCACAGCTCGTACACGAGTTGAAATTGCACTCGATCGAGGAATTCATTAAGCTTCAATTTATATACCAGAAAGGGTCATAACTACAACCCTCTCATCCGCGACCTACAACAATGAGGGACAAACACAAAAGACCTCTATCGCTATTTGATAGAAACATTGGCCTGGGTGAACCAGAGGTAAATATTCAGGCATACTTAGACGCCTTATTGGTAACGTAACTAAAGATTATCAGTAAACTGGCCATTGCAATGGCGCCCTCTTTCTAACTTGACTACAGTGGCCCTTGAAGTCCTTGCACATTGAGTCAAGGCGGTCCCGGGGGGAGGGGGCACCCCCACCAGGGTGACGTCTGAATGCAGCTGTGCCAGGATTGGCTGGGCTGCGTTGCAGGCGGGCACTCGATTATCAACCAAGGCAATGCTAATGGAAATAACTACAAACTAAATTACGGACACGACTCACAGCCAAGAGAAAACTAAGTACTAATACAAACGTAATACACATCAGTATTATTGATCATTGACGAGGCTTTGCAGCCAAAGGACAACATAATCACCCAAGTAATCTGTTTACAGGTTGACGACGGGCTTCAAGGCCGCCAAGGACGGTTAGCTGGTGTTGACGGCCTGAGGTCCAAGGAACTAAATAAATTCAATGTTACCTCTTAGCACTAATGACATTGCCCTATGTTTCAGGACAGCAGACCAATGCACATTTAATTCAGGTGAAGTGGAAGAGGTCTCCATCCGGAGACGCAATGCTTCAATTCTTAATTCCTCGCTCCGAATACCCTAGAGCGTAAGTAGGGCCTAGGTCATGCTTGCATCCAGGCTCCATCCTACACCTGGCTTAGGGCCTCGTGGCCGGCCAATATATCCTCACCACTACTGCGCTGGTGCAATAGCGGTACAGCCGCACCATCACTCCCGAATGTCTTTATCCTTCTTCCTTATTTCTTCCGGTGGAGAAGTTTTAGTGGGTATGTCGACTATTGGCGAGTCCCACACTCTCAGTCCTGACTCCCATCGGGGCGGGGGTTGTGATTAAATCATTTTCTCCTCCACTCGAAAAAAAAAAGCCGAGTCAGTTGCGACCAAACCTTCACCGAGAAGACCACGCCACTGAGGATGTTCACCGCAGTCGTGAACGAAACGTCTGGATCTGACAACTCCAGCAGACCACGGCTTCTCAGTCCGGAAAATTCTAGTTACTTCAATTAGTGTTAGAATTTTGTCTAAAAAACACAAATTAAAAAATAATTCCATGTAATTCTGTACTCAGTTTCTGTTTTTACGTGTAAGGACGAGGTGTATTTTAATTTGTCACGACAGCTTGCTAGACCGTAGGCTGCATGCAAGCAGCATGTACTTCGGCTGTACGGTATGTAAATGAAAGAGGTTGGCTACCCTAACGGTTATAAGTTAAGAGATAAGTGGAATCCGTCCATTTATCGGAACAACTTACACCATTCCCGTTTCCCTACCGGAAGCGTTTCAAGGAAGTAGTTCCCTTGTAACTACTTCCGGTTTTTCTCTCCCGAGTGCACTCAGAACGATTTCCTTCGCCGAAAGAAACCCTTCTACTTCTAGCATCAAGAATTTGTGATGGCATTTGCCGTAAAGAACACAATCATTAACGGGACCCCACGCTATTGGTGAATGTTTAACAATGGAGCTTACAGATACTCCATAAATAGTTTTATTGCGTTATACGTTAGTTTATGAACAGTGAGTTGCCAAGCTGTATTGCGATCAGTGTATTAAACGTGATTTTAAGAAGTACGACAAATTCTGGTATGAAAGGAACTTCCCCAGGAGGAAGGGATGAAGTGAAGGAATCACAGGAGACTACAAGCATCAGGCAGGCAGACCAGAGATGCGCGGCAGTCCCCAACAGTCCCTGCCTCTAAGACCTGCCCAGGGAGGTCGATTAACATTCCGTAACCAAGCAGCCCTCTAGTGTCGACGAGGAATACTCTTTCCTTTGAGTAATCATCCCCTCCACCTGTACAGCACTGCCCTACGCCTCGAAATCTAGAAGCACACCTGAAACATGAGAACGAATTGGAATGGAAGGGAAATGATGTAAAGAAAGTTCGTGATAGATTTCTACCACACCAACATTCACCTAACGACCAGGAATAACCCAAGGTCTGAGTGGGCAGTCGATGAACCTGGGATCTCCCGAATGCTGCCTCACATCTTACCGCAGAGCCATCTCGCTCGATATAGCATTCTATAGAAACTGTTTTTATTTGACTGTAAAATGGATAATCTGGGCAATTTAATAAAAAAGGTAACATTTTGATGTATTTCCGAATGGGTTACGCATAAGTTGTGCTGCTTGCGCGAAGGACTCATTGAAGCTAAAACATGTAGTCGATATCGAGAATTAATGTGCAATGTTTGCATTACATACTGCAATGCTCCCTTATTATTTCCACTACACGCCTTATGGACGCGTGGTTTGACTCGGATAACTAATATTGGTGGTTTTTTTCTGCTACATACAGAACGCATTAACCAATTACACTGAACGAGACTGTATATTTTGCATACTTTAAGCAGATCCACTTTGTAAGCGAAGCGTTCATCGCTTATGGGAGGTGCGTTGGGTCAGTAGCAACAGAACAACAGGCGCGTACATAACATGAGATAAGGTAATATCACCACGCCTTCAGAGTGAGTGTTTGTTCCACGCAAGTGGAATATTGCCAACCGTCTCCCCCACCCTAAACTACCTTCTCCTCTGTGGTTCTGGCTTTTCACGATGAAGCATCGGCCTGTACAGTGGGTGCTGCTTAGCACATAACAAATGAAGCAGCAAAGACGACATAACGGTAAATAAATCGCAATAGTAAATTGAAGTGACATTGAAAAACTGAATCAGGTCACAATAATATGGGAGTGATGAAGCTGAACTAACTCCGAAGGAGTAGGAAACAAATGTCATGGAACGAACTCCGTCAGAATAGGGAGTTGTTATGGAATGAACTCGGAATGGGAAGTAAATCAAGGAACGAACTCCAACCGAGTAGGAAGTAAATGTTTTAGAACAATTCCGGAGAACTTTAGTGTTTACTCCACACCTCCAAGTGGGAAGTGTTGCGTTGTTTTATTATAATTAAATTCAATAACAGCCCACCTTGAAAACAGTATGTATAATTATTATTTATATTGTATGTAAAGTGATTGCAAATACTTATTTTTTATTGTAAACGTATTTATTAATGTTATGTAAATGTTATTTGTTATATGCATTGCACTCCAGTTCTAGACCATCGTCATTCATCATAGAAAGAAATGTAAGTGAAGAAGGCTTCGAAGTTCAGGTCATTAATCTTATACAAGGTCATTAACCTTGCACTGTCATATTAGTAAACTACACTTACAGAATATCCCTACTGATGAATCCTTCCCATAGGAATCGGAGTCATTTCAATGCTATTTATATCATTTAGGCATTAAAATACTGCCTCAAATTGCCCCCTTTAGAAATATTTAAAATTTACTCTTTTTGTTTTGTTCTTTTAAATTTTCAAATATTTTCTAAAAGTCTCATGAAAGAAAGAAACATAACTTTTATTTGGCACTTCCTATCTTTCACTTTCTCACATTTTTCTTCAACACTCGTATATAGCTAACACTTCCTATTCAATTGTATAGCACTATCAAGGTCAGTTTTATTATTCATCGACATCACAATGAACATGTGATGAACTGAAGCTTCTCCGAACTTCGAAGCCTTCTTCACTTACCTTTCTTTCTATGATGAATGACGATAGTCTAGAACTGAGTGCGATGCATATAACAAATTACGACCTTTTATACATTCTTATCGAAGACATTCATTTGAGTCATTTTTCTAAATCATCCAGGACATCTTACGTAGATCTTGGAATGAAAGCATACCGGAAGTGCAGGATGCCTACGTTCAGTTTCAGCACCTTTTCTTTATTAAGAACTTTTGTCACCTTACATAACCGAATTTTGACCTGCACCAATGGCGATGGATGTGCCTATTTTTATGGAAGCGGACCCCATACAACTTGACAACTTCTTCACATCAATCCCCTGGCCAGACAGACACTCAGAAACCTATTATATATATATGTATACTGACAACTTCTTCACATGAATCCCCTCACCAGACAGACATCATTAGGAACCTATCGTATTATATAGAAGACTTCTTCACATAAATCCCCTCGCCAGACAGACATTACGAACCTATCATATTATATACACAACTTCTTGACATCAATCCCCTCGCCAGACAGACATTAGGAACCTATCATATTATATTGACAACTTCTTCACATCAATCACCTCGCCAGACAGACACTGATTAGGAACCTATCATATTATATTGACTTCTTCACATCAACCCCCTCGCCAAGCAGACACTGATTAGGAACCTTTATATATATACCGACTTGTTCTCATCAATCCCATTGCTAAACAGACAACCATTAGGAACCTATCATATTAATTGACAATTCCTTCACATAAATATATATATATATATATATATATATACCGACTTGTTCTCATCAATCCTATTGCTAAACAGACATCATTAGGAACCTATTATATTAATTGAAATTTCTTCACATTAATCCCCTCGCCAGACAGACATCATTAGGAACCTATCATATATACCGATTTGTTCACATCAATCCCATTACTAAACAGACAACCATTAGGAACCAATTATATATATATATACCGACTTCTTCACAGACAACTATTAGGAACCTATCATATATATACTGACTTCTTCACATCAATCCCCTCGCCAGACAGACACTGATTAGGAACCTATCATATTATATTGACAACTTCTTCACATCAATCCCCTCGCCAGACAGACACTGATTAGGAACCTATCATATTATATTGACAACTTCTTCACATCAATCCCCTCGCCAGACAGACACTGATTAGGAACCTATCATATTATATTGACAACTTCTTCACATCAATCCCCTCGCCAGACAGACACTGTTTAGGAACCTATCATATATATATATACACAGACATAGACTTCCTCACATCAATCCCATTGCTAAACAGACAACCATTAGGAACCAATTATATATATATACCGACTTCTTCACAGACAACTATTAGGAACCTATCATATATATACTGACTTCTTCACATCAATCCCCTCGCCAGACAGACACTGATTAGGAACCTATCATATTATATTGACAACTTCTTCACATCAATCCCCTCGCCAGACAGACACTGTTTAGGAACCTATCATATATATATATATATATATATATATATATATATATATATATATATACACAGACATAGACTTCCTCACATCAATCCCATTGCTAAACAGACAACCATTAGGAACCAATTATATATATACCGACTTCTTCACAGACAACTATTAGGAACCTATCATATATATACTGACTTCTTCACATCAATCCCATTACTAAACAAACAACCATTAGGAACCTATCTTATTAATTGACAATTTCTTCACATTAATCCCCTTGCCAGTCAGACATCATTAGGAACCTATCATATATATATATATATATATATATATATACCGACTTCTTCAGACACACCTTTTTTTTGGGGGGGGGGGGAAACAGGAGTAAAGGTTTAAGGAAAAACAGAGATATATATAGGTCGTAGAGAGGAAAGAGGAAGAGGAAAAGAAGGGTCTTATGCTGTGGTGGCGCTGTTTATTGGGGCATAATTGGTGTTGTGTTGGCTGGTTCCGCCGTAGCGATCCTGCGGTTCGTGGGTGATACCTTGAACCTATCACAGACACAACCATTAGGAACCTATCATATATATATACCGACTTCTTCACAGACAACCATTAGGAATCTATCATATTATATTGACAACTTCTTCACATCAATCCCCTCGCCAGACAGACACTGATTAGGAACATATATATATATATATGACAGACACTGATTAGGAACCTATCATATATATACTGACTTCTTCACATCAATCCTATTGCTAAACAAACAACCATTAGGAACTTATCATATCATATTGACAACTTCTTCACATCAATCCCCTCGCCAGACAGAAATTAGGAACCCATCATATATATATATATATATATTTATATACTGACTTCTTCACGTCTATCCCATTGCTAAACAACCATTAGAAACCTATCATATCATATTGACAACTTCTTCATCAATCCCCTCGCCAGACAGACACTGATTAGGAACCTATCATATATATATATATACTGACTTCTTCACATCAATCCCATTGCTAAACAAACAACCATTAGGAACCTATCATATCATATTGACAACTTCTTCACATCAATCCCCTCGCCAGACAGACACTGATTAGGAACCTATCATATATATATATATATATTTATATACTGACTTCTTCACGTCAATCCCATTGCTAAACAACCATTAGGAACCTATCATATCATATTGACAACTTCTTCACATCAATTGCATTGCTAAACAAACAACCATTAGGAACCTATCATATCATATTGACAACTTCTTCACATCAATCCCCTCACCAGACAGACACTGATTAGGAACCTATCACATCATATTGACAACTTCTTCACATCAATCCCCTCACCAGACAGACACTGATTAGGAACCTATCATATATATATATATACTGACTTCTTCACATCAATCCCATTGCTAAACAAACAACCATTAGGAACCTATCATATCATATTGACTTCTTCACATCAATCCCATCACCAGACAGACACTGATTAGGAACCTATCATATATATATACTGACTTCTTCACATCAATCCCATTGCTAAACAAACAACCATTAGGAACCTATCATATTATATTGTCAACTTCTTCACACCAATCCCCTCGCCAGACAGACAACCATTAGGAACCTATCATATCATATTGACAACTTCTTCACATCAATCCCCTCACCAGACAGACACTGATTAGGAACCTATCATATATATAAACTGACTTCTTCACATCAATCCCATTGCTAAACAAACAACCATTAGGAACCTATCATATCATATTGACAACTTCTTCACATCAATCCCCTCACCAGACAGACACTGATTAGGAACCTATCATATATATATATATACATATATATATACTGACTTCTTCACATCAATCCCATTGCTAAACAAACAACCATTAGGAACCTATCATATCATATTGACAACTTCTTCACATCAATCCCCTCGCCAGACAGACACTGATTAGGAACCTATCATATATATATACTGACTTCTTCACGTCAATCCCATTGCTAAACAACCATTAGGAACCTATCATATCATATTGACAACTTCTTCACATCAATTGCATTGCTAAACAAACAACCATTAGGAACCTATCATATCATATTGACAACTTCTTCACATCAATCCCCTCACCAGACAGACACTGATTAGGAACCTATCATATCATACTGACAACTTCTTCACATCAATCCCCTCACCAGACAGACACTGATTAGGAACCTATCATATATATAAACTGACTTCTTCACATCAATCCCATTGCTAAACAAACAACCATTAGGAACCTATCATATCATATTGACAACTTCTTCACATCAATCCCCTCACCAGACAGACACTGATTAGGAACCTATCATATATATATATATATATATATATATATATATATATATATATATACTGACTTCTTCACATCAATCCCATTGCTAAACAAACAACCATTAGGAACCTATCATATCATATTGACAACTTCTTCACATCAATCCCCTCGCCAGACAGACACTGATTAGGAACCTATCATATATATATATATATATTTATATACTGACTTCTTCACGTCAATCCCATTGCTAAACAACCATTAGGAACCTATCATATCATATTGACAACTTCTTCACATCAATCCCCTCACCAGACAGACACTGATTAGGAACCTATCATATATATATACTGAGTTCTTCACATCAATCCCATTGCTAAACAAATAACCATTAGGAACCTATCATATCATATATCAACTTCACATCAATCCCCTCGACAGACAGACAACCATTAGGAACCTATCATATCATATTGACAACTTCTTCACATCAATCCCATTGCTAAACAAACAACCATTAGGAACCTATCATATCATATTGACAACTTCTTCACATCAATCCCCTCACCAGACAGACACTGATTAGGAACCTATCATATCATACTGACAACTTCTTCACATCAATCCCCTCACCAGACAGACACTGATTAGGAACCTATCATATATATAAACTGACTTCTTCACATCAATCCCATTGCTAAACAAACAACCATTAGGAACCTATCATATCATATTGACAACTTCTTCACATCAATCCCCTCGCCAGACAGACACTGATTAGGAACCTATCATATATATATATATATATATATATATTTATATACTGACTTCTTCACGTCAATCCCATTGCTAAACAACCATTAGGAACCTATCATATCATATTGACAACTTCTTCACATCAATCCCCTCACCAGACAGACACTGATTAGGAACCTATCATATATATATACTGAGTTCTTCACATCAATCCCATTGCTAAACAAATAACCATTAGGAACCTATCATATCATATATCAACTTCACATCAATCCCCTCGACAGACAGACAACCATTAGGAACCTATCATATCATATTGACAACTTCTTCACATCAATCCCATTGCTAAACAAACAACCATTAGGAACCTATCATATTAATTGACAATTTCTTCACATCAATCCCCTCGCCAGACAGACATCATTAGGAACCGATCATATTATATTGACAATTTCACACCAATCCCTTCGACAAACACACTCATTAAGAACCTACTGCGATTAATATTACCGTGAAGGAAATGACCTATTTCAATTTTATTCTTCAGTAATTGAAAAATGTAAACTCTCAGTGGTTTCTGAAAAGATAAATGGATATAGATACATTTAATAATTCTTCATCCGCACCACATGGTATGAAATTATTGCCAAGTAGGAACGGTAGTGTACTGTGTGAAATGGGATTACATCCTAAGCATTAAATAGTGCACTAATTCAAGATCATACTAGAGATTCACAACTAATTAGTATTAAATTACTTTAATTTGTGTAATAAATGAAGTTTTTTCATGGCTTGGAGTGTTTAACTACAACGAAATTAATTTTTAACTAGCATTTCATTTTTAATTTTCTAATGACCGGAAATTTGTGTACATGTAATTGAGAGTTGCAAGATCCACGGTTAAGTTTTAAAATAGTACTGGAAACCAGGGCAATGACTGGGTGGGTGGGTTTATACTTTTATGTAAAACAACCAACTAGTGAAAGCTTATATCTTCTACTTAATAAATTACTGAACAGAAATTAATCTAGCAAACCCCATTTTTGGATCACTTTAGCTTTAAAGTTATATTTGTGGAATTTGTTTTACTAAAAGCTGACTTTTTCACCTCTACAGCCTTATTTAAAACTGGAATTAAAAAAAACACTGAGTGAGCATTGTCGGTCTGATCTGTTGTGCAGCAGCAAGAAGGTTAATTCCTTTTTTTTTTTCTTCTTTTCCTTTTAGAGACCCTATAATAAAGGTGATTTTAACTGGTATAGACTGATCTTGCAAATATTAAAAATTATGTTAATGGTTCTATATTGGCTATAAGGCAACTTGCCTTCATAGTTTTGGCCAAAATTTAATGACCTAAAACTGAGATATCAAACTGAAATAAGAACTAAAACTAATCACAATTCCACAAAATGGGTAACTTTAGGGAAAGCGAAAAAAAAAACCACTGTGGACTGTTATAAACCAAAATAAGAATGAGAAATTATACAACACATTTGACGTATCCCGTAACGGATTTGCAGATAAACAAAGTGTTCACATTGAAGTAAAATATGGAATTTTACTGACGTCAGGTTCCATTCACATGGATAATAAGTAAATATGTTCAAATTTCATAATGCAACTATGGAAGATGTTGGAATATAGGTAAATTCATGCTACAGAGAAACTAGTGACATATGTATGTAGAGATGTGGTTTGCGGTAGAGCAACGCTGCTGAGTGTGAGGAAAAGCACTAGGAACATGCGGTTGACGAGCAAGCACGCTATCATACCTTAAAATGGTCTTTTATAATGTTTACCAGTGATTGTGAATAAATATGCTATAATGTAAATTTGTATTTCTTAATCGATCTACAACCTCTGAGAGGATATAGTTATTCTCTATTTTGACATGGTAGCGGAGATCCGTGGCTTTTTAGTTGTTTTTAAACTTATCTCCACATGGGCTTTTGGGTAACGTGGGGATAGAAAAACTCGTGCAAGTTGCTACTCGTGAAATTGCCAAACAAAAAGTTACATTTTTGATCAGTTATCAGTTATAGCAAGAAAAATAACCAACACAGTGATTTTAAAATTGTATAATTTTGAAAAAAAAATCATAAGGAAAAGAAAAGTGGCCATGTCGGCGGATGAAGTTCAAATTCCTGTTTTCGACGGCAAGGGAGAATCACCACAATGATTCTAACACAAAGAAATGCGAGGAAGTAGCAACGAGAGAAAAAGTGCCAACGATAAAGAGCCCAATTGGACAGAAAAAGATTGGAAAGCTATGTCATATATAGTGGTATTTCGAAAGATCAGCTTCAGTTCTTAAAAGACAAAGAGACAGCGTATGAAATTATGAAAACATTCGACGAAATGTATTTAAAGGAATCTACTGCACTGCAAATATGCATTAGAAATAAATTGGAAAAATTGAACTTGAAGAGCTTTGAGGATTCAAGTGCTTTTACTGAGTTTGAAAAGTTAATAAAATTGATTATTTGAAAACTGCAGGCGCAAATGTAAGTGAAAAGAAAAAATTAAATGATAAGATTAAAATGCTTTCAGGTTAGTTATGTTACGCAGGTGATCAAATTGATGTATTGAAAGAAACTGATCAGACTGTTGATTATGTGAAAAGTAAAATAAAAATGGTTTATTTAAAAGAAAAAGAAGGAAGCAAAAACAGTTCGAGTGCATTTAAGCTTGAAAGGAAAGAAGATCAAGCGTGCTTCAAGTGTGGCAAGATTGGACATTTAAGGAGCAATGTACGAGCATGAGGCCAAACGAAAATTTGTGGAAGTCCAGAAGCGGGCGCAAGCAACAACACCAACATCGTGGCGCTGAGGTTGGAATCAACATCATCGAGGTGGCTGTGGCAGGAAAATCAAGGACAAGGACAGCAAAATGGAGATGCTAAAGGGAGTAATTTTAATACGGAAATTGAGGCTAGGCCCGCTTTAGGCAAACAGAATGTTGTAGTAAATAGTTGTCAGTAAATTACATTGGTTATAGTCAATTGTGGTTGCTCTGAACATAATGTGAATGATAAATACTTTTATGAATTTGTGGAACTTGAAAGAACCGATAAATGTAATAATCGGAGATGGTCGTTCCTTAAAGGCAACGAAAGTGGGAAATATTTTGCGTAAGTTTAATGTTTATGGTCAAAGTAAATAAAATGAAACATTCTCTTTATGTCAAAGATCATGTACAGAAGTTTAATAAGTTATGGAAAAGTAACTTAAGTTAATAAAATTGTGTCGGTAGGAAATGTGTTAAAAGTTTATGATCCAAATGGAGAATTAGTTGCTTTGAATATTAAAAATGATTTGTATCATATAAGTGAAATAATAATAAGTGAATTTAATTTGATAACAAATACTAAAGAAAGAAAAATTAAATAACACACTGGGGCATGTACATTTTAATTATTTGAAAACAATGTGTGATAAGCCAATGCTTGAAAGTTTGCCAAAAGAATTGGAATCTGATTATTTCAAAGTATGGGATATGCTTGGAAAATGATACGCATAATTTGCTTTTAAAAATGAAAGAACAAGAGCAAAGGAAATATTAGAGATAGTACATACTGATTTAAATGGGAAAAACTATTTCTTTATTGATTATTACAGTAAAGTACCTTAAGTTTATCTTATCAAATCAAAGAGTGAAGTATATAATTGTTTTGTTGACTATGTAAATTTTATTGAAAGTGAGACAGGTAAAAGGGTAAAAAGATTGAGGTGTGATAATGGTAAGGAGTACATAAATATAATTTTGCTAGGGAAAAGGGTATATCTATTTAACCTTGTCCACCACATAAACATGAATTAAATGGCACAGCAGAAATATACTCGAGACATTATGGATATGTCTAGATGTTTATTGGCAGACTAAAGTAGACAATAGGTTCTGGCCTAAAATAGTTAAAACAGCAGCCTATTTAAGGAATATAATTGCTGCTAATATGGTAGGAAACAACAAAACACCCTCTGAAATAATGTTCATAAAAACCCTAATATAGAACATTTAAGAATTTATGGAAGTAAAGTATTTGTCAGAGTGCCTGAACAGAAGAGAAACTCAAAATGGGATAGAAAAGCAGATATAGGTATTTTGTTAGGGATGAAAATGTTGGTTATAGAGTTTTGATTAATAACAGCAGTTAAAGCAAGACATGCAGATGTAATTGAAGATGGTACAAATTATATGGCTTTAAAGATGAGTCCAGAGGATCTCATGATAAAAAAAAAGGTTAAATTGAAAATAAACACGATAATAGTGATGAGAATTTAAATGATGAAAGTGAAGAATTAGGGTTGAGAAGATCAGGCAAAAAAGGAAGCCTGCAAGATTTAATAATGATTTTGTACACAATAATGCTGTTTATGTAAATTATGTTGATGCTGAAAATCCTATTTCTTATAATGATTATGAAAAGTGAAGAAATGCAATGGATAAAGAAATGACTTTAAATAAAAATGGTTGTTTGTAAATGAGTCAAATAGCAAAAAGGTTTAATAAAACGGATCCATACATAAAAAAAACTGATGAAATCTATAAAGTTAGATTAGCAGTAAGAGGATATGAAAAGAATGATTTAATTGATATTTCCTCTCCAGTAAGAATGCAAAGTTTAAAATTCCAATGGCACATTATTGTCAAAATGGTTTAAATATTGAACAAATGGATATAGAGACAATCTTTTTGAATGGAAAAGTTAAATCAGAAGTTTATTTAAAACAGCCACAAAGTTATGAGAATGGTACAGATAGATACTAACATTGAAAAAAGCATTATATGGTTTGAGAGAAAGCCCAAGATCTTGTTATGAATGCTTTAATACTTATTTATTTGAGAAGTTTAGGCTTTGAAAGAAGTGAAAATGATTGCTGTTTATATATGCTTATCTAATTCTACTTGTAGTTATCTACTTATGTTACAAAGATGATACAAAAAACAATTTTGTTAAAAATTTATTACTTAAAAGATTTCAAATGAAAGATTTGTGTAAAATAAAAACCTATTAGGTATTAATGTTAATCATGATTGTGTTCAAGGAAAAATGACCATAGATCAAAGGGATTATATCTTGTCATTAGAAAAGAAATATGATATTGCAAATTCTAATTTGTATGCTACTCCAGTGGAACATAACTTGAAGTTACAAGCTGTGCAATTAACAACTGATGAAATGAAATATAGCAATTTAATTGGAGCTCTTTTGTGTATTAGATCAAGAACAACACCTGATATAAGTTTCAATGTAAATTATTTGAGTAATTTCAGATTTGATATGGTAGTAGTCATAAGTATGCTTTGAGAGTTTTAAAGTACTTAGTCTTAACCAAAGACTTTAAAGTTAACTTTTAATAAGAACAAATGCTGAAACTTTAGATTGCTATGTAGGCACTGATTGGGCAGGGGATACTGATAGAAAATCAACAAATGGTTATGCAATTAAATTAAATGCAAATGTCATTTATTGGAAACCAAAGAAACAGAACCTGTAACAAAGTTCTCCATATCAGCTGAATATAAAGTGTTATCTGAGTGTGAGTGAATTAAGGTTGTAAAAGATATTTTGCTCGATTTTAATATGGAAAATTTTTGATTCTATTAAAATTTATGAATATTATTCTGGAGCGATAGATATAGCAAAGTTTGGTCATTTTACAAAAAAAAATCAAAGCATATAGAAACTCATCACCACGTTGTAAATAAAAGTTGTATTAATGGTGAAATTGATATTGTAAAAGTGAATTCTGAAGAAATCATTGTGGATATTTTCACTAAGTCTTTGGGATACAACAAATTTGAAAAGTTCAGGGATATGTTAAATGTAAAGTAATTGATAATAGTAAATTTTAGACTGTAGTATGGATTTAAGGAGACGTGTTGGAATATAGGTAAATACATTTTACAGAGAAACTAGCGACATGTATAGAGATGTGCAGTAGAGTGAGGCTGCTGTGTGTGTGAGAGAAAGCACTAGGAACATGTCGGTTGATGATTAGTGTTTAAGGGCATTCAACTGATTGGTCATTAGCGCCCTTTAAAAACAGAATCACAGAAAAGGATCACTCAACATATCATGGCAAAGACCGCTGATAAACATGAATATAAAAATCATAGCAAAAGCTAGAGATAAAGATCAATATAAAACCATAGAAAATGCTAAACAGAAATATGAATATTTAAAACTGAACGAGAAATATTAAGTACTTGAATTCAGCATGACTAAATCCGCATTTGGATATTAACCTTTGGCACAAAATAAAAAATCCTATCAACCGCTTGCTATCTGCCAAGAACTCTGTAAGACTGGTTGGTAGTTGCAGCGTCTCCCGAAGATGTGCTAGAGCAATTCACTCTAGCAACACATGACGAACCGACAGATCTTCGCTACAAAGCGGACAAATAGGAGCAGGGTCACCCTTAAAAAGGTAACTGTGTAAAATTGTAGTGGGCAATATGCAACCGAGCCAAAGTCACCTCCTCACGACGAGTGGAAGTTACCCAGTTTATCAGAATGTCCTTTACAACTCTACGCTTATTTCCGCAGAGAGCTAACCACTCCTCATGCCAGCACAAGAAAACCGCTCTCTGCACAACTTTGAAGTCTTCCGACGTTACCCGGGTATTGCAACACTGGGTTCTGTGGTTGCCACCTTAGCTCCAAATCCGCAAGTTCATTCCCTGGCAAGCCAATCTGACCAGGTATCCAAGCACACTCCACATTAACGCCAGAAGCATATAAAACATGGAAGGCATCCTGGATTCGCTGGGGTAGTAGTTGTACAGCTGAAGAATACTCTGAAGTGCACCAAGGGAATCACTCACAATGAGTGTCTCCCAATTTTCGACAGCGCATATATAAAATGGCTTAGTATATGGCAGACAGCTCTGCACAATAAATGGATGTATCATGAAAGCTGAAGGTATAGGGTTCGTTTCCATGAACATAAGCACATCTAACACCGTTGGTGCACTTTGATAAAAATTCGATCTCTGCAACCGAACAAATTCTAAAAAAACAGGTGCGAATACTACACGTAGGCATCGTATACTTCCGGTATACCGTCATCCCAAGATCTACGTGAGATGTCGCATGTAACCAAGGGGGGAAGGGAACCCTCTCCCTCTTAACAAACATGCTAGGTATTTCAATGTCATGCTTTCTTAGAAAGCTCCCAGAAACGAAAACCCGCAGGCCTTTATTTCTATAACGTTCACCTAGAGCAGTGTGAAAAAAGGAACCGAGCGTTAGATATTGAGGCATACATTTAAGCGCACTGCCATAATTTCCCAAGAGGACATCACGGCGATTAAGTTCTACAGATTCGGTGTTAAGACTCATAACTGAGGTAGTGGGAAAAACAGCAATAGCCACTCGAATGGCCTGGTTATGGACATCTAATCTCCTCAGCACATATGGGCATGCTGAGGAATAAATGATGCACCCAGTCCATTTTTGATCGGATCAGTGCACGAGTCGCAACAAAATAGTCCGATCCGCTCCCCAAGATTTGCCTTTTAATATCCGCAAGATATTCCAAGAGAACGGACAACTTGCACTTTCAACTGTGCTATATGTGATGAACAGCTAAGTTTCCTATCAAATGTCAACCCCAGGAATCTCATCGAATCTGCGAATGGTAATATATCTGTACTGAATTGGAGCAAAGATAGTAATCGTCTCCTACGGTGCCAGAAGTTCACACAGATTGACTTCTTAGTTGAGAAATGAAAGCCGTTTTTAGAATTCCATTCTTGGAGATTATCTAAGCATTGCTTCATACGGCGTACGCAGAGTACAATAAACGGCAAAGTCGCCTACGAATAAGCATGACAATACCCCTGGAGGAACACATTTGAGATAAAATTAATTGCTATAGCAAACAGTGTAACGCTTAGTTCCGATCCCTAAGGCACTCCGTTCTCCTGAACAAAAAGGTTCGAAAAAACCGAGCCGACCCTTACTTGGAAAACACGGTCCTTCATAAACTCCTGAATGAAGAGTGGTAAGCATCTCCTGCTTGCCAACATGTGTCATAAGCCTTCTCCAGGTCAAAAAAATATTGCAACGGTATGACAATTCTTCATGAATCCGTTCATTATGTGACGACACAAAGTGGTCCATTGTTGAACGGCGTTTTCGAAAACCGCACTGGATGTTGGTCAGCAAGTTGAGTTTCCAACCACTGTATCAACTGTCCATTGATCATGCTTTCCTCACCTTGCAAACACAACTGGTGAGGGAAATAGGACGGTAGCTAGATGGAAGGCGACGGTCCTTTCCAGCTTTCAAAATAGGTATAACAGTGGCCTCTCGCCCTGGAAAAGTGGCTTCAATGCAAACACGATTATAGATCTCGAGTAGGAAAGCTTTACCTTCAGGAGAGAACTGTTGCATCATTTGCACGTGGATACGAGTAGGTGCTGGTGCTGATAGTCGCGAAGATTAAAGAGCATGTTCTAACTCCGCCATGGTGAAGAGGCGATTGTAATCTTCAAGATTTCCTGAACGAAACCAGAAACCTTGAGATTCTACCACTCTTAACATGAAGAAACTTGGGATATAGTTATCTGAGTTAGACACTTGAGCGAAAGCACGACCAAATGTTAGCCATGTCAAACGTACCAACAGCTCCTGCAGCTGTTTTAAGACCGGCAATTGGCATGTTGCTCGATTTTCCGGCCACATGCCTTAATTTATCTCAAACAACAGACAAAGGTGTATGTCGATTAAATGAAGCTACAAACTTGCTCCATGATGTCTTTTTGCTATCCTTTATAATATACCTAGGCTTGACACGCATTTTCTTGTACTCAACCAGGTTATCCAGTGTGGGGCGACGCTGAAAAACCCTAAGAGCACGCAAGGCATTTTGGCACTCTTATGTCCACCAAGGGACTGGAAATCAACTATGGAATAGCTTGCTCAGCACTAGAAAGAATCTTCTCTGTGACATTTTCGACCAAACAATTCACAGAGTCGTGCTCATTATAATTAAACACAGCCAACTGGAAGTAAAGGTTCCAGTTGGCATGATCTAAGCGCCATCTAAGTAAGTGTGTGGAACTTATATCTTGTGCTAAGAGACTAATAAGACATGGAAAGTTGTCACTTAGTGTAAATCAGAGATGACATTCCATTGCAAGGAAACTGCAAACTGTGGTGAACAAACTGCAATATCAAGGTGTGAAAGTGTTGAAATAGTCTCCAGTGTTCAGTAGAGCTAGGTTATAATTGTCCAAAAAATCGGCAATTAATTTACCTCTCACACAAGCCCGAGGTGAGCCCCAAAGAGGCTGATGGGCATAAACGTCTCCCACCAACAGAATAGTTGGTAACTGAGACTAGATCTTCTAAATCCATGTGCGAGAGGTCATCAGATGGATGCAGATAAATGTTACAAATGGTAAATCTGACGGATGACAGTTTAATCCTTTCAGCCACTGACTGGATGTCAAGACTGTATGGATACAGATTCCACAATTACATCATCTCTGATGAGCATCATAGTGCCCCTGTGCGCAGGGAT
The DNA here is from genome assembly GCA_030765065.1 of Deroplatys truncata. NCBI lineage: Eukaryota > Metazoa > Arthropoda > Insecta > Mantodea > Mantidae > Deroplatys > Deroplatys truncata. The sequence continues at coordinate 33,372,001 of CM060984.1, read as the reverse complement.
GCCCTCTTCCGGCATAAGATCCCATCGAGCTAGGGTATATCCTATAAGTTGAAAGCTGTCTTGCGAACAGAGTTTAGTCTCTTGCGAACATATGACCAAAGCCTCATAGTTGTTGAGCAAAAGTTCAAGCTTTGGTCGATGTTTTCTAATTCTACGGATGTTCCATTGTAGGATAGCCATTAGATATGATAATGAGATAAGTTCTTAATTGTAGAAGTTTACTACGTTGTGGAAAGCAGTAGTTGAATCAATTGTCTCTCTTGCTTTGGGGTCGGGATAACACATTTAACGGAAGATTTATCCTGCCTCTTTTTCACTGTCGTTCTGGCAGTGTGGGCAGAATCCTTCTGCTCCATCTTCTCCATGGGGGAAGACCCCTTTCTAATAGAAAATCTCTGTTCGACAACCTGGAACCAATTGGAAGTTGAGATCAGCGAAGATGTTTTTCGCCGATCCAAGTCCTTGCCAGAAGAGGATCTCCGAGATGTTTGTGTACTTTTTTTCCCCCTTGGATGTTCCAGAAAGTCAGTTCAGTTATAACAGGTCTTGAACTTTATCTGTGGTTATTTATAAGTTACGGGCTTGCCAGTCTTATTGCTTGAAGCCGATATTCTTGATGTTGAATTTACTGAAGGGATCTTGGCAAGGGTTGTTGCAGATGCAGATTTCGTGGTCTTTGGAAGTCATCTGGCTACGAGAATCTTTTCTGAAATTGTGGCCCCGTTAATATCGCTGGTTTATGTTGTGATTTCCCGACTCGGTACCGGTTTAGCTGCAACAGAGCTATCGGTACCGAACGCAGGTAGCTTCACCGTTACAGATATCACTTGTATGACCTAAATGCTGGCAGTTATAGCATCTGAACGGGTTGAGGCTATATGGCCCAACTTCAATGGCTTCATACCCTGTCTTAATCCTTTGAGCTACCTGATCAAAGGTAAGAAACAGGGTACGAATAGGCACAAATTAACCTCCTTGTCTCCCCTGAACCCGATACACAGATGTCACACCTTGATCTAGATTCTTTTGAATCTCCTCATTGGACATACTGTCAAATGCACGGGTGTTTATAACACCGCGCGAGGAGTTCAAAGGTCTTGTGCATCTCGACTCTAAATGGATAACTTCCTAACAAGTTGGTTTTCAAGATAGTCGCTGCCTGGGATGCTGAATTTGCTTCAACCAGGAGCGTGCCATTGCGACTTCACATAACTAGCAATTTTATCGAGGCCCTTTTGAACTATAAAAGGGTTCACCGATGTAAACTTCTTGCCTTTCTCTGTTCTACTAATTACTAAGTAGCGAAGACCACTACACTCGACTACTTTTCCATTATACAGTTTTGGATTTCTTTCATGGCGAAAAAATCCTCCACCACTGCAAATGCCTCCAATGGCATGCTCACAACCTGGGCGCCACTCCGGCTTAGAAGAGTCCTGGCCTGGACCTTGCTCACCTTAAGGTCTCACCTCCCAATTGCCTTCAGGAGTGTAACAGCTCATGCAATGGTCCCTCCCCGGGATTGACCTTTATCAGTGGATACAAACACCGCCCTACATGACACTCAGGAGCTGGGAATTACGCATTAACCAGTCACCCTTTGACTCCCCTCCACCGCCCGTGCAGCGGTATCCGTCACTGTTCAGGGAGGCAACTCCATCATATGCAGCTGCCTGCCAAGCATGTCCTCGTATTATTTCCGCATTCTCTTACAGGTGGCTCTGATGCCGTACCTTCTTCTCCGAGCAGCATGTTTCCTTAAAAGACTTACACCAGTTTTATAGTATGGGTCGGTATCAATTGCCGTTCCTTTTTCCGGACCCCTCTGTTGGGATTTATTTCGATTCATTGCTTGCATGCGCATGAAACTGTAATCCACTTACCCCCAACCCGTTTTATTGTGCACTGTGACAGCATAACTCTCACCAGTTAGTCTTGACGAGACGCAGAAGACACTAGAAACAAACCGCATAGTTGCTTCCAATAGCCCAAAACTAATATCTTCTATAGCTGGTTGTGGTATAGCTGTTAACTAATGTGGAACCAATCTGATTCATTAAACAATGAATTAAATTATGCAAATTTTAAAATCAAGGATTGGTATGCTGCAAACACTTTCAGTTTAAACCAGCACAAAGCACATTTAATGAATAGCCTGGATAGCAAATATAAAAAAGCAGATTATAGTTTCATTGATATTTATATTAAGAATACCAACGACCTGAATTTGAGGGGGAAAACCCCCTGAACAATGAATAATTTTGCAGGATTGCATAAGAAACTAAGTTTGTAAATCTTTCGAGGGAAGTAAAAAAAAAATTATTGGATATCTTGATGTTTTATGAACTTCTGTTACCATTTGCTACATATATCTTAATACTCAATATAAGGGAATCTCAAAATGTGCATTTCCTGTAAAATCTTGGTATCAAACTTGAGGGTGAAATTTGACACGTCCTCTAATAACCATAGGTAAGTAGTAGAGAGTAAAAACTATGAGTACCTATGAAAATTCAAGACAATAAGGATTATCTCAGAAATAGTTAAAGCTACAAAACTATTTCAAATACATAAGTTGTATGCTTTCCGATATCTTATGTTGTTTCTGCACTATGTTTTTGTCTATTTCTTATTACGGTTTGCTTATACAAAATACAAATTCATTCTAAATGAACCTTGAATTCACAGAATATTCAAAAGATACCTTTTATTGGTCACATCAGTATAACAAACATGTCATTCTAATCAAAAACGTTATAGAGGGTTTTGGGTTGGGTGATGATTTTCTTAAAAATCTTTGTCTGGCACCTTTGAAAGACGAACTTAAATACCAAGTTTATCCAAATTTTATTTTTCCGTTATGGTCTCCCTCTCAAACACATGCAGAATTTTTCTAAAGGTGTATTCTATTTTTTTTTAAATTGTATTTGCTTAGGGTCGCTTAACATTATCACATTGCAGTCATTTACATGATTATATCATATAGGGCATTGGGTTTTAATGTTATACAATTTCATATTAGAGTATAAACATTACATTTTGTAAGATGTATTAACACCCTTATCACTGTTATGTGTATTGTTGAGAGCATTTGATAGGTTGCTTATGTCGCTCTCTCCATTTTATGTGCTTCGGTAAATGTTCTACACTATATACACTCTTAGGTTGATCCGTTGCAAAAACAAACCCACGTGGTTAGTGCACTGTGTTGCAACACGGTAGCAATGTGCCCAGGAAAGTAGTCCCATGCTAATCTCTGAATTTTAGAATGAATTTATCCTTAAATAGTATAATATTCTATAAAAATACCTAAGATTTTATTTGATGCTGATTTATACTGTAAAACAGAGCTACAAGTCCCACGATGCAATTTGTATGAGTCACCTGACATCCGGGTAGGCACAGAATATTGTTTAAAGCTAGAAACCAGCAGTTGTGTTTAGTATCATGGAGGAAGGTGAATTCGCTCGTGTTTTCGTCAAATTACGTAAAGCATTAGCCGCGCAAAACATTGACTAGAGGTGAAAAAACAATAGTGTTGAATCTTTATTATAAGTTATGTGAGAAATATCCAACACTTTCCGCGAAAGAAATGGCGAAATTAACTTCTGAGTTCACCGGTGTTTCGAGTACAAGTATAAACAGTGCTTGTGCAGAAAAATATGAAACGAGAAAAGTGGTTACACCAGGGAAAAAAAAAAGCATATGAAATACGCGATGCAAGAATGTAGTGATCTTGAGAAGAATGTAATTTGCATAACAGTGCACAATTTCTTTTTTAAAATGAGCCGCCAACAGTTAATAAAGTGCAGCTTCCAGAGAATGAATAAATCAAGTTATCGCATACCTGTTACTTTATTTTATACTAATTTATTTTAGAATTAACTATTATTATATGTGCAAACGTTTGTTTTGTTACAACTATCAATCTTATCATCTTCAATCCTAAATAGACTATGCTAGTCACCGCACATGGTCTGAAAGTATGACAGTATTTCTAGTGCAAATGGCGAAAGTATACATTATAACGGTGCACTAGTCACCTGGGATTTGTTTTGACGCGCATCAACCTAAGACTGAATACAGTATACACTGAGGCATATGTTACAGCTGTCAAAGTTTTGCATTTAATGAGCCTCAAAACACAAGCTTCTAATTAAATCTCAACATCGACTTATTGGATAAAATAAAATGTTTTCCTCCAGTTCCTTCTCTAGCAGATCTACCTGTTTGATGAAGGAGTGCAGTTTTCATGTGAGGTTGCTCATGTGCAATGTCTTGATTTAGACACGAGGGATGCCTGGACGAGAGTACAGTACAATCTGACGAGCAAAACACCAAATAAATGCATGTAATGGAATGTTTTGACCATTACATTTATCTTCTTTACAATACTGTAACACATTCAACATTATTTTTCTATTTTGTGAGCATATGACTTTGCATGGCACTGTTTGCATTTTGACTTGTTTACAAACCCGTACACTGACTTGCTGCATTTCCTTACTGCAGACCTGAACTTGCTATGGACCAAGAATGGCGATATATATGGCATATATGTTATGTTTCTGTATGAGGTTCCTCTGCCTCCCGTCCGCACTTATTCCTGACAGGTAGTAGGTGCTAGAGAAGGTAAAAATGAAACAAATAAAGCAATATTTAATTTTGTTACATGCATGTAAAGATGCTACTCTACTTATGCTAGGAGCAAGCTGCTCAATGGATTTAAACACACCATGAGATGAGTGATAGTTGTAATTATGTGTTTATAAAAATATTCGTAGTTCCTCACTGTAATCAGTGTCTCTAACATGCTCACACTCAAAACCAAAGTGTATTTGAAAAACATCCATTTCAAGGAAATTTTGCTACTTACTAACAGTACAAAGGAAAGTTTTACAGACATGTAGCTCATTTATTTGGTTAAGAAATTCCTAATATTCATACCAGAAAACACACTCTCCGAAAAAAACAGAAATATTAATCTAATATACAGCACGTGCAACTCACATCTCTTTTGTAGCACCAGCAACATTGCATATGTATGAAGTACACTGAACCAAATACCTCTGAACTTTACTTGCAAATGTTAAATCAAATTCCTATGCAAAACTCATAACAGTTACAAGGCCAGTCATGTGAGTATTGTTACAATGCAACTGAAAGCTCAATTAAAGATGATAATGAATTGTGTTGTAATGAATAGGACATGTTAAACAAAAAGGACATATCCTGGGTGGTATATCATCTTGAGTTGCATGTATTTCATGTTAAAACATGTCAGGACATTATTTTCCTGGGCCTGCCATTGAGCAATACACCTAAACCTATGTTGTTGTTTTGCAAAACCATATGTAATCAAGACTTTTCTCCTGTTTTAATTAACTGCAACTGAGTAGGTTATCAAGAGGCTTAATGACATGATAGTCAATACATCTATCATATATCGGTGCCCAGGTCTTTCATTCCTTATGCTTTTGTTGGAAAAATGCTCAGTAACAAATCCCAAAATATAATGTTAGGTGTATCATAACATCAATCGATTAGGTAGCTTGTTACTATTCATACACACAAACAGATATGAAAACATTTTCAGGCTAGACAAGTATAAAATACATAAAAGCATCTATTTTTAGAGTACTTAAGTAACATAATTTGCAATACAAGCTTTAGCCTTGTTGAAATATATTATTTCAAGTATATACCTAACCCTATATTTTTATGTAATGTGCAACACTTTGTAAGAGAGAAGTGAATTAAATCTGTGGAATAGGCTTAACCTATTGTCCGAGTATCCCAGGCTAGCCTTGGCTGAAAATTCACTTTGCTTTGCATTCCTTTCTGGTACACATTGCGGACTGCTCAAAGAATAAATCACAAATTTGTTAAGTGCATTGTCACTATTTCATTCTTCTCCACCATTTGACAAATGCGCTTCTGTTAAACTTTTTATGCTCAAAACCAAGCCTATTGTTGTCTCACGCTGTGAGTGAAGGATAAAGCTTTTCTTAGGACACATTTCATGTAAATATCCTACTTTCTATAATGGTGACTGGTCTCAGAGCTGTATGTGAAACATAACTTTTCTCAGGTAGGCACAATTTATGTAAATATCCTACTTTCTGTAATGGTGACTGGTCTCAGAGCTGTGTGTGAAACATAACTTTTCTCAGTTAGACACATTTCATGTAAATATCCTACTTTCTGTAATGGTGACTGGTCTCAGAGCTGTGTGAGAAGCATAACTTTTCTCAGGTAGACACATTTCATGTAAATATCCTACTTTATGTAATGGTGACTGGTCTCAAAGCTGTGTGTGAAACATAACTTTTCCCAGATAGACACATTTCATGTAAATATCCTACTTTCTGTAATGGTGACTTGTCTCAAGAGCTCTCTGTGAAGCATAACGTTTCTCAGGCAGACACATTTCATGTAAATATGCTACTTTCTGTAATGGTGACTGGTCTCATAGCTGTGTGAGAAACACAACTTTTCTCAGGTAGACAAATTTCATGTAAATATCCTACTTTCTGTAATGGTCTCAGAGCTCTCCGTGAAGCACGTTTCTCAGGTAGACACATTTCATGTAAATATCCTGGTTTCTGTAATGGTGACTGGTCTCAGAGCTGTGTGTGAATCATAACTTTCTCAGGTAGACACATTTCATGTAAATATCCTACTTTCTGTAATGGTGATTGTCTCAAGAGCTCTCTGTGAAGCATAGCGTTTCTCAGGTAGACACATTTCATGTAAATATCCTACTTTCTGTAATGGTGACTTGTCTCAAGAGCTGTGTGTGAAACAACTTTTCTCAGGAAGACACATTTCATGTAAATATCCTACTTTCTGTAATGGTGACTTGTCTCAAGAGCTCTCTGTGAAGCATAACGTTTCTCAGGTAGACACATTTCATGTAAATATGCTAATTTCTGTAATGGTGACTGGTCTCATAGCTGTGTGAGAAACATAACTTTTCTCAGGTAGACAAATTTCATGTAAATATCCTACTTTCTGTAATGGTGACTTGTCTCAAGAGCTCTCTGTGAAGCATAACTTTTCTCAGGTAGACACATTTCATGTAAACATCCTACTTTCTGTAATGCAGACTTGTCTTAGAGCTGTGTGTTAAACATAATGCTTTTCTCAGGTAGATACATTTCATGTAAATATCCTACTTTCTCAATTCTCACAAACAAGCCTACTGCATCTGCACCAGATAGAGTAGATATACCATCAACATCCTATAAAGTAAGAGAAGCACCACGAGCAATAAGCAACTTCACGACAGGAACATGTCCTTTAGAAAAAGCCTGGTGCAACGGAGTGGCAGCCTTATCTGCCTTAACATTAATGTCTGCACCCTTGTCCAGAAGATACTCACATATTGCTGTATGTCCTTGCTGTGCTGCATTATGTAGAGGAGTATATTTGTCAAAGCCACTTATTGCAACAGAAGCACCACGAGCAATTAACAGCTCCACAACAGGAAGACGTCCATTATAACAAGCCAGGTGCAGGGGAGTGTTATCCTTACCATTCTTAACATTAATGTCTGCCCCCTTGTCCAGAAGATACTCACATATTGCTGTATGTCCTTGCTGTGCTGCATAATGTAGAGGAGTATATTTGTTAGCACTTATTGCAACAGAAGCACCACGAGCAATTAACAACTCCACAACAGGAAGACGTCCATTATAACAAGCCAGGAGCAGGGGAGTGTTATCCTTACCATTCTTAACATTAATGTCTGCCCCCTTGTCCAGAAGATACTCACATATTGCTGTATGTCCTTGCTGTGCTGCATAATATAGAGGAGTATATTTGTTAGAGCCACTTATTGCAACAGAAGCACCACGAGCAATTAACAACTCCACAACAGGAAGATGTCCTTTAGAACAAGCCAGGTGCAGGGGAGTGTTATCATCCTGAGCCTTAACATCAACTTCTGCTCCCTTGTCCAGAAGATACTCACATATTGCTGTACATCCTTGCTGTGCTGCATAATGTAGAGGAGTATATTTGTTAGAGCCACTTATTGCAACAGAAGCATCACAAGCAATTAACAACTCCACAACAGGAAGATGTCCTTTAGAACAAGCCAGGTGCAGGGGAGTGTTATCATCCTGAGCCTTAACATCAACTTCTGCACCCTTATCCAGAAGATACTCACATATTGCTGTATGTCCTTGCTGTGCTGCATTATGTAGAGGAGTATATTTCTTATTGTCAATTATTGCAACAGAAGCACCATGAGCAATAAGCAGCTTCACTACAGGTAGATCTCCATTAGAACAAGCCTTGTGTAGGGGACTGATCTTCTCATTATTTCCAACATTTATATCTGCCCCCTTGTCCAGAAGATACTCACATATTGATGCATGTCCTTCCTGTGCTGCATAATGTAGAGGAGTGTATTTCTCACAATCACTTATTGCAACAGAAGCACCACGAACAATTAGCAACTCCACAACAGGAAGATGTCCATAATAGCAAGCCTCATGCAGGGGAGTTCCATCATCTTCCTTAACATCAACTTCTGCACCCTTGTCCAGAAGATACTCACATATTGCTGTATGTCCTTGCTGTGCTGCATAATGTAGAGGAGTGTATTTCTTATTGTCAATTATTGCAACAGAAGCACCACGAACAATTAGCAACTCCACAACAGGAAGATGTCCATAATAGCAAGCCTCATGCAGGGGAGTTCCATCATCATCTTCCTTAACATCAACTTCTGCACCCTTGTCCAGAAGATACTCACATATTGCTGTATGTCCTTGCTGTGCTGCATAATGTAGAGGAGTGTATTTCTTATTGTTAGTTATTGCAACAGAAGCACCATGAGCAATAAGCAGCTCCACAACAGGAAGATAACCATAATAACAAGCCAAGTGCAGGGGAGAGGCACCATCTTCTTCCTTAACATCAACTTCTGTACCCTTGTCCAGAAGATACTCACATACTGCTGCATGTCCTTGCTGTGCTGCATAATGTAGAGGAGTGTACTTCTTATTGTTAGTTATTGCAACAGAAGCACCACGAGCAATAAGCAGCTTCACTACAGGTAGATCTCCATTATAACAAGCCTTGTGTAGGGGACTGATCTTCTCATTATTTCCAACATTTATATCTGCCCCCTTGTTCAGAAGATACTGACATATTGCTAAACGTCTATGTTGTGCTGCATAATGTAGGGGAGTGTTGTTACTTGAGTCGCCTAAATTAAGTGAAGCACCACGAGAAATAAGCAACTTCACTACGGAACTATGTCCTTTATAACAAGCTTCATGTAGGGGTGTAATCTTCTGTTGATCTACAACATTCACATCTGCCCCTTTGTTCAGAAGATGTTCACAAACTGCAACATGTCCAAGTTGTGCTGCATAATGTAGGGGAGTTCTGTCTTTATTATCTAAAACATTTGCATTTGCCCCCTTGTCCAGAAGATGTCCACACATTGAAGCATGTCCAAGTTGTGCTGCATAATGCAGAGGAGGGTTATTTTTACCATCTACAACATTTGCATTTGCCTCCTTGTCCAGAAGATGTCCGCATATTGAAGCATGTCCAAGTTGTGCTGCATAATGCAGAGGAGTGTTATTTTTACCATCTACAACATTTGCATCTGCCCCCTTGTCCAGAAGATGTCCACAAATTGCCACATGTCCATGTTGTGCTGCATAATGCAGAGGTGTGCTTTGCAATAAATCACGCAACTCAAGTGAAGCACCATGAGAAATGAGCATCTCAACTGCAGCCAGATCACCCTCAGAACATGTCACATGCAGCAGTGACATCCCCTGCTCATTTACTGCATCAACATCTGCCCCATTCTCCAGAAGATACTCCTGTATCACTGTATGTCCATGCTTCATTGCATAATGTAGAGGAGTATAGATGTCTGAGCTATATACATTAACAGAAGCTCCACGACAAATTAGCAGCTTCACAACAGGAAGATGTCCTTCGGAACAAGCCAAATGTAGAGGTGTGATAGTGTCTTCACCAGCATCAACTTCTGCTCCCTCGCCCAGAAGATGTTCACATACTGTAACATGCCCATGCTGTGCTGCGTAATGTAGAGGTGTCTTGTCTGTACCATCTACAACATTAACATCTGCTCCCTTGTCCAGAAGATGTTGACAAACTGTAACATACCCATGTTGTGCTGCATAATGTAGAGGAGTTTTGTCTGTACCATCTACAACATTAACATCTATTCCCTTGTCCAGAAGATGTTCACAAACTGTAACATGCCCATGTTGTGCTGCATAATGTAGAGGTGTCTTGCCTGTACCATCTACAACATTAACATCTACTCCCTTGTCCAGAAGATGTTCACAAACTGTAACATGGCCATGTTGTGCTGCGTAATGTAGAGATGTCTTGCCTGTACCATCTACAACATTAACATCTACTCCCTTGTCCAGAAGATGTTCACAAACTGTAACATGCCCATGTTGTGCTGCATAATGTAGAGGCGTCTTGCCTGTACCATCTACAACATTAACATCTATTCCCTTGTCCAGAAGATGTTCACAAACTGTAACATGACTATGTTGTGCTGCGTAATGTAGAGGTGTCTTGCCTGTACCATCTACAACATTAACATTTACTCCCTTGTCCAGAAGATGTTCACAAACTGTAACATGCCCAAGTTGTGCTGCAGAATGTAGAGGTGTCTTGCCCGTACCATCTACAACATTAACATTTGCTCCCTTGTCCAGAAGATGTTCACAAACCGTAACATGGCCATATTGTACTGCATAATGTAGAGGTGTCTTGCCTGTACTATCTACAACATTAACATTTGCTCCCTTCTCCAGAAGATGTTCACAAACCTTAACATGGCCATGTTGTGCTGCGTAATGTAGAGGAGTATTGCCTGTACTATCTACAACGTTAACATTTGCTCCCTTCTCCAGAAGATGTTCACAAACCGTAACATGGCCATGTTGTGCTGCGTAATGTAGAGGAGTATTGCCTGTACTATCTACAACGTTAACATTTGCTCCCTTCTCCAGAAGATGTTCACAAACCGTAACATGGCCATGTTGTGCTGCATAATGTAGAGGAGTATTGCCTTTATCATCTACCACATTCACATCTGCTCCTGAGGCTATGATAGACTTCACTTCTGCTTCATTTCCGTTTCTTGAGAGCGTAAACAACTGTTCGACTCTTGCAGCAACATTTTGTGTGCCATGTATGTTTGTTACGTATGCTTGCGGCTGCAACAGAACAAAATACATAATCACTAATAGCAAAGTAACATTAAAATTAATTCCCTGTCACAAGATATTTCAGAACAAGCATATTGGTAAGAAAGTTACTAAATGTATTTCAATCCTGTGTAGATTTTGAATTAACCCATACAGTTATTGTGGTATCAAAATTTTAAGCAATTTCAACAACTCTGGCTCAAATAACACAAATTGTGACAAACATAACAAAATGTCAATAAAGTTCTATTTAAGCTGTACTTAATGGTGCATAAAACTAGTTTACAATTAGTTTACTCAAAAAGTTAAGAATACCATCTGACTTTAGACCTCTTATCGACTCCCAGACACATAGCTAGCTACTTATCACAATAGAAATACTTCCTCAACTTAAACCTATTATCTGCCTCATATATTCAAAGAATATCAAGAACATATTTTTGTATGCATATGTTCATAGAAGGTTACCTCTCAGGTTTGAGTCATCACGAGGCTTACATAAACATTACTGCATAGTTTTTTGCTTGGACTTCAACTATGTTTTTAGTTGCATTACACCATTTTCACAAATGGTTAAAATTCTGAGTTTTATAATTATGGCATAATCTGAGTTTACTTCTTAGCCACAAGCAATATGTATTAATTAGGCGTATCTGAGCTTAACATTGCAGTTGTAGCAATGAGATTAAAAACCAGTTATTTTGCAGTAGAAAAATGTGCATTGGACAGGTGTGACCATTTTATTAAAGCACTGTGCATAAGATTTTCTTTAAAAATGGATTACCAACAACAAATACAGTTTTATCAAGATTAAGAGTTACTTAAATCAACCGATCAACTCTATACACGCTAATAGTGTTTTCAAAAAGTGACTTCACAAATACACAAGTCTATGTGGCTGTTTAAAAAGATGTAAATCTCAGTGTGCAACATGTTTGTATTTATCATCGGTAGCTATGCCCTTAAGCTTGTCGACAAAGGACCAGCAGGATGATATTACAGAATCATACTCCACATAGAAGTGATTGCTCCATTGTTAAACACTGTCAATTGAATACTTTATGTTTGTATGTTACATTTCACATGTTGGTCCACTTACTAGAAAAGGCTTACTTATGGCATGAGCAACTTAGCTAGAGATGCAGAGGAACACATCTTAGTATGTTTACATATCGGGTATAGTTACTTTTGATGGGCAGTTCTAATCTTTGACAAACATGGCTGATATGTTGTAACTGGCTGCAACACCATCCACTGGAAAAACTATTATAAATGTTTCTTTTCCAAGCCACTTGAGAATGATCTAGCAGCTGTTAATTGGTTACATTCACCTTCCTGTTCAGAAGACATCACATTCATTGTGAATGTTCTCATTTGAAAGCAAGTGTTTTAACTTCTTTCCCATTCTGGTTTGTTTCCAGATGATAGTGTACAAGGCTTAATGCTTAACTCTTGATATAGTATTACATAACCTACTTCACAAATATTTTGTGCTAAATTTCATATTCTTATTTAAACTGACTGGCTATTTCTATCAAGGACCATATTAAATACCATCTAAGAAGTGATATAAATACATTTAGCATTCATTGACTATTTGAATCTACAGAAGTTTGGTTTCCCAATTTAACTTCTCCAAACTGATCTGTTGCGGTTTTAATTACCCTCTGCCACATGATGCATCTACATTAATCCATCAATTTGCGGCAGTTTTAAAGGGACTTCCAGTTCTATCCAAGCTTAAGAAACACACACATTTCAAAAGAAATCCACTATGAAGTGTCTGATGCTATTTCATCTATGGAATACTAGCTATACACATTTAAAAAAGTGACTTATATAAAACATTTCTTTTTCTATTCTTGAAATGAGCTACTCTTTTTAATATCAAATTAAGATGCACATTAGAGAGGTTTAATTCCATATTACAAGATGTGCAATCTGTTGTGGGCAAATGTTCAGTTGTATTGCTGCTATTTGCGTAACTTTGTGCTAGTCACGGATATCTCGTCCCAAATGAGATTTAAAATTTGACCTCTTGAATGTGAGACAAACATGTTACCCCTGTACCATGAACGTGAAGAGTGAGGGGGAGAGGACAAATACCTGTTCCCAGAAAATGGACAATTTGAAGCACAATATTTCACACAAGATTAGTGATACTGACAAGGGTAACACAGAATATTTTGGGCTGCGCCTTCAGCAGAACCAAGCCTGTTATATTTTCTATACAAGTAATCTCTCAAACATACTCTACATTTGAGGTATAACAAAATTTGCTTAGCATCTCTCATTTTGAGAAGTGTTGGTAACTTCAGTTCTTTACTGTAATACTATTAATATTAATGTATACAATTTCCTCTTACGTCATACCATGAAATAAAAATATGAATGGTTTCATTCACTTGAACTTGGCTGTGCATTCCGATTTTTTTTATCTTTCTTTTCTTTGTAGAGTTTTTGAATATATGAAACTTCCTATGTAGCATGGTTCTGATACAACTTGAATCACATGACATTGTAATTATAGTCTTCAAGTATTTAACCACAGTTGCATCTGGTAAGTACTTGGTCACAATATTTATAGCTTTGGAAATGTCATATAGCTAAGTAGTGGCCACAATGTGGGATCCACACATCGGGAGGTGCCAGGGAAGACTGCAGATTAGATGGGCAGCCGCGTCTGTGAAAATGGCATGCTAAGAGTGGTCAAGAAAGGCAATAGACAAAACTCAGTGGCAAGAACTAGAACATAAGTCTATCACAATCTCAAACTGATTGAAATGTTATAGTTAAACAGGACCAAAGTGACATCAGTCAATGAGTATTACAGTGTAGAGTTAATAGGACATAAATTCTAGAGATAAGCAGATTGACAGAATGTTACCTCGCTTGGAATGGCACACCAAGCGAGGAATAATGAGCCACCTCTTCTAAAAGAAGTGTGGGACAGTGTGGCTAAATTCGTTCAGTCATATTATAGCTAGCACTGAAATAAGACCCATCAGCTGAGCTATGTATTTAACAATAAGGGAGCAAAGACCAAAACTGGAAGAAGATTTCAGTAAATGTGGCATGTCCGGAGGTTTCATACCTGCACTTATATTGGCAGATAAACACACTAATTGAAATCTGTTAATTTATCTGATAGTTACATTGAAAATGCATACCATGAGTTCTGCGTATTCACAATCTGAGATAATATTCTCTATATTAGCTAACAGAAACATCTAGTGGGGTGGAACAGTGATCTGGTAGACATAGATAAAACAAAGACAATTATTGTATTGGGTTTATGACCTAAAACTTCAACTGAAAAAGTGGCCATTTTATAGGTATATATGCATCATTCTTCAATAAAGTGAATGGATGAACATTAACCTGTGTAGTACTTCTAAGGAAGGTGAGAAATCAGTCATGGTAGAAACCAAATTAACTGCTTCCTCACTGAAGCTTTGTGTCTTTATTTCACATGTATGCCTGAATATATATATTGTGGCATGTGCACAGATATTAATGTTAAGACGCTCTCTGGACTCCGAAGCTCGGCAGTTTGTCTGAGTAGGGGCGATTGAGGGGAAACAGTGTCATTGGAAGGGATATGGCGTTACTGACGCTTGGGGTGTTAGCGTGGCTTCTGTGTCATTCTGTGAGTAGGCTTCGAGTGAGTCAGACGGACAACTGCCTAAGACATGGCGTCCTCGCCCGGCAGACACATGGGGTAAGAAATCTTTTTATAATAAATCTACCAGCTATCCATTCTCTTGCAGTTTTAATTATGATAGTGTAGAGTTCCTTTCCTCTCCCTTCAGCCTGATACGGTAATTTGTATCACAAATTACTCAAATGTAAATAATTATTTTAATATGAATATGTATTTCTATGTAACATTGATTTCAGAGGTTTATTAATTGTAAATATTATTGGTAAATAATAATATACGGCTCTACTGAAACTGTCAACAATAACGCAATAATGCAGCAAGGGGTGAGTTGTTTATCGTTACCGGGAACCAGGAAGTTACGTAATATTTCGCGCCTTTTCAGTAAAAAAAGCTTCCAGAATGTTCTATAAAAGTAATATGTATTAGTGGTTTTCATTGGATAGTAAAATAGACGCTAATGTTGGCGCGTTTTATTAGCCAATAGCAGTTCATTTATAATCTTTAGGTGTATCTTAAGGCAAGTCTATAAATAGCCAGGCTCGAAGTCGGTCGCCTCGCAGTTATACAAAATTCTCCGTACACTCCATGTCGATCCCGCAGTTCAACAAGATTCTTAGTACACTACACGTCAACCCCCAGTTCAACGGAATTCTCAGTACACTACATGTCGCCAATCAGTCCTTCATTTCGTCATAAGTTACACGCAGCAGAAGTACGAGAAATCTTATAAAATATTCTACAGTTAAATATACAAAGTTGAAGTACGTGAGTTAAAAGTGATAAGAAATTATTATAAACAGTTTCAGTTTGGGCGAGTATTCAGATTAATATGTAAATGTGTTAGTGCACGTGTTCGACAATAAAACATTATAAAACACATTTCTTCACTAGTAATTTTTGGATAAAAGATTCCTTTCCGCTTCACACCCTGCAAGAGATACAAGTTCTACCAAGAAAAGATGATAGCTAGCCGGAGGACAATATACATAACCTTAAATTCTTTCAGAAACTAATTGATACAAATTGTTACACCAGATGGAGTTAAACGGACCAGACCAACGAATGACGTCACACAAGATGGCAACACGCGTGAAGTAAACATATATTTGCTCTCGTAAATTGGCTTCCACAACGTGGTGCTTTAAAACATATATACAATTTGTTATACTCGCAAGCCAGATATTGTGTTGGTGTATTAATTATTGTGTGATTTAACTTAGCTGCGTCCTCGTCGTTGCCTCGAGTTTAAAGTTCTTTGTTAATTTAACGATCCCTCTCACAAGCGAGTTGCTCCCATCTGCATTTCTAAGTTAAAATAAAGTGAGGCATACGACAATTGGCGGTGGCGCCAGGTATAATTGAATTAGTTGTGAGATTTTCAAGTGTAAAATTTTTTTTTTTCCCCTCTAAAATGTAACGGTTTCTAGTCCTCCACGTGGTCGCGAAAAAATCTAAATTTGTTTCTGGCTTAAGGGTAAGGATTTTTATGCTTTAATTTGTGATTCTCTTCTTCTAAATTTTGTTTCTATCATATCTGAAAGTCTGGTTTCTAAATTTTAATTTTGAGCTCATTTTTACATTTTTTCCCATTGTCTGCCGGCGTGACGCTAAAACTTCTGACTCCATTTTCCCCTTGTTTTGGCTTCATTTCCTTTAAATTATATCACTGTGTTAAGTTCTTCGTGCTGGTCATTTTGAAGTATAAAGTTTTGAAAATTGTGGAAAGTGAATTGTGAAATTGGGTGATATTTGTGTCGTTGATAGCGTGGTTGCGTGTGTGAGCTGATTTACGTAACATTGCATTCTAGATTGCGTCATATTGAAAGTATTAACGACTCGATAGTGCAACAAATTTGTTTAAAATTCTTGTGTTGCGTGTTTAAAATTTACGTGTGTATAAAAAGTGTGGCATCTGTTTGAAATATTTAAAGTAATAAAATGAAAGAGGTCACGTATATATATTGGAAAATTTTTGCATTGTACACTCGCGGAAAAATAGTGATAATAATAATGCTGATAATTTTGCTTCACCGTTACCAAGTTTGGTTTATTTAATTACGCAATGCATATTTTACGGGAAAAATGCTTTATAATTACTCATGTAAGTAAAAGTTTCAGGAGCCTACCAACCTTGCCAGTATCTGCACCTAATTAGGTGTGATGTGCTTCTAATATGGACCAGTACGATGTGGATGTTGATGAACCAGCTGTACGTGTGTTACCAGATTTTGGAAAATTTGCACGGGAATTTTGTGGTAAAACGAATAAGAAAAAAAATCACCTGTAAGTATGTAAATATTGTGAGTGCTAAAGTTTGGATGAATGAAACAGTTTTACGACTCACACAGGTATGCTAAATTTTATTGTTACACTGACTGATGCTTAATTAAGCTTTGCTTTTCAGGAATAATATGTGCTATGAATGTCTCTGCTAAATTAAAAGTGTATTATTCTTTGGGTGTAACTTAAATTTTAAATTATGTTTTGGGAACTGCAAATCATTTGTTTTGTTGTTGTGTTATGCTGCAGGAATGTGTTTCATGTGTACTCTGTGCTTAATTGAGCTTTCATTTTCAGGAATGTTATGTGACAATATTGTTTTGAGTAATGATGTGATGTTGTTTTGTTGCATTCGATTTGATTTGATATGATTTGATTTGATTTGACTCGATTTGATTTTGGGTTTCATAATGATGCTGTGATTTTTATTTGCAGAAAATTGTTGCATGAATAGTGTGTGTATGTATGTGTGTATTTGAGGTTATGTGATATATGTGAGATTTGCCTCGGTGGGAGTGCCAAAGAGTAACCCCGATGGCGTAGTGTGAGGTTATGTGAGAAATAAGAGTTGAGATTTGCCTCGGTGGAAGTGCCACAGTGTAACCCCGACGGTGTTAATGAGATGAGGAGAGATGAGAAGAGACGAGATGATGTCAGCTTCGGTGAAAGTGCCACAGTGTAACCCCGACAGTTGTATGATTTCAGAGATTTTGGCTTATTGGTGTTGCTGTAACGTGCCCAGTATAGCGTGTGTGATGAATTCACACGAGAGATTAAATGGATGGAAGTGAATGTAATGAAAATAATTTTTTTTTCCCTGTTTATGCAACAAGTTTATTACCATCTTAGATAGCAAATTTTAATACAGACTGTTTTCCAGCTTAATTTTCATTTGGAGGATATGGATGCAACAGTATAATATCATGTTATTTGTGTAATTCCTGAAATTTTAATGTGATTTCTTGAAGGTTAAGCCTATGTTAGATGTTTTGAATTTGCAGCATGTTAAATGAGACACGTCAGTGAAGATGTTTTGTTTTGAAGAGAAAATTGAAAGTTGCGATAAAGATGATGATGATTGAAGTAATGATCGAGATTGCACTATTACTGATGATGATTATGAAAGATGTTGATAACAATGAGATGAGAAAGATAGTGATATGGACGAGAAGTTGTATTGGTGACAAGAGTAGGACAATAGTAGTTGAAAGCATGTCACGTGGCGTAGTTTAGAGATGTATTGTGGATGTAGTTTGTAGTGATGCATACACTAGGTTGAGTAGATAGTTAAGTGAGTGTTGTGTGTAATTTGGGCCATGGTCAGTGTGAATGAGTTCATTTCATTGTCATGTGTGATTGTCTTGTAAGTGCACTTACTTTCTTTTGTTAGTGATACCAGCTGGTCATTAGGATTTAATATTGGGATCCCAAAATAAGGTTATGTTTCATTTCTGTCATGTTCATGTATTCTGAGTCTGTTTTACTGTTTTATTTGGATTGTGAAGCATTGTAAGTTAAATTTTGGATGGCAACTCTGTAAAATTTCGTTCTTATGCCAATTTGTATTTATTTTTTTTCTCTTTCTTTGCCCCATGTCAAAAGAATTTTTAGTGTAAACTTTTCAACCTTTAAAATCTTTAATTGTACATGACATACCATTCTTTTATGTGTGATTGTTTGTGGGAGCACCCTGTTTATTGTGTGGTGGTTTTGTTTTAGTACTTTGCTGTGGCGGAGAGCGAGAAAATCCAAGAGCATCCCAGGGGCACACCAGAACTCAAGAAACACCACAGGGAAGCTGTCGGGCAGCCACTACACTGCCGTGGCATAAGGAGCCACCATGTCGGGAGGCAGTCCAAGCCAGCGACTGCCCACCCTGTTGTCATCACCAGAGACCTGCGGTGATAATTCTACACCAGGACAAATCGTCATTGTGGGCACTGTCTAAAATCACCCACAAACAGTTACAGCAGACCATCGATATTTTGCGCAGTGTAGTGTGCCTGTGAACTGAGGCAGCGTGGTGTGTGCGTGATGCCCAAGTTTTAGTGCATTAACAATACTAGTCGACAGCACTTATGTCTCTCGTATCTCCACATCGCCCAGCAATATTGTGTCGTCGTCTGGGTGCTTATCACACATGTATATTATTGTTATATTTTGGTTATCACACATGTGTATGTCATTTTTGTATGTCATTTTGTTTTGTTCTTTTCATGTTTATTATATTTATTTTCCTTATGTCGACGAGGGCGTCGACTTCGGTGGCCAGGGGGAGATGTGGCATGCGCACAGATATTAATGTTAAGACGCTCTCTGGACTCCGAAGCTCGGCAGTTTGTCTGAGTAGGGGCGATTGAGGGGAAACAGTGTCATTGGAAGGGATATGGCGTTACTGACGCTTGGGGTGTTAGCGTGGCTTCTGTGTCATTCTGTGAGTAGGCTTCGAGTGAGTCAGACGGACAACTGCCTAAGACATGGCGTCCTCGCCCGGCAGACACATGGGGTAAGAAATCTTTTTATAATAAATCTACCAGCTATCCATTCTCTTGCAGTTTTAATTATGATAGTGTAGAGTTCCTTTCCTCTCCCTTCAGCCAGATATTGTGTTGGTGTATTAATTATTGTGTGATTGAACTTAGCTGCGTCCTCGTCGTTGCCTCGAGTTTAAAGTTCTTTGTTAATTTAACGATCCCTCTCACAAGCGAGTTGCTCCCATCTGCATTTCTAAGTTAAAATAAAGTGAGGCATACGACAATATATATATACACATACTATGTGATCAAAAGTATCTGGACACCCCACAAACATACGTTTTTCATCTCAGGTGCATTGTGCTGCCGCCTACTGCCTGGTACTCATTATCCGCGACCTCAGTAGTCATTAGACATCGTGAAACAGCAGAATGGGATGTTCCATGGAACTCATGGACTTCAAACGTGGTCAGGTGATTGGGTGTCACTTGTTCCAGAAGTCTGTACACGAGGTTTCCACACTCCTAAACATCCTTAGGTCCACTGTTTCTGATGTGATAGTGAAGTGGAAATGTGAAGGGACATATACAGCACAAAAGCATACAGGCCGACCTCGTCTGTTGACTCACAGAGACCGCCGACATTTGAAGAGGGTTGTAAAGAGTAATAGGCAGACATCTATCCAGACCATCACACATGAATTCCAAATTGCATCAGGATCCACTCCAAGTACTACGACAATTAGGCATGAGGTGAGAAACCTTGGATTCCATGGTCGAGTGACTGCTCATAAGCCACACATCATGCAGGAAAATGCCAAACGACACCTCGCTTGGTGTATGGAGTGTCAACATTACACAACTGAACAGTGGCAAAAAGTTGTGTCAAGTGACAAATCACGGTACACAATGTGGTGATCTGATGGCAGGGTGTGGGTATGACGAATGCCCGGTGAACATCATCTGCCAGCGTGTGTAGTGCCAACAGTGAAACTCGGAGGTGGTGGTGTTATGGTGTGGTCGTGTTTTTCCTGGCACAAATACAGCTCAGACCTACATTGATATTTTAAGTGCCTTCTTGCTTCCCACTGTTGAAGAGCAATTCGGGGATGGCGATTGCAACTTTCAACACGATCGAGCACCTGTTCATACTCCACGGGCTGTGGCGGAGTGGTTACACGAAAATAACATTCCTGTAATGGATTGGCCTGCACAGAGTCCTGACTTGAATCCTATAGAATACCTATGGGATATTTTGGAATGCCGACTTCGTGCCAGGCCTCACCGACCTACATTGATACCTTCCTCAGTTCTGCACTCTGTGAAGAATGGGCTGCTATTCCCCAAGAAACCTTCCAGCACCTGATTGAAAGTATGCCTGCGAGAGTGAATGCTGTCATCAAGGCTAAGGGGTGGGCCAACACCATATTGACTTCCAGCATTACCGATGAAGGGTGTCACGAACTTGTACATCATTTTCAGCCAGGTGTCCGGATACTTTTGATCATGTAGTGTATATGTATGTATGTATAATAGAACCATTCGTAATGCTGAACAGCGACTTTCATTTATTTTATCTATCGATCCATCTGTTTTCTATGAATATATTTATATTTGAATATTACTTCTAGTTTTTTTGCTCATGAAGTGAACTTCTAAGCTCTTTTTGTTTTTCATTAATTGACTGGCATTTATAGATTAAAAATTGTTTATTTTTTGTTTTTGTGACTCTTACCATTAACAAATAACATTTAATGGTTACATCCCTAGAAATAATTCAAATCATGTAATGTCTATTCATAAAAAGCATCATTGAAACATTAACATGAAAAAATTTAAGGAAACAAATGAGTTGTCTTAGGAATCCAAGTTAAAATCTTGATGTTATCAATCTAACATAAATATCACAGTTCTGGATCTTCCAATTGGGTTAATTGCAGCTAACTTACCTTTTAGTTTTTTTTGGCACTTGTCGTATAGGCCCCAAATTGTTAGCTTTTATTACAATAAAACTATTTGGTTTGCTTATAATTCAAACACAATATTTATTGCATTTAAGGAACAAACCCATGTATCACATTTTTTTACCTTTTGAACAGCTGGATCTACAGCAGTTTCACTGTTGGTACTGCTGGGTACTATTTGACCCCCCTCCTCTTTGTGTTTCTTCAACTTTTCCTCCAATTCTTGATACTTCTTTTCAAGATCAGATTCCTCTTTAAGGTGCATTGTCTTCAGCTTTTTATAACGCTTCTCTTCAGACAACTTTTGCTGAAGACTGCTATTTTCTTCATGAAATTCTGGGTTCTTCAACACCAAGTCTCTCCTATTGCTTGTTTCATCAGCCAATTTTTGCATGAGCTCTCCAACTTTTCCCTGAAGATCAATATTCATCTCTACTTCCATTTCATTACACTGTTTTCCTGTTGGCCCCCTATCTGGTTGATCAGCCATGTTGCAGAAGTTGATGTATGCACCTGCAAGCAAACAATGTTACTTTAGTGGTAGACAATGATCACTCCTCAGAACCAGGAACTGCACACAGCTCACGATGAATAATGTTGATGAGATGGATTAACTGAGTTACATTAAACCGAGGCCGTTTTTTTCTTTGTCTAATAGTTACTGTGCTGGCATCTTAAAATGCCAAGACCACAGTTAACACACAGCAGAGAACAATATATTCAGTGTAAAAGCCTTAGCAGGATTTCCTTCTGAAGGGAACATATAATGCTTGTTCTATAAACATGTGGATTTTTCTACCCACTCAACAAACTATACTTAAAAAAGGTTATTGTTCTACTTCATGTTAGTAGAGATCAGCATTTGCAGAAATGCTTTTATTAGAGACAGTGTTATAGCACCAAGAGCGATACAATAAGGTGAAGGAATAGTATGTGTTAAAAATGGGTCACTATGTGATTATTTTCAAATTTACTGCTCTTTGCTCAATGGAAAAAAAAAGTATAATAGCACTTGAAAAAAAGTATTTGACATAAAGGATTAACAAAGGATATCTCGGAAATGGTTAAGGTCACTAAAAATGTATTTGACAAAATGTATATAGAGATATATAGTTTTGTGTTTATCTGTTGGTTTACTACTTATACAAAACTACACAAAATTCCTTTGGAATGAACTGTTCTCAAAGGCTATCTCCAACAGTCAGTTCAAATGCATGTTTTATTGCAATGCATTTATATGCAAGGAGTATCCTAATAAATGCATTGTAATCAAAATCATTAGAGCTAGTTTTTAGAATATGAAAATATTTTCTTTTGGTACATAGCTTGGGGTGGGAATTTTGTTTAAAATACTTGGGAGTCACATTCTTGGTAGATTTCGAACTTAAAATTCAAAGTTTATTATTCATACTACATTTTGTCTTTAATTACAGGGTGGCCCTTACTAAAGTTTATGATGCTCGATGGACTGCAGTGTTTCAAATACTCTACGATGGAATCTCTCTGTAGCCCGAGAGTGAGGTTAATGGTCAATACTTAGTGTATGCCATATGGAATGGCAGTTCAGTTGCCTCTGGAGCAGCATATGGGTTATATTCTGCAACAAACAATTATACAGAGGTGAAACTGAGTATGGCAGTCACGTTTGGAGGTAACGGACCACCTGTGCTGACAATCTCAAGAGTAAACAGGAAATCTGATGCCAGTGGTATTTGCAAGTGAGGGGAGGAGGTAGACCATGGGGTGCACATAACGAGGTTAGTTCAGCTCATATGTTAAATGCTCTTACCTTGCCCCCTGGGAAGCCAAACTCACAAAGGTGTGTATTCAGAGAGTTGAACATTTCACACATGACTCTGCAGAGAATAATGTAGGACCTGAAATTAAAGCCATATCATCCTCATTTGATAAATGCTCCAAATGACAAGGATGCAGATAAATGTTTATATACCTGTGGCTGGGAAAAATGTTGCAGAAAAATCAAGGTTTGGAAGAAGACACTATTTGGACAGATGAAGCCAAGTTTCACATTTTGGGTAATGTTAACCAACACACCTGCATCTGCTGGTGGCAAGAAAACCCCAATGAAACCATGAGCATTAATTACAAAAGCCATGGTGTCATGGTATGGGCAGTGTCTCTTATGATTGGTTGATTACTTCAGTTTTTTCTAATGATAACGCAACTGTAGAAAGTTACCTGCAATTGCTTAGACATTGTGTATGCTTTATTGTCTGCAAGACAAGACATTAATTAACTATGTTGGCAGCAAGATGGAGCACCGCCACAATATGCCATATGAATTTCAATGAAACATTCCTGCAACTCTGGATTGGCCAGCATGGATCTGTGGAGTGACCAACTTAAGTCTACTAATTTAACATCACTTTTTCTTATGGGGTCTTTTAAAAAACAAAGTGTATCAATGTCGCACACACATCTGCTGACCAACAAGCAACTATCAGAGAAGAATTCTGCAGCATACCAGTACAGCTCTGTCCAGCTGCTTGACACTGTTGCTCTTTGTCTCCTGGCATGTATTGATTTGGATGGTGCATCAGTGTAATATGCCATGGAGAAAACTTTCAAAGATTTGAGATTAGAGTGTTCATATTCTATTATGTTGATTAGTTTTATACTTACTTTACTGCAGTCTGTGAAACATCATATACAAAAATCTGATGTTACACTCACATGACTTTCTCTACTCTTGTACAAACTATTTTTACAAATGCTTATTCTCCATATGCCTCATGTTAATCGAGATATCGAGATGTTAATCTTATTGCTAATTTTCTTGTAGATGTAAGGGGAATTGGTAGGCTTTAAGTGAGAGTTAATTATTTTAAGAGCTGGTTTGAAAAATGTTCCATGTAAAGGGTAATCTGGGGTGGGGGGATTTTCTTGAAAACCTTTGTGTCACATCTCTGGAAGATTCTGAACCTAAATACCAAGTTTGGTGTTTATCCGACTTTTCGTTTCTGAATTATGCTGTACACAGACGGACATGTTTCCAAAAATGCTTTTTTTTTGGATTCAGGGGGCCTCAAAACATATATTTCCGGTGAAATCTTGGTATTGAATTTTTGGGTGGAATACAATACTTCCCCTACTTACTATATGTAGTAGAGAAAGTAAAAAATATGGGTCACACTGTATATTATTCAATTAAAGATAGACCTAGTCTAAAAATTATTTTGCTGGGTTCAGGGGAGATTAAAACGTACATTTCCAATGACATCTCTCTGTTACATGTTTTGGATCTACTTCCTCTACATATTATAGGCAAGCCCTAGAAAGTATATATATCCTGAGCAAAAGTTGTAGGACATTTAATGCACAGCATGTCTGGCCTCTGGTGACAGATAGCTAATTTACAGAAAACTTCACTATAATTTGTAGCTACAGTAACATGGAAGTCAAGTCCTTCAAGTAAAAAAAAAAAAAAAATTGATGTGTTATGTTCACTTGACTTTCTCTACCCACTGTCGTTTATTTTCCTCTCTCTTCTACAAAAAAATGTTACAAAACTTCAATCTGAATTTACTGAAATAAATATTTGTAGAAACAGTTTCACTATACATTCTGTTGTAGGTAAAAGAACGATACTGGAGAGTGAAGCAATAATCAGATTATAAAAAGTGAGCTAATGTATGCTGGCATTAAAGTTTCACTCTTTACATGAGCAAAAGAAACAAAAGAATGTGAATTAGTACTCAAATATACTATTTAAGTATTGGTAAATTCAAGCCAATAGCAATGATGGTCAGAACAGGTTAATGGCAGAAAAACTTGATAAATTATGCGTTTTAGTGAGTATATTTTTACTTTCTCTACCATAATAGACAAGGTATTGCATTCCACCCCGAAATTGGATACCATAAAGTCAAAGGAAATAATGTTTTGAGACAGTCTGAGTTAAAAAACGGAGGTCTGTGAACAGCATAACTAAAAATCTGATGTGTTACACTCACATGACTTTCTCTACTCTTGTACAAGTACAAACTATTTTTACGAACTCTTATTCTCCATCTATTTCATATTAATCGAGATAAGCATTTGCAGAAACGATCTTTTGACATGCAAAGAGAATTGCAGTTTACACATAGCGACCAGTTCTAAAAATATTTTACTTTTGCTTAAAGCCTACTATGTTCCTCTTGTTTTGTATTTGCAAGGGCAATATAGAAATACAGTAGCCTTAAAGTATAGACATATATCTTAATAGCTGGTTGCTATGTGGAGCACCATTCTCTTTGCCACAGATTAATACTCTTTGCATATCCAAGACAAAACACATGAATAAATGAATAACGTATCCCCATTTGAAAAAAAGTAAAAGTATTGGAAAATTTAAGGGAATAACAAGCAGTATCTCGAAAATGGTTCACTTAACAAAGGAAGAAAAAAAAAAAAAAAAAAAAAAAAATAATTATATCACATAAATTGTGTGTTTTAACGCTATCTACGTTTTTTGTGAAGTAAAATTGTCTATCTCTTATGGTTTACCAGTTATGCAAAAGTCATTCACAATGAAGAATACTTTTGGAAACATTCCCAGAAAATTCAAGATATACATTTTATTTGCCATAAAAATGTCTTAAACATATGATACTTTAATCAAAATCGTTAGAGCCATTTTTGAGAAAATAAAAGGGTAATCTGGGGTGGGGAGATTTTCTTGAAAACCTTCGCGTTGCATCTCTGGAAGATAGTGAACCTAAATACCAAGTTTGGTGTTTATCCGACGGTTCCTTTCTGAGTTATGCTGTTCACAGACACACACAAGGACATGTTTCCAAAAATACTTTTTTTTTATTCAGGAGGCCTCAAAACATGTATTTCCGGTGAAATCTCGGTATCAAATTTTTTAGTGGAATGCAATAATTCCCCTACTTACTACACGTAGTAGAGAAAGTAAAAATGAAGTCAGATAAATATAAAATCTGGTGTTCAAGTTCAATATCTTCCAAAGATGTGACACGAAGATTCTCAAGAAAAACCCAAACCTGCCCTTTAGATGGGACATTTTCCAAAAAGGTTTATTTTATAAAATATGGCTCTTAATAATTTTGATTAAAATACAATATGTTAACAGATATTTACATAAAAAATACAATGTATATCTTTAATTTTCTGGGAAAGCCTGTGAAGTCTTCTTCATTTGGAAGGAATTTTGCATAATCTTGTATAATTGATAGTCGCTAAACCATATACGAAAACATACTACACAAAAATTGTAGATCTATTTGAAACACACACTTTATTTCAAATACTTTTTTTTGTGGCATCAGCCATTTCCGAGATATCAGTTATTAATGGTTCCAATTGTTCAACACTTAACTCTTCTTTTTAGGTCCTATCGATTTTCAATTGTTTCTCACTATGTCATGGAAAGAGTATGGAATTTTAAGGCCAGCATGTATCGTCCGGTTGTAAAATATTTGATTATCGCTATACCCTTTGTATCTATAACAAAATATGCAATGCAGGTTTATTTCAATTAAAATGAAGTAGATATGAAAATAAACTTTCATAAATATAATTTGTATATCCACTAGTGAGCAATAGAAGATAAGAGAAATTCACGTGAATGAAACACATCAGATTTGTTTTTGGGCTTTGCAGAAAATCCAAGATAAATGTTTTATCAGTCATGCAGATATGTAAAACATAGTTTTTTAAAAACACACACAAACCTTTTGCTGTATATGCTTTTTTTGTGGACTTAAAGACATGTATTTCAGGCGGGTTACAAGTGGTAGAAAAAGTATGTTATCAATCTAGAACAGTGTCTTGTATTTTCTGCAGAGGTAGCAACAAAATGTTGTGCTTTGAACCTTATTATTGGACCTCAATTCTGGTGCACTCTTTGATCTCGTATTCCATTCCAAGATCCTGAACCAAAAGACGAGTGTCAACTTTAAAACACACACTCAG
The DNA here is from genome assembly GCA_030765065.1 of Deroplatys truncata. Lineage (NCBI taxonomy): Eukaryota > Metazoa > Arthropoda > Insecta > Mantodea > Mantidae > Deroplatys > Deroplatys truncata. The sequence goes on along the minus strand of CM060984.1, from coordinate 33,344,455 downwards.
TGGTGACTTTCATGAACTTCAGCAGCTGCCATTATCATAAATTAATCTTCAGATGACTAAACAATATCATATCAAAGTGTTTTGATTATCATTATACTATGCAGGAGTGTACTTTTATAGGAGTGGCATTTCAAAATGCAAGTCCACTCGCAGACGTAAATTAATTTGAAGTGGATCCCTACTTCAAATGAAGGACTGCATCAAGCTACAGTGTTGCTTTGATTAAAAATGCAGTCAGTCCAGCATCAAAACTGGTTCAAACCGTAAATAAGTCCAGCTTATTAGGACTGCTAATGCATGCAGGACCTAAAGAAGTCAGTGGTATCAGAGACATGAAACAAGTAACACTGAAAAATATATTAAATGGACAGAAAACCTTCATTCTTTCTAAAATGGATCCCTTATAGAGACTGGATGATGTATCAAAAGTTTTTTTCCTGTTAAACGGAGATGTAGCAGCAGATCAGATGCTGTCAGTTGATACCATTAAATTAGAAAAAACTTAACTCTTCTGAAACAAAGCTTTGGTGATCACTGGAAGGAGAGTGAAACCTGAAATTATATGTTGAAGTACTTGAGAGAGGAAGTGATGCAACAAGTAATGTAGAAGAGCAAGTGAGAGATTGCTTGCTCTGAAGAAAAGTAAGGGACATATAATACATTCAAATTTCAACATTTTACTGAACTGTCATAATAACAGTCATTGAAACTACTTTTGATGGTGATATTTGTCAGCTCAGTATTGATTAGATTTTCTATTACCCGTCACAAAAACTGGATTTTATACTTTATTTTAAAACAATGTTTTACTGCCTTGTTTAATATTTTTGAGATTTTGTGAGTAAATAATATAGATTGTATTGCTTAGATAATGTTTGAATATAAGCCAAAACAGAACTTTGCAGGTGATTTAGGAACAAACTAATTTTGATTCTATTATTATTATTATTTTTAACATAAGGTGTGAAAACAACTGCTGAATTCTGATTAAATTGTTAAATACAATTTTTTAAAAACTTGAAGACAAGAACTTATATATAAAGAAACAATTTTGGGATATTCTTTAAATAATGTTTGAAAATATCCTCCTTAATTACAATTTTATGCATTGCTTAAATAGTGTCTTGAAGAATGGTATAAAACTGTTAAAACAAGTGGCGAGTTTGATTGTATTGCTTAAAAAATTGGTTTGGAATTAATTTCACTGTATCAATTATAAAAGTAATACTTAATAAATCTGATGTGTTAAATTCACGAGACTTTCTCTATGCTCTAGCGCTTATTGGTGGGTAGGTATACAACTTATTCTTACAAAAGTTTATTTTTCCGTCTACTTCATTTTGAGATAAACCTTAGCGGGAATTGTTGCACTGCATATTTCATTATAGATACAAAAGGAATAGCGATAGTCAAATGTTTTAGAACTGGATGCAATGCTAGCCATAAAATTCCATACTCTTTCCATGACATCGCAAGTAACAATTGAAAATCAACAGGACTTTACAAGATTGGCTGATTGAATTCAAACAATCCGAACCATTAATAATGGATATTTCGGAAATGGCTGATGCCACAAAAAAGTTATTTTAAATAAATTGTTTTTTAAAGAATCTACATTATTTGTGTAGTACATTTTCGCCTATTGCTTAATGTTTACCAGTTATACAAGATTATACAGAATTTCTCCTGAACTTCACTACCTATTCCCAGAAAATTCAAGATATATATTTCATTTGAATGTAAATATGTTTAATATATGGGGTATTTTAATCAAAATCATTAAGAACCATGTTTTTAGAAAATCAAACATTTTGTAAAATGTTCCATGCAAACCAAGTTTGGGGTGGGGGGATTTGCTTGAAAATCTTTGTGTCGCATCTTTGGAAGGTGGTGAACCTAAAATTTATTCTTTAAAGCAATTACAGAACATGTACACATAGTAACTGAAACACTCTTGGGTTTTCAAATTCTTTTACAGACTGATGTATGGTTCAAAATGTCTTTGACAGAGAGTTCCGTTACATTTTTTACAGAATGTTGTGGTCTACCTTAACAGCCTTCCATCTGACAATACCTCTTTGGAGAACATTTATCCATAAAGTGGTATCTTGCATCAAACTTCAAATCAAAATTTAACACACGTGGTGATGAAATTTGCCATCCCATCTTCAGATATTGCACTGCCAAACATCATTTGAATTAAAGTAGGTCCAGGGAATATTGTCCATGTATTTCTCTATAGACGGTCCAACCATTTAAAACAACCATGTCTAGTATTCTTGGAAAGAGGGCCCACCATCACTTTTTCCCGCAGATTGAAGTTGCATATTTCCCTGATAGTCCACTACACCATGTTCTTATTGTAGTGCTTTATGAACACTATTTCTGTTCCACCCGCTATTTGGTTTTATTTTATCAGAGTTTATTGCAACGGTTACCATTTATTATCACTCCATTTCACAACAAGAATTTCACCTTGAAGGTCAAACGTATAATCATACGATCCCCTTGTTGATTTCTGATATGATTTTGTATCCTGGCGAGGACAAATTCCATCTGTTTACTCTAACAGTTCTAGTAGTATGAAAACCAAGATTTTGAAGGCGGAGCAAAAAAGTTAAGACATCAAATTAAATGTCATGAGGATGAGAGTTGGTAATGCAATATTCAGCACAACTCTGCTACCTAAAGCTAAGTCATTCCTGTCATTGGCTTTACTTCTGGTTGTATCTTTTCTACAGTACACGTAAAATTTGTAGCACTACCCATTAGAATTACATATAGCCCACAGCTTGTAACCAAATGGTATAGTTTTCCCTCGAATGAATTGTGGCCAAATATTTTACAATCATCTCATCTATGGCAACATGATCTGAAAACATACCAAATTGCTGGAAGGAGGCATTTAGCATACAAATATGTGGCCTCATTCTGAATCCTTTATCTTGTCTTTGATTGCTAGCAAGTGTATTGTTGTTAAAATGGATAAAGCTCTTCACTTTTAGGTATTGATTTTGAAACACAGCATTTTTCACTATATTTAATTCCTAAGTTGGCTCTTCTGACCAGTAGTGTCTCTCAGAAGGAAGTCTATGATTCCTGAAAGCAGTAATCTGCTTAAGTAAACTGAACTCATTAGCATCAGAAGAGAAGTTAAAACTGTTTTTATATGAATCTGCATTCCATTTCTTTCTTACTATTACAGAAGTAACAATGTCACAGCTGCCATGACACAAAAGTTTCTGTGTGCTGCTGCAAGGATAACACAAGTGCCTCAGCGGTATATAAATAGATCGCTTTTCAACTAATATTAGTAGTATTAGAAATACCAACAGCCACACTTTCTTTGTTTGATGCAATAATAAGAACCTTAGTCAACAAGTTTACTCTATCACAGAAACTTATGTAGGAAATGTAATAAGAACAAAATAATAATGTTCCTTCCCAGGCACAGCAGTCATTTGCACCTTAACATTGTTTATTAATAAGCTACAAATTATTAAACTTTTTAAAGATGAGAATGTGCTCACAAAATTGGATACCTTTGTTAATGAGTATATATTAAAATTGGCTCTTCAGAATTCATGTGACTTGAGTAACAAAAAAAATTTAAAGCTGCAGTGTTAATGGGTTAAGAACCATATATACAGTGAAATCTTAAAATAACATAACTCGGTATAGCATATACTTCACTTTTACGTATAATTTTAAATATCCTGCTTAAATCCCATACAATTTAATGCAAGGGACTTTCTTGGACAAAAATGTTATTACATTATATAGAAAATTTCACTTTCACACCACTGTTACTAGCTTATCCATATTTTATACTACTATCATTACATATTCCATATTACAACATTTCTGCATCAATTTCAAACTGTTGTCCGGGAGCAAATTGCACAGTATCTGCCAGGTTAAGTTCTTTGTTCTCTGAAGAATAACTTTAATCTATCAAGAGTGCCAACAAATGCATAGCTACTTTCCGAGGCTGGCAAGTGCAGTCATTAGTTAGACACTTCAGATTCCGATTTCATTTGAATTTAAGGTTTCGTTTACACGAGGTTCTTACTGTTAAACATCGGAAGATAGTTAAAGCTTTTAAAGTCTGTGTTGCATTTTTTTTGCTGATCGTTGACAAAAGAGTTGTTTTTTAACTTCAGCAATGTAATGGGGACAAAGGAAAGGCAACAAACTTCAATAGAACAGAAAGTTGAGCTGACAAAAAAGGTAAAAAATGGAATGATGCATATTGAAGAAGCACATGTGCATAACATCAAACCCACCACTCTTTTGACAATACTTTGTAACAAAGAGAAAATACTTCAGTTCTACAAAAGGTCAATTTGCCTCACCAGAAAGAAGATTCATGTTGGTTATTTCCATCAAGTGGGAGCAGTAGTGGACATGCAAGAAGGGAAAGCAACATATAAACATAACCTAAACAATGAGCTTACAACAGGCCAATATGTAATTAACCTCTCAAAAGAATCATTCACCAGCACCGAGCTATCTGTCTTGAACAATGGCCTAAAAACCTGTATAAACTTCACCAAAAGTACAGAAAACTTTGTTGCTGATATCAAAATAGCCTCCAATCACCTAACAGATAATGATAAAAGAATAATAAAATCACAGTGTGAACCAATATTGGACCAGATACAAGCCCAAAAATACCACTACATACCACATCAAAAAATTATCAAATCTCTGAAGTCAAAGCCTGTAGTATACACCAAAGCAGACAAAGGAAACACATTAGTGATATTAGACCAAGAAGATTATGAATCTAGGGTTATGCAATTACTACATAGCCCAGAGTACAACAAATCAACAAAAATCCATTAAAAGAATGCACCAAGTCACTTCAAAACACATTGATAGAAACCAAAACATTAACAAAAGCTGAAAAATCAAGAATTAAACCAGATTTTCCCACCATACCTAGGTTATATGCACTATTAAAAATACACAGACTCGGCAACAAAATGAGGCCCATACCGAATAACAAACTCTTCCACATATAAACTAGCAAAATGGCTTTCACATACCTTCAACTCCATGCCTGTGTTCAAAAGTCTAAGTATAAAAAATTCATTAGAATTAACCAGTCACTTTTCAGATATAAATATATCACCCACAGACATGATGGTATCATTTGATGTCACTGCACTCTTCCCAAGCATACCAAAAGAAGAATTATTACCACTCCTAGAAACTTGGATATTAAACAATAGCACACCTAGAGCACAAACAGAAGATTACTTAAAACTAACAAAATTATGTCTGGACCTGAATTTCTTTTCATTCCATAACAAAATCTTTAAACAAACCACAGGCCTAACTATGGGAAACCCCCTTTCACTATTTTTAGCAGACTATATATGGGCCATTTTGAATGCCATATTACTAAATCTTTCCCACATCTATTCAAAACCTGGTATAGGTACGTAGATGATATTTTTGCCATTGTTCCAAAAAAACTTTCAGAAGATGCTTTTGAAATTATTGAATTTACAAAAAAGATCTATTAAATTCACAATAGAAAAAGAAGAAAATGGCCAATTACCTTACCTAGACATCAGGATCATCAGAAATACTGCACACAACACACTGACGTTCGGCATTTACAGAAAACCAACTCACACAGAAAATTATATTAAAAACAATAGCTACAATCCTACAAGCCACAAACATGCAATTTTAAATAGTATTACAAACAGGTTAGTACATATACCAACGGAGAATGAGGAATACCAGAAAGAATACCAACACATTATCAACATAGTCACTATGAAGGGATACCAGAAAAAAACAATAGACAAGAAGATAAAAAAGTTTGAAAGATAGAAATACATCCAACAAAAGACTACTTTATTCAGACAACAAAAACCACAAGCATATACAAAATTCACTTATCACCCTTGGACACATCATATGTTTCAAAGGATTTTCAAGAAATACATAATCACCCTGTCACCACAGAATAACCACAATATACAGTAACTACTATGCAACAGAACAAAAGATCCTATCCCCAATGATAAATCAGCTGGAATATATCAAATTGTAATGACTGTAACCCAGTGGCAAAGCGTGCATAGAAGCGGTGGAAGCGCCGCTTCCCCAAGAATTTAAAAAGAAGAAGGCAAATAAAATTCACGAGAACAAACATTTTTAAAATGTATTCGTGAACATCCGCAGTGCTGCCGACATCAGGACAACTGCCAAAACTTGAGTGACCAGATCCGCGAGCTCATTCAATACTGAGCATTTCCGTGTTCACGAATCGTAACCTCCACTAGCACTTTGTAGGTTTCCGGAAGCAATCGGGACTTGTCCATGACTTAGGAAGCGTTGGAAGATATCGTCATGTGAAATCTCGGTAGCGTGCGAAGAAAAGTTTATTATTTTATTTTATGTGGCGCTTTTAAATAGAACTGTAAGTATATTTTAATAGCAATAATTCGCGTATTTTCTGTAGATTGATATTTGCTAGTAATAAATATGTATTTCTTGTGAAATTTTAAGTTACTAGCAAAAGCGTGTGAATTTCATACTTTCTCTACTTTAGGTTAACATTTCACGCGGTGTTGGCCAGCTCTACGAATTATTGGAATGTCTGAGTGGAATGGGTTGGGGATATATCTGCTTGTAGTGTGAGCAGTCGTACAGTGCAAGAAGGGTCTACGTGTGACTGTACTATAGAAAAAGTACTCAAGAGTAGGTTTAGTTCTTTCAGTTATGAGGAAAAACTAAATATAATTAAAAGAGACAAGCCGAAATAACTTCTTAATAATGATATCGGCATACAAAGCAAAGGTGTTAAAGCATTCATGCGCCACTTTAATGAAAACATGTATGATACAATTCCATGGTTATGTGGGTGTCATTGATTGCTAGCCGTGCTTGCTATTTTCGCAAGAAAAAAGCACCTGGAGTTATGCAGGTTTTGACGACTTGAATAATTTAAACAAAGCTCAGAAAAGGCATCAAGGATCGCAAAATCACATTATTTGTCTGAAACAATTTACACAGTTCGGAAATACATGAATTGAATCGCGTTTAAGTGAACAATTCCGTCTCACAATACAGAAGCACAATGAAGACGTAAAGAGAAACAGGAAAATTTTTTCGCAAATGATAAAGGTAGTATGCTTTTTGGGAAAGCAGGAACTTGTATTTCGAGGTCATGACGAGTCCGAAAACTCTTTGAACAGAGGAAATTATATTGAAATGTTGAAGGAATTAGGAGATTTTGATATAGACTTATCACTTGTCAAATTCGACCGTTTTTTCAGGGTTGTCTAGTGACATACAGAATGATTTAATTTATTCTGTTTCGGAACTGATGACAAACGAAATAAAAGACATTTCTGAGACTTCTTTTATTGGTATTATTGTGGATGGGGCAACAGATATTACAACGAAATCACAGCTATCTATTATACTTAGGTATGTGACAAAAACTGGAAGTATTGAAGAAAAATTTCTGTGTTTCAGAGATGTCAGTGTCGATAGAACAGCAAGTTCTTTAGCACATCATTGTTTGAGATCTTAAAAGAATTTAATTGTGAAAAGAAATTGGTGTCACAGACATATGATGGGACGGTTGTCAGGGGAACACAGTGGTCTTCAGATGAGAGTAAGAGAAAAATGCCCACAAGCTGTATTTGTGCATTGCTATGCACATAGATGAATTTGGTTTTGCCACAAGCTGTGAGCTTTATTAAGCAGTGTAAAATATTTTTTACTTCACTTTCTGGTTTTGGCATTTTCTTTTCTAAATCTACAAAGCGAATGGCAGCATTCAACTCTGAAATAAACAAGAGATTTCCAACATTAGCTCTAACAAGATGGAATTATGGTAACAGGCTATTACAAACTGTATACGAGTACAAACAAGATATATAAAACTTGCTAAATTCAGTGGTTGAAAATGCAGATGATCCGGAAACAGTATATGGTGCTCAAGGTCTTCTTTCAAAATTACATGGGTTTGATTTCAACTTTTTTCTTCATGTATTCTATTGTATATTTCCTCAGGCTAACATATTGTTCCAAGTACTCCAAAAGAAGGCTTTTGATATTGAGTTTTGCCGTAAACAAGTTGACAAATTTTCAATGCATCTTATGAAACTCAGAGAAGATTTTGAATCTATCCTGCATAAAGTATCAGATGTGTGTGGTATGCCTGGCCCTAATAAAAGACTTAGAGTAGATACTATACCAGGGGAAAATGTATCAACTTCTTAAAAGAGATTATTCTTGGAAATTATTGATGTAATGAGGATCAATATGGATTCCAGATTTGCTGACTTGGAAAAACTCAAATTCCTTAGTATTTTAGACTCAGCGAACTTTAAGGAATTTGCAAAACAGTTTCCAGAAGAAGGGTTCTTTGGCTTAAAGCAGAGCTTTGGCAAATTCTTTGATTTCCCAATTTTTGAGAAGTGAATTGTGTGTTATTTAGAGATATTGAAATGCATTAAGACACTGTCGTGAAATTACATCAGTACTTGACAGAAGCGGGATTAATGTCGTGTTTCCAGAACTACATAAACTTGTCCTTTTAGCAATAACCATCCCGGCATCTAATTCACCTGCTGAGAGGTCATTCTCAGCAATGAAGAGAATTAAATCCTATCGTCGAAATACTCAAGGTCAGGGGAGACTTTCTTCACTAGCTCTTCTCAGCATTGAAAAGTCCTTGCTTTCAAATTTGCGCAAAAGCCCATCCTTCTACGATGATGTGATTGATATCTTTGGGAGGAAAACTAGAAGGATCGATCTGATATACAAAAAATAAGGTACGATATTTAATTTACTCGTATTTATGAAAATATATTATTCATTACTTGTAAAAATTTAAATCTATTTTTATTTCTTTTTTTACCAATATCAAGAAAAAAAAATATTATTCATTACTTGTAAAAATTTAAATCTATTTTTAGTTCTTTTTTTACCGAGATTAAGAAAAAATATAGATACAACATTCATGGTTCTCTCCTATTTTAATGAAAATTATTACTTGAAGCTTCCCTCACTTTGAAAGTCATGCTTCATCAGTATACATAGGAAGAACCAAAAGAAATCTTGAAATAAGACTTAAAGAACATATGAGATGCATTTACCAAAAGCAGTCAGATAAATCGCAGGAGCACATCATTTCTGGTCTTCAAACCATGACATCACTCCCAACATAAAACTCTTAAAACCGATCAACAACAGCAATGAATTGGACATCTGGGAGAAAATACATATCGTCAAACACAGGAATCACCTAATGAATTTCGAACTGCCACCACCCATCAGCCTTTGGAGGTTCATCAGCCATACACCAGAGAACACCACTAGCCACACCATTCCCCAGACAATGACCAGCAAAATCAGTTGAGGACATGCTGACGATGGGAGAAAATCGTCTCCCAAAATGCGTTCAAGTAAGAACATTTTAGTGATATAGTGTAACAACCTTCAACTCTCTTTATTTTAAATTATGACACATCACTGTTACTAGCGTCTAAATATTCAAAATTAGTCAAGGATTATCCATGTTTAAAACATTGAGACCAATGGAAGTATTTCCAATTACATATACAGATGTTTGTGCCCCTATCATGAAAACATAGAACTCCTGTGAAAAGACTGAATAAAATAAACACCAAATTTCAAGCTTACCCATGATACTGAAAACTTGTCAAAAGACAGTCTGTTCCCATGACAAAGAATTGTTAGTGTTGCATGTAATTGCATGGGGAGTTTGGTCCTCAGAGGTGGGTTGAAGAGACATTTATCTGGGAACTGTGATGACAATTAGTGGCAGCGTATGGAAGAATCTTAAAGAAATAAGCGTCACAGACACAGGGCATGCCAAAGAAGAATTAATTAGTAATTGAAGCCATTGTTTCTTCATGTGTATACGACCCATCACCAGAAGTAAAATTTTCTTTGAGGGCACTACTTAAGAAAAATTTGAAGACTGGTAAGATTATAGTGATTGAAGATATTGCAGAAAATTATCAGCTTAAGTATTAGAGTTTGCCTGTTCTTGGAATTGCCCTCAAGTAACTTTATTCACACACACTGTCTATTATGGGGACCCAGAAAATTCTTAGGCATATTAACTATGTTATTGTGTATGATTTACTAGTGCACTCAAAAGAAACTATTTGTATATAATAATGTATTGAAACACGCATGTAGTGTATTGCCACCTTTAAGTGTAAACACCGTGCATTATTGGTCTGATGGCAGTAGCACCCAGTTCTTAATGCAAGGCTGATTGAAGTTGTTTTCAAAACAGCACATGGCATGGGGCTATTGATGGACTAGGCTCCACTGTCAACAGAAGCGTATGACTGACTGTGTTAAGAAAGAAATATCTACTTAATACTGCTCAGGAATTTTTAAAAGTCGCTGCAAAAGAAGTAGAAGTTCTAAGTTCAGATGAAATAGCATAAACTGCTGAAACAAAAGAATTACAAGAATGTTGGGGGAAAGGTCTGCCCAATTCAAAACATTCACAAAAGCCATTTACCAATGGAAACCTTGGTATGTACTTACATACATGCTATAGAACACCAGAAATATGCAATTATGAGGTGCAGGTGTCAGTTAAACAGGCTACTGCTTCACCTGTGAGGACCACCAGCAATCCATCCTTACAAGAACTAAGCATTGGGGAATGTCCTGTATGAAAGTAAATGGTGCCAGGTGTCACAGAAAATGTTAATAATGATGATGTAACAATTCACCTTGTGAGCTTTAACAAGTTTGTATGGCCTACAAAGGTAGAGAGGGATACAATCAATAAAGCTGGAATTTTATTAAAACTTAAATGTGCTACACATCCTGTAATCAGCAATTTGCACTTCCAGCTGATGAATTATTATTGAAACCACAATCCAAATATACTTTAAAACATTCAGTCATTGCAGAGCTATGTAAATTTAATAACATATATCCCATATGTAACAAACCACTTGTTCCATACGAACTTACACTTTGTAGAAATTTTAGTTTTGTGACTGAAAGATGCGAGACAACACCTTGAATCTGCTTGCTAATTGTTAAGCACACATTTTTACTTTCTCTAGCATGTACATAGTGTTGCGTTCCACCCAAAAATTTGATAGCGAGATTTCACCGGATAAACATGTTTTGAGGCACCTGATCCCAAAAAAAGAATTTTTAGAAAAAAGGTATATGTGTAAGTCTGTGAACAGCATAACTAAAAAACGATGTCAGATAAACACCAAACTTGGCATTTAATTTCAGTACCAAAGATGCGACACAAACATTTTCAACAAAATTCCCCAAATGCCAAACTACCCTTTAGATGGAAGATTTTTCGAAGTGTTTGATTTTCAAAAATAGCTCTAACAATTTTGGTTAAAATACCACATATTAAAGATATTTATATGACAAATAGGAATTTTCTGGGAATAGCCTTTTAAGTCCTCTTTATTCGGAAGGTATTTTGTATGATCTTGTATAACTGGTAAACGTTAAGCAATAGACAAAAACGTACTACACAGAAAATGTAGATCTCTTTAAAACACACAATGTATTTCAAATAACTTTTTTGTGACATCAGCCATTTCTGAGATATATGTTATTAATGCTTCAAAATGTTCAATACTTAGCCATTCTTTTAAAGTCCGATCAATTTTCAATTGTTTCTTGAGATTTCATGCAAGAAGTGTGAAATTTTAAGGCCGGGGTATAGCATCCAGTTCCTAAACATTTGACTATCACTATTCCCTTTGTATCTATACTGAAATGTGTAATGTAGCTATTTTCATAAATGTTCATCTCGATTAAAATGAGGTAGATAGGAAAAAGAACTTTCATAAGAATAATTTGTATAACCACTAATAAACAATAAAGGGTAGAGAAAGTCATGTGAATGTAACACATCAGATTTTTAATTGTGCTGAGCATAAAGGATGTTTTTAAACTATAATGATTTCAGAAAAATATCAAATAAAAATAAACCAATAAATGAATGTTGAATTTCTAGTATCCCATACGTAACAGGTGCTAAGTTTTATCTGACACTGAAATGATATTTTGAATTTCCGACTTTGGTATAAAGTAAGGAAAAAAATTCTGCTGAATTGTATTCCAGTTCATTGAAAAGTGTTGTAAAATGTGCCATATATAACACAAATAGTGTGACTTTACTCATATCTATACACGTGCCTTGTACACATTTTGGGGTTGTGTTGCTGTATAGCTTTCACATATTTCATACAAGTTCTAATTGCATTATAATCCTATGTAGCTCTGATTCTTCCACTTTAATTATGCATAAGTATAACCTATGATTCTAACGTATCTAGCCATGGCTTTAAACCCATCCTAGCCAAAGAGCGAGTATGACGCCATTTTAAGAAGACATGTACTGCAATTTGGCACAAAAGCTTGTTTAACAACTCAGACATGGGTTTCATAATAGAAATTTTACAACAAATAAAAAAATGACATTGCCACAATAAAAACCTTTCAAAGAACACTAGAAGTTGATCTGGGAAAATCAATCAATTTCTGTCATGAAAAACTTAATGCAAGTTTAAAGAATCAAGAAACGTACTGGAAAAAATCTGATGTTACATTCACATGACTTTCTCTATCTCCTATCGCTTATTAAAGGGTATACAAACTATTCATAATGGCAGCTACTCCATTTGATCCAAATAACCTTTGCAGAAACAGCTACATTACTTATTTCGTTATACATACAAAGGGAACAGCGATAGTCAAATGTTCAACAACTGAATGTTGACAGGACTTTAAAGGATGATCTGAACCATTAATAACAGATATCTTAGAAATGGCTTATGTCCAAGAAAGGTTTGAACCATTAATAACAGATATCTTAGAAATGGCTTATGTCCAAGAAAGGTTAGAACCGTTAATAACAGATATCTTAGAAATGGCTTATGTCCAAGAAAGGTTTGAACCATTAATAACAGATATCTTATAGCTTAGAAATGGTTTATGTCCAAGAAAGGTTGGAACCATTAATAACAGATACCTTAGAAATGGCTTATATCCAAGAAAGGTTGGAACCATTAATAACAGATATCTTAGAAATGGCTTATGTCCAAGAAAGGTTTGAACCATTAATAACAGATATCTTATAGCTTAGAAATGGTTTATGTCCAAGAAAGGTTGAAACCATTAATAACAGATACCTTAGAAATGGCTTATATCCAAGAAAGGTTGGAACCATTAATAACAGATATCTTAGAAATGGCTTATATCCAAGAAAGGTTTGAACCATTAATAACAGATATCTTAGAAATGTCCAAGAACGGTTAGAACCATTAATAACAGATAATTTGGAAATGGCTTATGCCACAAAAAAAGTTATCTGTAGTGAAGTTTGTATTTTAAGGAGATGTACAATTCTTGTGCAGTTCATTTTCATCTATTGCTTAAGATTTACTAGTTATACAAGATTATACAAAATTCCTTCTAAATGAAGAGAACTTCAAAGGCTATTCACAGAAAATTCAAAATATACATCTTATTTGTCACATAAATATAATTAATTTATGGTATTTTAATCAAAATCGTTAAAAGCCATTTTTTGAGAAATATAAAAATTTAGAAGAATCTTCCATGTACAAATCTTTAGCTTTGGCCAAAGGGATTTTCTTGAAAACCTTTGTCATATACAGGGTGAGCCAAAAAGCTACGAACCGGCTGCATGGAGTTTTTCCTGTCCGCATCATCGGCGCTCGTTGCTGTCTGCCGCTATCATGAAAATGTGTGGATGAAACTATAAAACATTTTTAAAAATACTTTTAAAGGCATTACTTACCAACTTTATGAAAGGAAATGCTGAAACGGGCCATCATCCATACATTTTTGGCACCTCTTTAGGAAACTATCCATCACAAGCCCTAGTTCACGTTGAGAAATGTTGGCAATTTCCTGGCAGATATTTTCTTTTAATTCTTAAAGGGTGTGTGGGTTTGTCTTGTACACTTTATGTTTTAACTTACCCCCAGAGATAGAAATCGCAGGGGGTTTGGCCAGGGGAGCAAGCGGGCCACAATTCTGTACTAATAATTCTGTGCTCAAACACATTTTTAATTTTTCTCATCGAAATATTGGCCGTATAAGCTGTTGTAGAGTCTTTTTGAGAAAAGGCAAAATCACGCTCCCTGGCTTTTAATTCTCTTAAAAAAGGCTGCAAAATATCCACATATGTACAGGCTTCAACTGTTGACTTGAAAAAAAATTGGCGAGTGATGAATAGTTTCCTAAAGAGATACCAAAAATGTATGGATGATGGAGGCCAGTTTCAGCATCTTCTTTCATAAAGTTGGTAGGTAAAGCCTTTAAAAGTTGTGGACATACTGACGATGGGAGCAAACCGTCTCCCGAAACACGTTCAAGTAAGAACATTTAAGCGATGTAGTGTAACAACCTTCAACTCTCGTGATTTTAAATTATGACACACCACTGTTACTAGCTTCTAAATCTTCAAAATTAGCCTTTAAAAGTAGTTTTAAAAACATTGTATGGTTTCCTCCACGCCTTTCTATGATAGCGGCAGACGGCAACGAGCGCCGAGGATATGGACAGGAGAAACACTGCGCAGGCGGTTCGTAGTCTTTTGGCTCTTCCTGTATTTAAAAGGTACTGAATAAATGCCAAGTTTGGTGTTTATCTGACTCTTCGTTTTTAAGTTATGCTGTTCACAGACACAAAGACCTTTTTCCAGAAATGCTTTTCTTGGATTCAGGAGGCCTCCAAACATGTACTTCTGTTGAAATTTCGGTACTAAATTTTTGGGTGGAATGCAATACCTTTTATGTACGTGACAGAGAAAGCAAAAACTAGAAGAAACATTAAAAACCTTGAGGAAGTCAAAAGAGAAAATTCTGTTCTAAAAAGGAAAACAAAGAGTTAAAGGAATATCTGGAGCATTTTAAAACAGTATTCAAGAATTAGTATGCTTGAAATTCATGGCATACCTTCTCAGCCCATACAAAACACTACTGAAGTGATAAAAACAATTGCCAAAGCTCTAGATGTCAAAATATAAGATCATGCATTCAACCGGTTGGCCCCAGCTACCTAGCCAGAGCGTAGTTAAGTTTGCAGGTGTTTCAACCAAAGAGGAAATTCTAGGAAGACAGCATGTCAAAAGGAATTTATTCACCTTGCACACTGGGTTTACATTCAGCAATCCTGACAGTATAATGACGGTCTTTGTCCAGCCCGAAGACATCTGCTTGCTAAATGTGGACAACTTCTTAAATCTGGCAACATAAATTACCTGTGGACAAGAAACAGAAAAATATTCCTTAGCAACGAAGACTCTTCACCATTCAACAACATAACCTCAGAAGATAACCTGGGGCCATTTAATGTACCTAATTATAGTTTAGCCTTTGAACAACATAACCTCAAGATGACCTGGGGCCATTTAATGTACCTAATTATAGTTTAGCCTTTGACACTTGGACTTTTATCATAAAAATGTAAGAGGACTGAGAGGAAAAACACAAGAATATTAGTTTAATTTCCACAAATTATGATGTACTTTGTATAACTGAATCTTGGTCACTAGATGGCATCCATAATTCTGATTTGATGACAGATAGAAATATGCTGAATCCTGGTGGTGAAGTAATAACCACAGTTCAACACTTAAAACAGGAAAAAAAATCCTTTCTCTTGACACCAAATATGAATTGCTTTGGATTCAATGTTATTACACAATATTAAATTAATTATAAGCAAAGTTTATTTTCCACAATATAAGAATATTTTGATCACACAGAACAAAAGTTTGAACCTAACTTGCGTGTACTTATGTACAAGCTTCTAAGAGATTACAAATTGGATTATATAGCAACATCTCATGATGTTTATAACTCAGTAGCCATTTTCTATGATAAAATTTACTCAATACTGGACAGTTGTGTGCCCAAAATAAAACAAGATAAACATACCTCTCAGTTTGTAAAAGAAATAATAAAGAATATAAAATTACAAGGAAAGCCTGCAAAAATAAAAGTATCCGAATATTATACATATGGCCGTATGCACCATTCTCGATCAATATTTTACTTTGGGAAAATATGGACTTTACCATGATGAACAGACATTTGCAGTGCATCGACAGTAAGTTTATTGAGGATTTTACAGCGGTTAAATCCTACTGGCCATGGATGGATGGTTTTCGTCAATTATCGCCAACTTCATTTGTTAAAATGGCAGAATACTATATGAAATCTCCATTTTTGCCAATAAATGCATCCTGATAGTTACTTTAATGTACTTTGTAATTTTTAATGTCAAAGGCTTTTTGTGTGACAGGTGCCTTAAATATCCTGACCCAAAGTGTAACAAAATCCACAAAACATGGCATTACATACCATAATTATATTAGTTGAAGCATAGTTCCAAGAACAAGGCAAAATTAAAGGGAGCAATGAATGGATTTAGTGCAATTAATTTATTTTCAGGAATATTATTATACATTGCACAGATATAATAATCCGTAACTTAGTGCCAAAGTCGAAGCTGTCATCGTGGTGTAGGGGTAGCACGTGCATCTCATATTCAAGAGGTTCCAAGTCCAAATCTTGTCTGGGAATAATATTCTTGCATCTCTTTCAGTAGGTAAATGTCAAATAAGCTAAATGGAACTTAGTGAGTGTCAGAAAAATCTATAATGTCTTTTCCTAAGAATTGCATGTTAAGTTTAATAACATATTAAGAGAAACTTGCGTGTATTTTTGCTTTACTTCATTGCACGCTATGCAAGCAAATGCATGCGCTTCAGCAAAGATTAAATTAAATTGAATTTTATTTATGGACGCTCTTTAATGCTGTGGCCTTAGCGTCCCATTCTATATTGGGCATGAAAGACTGGTAATTTTGCTCAGAGGCCTCTTTATCAGGCTTGAGATTGTTTCACGTGCCGTAAATCTATGACATGGCACCACCGGCTTTACTTGCCCTCCGAAGGAAACCATGTTAAGCATTTTTACGTCCCAAAAAATCCATTGCCCTCCGCCGGGTTTGAACCCGTGACCTCAGGAACTAGAGGCTAGAATGGTAAACACTACACCACGGAGGATGTGCAAAGAGGAAGAACAAGTGAAAGAGAGATGACTGTTTGCAGTTAACTCTGATCCGGACCTCTCAAACTTAAAACGAACCTCCCTCCACAAGTGTCTCCTGGAGATAGGTTTCGAGTTTGTCAGCAGGAAAAGGAAAAGGTATTATTGTGGATAGAGATGACATTATTTTATGGCGCAGAGATTTTCTCCATAGAATAACAGAACTACGAAAAATCCAAAAAGTGTACTATTTGGATGAAACGTGGATAAATGAGAGACACACGACAAGCAAAGCATGGACAGACACCACTGCAAAATCAAGAAAGCAGGCATTTCATGCGGGTTTAGGTACAGGGCTAAAAAATCCTATGGGGAGGGGTAAGCGGTTTATTGTGCTGCACATAGGAAGTGAAGATGGTTTTGTCGAGGGTGGAGAGCTTGTGTTCGCATCCAAAACAACAGGAGACTATCACGAGGAAATGAATGGCGATGTTTTCAGATCCTGGTTTGAAAAGGTTCTGCCCAAATTAAAACCAAATAGCGTCATTGTGATGGACAATGCCCCCTACAACAGTGTGAGGTTAGAACGCATACCAAATCAATCTTGAAAAAAAGCTGACATCATAGCATGGCTGCAAAATAAAAATATAGTTATCTATGAGGGTCTTGTTAAGGCGGAATTGCTGGTATTGGTCAAGTCTCGTGCTAAACAGTACGAAAAATACGTAGTTGATGAACTGCCCAAACTTGCAGGTCACACTGTACTCCGTCT
Organism: Deroplatys truncata; assembly: GCA_030765065.1. NCBI lineage: Eukaryota > Metazoa > Arthropoda > Insecta > Mantodea > Mantidae > Deroplatys > Deroplatys truncata. Next base: position 33,326,587 of record CM060984.1, on the reverse strand, counting down.
GCTGCCTTATCACTGTTATTTAAACCCGATAGAGATGTTGTGGAGTCAGGTGAAGGGTTACGTCGCCAGAAATAACACGACTTTCAAACTGCAAGACGTGCATGCGCTGGTTGATTCAGCATTCCGTGTTATAACACCAGATAACTGGTGTACTTTTGTACAACATGTGGTTTGAGAAGAACAACATTTGTGGGACTTGGAGGGTATTATTGACTCCGTTGTGGAAGAATGTGTGATACATCTTGGAGACGAATCAAGCGACACAGAGACGTCCGAACTGGAGGGCGTTCAATCAATGTCAAGCTCAGATTAGACAAATAGAGATGACAAGTAAATTGCAATTTCCGTTACTAGCGTGCTGTATGTTATTTAGAGTGAATAAATGGGTCCTAGTGGTGAAAAAACTCATAATAGTTACCGTATGGGTAAATGTATTCAATAAACTGAACATATTTAACTACTGATACCTGATGGTGGGCATAACCTCATTTGGAATGCACGTGGCTGCAGAGTGATACAAACCGGTGATTTGTTTATGTCTACTTTATTTATAGTATTTGTGTACATCTGATGTTTGGAGCATAGACCTGGAAGAAAACTTCTTATACCACACAACATGCTTTTCTCTGAGCAAGAAATACTTGCTACAGGCCTATTGAGGTCTACACATTTTTTCTGGTATATAGATGACACGTTTATGATTTGGCCACATGGATTCCGCACTCTGCCAGATTTTCCTGCACATTTAAATAGTCCTCAATCACAAATACAGTTCACCATGGAAGTTGAGAAGGATGACTCCCTTTTCTGGACATCTATGTTACCAAAAAAGCGGATGGAACTATTAGACATGCCATGTACAGCAAACCTACACAAAACAACCTGTATCTCAATGCAGTTTCTACCAGAAAGATCAAAGACTGGGTATCCCTAACACATTAGCACTCAGAGCAGTTTCTGTATCGGTTCCAGATAATCTTCAAACTGAAATTCAACATCTAAAATACCTGCTCCAGCAGAATGGATATTCAACTGCTTTGAGAGGAGCCAAGCAAAATAAGGAAGCGCAGCAGATACCCAAGAGAAGGATAAGCCAGCTGCAATAGCCTATATACCGTTCACCGGCAATTTTTCAGGAAAGATAAGTAGACTGCTCTACAAATACAGCATCAAAAGCATCCAAGAAGCCATCACCTTGTATCAGAAACTTTGTCAGCCCAGTAAAAGACAACTTAGTTCTAAGGGTATCTGGTGTCTACCATATTCCTTATAAATGTGGCGCAGTTTACTTTGGTCAAACAGGATGCACTATTGCCACTTGCATTACTGACCACCACAGAGCTATTAGGATCATGCAACCTGAGAACTTGGACTGGCTGAACATTGTATTGATAAAGGCCACAGGCCCAATTTCAGCAAGACCAAGATAGTAGCAAAGTGTTCAAGCTACTGGGAAAGAAGAAACAAATAATCTTAACAGAGATTCAGGCCTACAACGTAGTTCAACATGGGCACTGATGATAAGACGCCTTAACACCTAGCTGTCAAATGTGGTCTTTAGAAAATTTTACAGCATTTGTATCACGGCTTGAATTAAAAAGCATGTTTTGTGCCATAAAAAGGTTCCTACCAGGTTCCATACTCAAGTTCAAAAATCTGATTTACACAAACACTATAAACAGTTTACTACCAGGTCCGTGTCCATACCTCAATCGCATTAAATACAAGTTGATACATGGCCAGAAAATGATGTGAACCAATGAGATTTCAGTTTCAATCCAGCACTATAAATATGGGGATTCGGACTTTCAGTTTCACCAGCATGACAAAGATGAACTTCAAAACGTTGGTTTCAAGCTTCAGCTCTTATTTTAACTACGAGGGTAATCCCAAAAGTAAGGTCTCCGAAGTGCTGGGATCGCAGGGAAACTGTTTGTTTGGATGTTGGCCATACTGCTTTTTTCCTTCCTCCTTACACTCTCTTCAAAAACCACCGCACATCCCTTAGCGCCCTCAGTCTTGGCTTGGCAGCCAGTTATAATGGAGCTCCCGTTAGCCACTACCGCCAGGTGCGAAGTTCGCGCAGTTATTAGCTTTTTTAGTGCAAAAGGGGTTAAACCTGTCGAAATTCATCGACAGTTGATGGAAGTGTATGGAGAGTCTTGTATGGATGTCAAAAATGTTCGCAAGTGGTGTAGAGAATTTGCAAATGGTCGCATGGAAATTCATGACGAGGAAAGAAGCGGGAGACCGTCAATTTCTGACGAAACAATCGCAAAGGTTGAACAAATCGTGCTTCAAGATCGGCGGATCACTCTCGATGAGCACTGCATTGTTGTTCCTGAGATTTCTCGAAGCACTATTCATCGGACTTTGATTGAAGAGTTGAAATTTCGGAAGGTGTGCGCAAGATGGGTCCCAAGAATGCTGACAGAAGATCACAAAAGGCAACGCACTGAAACTTCCAACCAATATCTTCAACGCTATGCAGATGAAAAGGACAACCTTTTGGATTCAATAGCCACGGGTGATGAAGCATGGGCTTTCCACTTCACACCTGAGACCAAACAACAATCGCGTGAGTGGCGGCATTCTGGTTCACCCAAGCTGCCAAACTTCAAGAGAACACAGTCTGCCGGTAAAGTCATGGCAACTGTGTTTTGGGATCGAAAGGGGATATTGTTGGTCGACTTTATGGATCCTGGGACAACAATAAATGCAGACAGGTATTGTCAGACATTAAAAAAACTCAGAACCGTAGAAGAGGAATGTTGAGCAAGGGCATAAGCCTTCTCCATGACAATGCTCGCTCCCACACCGCCCGTCAAACCATGAATCTTCTGCAACAGTTTGGATGGGAAACCATCACCCATCCACCCTATAGTCCGGACTTAGCACCCAGTGACTACCACTTGTTTCCCAAGTTGAAAGAACACTTGGCCTGAAGGCGCTTCGGCGACGATGAAGTGAAAAATGAGGTCCATCACTTTTCAAGAGCATGGCGGCAAGCTGGTATGACATGGGCATACAAAAATTGCCACAGCGTCTACAAAAATGCATCGACCGAAATGGCGATTATGTGGAAAAATAGACAAATGTTAAAGCTTCAAAACTATGTATCATTTGTTGTCAATAAAACTTTCTTTGTATTTTAAAAAAAATTGGAGACCTTACTTTTGGGATTACCCTCGTATAAACCTATTGCGGTTCTGTCTACACCAGCAAAAATTATTGAAGGTATTATTTATATACATATACTTAAATCTACTGTTCTGTTTGGCTCAATATGACCTGTAATGGATATTGATTTCAGATTTTCTCTCAAAGTAAGATATAGTTATGAAACTATGTGACTTTGTTTATCATTACAAAATCAATTTGCTGTTTTAAAAAAATTCTCTATTATTTACATAGTTTAGTCTCCAGCCATAATAGTCGCATACACTGTGTTCAGGTCAATATGACCCAGCAGAAAGCTTTAGTATTCTTACATATTATGTTAGTGTTTATGACTTATATTACAACATTTATTTTTGTATTGCTCATTTAATTTTTTATAAACCAATTGTGGTAAGAAATGAGTTGCATATTGTTACATAATATTCCGTATCATCGTGGCATGAAGTGCTGCTTGGTGCTAAATTACTTTTACCCTCTTTTAATTTTTCTAAATATAATCTGGCAGTTATACCCAGTTCTACAATGAATGTCATCAAGAATATGATAGGAGTTAAAAGGTATGCAGTCACCACAATAACTGATATAAAAGGTTCATTTGAAGCAGTATTTGGTGCCATGATTGAAAATGAAATAATAGAAATGGCAAATCTGGAAGGAAGGAGAGTTTATGGCTAACAATGGTGAAATTTTGCCAATATTGAGTTTCAAGCATATTTAGGCTCTTGTCTTAAGCAGGTGTGTATGCTTAGTAATTAGTAATTGTTGAGTCGTTTGTAACACTACATCACTTGTATTTATCACGAATACATGTTTCAGGAGCTAATTGCTCCCATTCTCAGTTCCCTGTTGACTGCCTGCATCCTTCGTCTTGGTTGTAAGCTTGAACTCTGGTGGCGGCTGGAAGAACTTCTTCAAAAGTAAGTCTCCTGGCGGAGTTTCAAAATTATAAGTGCGGTTTCTGTTCTTCCAAATATAGATGTTTTGCCAAGTTATAAGTTCTGCTTTTCCTGAGATGTTTTTAAGTATTTTGGGGTTTCTGTTTATGGTATGTTTGTTTCTCCAAAAGTGCCAAGCTACTGCTGATTTATCTTCCTGTTTTTGTTTTATGTAACTGATATATTCATGGTTTGTTCTCCTGTGGGATGTCATATATTAGTTTGGAGTTTAGTAGGTTTTTTATGGTGTAATTGTTTTTTGGGGCCAAAGAGATGTTGTGTTGCTTGAAGATCCTATGGAATTTGTAGAAGGCTGTTGGGTGGTATGTGAATTTTTTGAAAATCATCTTTTCTTTTTCAGTAGGGTGAGTGTGGTAACTTCTTGTATTTTCTTTTTGCTCACAGCTCTGTTTACATTTTTGTATATTGTTTCTGGCCTGAATCCGTTTTCTGTAGCTATGTCTAATATCTTGTTTAACTCAAGTGTGTATTCCTCTTTGTTCATAGGGATGTTGATCAGTCGGTGTGTCAGACTGTTGAAAGCTGCATGCTGGTGGGGAACGGGATTTAAACTGTTTTGTTTTATGTACCTATTTGTGTGTGTGGGTTTCCTGTAGATGCCGAATGTTAGGTGGTTTCCTTTCTTGATGATTTTAAGGTCAAGAAAGGGGAGTTGTCCATTCTGTTCTTTTTCCATTGTGAAGTTTATGGTTTTTTCTTGAAGGTTCAATAATTATAGTGCATCTTCCAAATGTTTTACTGGGACTATTGCAAAGATGTCATCAACGTAGCAGTACCATCGTTTAAACATCCAGGGGAAAGCCTTTCTGACTCTTGTCTCAATATTACTCATAGAGTTCTGCCAGTAGCGGTGAAAGTGGACTGCCCATAACTAGCCCTGAATTCTGTTTGTAGTAGTTCCCATTGAAGGTGAAATAATTTTGTTCTATCTCAGTTAGTTAGTGTAATGTATTCTTGAATTTCTTCTGTAGTCCTTCCTATTGCTAGTAGCCAGTCTTTGATGTGTGTTGGTATGATTTCTGTTGGTATGCAGAGGAAGAGAGCCGTAACATCAAAAGAAACTATGGAATCTGTTTTTGCTATTTCAACATCTTTTATTTTTGAATTAACCCCAAGGAGTTTTTTATGCCTAAAGTTTCAAATTTTGGCAATGCTGAGAACTTCTGTGTCAGCCATTTTGCTAGTTGGTAGGTGGGAGCATTGATATTATTTATGATTTGCCTCATTGTTTTTCCCGGTTTATATATTTTCCTAAGTCCATAGATTCTGGGTAGTGTGGGATTGTCTACTTGGATTTTGTATTGTTCTTTTTTGTGTATTAATTTTGAATCTGCAATTGTTGCATTAAATTTCTTTGTACATTGATTTAGGGGATTTTTTTGTAATTTAGAATATTCATCTTTTTCTAAAAGTGTTTCCATTCTTTCTATATAGTCTGTTTTTTCCAAAATCACTACTGTGTTCCCTTTGTCGGCTTTTGTGTAAATCACAGGTTTGTTTTTGAGTGCTCTTATCATGCATGTGTATGCATCTCATGGACAGTGAACCCAATGCATATGGGATAAAGAACTGGCAGCAACATATTTCAAGCAACAATATCACTTGAATAATTTTATTAAGGTTTCACACGCCATGCTGTTTGATAAGAAATCTACTAGAGAAGATATGCGTATGGACAAACAAGCTGCTATCCATAGCCTATGGAAGAAATGGGTGGAAGTGTACAACCTCAAGAATATCTGAAAAACATGTGCGCTGTAAATTCTGCTCATCAAGCAAAGATAACAAAACTAATATCTTGTGTGAAAACTGTAAAATGCATGTTTGCAAAACCCATGTTGCTTACTTGTTTCCAAAGTGCAAATTCTGCACATCAAGCAATGACAACAAAACTAATATCTTGTGTGAAAACTGTAAAATGGATGTTTGCAAAACCCATGTTGCTTACTTGTGTCCAAAGTGCAAATTCTGCACATCAAGCAATGACAACAAAACTAATATCTTGTGTGAAAACTGTAAAATGCATGTTTGCAAAACCCATGTTGCTTACTTGTGTGCAAAGTGCAAATTCTGCACATCAAGCAATGACAACAAAACTAATATCTTGTGTGAAAACTGTAAAATGCATGTTTGCAAAACCCATGTTGCTTACTTGTGTGCAAAGTGCAAATTCTGCACATCAAGCAATGACAACAAAACTAATATCTTGTGTGAAAACTGTAAAATGCATGTTTGCAAAACCCATGTTGCTTACTTGTGTCCAAAGTGCAAATTCTGTACATCAAGCAATGACAACAAAACTAATATCTTGTGTGAAAACTGTAAAACTCATAACCGTCCATGTGTATCACTGTGTTTAAGTTTCCACCATTGCTATAGATCACCTCACTCCACACTTGAGCCAATTCCCAATTTTGAGTAATAAACCTTCCGCATTCCAGCAAGCACTGCCAGGGGAGACTCATCCTATGCTGAATCGGTTCTATTTTGTCTAAATTGCTGTAGTTTTGCTTTCGTTCTTGTTAGTCTCCCCTCCTGTTGCGCCTGAATCCACTTGCGGTCTTTTACTATTAAGATACTGCCTTCAGGTGTTGACACTACACACTATCTTCTCCGTCTTTCAATACGTCTAGTCCCGCTGACTCCACTAATTCATCGCTCCTTGCTTCATCTACCAGCTGCTTCTGTGGGCTGACGTTCTTCAATGGTGACATAACCTCCCTGGTTGGTTTGCTGCTCTCCCGGTCCTTCCCCTGTGGCACACTTACTTCTTCTCCCCTCCTTTCCTCTTTTCTGACTGAAGTAATTTGGCCTTGGTGCTGAGTGAAGGGAATTCCATCGATGTATAATTGCAAACCTTGCATGAAAGCTCTCCTTCCTTTGTTTCTGGCTTTTTTCAGCTCTTTTAGTAATTCATGTCTTATTTCTCGTTCTTTTTTCCCCGTAGTCGTTTTCAATATATATTCCGGTGCCTTTCAATTTTTTTGTATTGCTTAAAATTTTCCAATTGAAATTCATCATTACTAGTTTGACCACAATTGGTCTTGGTTTCCAGCCCCTTCGACCAATTCTAAAGGAGTGTATAATCTCCCAACCTGCAAGTTTGATGCTGAGCTTCCCTTCTACTTCTTCCCATGTCCTTTTGCCTCTTTGTTCTACTATTCCAAAGATCATCACATTCAGATTTCTATTTGCATCCACCAATTTCTCCAGTTGGTCTATTCTGTTTCTACATTCCCTTAGTTCTTCATAGATTTAGTAAATAAAATTAGATGAAATGGAAAGTCTTCTTGATAAGAAACATAAAAAACCATGTACAGCACTCATAGAAGAAACTCTAGATAACATGGACATGCTCTGGAAAGATCTCTTAGAAAATCACTTCAATGTCTTACCAAGCAAATGGAAATTTCCTATGACTCTGTTCAAACAGCTACAAAATTACTGAAGTTAGTGCCCTATAAAATTAATGTAGTGCATGAACTCAAACCAGGTGACCCTGTATAAAGGATACAATTTTGTGAATGAGTTATTTGAGTGCTGAAAACTCAACCATATTCACGGAACCCCTGCAAGATCAAAAAATAGTGTGATGTGCTATTAGCAGTGAAAGAAGAATAGGCGTAATTAGTTTTGCAGGAACAACTAATAGTGAGATGCATTTTGCTGCTATTTGTTGGCAAATTAACCGAGAGGGAAAGAAGTAACATGACTGCGATGGCACATACAGTCAAATTCTCCTTACAGGAAATCCATGAAGTATTTGAAGATAGAGTTATCACTAACAATGTATGGCCCCTACATTCCCCCAATTTAACCACCTGCAATTTTTATTGTGGGTGGGGGTGGAGTAAAAGAGAAAGTTTTCAAAACAAGTCAATATACTTAGTAGGAAATGACATTCGTCAAGAAATTGGTGCCATTTCTCAGAGGGAATGTAATGGCCAATTTCCTAAGCAGGTGCCAGAAATACTTTAACGAAGGGAGGCATTTCCAACATTTCCTGGCTGGATATCTGTGAGTATTTTTATTTCTAAGCATTTACCTTTTGTTTCTTTGTTACAAATAACTTACGTAACAAACTGTGGCACATTTACTGCAGATGTGCTGTCACCCGCTTAGCACACATAGCAAGCAGTACTGCCAGCCACCTAACAGCAGCAAAAGCTGTTCTCTATGCAGATCACCCAATATTTCTGAATAAGGTACTCCATTCAATTACTAATGATATGCATATTACTACAAACATATTCTTTACATACCAAGTAAAATAAATAGATTCAAAAAGAACTTTTTTACCCCCAGAGCAAACACAAAAATTCATGATTCAATAGAACTGTGCATTTATTTAACCAAGTTCATCTTATGTAGATAATCTCAATATCTCAAAATTCAGTTCAAAGATGCTATTGTGTTCTAATATGTGAATTTGTCCTTATTCTTTTGCTTCTGTCATCAACATTATAGTACCACCGTTTTATCTCTGGCTCTGACATTTTGCTCGACCGAGAAAGGCAGTGTTGCCAATTCTTGCCCCTATTGTGAACACGTGTGTATACATGTGCCACCTCTTCGTAAAATGCAAACAATGAAATAGTTATTGTAATGAAAAGAAGCTAGAAACAGTGATGTGTATTGAATTTATTTAAAGGTGAGTCGGAATTGTAACACTAACATCACTTAAGTTTACTCACTTAACATGTTTCAGGAAACCGTTGTTCCCATCATCAGAAGGTTAACTCGTCGACTGGCCCGTGTTGTTGGTGTTTCCGTTTTTTGGACTGGATCCTGTGGTGGCATCGTGTGGTGGAGAAATGTACTTCCAGAGAGGATTTGGTGGCGGCAAATCAAAATTATGTACTTCCAGAGAGGATTTGGTGGCGGCAAATCAAAATTCAGAATTTTGATTTGCCGCCACCAAATCCTCTCTGGAAGTACATTTCTCCACCACACGATGCCACCACAGGATCCAGTCCAAAAAACGGAAACACCAACAACACGGGCCAGTCGACGAGTTAACCTTCTGATGATGGGAACAACGGTTTCCTGAAACATGTTAAGTGAGTAAACTTAAGTGATGTTAGTGTTACAATTCCGACTCACCTTTAAATAAAATGAAATAGTTGCCTATATTAAGAGTATTTAAAGTATGGGGATAGCATTTACAGTAAGCTTAAACAAAGAGATTTAAATTACAAACATTTAACATGTCAATAGTCCAGGGGAAAGATGCCACACTCCTCGTAGATATACATTTCACATTGGTGTCACTGCAGTCACTACTGTCGGCATTTAATGAAATAATAGTTTTTCTACGCTTTCTTCCAAAATACCTTCAGCTTTTTTTGCTTGAAGTAGAAGCTCCCACGTAAGTTTCACAATACTCTGCCACTTTTCCAATGATACATGTTTGATTTCTAGTTGCATCAAGCGCTCAACCTTGGTGAAGCAGAAAGTCTTAAGTGTGTTCTGCAACATACCCCTTTACTTGTGCCCAGATAAGTTCAATGGGATTGAATGGCAGAAGCCTGATGACAATGTGCCCACGAGTACTGATAATGGTGTCTATCTCGTATGTACAGAAGCTTGGTTTGTACAACTTATCAATTTGTAAGAGCTCTTCTTTGTTCATTACTGCTGACACTCCGGGAACATTATTTTCCAACACCCATTGAAGTATGACTTGCTATGGTGCTCTGTTTAGCTGCACTGAATGATAAGGGGCAATGTCCATTACAATAATGGACTTTGGACTCAGCTGTGGAAGTAAGGTTTCCTTAAACCAGGCGGTGAAAGTTTTCCCTTCATTTCTTCGTGATAATCACGCGTACTTTTTGATTTAAATAAGAGCATTGCTCCAGGAACAAAACCATTTACTCCACCAGCATGAAGCAGAATAAGTCTGCTTCACTTCCCGATGGACACCTTCACTGTTTCTTCTGCCCAGGCCTTTGGTTTTGTATGTCCTGCTTTCACCCACGTTTCGTCCAACCATGCCACTTTTTGGGAACTAACGTTTGGAAATTCCCTAAGAAATCTGCCACGCCATGTCATTAGATCACCTCTTTCCATTATGGCTTTCCTACCTCAAAAGTTCTTGAATTTAAAACCAACTTCTTTTAACATATTGCTTAAATTTGTCTTACCTCATTCAAATAATCCGGCGTGTTTCAAAGAACCTAGAAGTTTCTCTCGAGTAGGAAATTCTGTCCTCATATAAAATTGGTAAATATGCTGCCATATCGCATCCTTCTGAAAGGTATCCAGTGTTGTCTTAGGCCTGACTTTAGATCTCGATTTTCCTGGTGATTGCAATTCTTCTGATGCCATATTCAAATCGGCTGGGCATTTTTCCTTCGCTACACTTTACACAATTGTTTAACCCACCTTCAGTGCATCACAAACTCTATCCACTACTCTTGCCAAAGGAATAAGAGGTGCTCCTTTTCAAAATATTCACGTAGCCTGAATATAAATTTGCAGTTTTGGCTCTGGTAAGACCCAACTTTTTTCTTTGATTCTGAAGAACCACTAGCTATAACAATAACTATAACAAGAATAATGCAGTAAATTGCACATGCAGAAAAAACCAACTTCACCTGAACTAAAGCAAACAACTACTGACCACATGTGCTTCACTTACAAGAGAATTGGCAACACAGTCCAAAATGCAGTGGATGCACATGGTGAAGAAGACTATAATTGGTCCTAGCAGACAATTTCCACTCTTTGCTGTGCGAGTCAACCCAGTACTGCAAACCTTTCCAGATTTTCCGATTCTTTTCTTTTGTGTTGTGTTTTGCATGTAGCAAAGCTTTCAACAATAACAGTAAACTATATTTATTAAAAGCGTTAGAAGAAATCAAATTAGATTACCAATTTATCTGTTGAAAGGAGACAGAACTGCTTTCTTTACTGTGGAAATTCATAGTGCTAGTATTGTTAGAGGTGGCCATTCTGACATATATCTATCTCTTTCTTTACCCTCACGAAACATCAGGGCTGGAGATACAGTGGTATTAGTTTAGTATGAGTCCGGTTCATAAACTTTTCAGCTTTATGAGTGTTTTTTTGTTTGTTTTCTGTGACCAGGTAACCAGCTTGGTGCACAACCTCCAAACTGGAGAGCCAAGTTTATAATTGGAGTACTTTCTCCTAGATGGTTAAAATTAAATGTATTATTTATGGGTGCTCTATGGTCCTTAGTGTCCCATTCTATATTGTGTGTGAAATACCAGCAAATTTGTTCAGAGGCCTCTTTATCAGGCTTGAGGTTCTTTTACGTGCCATAAATCTATGACATGGGACTACCGGCTTTACTTCCCTTCCGAAGGAAGTCATGCTAAGGATTTTCACAATTGAAAAAAATTCCATCGCCCTCTGCCGGGTTTGAACGTACAACCTTGGGAACTAGAGGCTAGCAAGGTACCACTAGTCTACGGAAGACGACCTCTCCTAGATGGCTGCCTACCACAGCTGAGACCAACCCCCTGCTGATTTTGGTCTGTCCTAGGTATTTCATTTCCCCGGTACCACCCATATCTGGGAGGTATTCCCTTATCTGCTACCTGGGGAGGCACCTGATGGGAGACCGGCAACTCCACGAGATTTCCTAGGCAAGCATTATTAAACCACATGGTCCAAGAGATGTAGGACTGCAAAGATGGGTAGAACAGTTTCAAGAGCCTCATAACAGGTCGTAAGGGCCTAATACTTGTAAGGGAAGACAAGATACTCTAGTTAATAAATACTCATAACTAGATTAATATAAATATTTAATAAATACTTATTGCTAGATTAAGATAAGTATTTAACTTAAAACAAAAGTTGCAAAATTAACGACCATAACGCGTCTCTCTTTCTTCCTCAGTTACTGTTACTCATTTTTATTTAAATTTTTCCCTCAATTGAAGTCTGCCATATAAACAAAGTATACCTAAACAATTAACAAATTTAAGTTAACAATAAAGACAATTTATAGCTAACATATGAAAATAATGTAAATCTACTTGAAATATAAATGAATTTAAATTGGAACACAATAGTAGTATATAACAATCCTATCGTGCAGTTAAAAATAAATACATATTTCATTAATTCGTAAAGTGGTATATCAATATTACATTGAATATAAATGATTTCTGAGGATAACAACTGATCATCTAACAGCCATGATTGCTCTTTGATAAAGTACATGTTTATCTAGGGCACAATCTTATACAAAAATTGTGTAACTTTTTGGGTATTGTACCTCTAGCTCCTATCATCAATCCTGTGACTGAGATTTTAAGTTGTATTTACCCTTATAATAGGAGATAGTGGGATCCAAAGCAGACAGTGGGATCAATGATTAATTCACTATTGTCAGATGATGTTTTGTAGGCAATGATGTCGATGCGCCAGCTACTACCACTGTTGGATAATCCATATACCTCCTCGTGGACCTGAGAATCTTTCTTCTTCATACCTGCTGCAATTAAGCTTCTTATTTTGTGATTTCTGCTGTTTTGCAGCACTTCTCTGTATGGGCAAGCACACAGGATTTTATGCTCTCTACCACAACGGTGACAGAGGGTATTGTTTTGGGACCTCCCTGGTAAGGAGTGTTCAGCAATAACTCCAGCAGTCATTTTGATAGCATTTCTCCATTCAGAGCAAGAAAGTCCACGATGATCTCAGATCCATTTACTAGCAGGTGTATAATCGCTGAACAGTTTAACTCTTCTTCCTTTGTGCACTCCAAAGTTGGAATTCTTCTTCTCTCAGATGTCATCGTACTTTCCTTGCACCTGGGAGAAGACTTACAGGGTCTCTGATGTCCTTTTGAGTGATGTTGAGGAGTCATAGACAGCTTTGAGTTTCTTGATCAAAATCACTTACGGTGTTAGCAAGTGGGTCGTTGAAGTGTTTTAGAAATTCGCAGATGTTTATATGTTGGAGTCGAACTTCCATGAGGTGCAGAATAGACCAAAGCCTTCATATTTTCTTTCAGTGTATACCATATGGTCTGTAACGTCCGTTGGTAACTGTAGAATGGTATTTTAAAGTGAATTTTAAGATTTTGCCAGCATCAGTTTAAACTTTTTATGGAATTTTATCCATTGGAATAACTTGAAATGGATAAATTAATGTCGTTGAGATGGATGAGTTTGGAGATAAGAGTGCTTGTAAGAGTGGTGAACTTTTTCTAAAATTTCAACTTTTTATGTAAATTTTCTAAAGACTGTAAAAAATTATTTCATCTTTTAAGTTAATGCCTAGGTAAGTATTTTCTCTTTAGGATGTTAACAGTGAATTTCATTATCTTCAGAAATAATCATATTATTAGGAGAATATTTTCTATTTCTAATGGATAAACAAACAGATTTTGATGTGATGGTAGATTGAGTCACACTTATTGACATTCACCTTCACTAATTACATGTTGTATAAAACAGAAACGTTTTCGAGGGCATTCGTCCTCATGTCAGCGACTGGGTGACTAAAGGTCTCTTTCTCCCATATCCTCTTCTTCCTCTTCTTGCAGATTCTGAACCTGTTGCCATCTGGTGTTGGGGGCACAAAGTTTTAGCACATTGCTCACAGGCAGAATTTCAAAATTAATGGCGCCGTTTTTGAAGATGTTTTTTTTTCCCAGATGTTCAATTCTAGCGGTGTGGTGAGGGGTTTTAACAATTTTTTACTTTGGCCAATGTTGTGGTTTTCTGTCCAAAAATGGTATGATACAGTGGATTTCTCAATTTGTTTTAGTTTTATGTTCCTTTGGTGTTTAAGTCTGGTTTCCAAGTTTCTTTTTGTTTTTCCTATGTAGTATTTATCACATTCATCACAGTTAATCTCATAAATTCCAGATTTTAATGTGTTTGGGATGGTATTTTTGAGAGGTGCATTTATTAAGTTCTTCAGGCTGAATTTGTTTTGTGGAGATTTTGATGAATTGATGCTGAAGCCAATTTCTTGAACACGTATTGCCAGTTTAATTAATTCTTTTGCTACTTGTGAATTTTTCCCAATGATCTTGGTATCAACTGCGAAGCTCATAATTGTTAAATTCCGACAATTTGGGGGCAAAGGAGTAACCATATACTTCAAACATAGCTTACTGAGCTCCTCCAGAATGGAATCAGTTGCTACATTGTAAAGAATAGGAGATGTAGTAATACACCCCTTTTTATTTGAATCTGATTGTTTTACTGCTATTCGTTTCAGATATTGTTCTGTTATTTTCTCGTAGGTTCATAATTAAACGTGATTTGTTAGGAACTCCAATGAATCTAGTGTTTTGTGAAGATGTACATTACCTATGTTATCGAAGGCTTTTCTTATATCCAGAAATACTATAATAATATTGTCTTTTCTTTCTTTGGCAGATTTCAGAGCCACTTTGAGAATGGTAGTGGCAATGTGAGTTCTCGGGGATGGTGTAAAGCTTCACTCATAAGGACTTAAGGTTATATAATTATGCAATCTACAGTCATGTGCACTTTTAATAACTCTTCTGACAACTGAGGTAATTCTTATTGGTCTCCAGTTTGAGTGTGATGACTGATCCCCTCCTTTATGTACAGGAAGAGCCAAAAAACTATGAACTGGATGCGCAGTGTTTTTCCTGTGTGCATCCTTGGCACTTGTTGCCATCTGCCACTATCATAGAAAGGTGCGAATGAAACTATGCAACATTTTTAAAACTACTTTTAAAGGCTTTACTTACCAATTTTATGAAAGGAGATGCTTAAACTGGCCACCGTTGTTGTCCATACATTTTGGCACCTCTTTAGGAAACTATCCATCACTTGCCGTAGTTCACGTTGAGAAATGCTGGCAATTTCCTGGCAGATATTTTGTTTTAATTCTTCCAGGGTGTGTGGGTTTGTCTTGTACACTTTGTTTGAAGTTACCCCAGAGATAGAAATCACAGGGGGTTAGGTCAGGGGACAGAGGGGGCCACAAATATCTAATAATAATTCTGTCCTCAAACACACTTTCAATTGTTCTCATTGAAATATTGGCCATATGAGCTGTTGCATTGTGTTGTTGAAAAAAGGCAAAATCACGCTGTCTGTTAATTCCCTAAAAACAGGGGGCAAAATTGTATTCACATGCTTCAACTACTGACTGGAAAAAAATTGGTCCTATAACTCTTTTGCTATCTTTTAGATTTCTTAGCCTGAACACTACCTGTGGCCTGAAATTTGTTGTCAACTTCATGAATTATTGTACGACCTGGAACTTTTATACCTGAAATCTTTCTGCAAATTATACTTTCACATGGCGAGCTGACTGAGTTAACACATACAGATCATAAATAAATACATGCCCTGCAGTAGAAAGCATATACTGAAAGCATAATATACTTTGTGACCAAGTACAGGAAAAAATAATAAATAGCTCGTAATAATGGAATTATATCACATCACCGTCAACTCAATACTGCACTTCACACTGCAGAGCAAAACCACCTCAACATGACATTGTTTATAACAGCAAGTCATTATCATGTTTCCACATGCCCAGTGGAAAAACACCACGCAGCCGCCGGTAATACTGTTCTTAAAGTACCCCTTCAAGATGATAAAATTTGTGTATGATGCGCTATGAGCCAAGAAAGAGTTATAGACCCAATTGTTTTTTGAGTCAACAGTTGACGCCCGTACATATGTGAATACAATTTTGTCTTCTTCCTTTTATTACAGAATTATCAGACTGGGTGCGTGATTTTGCCTTTTTTTTTCAACAAGACTCTGCAACAGCTGCCAATATTTCGAAGAGAACAATTGAAGGTGCATTTGAGGATAGAATTATTAGTAGAGATTTATGGCCCCCTTGGTCCCCCGACCTAACACCCTGCAATTTCTATATCTGGGATAACTTAAAACCATGTATACAAGACAAACTCACACACTCTGGAAGAATTAAAACAAAATATCTGCCAGGAAATTCCCAGCATTTCTCAACGTGAACTACGGCGAGTAATGGATAGTGTCCTAAAGAGGTGCCAAAAATGTATGGACAACAATGGTGGCCAGTTTCAGCATCTCCTTTCATAAGGTGGTAAGTAAAGCCTTTAAAAGTTATTTTAAAAATGTTATGTGGCTTCATCCGCACCTTTCTATGATAGCGGCAGACGGCAACAAGTGCCAAGGATGCAGACAAAAAAAGCACTGCGCAGCAGGTTCGTAGTTTTTTGGCTCTCTGTATAAGGGTAGATCTAGCTGTTTGAAGTGTTGGTGGTTTAATTCCAAATTCTAGTACTCTGGTAGCTATTTTTGCAATGATTTCTGAAGTCACATCGGTTTTAATTGTTCTCATCAGTACATGTTCAGGACCGCTAGTCGTGTCAATCTATATACTTCTCATTGCATTATTTATTTCTTCTTTGGAGATTGTTGTATATAAGATATCATTATTTCTGTTAAACCAATATCACTGATGTTCCGAGGATATTTCTGATGAATTTGCTCATTTGGTATAGAAAATATATTTTTAAAATAATCAAGTATTGTGTTGCTATTAAGTTTACAGGTTATGTTATTTACATTAAAAACATTTCAAATTGCTTTTCGTTTTTTGTTATAGTAATTAAATTGTGTTATTTGATAGTCATATTTTGATTTTCTTTCCAATCTATCCCTTTTGGTCCCCCTTTCTGGATTAGTTGAAGTTTTATGCAAGCGCTATGTTTGTATAAAATTTTTGTTCTTTCTTGCCTCATAGTATTTTGCCACAAGATGTATAGGGCCTAGTAGCATATGAATAGCACCTGATACAAACGAAAGAAAATCTTTTATTGTTTTATGAAAGCTGTCGTTATCTAACTCAAGTGAAAACTTTTCTTTCTAAGTTTGTAGTTGTTTGCTACATTCACTTAAATTTGTTATTTGTCTGAGGTTGAGAGTAAGTTATATTAGGTTCATCTTGTGTTGTATTCTGACTGCAGCTTGCATGTCTATGTACAATGTTATGGCGATGTTGATCTGAATGAGCTCTACTTATATGGATGTTAACTTTTCGGAAATGTTGACCGCAATATGGACAAGAAGCTTTATTTTTTGGAAAACTTCTTGAATTAGCTTGATTTAGTGGTATTATATTCTTCCTATATAAGAACAGCCGCATAAAAGGGAGGCTGAGGGCCCTAAATCGTGTTTTCACTATGTTGGGATTTCAAATGTTGGCAGCAGAAAGACAATGCAACCAATGTTCCCATGCCACGGGTGAGATGCATGCAATGCGACTTCTGAGTCTCGGTAATATGGAACAAAAGTGACAAAATATGCCATATTTTCATGAAAATAAGTAAAGCACTATGTTATTTGTTCTTTATAATGTGTAATAATGTGTTGAAGTCAATAAAAGGCATGCAGTGTATGCGTGTGTTACATGTATATAGTGATACCGGCCATAATCCATTACGAAAGTTTATCGCTGACTATTACTGTTGATTACATTATTTGCATTAACTACAGTAATGGCATCTTGAGAATAATTATGACACCCAGCATATGAATATTGACACCTCTTCTCATAAATTTATTTCCAAACATGATACATTTAATATTATCTGATTGATTTTACTAAGTAGTAGAGGGTAATTCAGCAGAAGTGGGATACATCAGATCATTATTCATGAACCAAATGGTTTATAACAAAGTTTAGAATTACATAAAACAAAGAAAATAAAATGGTAATGTTGCTCTAAAGGTCAACGTGTCATGGTGGACGATGTAAATGCACAATCTCAGGTACCAACTGTTAAACTGAGAAAACGCTACCGTGTTATTAGAAACAGTTTGGTATAGTTGCGAACTGTTATACCCTGTCGTAATAGAAAAGCATGAAATAGTGAATAAATCCAATAAAACTTAATATTAATGCGAAACTGTAAATATAAATGCAATAAAACTGAATAACTGCGAAACAGTAAAAAATATTGCTGTTATTGTCTAATGCTTGGCATTTATTAATGACCATTAGCGCTCATGCACTAGTAAATAAATGTAATACAACGTAATGTAACTGAATAATTACCGTGCAACAGTGAACAAATGTAATCATTTAAATAATTGCTGCATAGCAGTAAACAAATGTAATAGAACCAAATAATTATCACATAGCAGTGAACAAATGTAATAGAACTAAATAATTCCGTGTAGTAGTAAACAAATATAATAGAACCAAATAATTATCGCATAGCAGTGAACAAATGTAATAGAACTAAATAATTACCGTGTAGTAGTAAACAAATATATTAGAACCAAATAGTTATCGCACAGCAGTGAACAAATATAATAGAACTAAATAATTACCGTGTAGTAGTAAACAAATATAATAGAACTAAATAATTACCGTGTAGTAGTAAACAAATATAATAGAACCAAATAATTATCGCACAGCAGTGAACAAATATAATAGAACTAAATAATTACCGTGTACTAGTAAACAAACATAATAGAACCAAATAATTGCCGGATAACAGTGAACAAATGTATTAGAACTAAATAATTACTGTGTAGTCGTAAACAAATATAATATAACCAAATAAATGCCAGATAGCAGCAAACAAACGTAATAGAACTAAATAATTACTGTGTAGTAGTAAACAAATATAATAGAACCAAATAATTATCGCATAGCCGTGAACAAACGTAATAGAACTGAATAATTACCGTGTAGTAGTAAACAAATATAATAGAACCAAATAATTATCGCATAGCATTGAACAAATGTAATAGAGCTAAATAATTACCGTGTAGTAGTAAACAAATATAATTATTGCATAGCAGTGAACAAATGTAATAGAACTAAATAATTACCGTGTAGTAGTAAACAAATATAATTATCGCAGAGCAGTGAACAAATGTAATAGAACTAAATAATTACCGTATAGCAGTAAACAAATGTAATAGAACTAAATAATTACCGTGTAGTACTAAACAAATATAATTATCGCATAGCAGTGAACAAATGTAATAGAACCAAATAATTATCGCATAGCAATGAACAAATACAACTAAATAATTACCGTGTAGTAGTAAACAAATATAATAGAACCAAATAAATTATCACATAGCAATGAACAAATATAATAGAACCAAATAATTATCGCATAGCAATGAACAAATGTAATAGAACCAAATAATTATCGCATAGCAATGAACAAATGTAATAGAACTAAATAATTACCGTGTAGTGGTAAACAAACATAATAGAACCAAATAATTATCGCATAGCGGTGAACAAATGTAATACAACTTAATAATAATAAATGCTACTATAATTATGTTCAAGGACATAATCTGCTCTTTCAAAATGCAATTGTTAGCCTTAATAAAGGCTGTTCTGCATCGATGCATATAAGGAAGACAGATGTAGATGTTCTTTGAGACAGATGTAGAAGACAAATGGAGTTCTGGAGGATAGACAGCGAAGAAATATGAAATTTTGGAAGAGAAGATGAAAAGAAAGTTCTGAGGGAGAATACAAACCAAAAAAGAGCTGTGAAGATGTTATGCCGCAGAATAATTCTCAGAGAGTGTCACAAGCAAATTCTGAAACATTCGCCAACTGGAACAGCTGTTCCTCTACATGAACCCAGCAGCAAGGATGAGTTGATGAACTCCTGAGAAGTGCTGAGTTGCCTCCTAAGCTTGCTAGCTCTTCTGAAATTATATGTCCCAATTTTCCATTAGGACAGTGTCACTGTTTATGATCTCATTCTCCGCAACGATGCGTAAGTTGTCCATCTTGACTGCTGACAAAATCATGACAGAACACATAACCAATTTAATAAATTGCACTGGAATACACAATCTGAAGTGCTTAAACAACTTCCGAGCATTTAAAAGGCCAAATGTCACACGTTCGTGGAATTTTAGCATTTTCCTGCAGGGTAGCATGACGTTGCGCAGGAACTACCATGACACGTCGACCTCTGGAGCAACATTACCGAAAATAATACCATATAGGATCTGTAATAGCTACAAATTTCCTCAGTAATATGCAAGAAAGATTAACTTTCCTTTTTACTCACAGGATACTATGGTATTCTTCAAAATAATATTCTTATTGCTTCTTTAAGCAGAATAGCTTTAGCAAACATTGGAAAATATCCATAAAGACTTAAGAATAATATAATAGTAGTAGAAATACATATATACGCTGAATTAGCTTGTCTCCACGGCCTCCTCATACAATTATTTCTCTATATAGATTCCATTTTATTTTAATTTTCATCTATGAATTTCTTTGCCTTTTCAGTATTAGATAGATATTAATTATTGTAAATGACCGCATTTTATAATGACTGTAATTTAGTTTATGGTATCAGCTTCTAAGTAATAAATCAAGCTCTGCCCATGTCCAAATCGACTCAATGAGATTAGACATGCAATGTGCAGGTTTGAATTAAATTATAAAAATTTAATGTCAGCTATGTTTAGACATTGGGCAAAATTGCCTTACTTGCACCGACCTATATTAGGTATAAGGAAGAGCATAAATTTTCTTAGGAGTGAGTTTAGAACATGATGTGGTCACTTCTATATCTGGTGCCCACATGTGCGCCCATTTGAGGTGTTTTACTTATATAGGCAAATCGCGTCAGAAACACAATAAACATAGCCATTTTTCCGATAAATCACATGCAAAGTGGGTACTGACAACCTAAATAAAAAGTGAAATGCACTAAATATGAGAAGTGCTGTTGTTTCTGCGAACATGAATCATTCGAGTTTTAGACACGCAGATCCCTTGGCTACGCCCTGTCATCGCCTTGCAGTTGCGGCCGACACTCCTCTCCTTCTAAAAAACATCCCTCGGCTACGCTTTGAGGCTGAGGACCCTCAATCTCTTGGCTACGCCTTGAGGCTGAGTATCTTACCAGCTTCGGTGGCATTATTCATATGTTGCCAGCATTGTGTTAAAGTCAGAGAATGAGATACATGCCATCTTAGGACACCCAGGGACATATGTTTGACATTTAAGACCACTTCAGTCGCTAATTCCGGTGCAAGTAAGGCAATTTATGCAAGTATTGTAATATTTTAAGTATCATAAGTAACTACACCCCCTCAAGAAAGTATTTGTCTGCAGTTTAAAAAAAAATTCTAGCAGCCATATTAATCTGGTGAAAAATACGATTTTTTTTTTATGATCAAATGAGAATATAGTTTATGTGTTTTTGGTGGTGTTTCAGAGTGTTCATTTTATCAGTTTTATAAATTTTTGAAAAATATGCCAAATTTGCACTTTTTTATGTATGTGGTGTTCTTAAAATTATCGGCTAAATTGTCATACTTTTGCCCGCATTTGTGTCACTTTTGCCCGCATTAGGTCTTACTTTTGCCCACGTAAATTAGGAATAAGGAAGTGGAAAGTAATGAAAATAATTACCTTAGGTGTGAGTTTAGAAAATAATGTGGTCTCTCCAATATCGGGTGCCCACCTACACACCCATTTTAGGTGTTTTACTTATATAGGCAAATAGCGTGAGGAAGCCAATAAACGTAGCCATTTTCCATGCAAAGTGGGTACTGCCAACCTAAATAATCAGTGAAATGCACTGAATATGCGATGTGCTGTTGTTTTGTGAACGTGAATCATTGGAGTTTTAGACGTGCAGATCCCTGGGCTACGCTCTGTCGTCGCTTCGCAGTTGCAGCCTATCGGCTGCAACTTGCTGCACTCCTCTCCTTCTAAAAAACATCCCTCGGCTACGCTTTGAGGCTGAGGGCCCTCAATCTCTCGGCTACGCTTTGAGGCTGAGTATCTTACCGGCTTCGGTGGCATACATATGTTGGCAGCATTACGTAGAGCAGCGTAAGACCTAATGCGGGCAAAAGTGACACAAATGGGGGCAAAAGTATGACAATTTACCCAAATTATCTTTCATGCATTGGTTAGAGCATTTTTTTTTGTGCACACATCCACACATTTCTGAAGGTGAATTAAACTGGCAGAGTAATAAATTCGTAAAGTCCTAATCAGTAAGCCGAAAATGAGGGATTAAGACAAACACATAAAAACTAAACTCAAACTTTAACATTTTATTCCTCTCACATGAAATCGTATTTTCGTGCAAAATCAATACACTAAAAACCCTTGCTCTATTCTATGGATGTAGATAACTTGAAAGCACCACTCACAAAAGAGTTTGTCTTCTGGCATATTTTTAAATTTATAAAACTGATTCTCATTGCAAAAGGTTTATAGGGGCTTCGAAATATATATATATATATATATATATATATATATATACATTTCATTTTAAGGAGTAAATAATGAGTAAAGTTAGTTTGTGTATTACTGTTACAAATTAAAAGCAAGGTGTTATAACCCTGGAACCAGATGCCTAATCCATTGGACTTCAGACGCAGTTTTAAAGCTCCGGCGGATTTAACATAGGTAGCTAAAATCTAACATGACCTCGTGGTTGCTGGTGCAACATTTTATCTGAAGCAATCCGTACAATAAGTACATAAAAGAAAACATCGTGAAAACATTATAATACAGAAGATACACTGGGACTCGGTGATATTAGAAATTATCCTAAAACCCGTTACAGGGGCTCAGAGAAAAAAGAAATTCAAAAGTGAGCACACAATGCGAGTAACAACACCCATTATGAAAGTGCCAACGTTTTGAGACAAACACTTTACACGAAAAGCGGATATTTTCGAATTGTTAAAGATAACACAATGAAAACAACAAGCCGAAACACAATTGTTGTCGAAACAAAACCAAAAAAATATGGAAACCAATAATTGTGCAATGCACCGCTGTCTAGTATGTGTTCAGTTCGACATTATCCACATTTTCAAGGGATTATTTTTGCAATAATTACATAGATTTATTCCCTGACGTAAGATGAAACCAAATTTAGTAATTAAATCGGGTATTTTACCTTATATTCTTC
Organism: Deroplatys truncata; assembly: GCA_030765065.1. Classification (NCBI taxonomy): domain Eukaryota; kingdom Metazoa; phylum Arthropoda; class Insecta; order Mantodea; family Mantidae; genus Deroplatys; species Deroplatys truncata. The sequence goes on along the minus strand of CM060984.1, from coordinate 33,303,538 downwards.
CTCACCTCTTCCTAATCGAAATCCACACCACAAGAACCTATGATCAATGCATGCATACACGTCAGAGAGAAACTGTGGGAAGAACCACAGAACAGCAAACTATTAGAAGTACAACTCTCGTGTTAAACGTTGGAAACACGAGGGCGATCGCAGCGTGAGTAGTGATCCGGGATGGAACTAAACTATGAAAAATCGTGCTCTCGGATTATGACGTCACTCGTAGCTACTACAGCTGTATTTTTCATACCTGTCTAGCTGTCTGCTCAGCTGATCATATGTTCCAATATTGTATCACTACTGACGACGTACAAAGTTAATTACGTGAGCTTCAATAATCGTGATTGCACTTGGAGTTATTCATATTTCTTTTTAAATGAGTGGATTAAAGCTCACATAAAATAACTTGTCACTGTCATCTGTAGCAATACAATATTAGAACACAATTATGATCAGTTGAACACCTCACAGCTAGGCTAGTATGAAAAACACAACTGTTTATTCCTGTGTAACTTATTTAAATTATCCAATAGTCGGCACATACATTGCTTTTTATATAATATTATCGGGGTTAATAATGGTTGCTGAATGTTTCTATTTCATAATACATAATGGTCACATTTAAATTTTTGAGAGTGAATGAGATCCAGCACCTTGAAATAATTTCTTCTGCATGCTTCATAGTAAAATCTTTTGCACTTAAACTGTCTCCATGGTTTGTTTGAACTTCCAACCAACAGTAGGATGTGGAATTTGACAGGAAAATTGGAAGAACAAGACATGTTTGACACTCGTTATTTTATTCTACTCTAGATAGCGCAATACAATTTGACATAACTTAAATCCATTTCCTACAAAGAAACTTCTGCACACATTATATGCAATAGTGTAGCTATTGTTTGTCATTCACTAAATTGCTATTATCAGTGCAATAAATGTCATTAGCAAGTTTCACCACACCATTTAACACTATTAATGTCATTGACACTCTTTGTGCTCTGACTTGAAGCACCATCACTGGACACAAATAGCCACAACTTAACTCCAGCTTTTCATTGTGTATATCCTAGAATTAAGTAGAACACACATGTTTAAACTACCCTTAAAAGTAGGTTTCTGAAAGGAGAAATTGCTTACATTAAGGAAAAATTTGTGGTTACAAACACTTTGTTATTATATTACACACTATCCACTGTAAACCAGAGTTCTCTCTGATGTAAACAAAGCATATGCTTCCTCTTGTCTTGAAACTAAGCATTACGCTTATGCCAATGTAAATAGTTCCTTAAACGTATTGTGTCATGAAACATTGGAGTAGGAAAGGTATAGAACTACACATTTTATTGCGATTATCGTAAGAACTCATTGTTAAAGGTTATGGATATATAGTAGCTGTTAAGAGATTACAAAATATGATTTTCTTAATTCTACCTGCTATTGCATTAACAATCAAAGAGTATCTTTTTGTTAATTACCAACTGTATGGATGACTGCTATTCTCTTGCCTATATGAGAAATGCAGAAATGAATTCGCAGCGGTGCTATCTGAGTACTAAAAAAACAATTTGCATAACACAGGAAATATGATAAGCAAACAGTCATTCATAATACGCTCGCACTCATATGCTCAACTCAGGTCAAATCTTCGATTTTATCAGTTAGTGTTTGAGTTGCCATGACAAAGGAAGAAGTGCATAGTGTGAATAAGCTGTTTTAACACAAAACTGGGAAACCGTTAAAAAGTGGCAAAAACGTTTGGTTGATAAAGTGCTAAATGAGAAGGAAATAACACTTTTTATTGTAAAACCACCACCACTTTGTGTTACTTGAACAAAATAAAATTCAGTATATGCAAAGGATCCATGGATCTTTTCATTGAAGGTTCAATGAATCAGATCTTTTGAAGGATCCTTCGAACTGTTATTTATAGTGAAATTTTAAACACTTTTCATTAAAAAAATTACTAAGCTTCTGTGAATTCAGAAAACTAAGCTTATATATATATATATAAACCTAATGCTAACCTTCCATAAAATCAGAAACCTAAGCTTATATAAAAAAAACCTAACCTCCCAAAGTAACTTGGATGCAATGTGCTGTATATGAAAAGCGTTTAAAATACTCAGTGTGTTAAAATGTTCACTATAAATAACAGGTCAAGGGATCATTCAAAAGATCCAATTCATTGAAAAGATTCATGGAACCTTCACTGAAAAGAGCATGGGTTGTTTGCATATACACAATAGTGGATGAGTATATACAATCAGACAAAAAATTCAATGCCATGCCTGGGATTCAAACCAGCAATCTTTAACTTGCCATACCACTGCTCTGCCATCTAAGACTTTCTCTACTCACAGTAAGCTATTTACATAAGTATTCTACAAAGGATTCATCATATATCGTGATCAAATTCATGTTTATCATATGTGTTAACTTAAAAGGCTTCAATACATTTAAAAAATATTAAACGTTCATTACTTCAAAACCTTTGATTTTTGCACAAAAACAACACGATCATTTAAATGCCTATACATTTCTTATATAATCCTGCAACTTAATTACTACTGCACAATGTATCTTTAAGGGAAGGATTTTGTATCATCAAAATTGCTACAAAGTTTAAATGGTAGAAAACAGACACGAAAGATTGAAACCACTTTGGAATTTCAAAGCCTCAGCACACATACTGAAGCTGCTAATTTCACTCAAAACGAACACTTCAGTTATTCTTGGAAACAAATGCTTTTGAGCATCTGTAATAACAGATTGCAAGGACATTAATTGTCAAAAAAGCTACCAGAATTTCTATTTTCATACACCATGCCCAGTTCAAAAAAGGACATAATGGCAGTTAGATAAAAATGCCCAAAAGAGGGTGAATTACTGAAATATATGTGAATGATATCAAATATCTTTCTTCCTTCTGTATTAGAAAATTTCATTTGGGCACTGTCTTAAAAGAATTATAGTATCATTGGCATGCTATCCTTGACAGTTATTATGTCAGTCCACCAATAATCCTAAATTTTTTAATAATACAAGAGTATCACTCGCATGATCTGCATCTATGTGTTTGAATATTAGCACAGTAACATGCTAATTAATTTGCATTAAAGGTTGATTTTACCTTACCTACTTTTGGCTGTGATCTCCACCCATCAATTATGAAGTGCAAACACGAAAATTAATCGTATATTGCACTGTCTGGATGACTCACAATATCTGAAAAGTAAATCAGGACAATATAAAATTCAGCAACACTAAGAAGCTCTTAAAAACTTAACCTTTCATCCAGCACTCTCATGCTAGAAACTTAATAACATACCTTCAGATTCTATGTCACCATTCGGGACTCGAACCACAACACTGGAAGGAATGTAAATCGTAGGCGTATCCCCTCTGTCTGGACGGCTCAATGTATCTGAAAATTAATTCGTTATCTAAAAATGTTGCAACATACAGTAACCTATCAGTTTTCTACCTCATTCTACGAATATCACTGAAGTTAATAGAAAATACCAATATTACAACAAATATACATTCAATCAGAAATAGCGTAAATGTATGCTTACCGTCTCGGCTTTGTTCCTGGTGAAAAAACTTCGGACGAAAACTTCCAGCTATAAAAATCCAAGATGGTCCCTTTCTTCGTGCCTGCCATTAAAGTTCGTTAAGAACGTCAAACTTGAAACAGCCAATCAGAAAATTCGCCTTTCCCGCAAAAGTACAACTAGTGACACACCGTGTCCATGTGGGGAGTTAGTGCCCTCTGTTTCTACTTAGCCAATACCACCATCACCCCTGTGGGAAGAACCAGCCTCTCCCTGTCCAACGTCACCGTATGCTGCCAACATACATACTTAAAAAAATCGATAGAAATGCGCAAGTAAAAGTGATGCAGAATGCCAGTCTTGTTGATAGATAAGTAATGGGTGTGTTCCACATCGTACGCCCCTTTTATCTGCGCATTCTTATTTACATTTTCTAAGATCCATTTCAATTTCACTACCGCTCCTTTCCGCACACAGTACCTCCCTTCAAACGTTGTTGTCGTTGGAATGTTTTTAGACGCTACTGCTCCACCAGAGGTGTGCTACTGCGTCTCAGGAATACGGTTAGCAGCAGTGATATCAGGCGCCGTATTTAAAATGAGGAGTGGGGACACCATCGTCTACAGCTTCATTTTAGTACGTGTGATAAATCTGAATAAAGCCCTACAAAGATGTCCGGAAAATGGCAGGAGAATCGAAGGTAAGTGGTATAGACCCATGATACCCATGTCGTGTAAATTGGCAAAAAGTGCGGCAGTAGCGCCCTGGTGAAGGGGGCACTCAAGAAACACGTGATTAACATCACCCCGATGACCACAGGTGCAGAGGTTCGTGTCCCGGAAACCAATACGAAAGGGATACGCAGGAGTCAAGGCCACATTGAATAAAAGGCGAAAGTAAGACGAGAAAGCTCGATTAGGTAGTCGCCGAGAACTACATAAAAATGTAGTGAGATGATCTAACGTTATATGCGGCGTCTGTCCCATATCGGGCACCACACGTAGTGTATGTCTTACAATGTCCGATGGAGGCGTCCGTAACTGGTCAAAGGTCGTCAGGTTCCTCGTCGCGTCCCGCGCAGCTGCGTCCACACATTCGTTACCCGGGATTCCTACGTGGCTCGGTATCCAGGTTAGAACTAGGTGTACCGTCCCCGGTAAAGTATACAAGAGATTACGGATAAGCACTTCATATATAGGAACCTTGGGCCACCGGACCGGGCATTGCAGAACCGTCAAAAGACTGCGGCAGTCAGTAAATATAATACAGTGTGGTACTAAATGACAATGTAAGTACTTCAGAGCCCTATAGAGTGCAATAGACTCCGCCGTATAAATAGTAGTCACGTCATCCAGTCGCCATGTAAACGTTTCGGACGTTGTGTCGACATAGATCGCCACACTAGTGCCATCCGGGGTTTTGGAGCCATCTGTGAAAATTAGGAGTGGGGAATCGTCCTTCCGATAGACCTTCCGGTCCTCGGGGTACGCGTGCCATAATGTCTTATAATCCGAAATCGGAATATGGAATGTCCGGGTGTCAACTTGTACATAATCCGTAGTGTGTGGGCCGGGATGTCCAGCAGATACGCCGGGTATACCGGCGTACTATAATATTGGCCGCGTTGTCGGAATAAGGCAAGACCGCGTATCAGTGGTAAAGGTAAATGCGCCACCCCATCGGGTTTGGCGCATAGTAAGTCGTATAAACGGGTAAGTTTTGGTAACAATGGTGTATGAGAATGGGTCAGTAGGTCAGCAATAAAGTGCATGCTGAGTGCAAACAGCCGCTGTTCCAAATGATATCGCGGGAAATGTCGTTGAGAGAGGTATTTAGCCGGTTTGCCCGGAATGTGAAAGATGATGTTATACAGTTGGTAGAAAAAGGCGTCCAACGTCCGTCTAGTTCCACACGATAATGATGGTACAAGGAGTTGTCCGTATTCCAATCTAGCGTATATCAGTGGCGGTATGAGCCGGAGTAGTAAGAGGGGATGCATACCCCAATGTCGGGCCGCCAAGGCTCTGAATAAGTTTTTGATACGAGTCAAAGCAGTCACAAGAAATTTGTAATGTGATGAGGTGGAGAGATTGTGTTGCAGATGGAGGCCTAGATATTTTACCGTCGGCGTAGGGCTTAGATCGTGATCCTGTATGTGGAGTATAAATGGTGAAGGTCTAGTGGATCTACGGAAATGCTGGAATTTCGTTTTCCGGATATTTACCCGCATACCCAAGGATTCCAAAAAACGTATGACACGTAGGCAGTCTAGTTCAAAGAGTCGAAAGTCGCCCCTGGAATTCGGTTGAATCGGTGTATATATCACCAGGTCTTCCGCATATTGTACCACGCGCGCAGTCATTGTCACCTCGGATCGAATATCTCCTACGTATAAAGAATATAACAAAGGACTTAGTGTCGAACCCTGTATCAAACCTCGAGACGTAGTACAGGTGTGGGAGTTATGAAAATACGACGCGAGGTGGTAACGTCGATTGTAAAAAAGGGCATAAAGTAACTCACATATACGAGGGGAATGGAATATTTGCAGAGACGGTCTATAAGCATCGGCAGAAGGACATGGTCATACGCTGCCGACAAATCAAGGAAAAGTGCAAGCACCTGCCGGTGTGTGTGAAAGGCTATATTAATGTCGGTAAGGAGGATGTATAGCGGGAATGTGGTGCCATAACCCTTTCGAAATCCATATTGCGTGGCGAAATCCATATTATAACGTTCCAAGTAAAAGCTTAAACGGTAGTGTAGTAATTTTTCAAAGGTTTTACGTAGTGTAGGGAGCATGCCAATGGGGCGATAGTCTGCCGCGGTCAATCCCGCGCTACCCGGTTTTAAGTTTGGGTAGATATTTACCTCGCGCCAGGACATTGGTGGTGCCCCAGTACGGAGGATAGAAGTAAAGGCATTCGCAAGCAACGTGTACCATCTGTTGGGTAAAGCCTTCAAATGTCGTAATGTCGTCAAGTCCCGGAGTAGAGTTGTCCGATCTACCGATCACGACGCTGCGGACATCAGTTCCCGTGACAGGTCGATATAGTGGGTCGGATACATTAGTATCAATCCCAAGAGATAAGCGGGGTCCAGGATTGAATCAGGTGCTACATGTCTCAAGAATTCCAACTGCAGCCGTGGACGTCCCGATATCGGTGTCGGTGGGGATTGTCTGGCTTTCGTGAACCACGCAAGACGTTTCCAAACCTGAACTGTAGGGGTGCGTGTAGTAGTAGAATTACAAAATGTGGCACAAGCCGCGCGTTTAATCTGACGGAACCGACGGTGAACGTGTGCCTCTTTAGCCCGCACTAGCAAGAAGGTCTCCCTAGTGCGTTCCCGATGATATTGAGCATAACTTCGACGTTTCTCCGCCACTAGTCGGGCGCATTCTGGGGTCCACCAAGGCGGCCTCGGTATTCTGCGTGGGCGTCTAGGTGTTTTAGGATGGAAGTGATCGAGATATCCGGTAAGTGTGTTCTCCAGGTGTTCATAAGTGACATCGGTGTCATGGAGTAGTCGGGTAACGTGTTGTAGTTGTACCTGAAATTGATGCGGCGTAAAGTCACCTGTGCGGAGAAGTCGTCTGTCCGGCGGTGTCACTCCTGTGGTACTATAGGTGTAAAGGATGAACAGGTAGCAGTCGCTACCCATGGTGTAGTCAAGGCGGGATAAACTTAGTTTTTGTGTCACGTCAGGCGTAGCGAATATTATGTCCGGCGATGAATCAAGCTGCTGTAGCGATCCTTGCCGAGTAGTAAAATGTTGCGTAAGGACCTGCCATCTATGTTTAGTCGCCAGTTGTCCTAATGGTAAACATCGCCTCCTTTGCGGTGTGAGAGTCGCAAAATTACCAACATTGAAGTCACCTACAAGTAAGTACTTGGAGTCACGGGGAGCAAGAAAGCTCTCCCACTCTCGTAGTGTGAATCGAGCGCCTGAGGTGTAAACACCGACGACAGTAATATCCTCCAGCACGACACGAACCGCCTCGAGGTGCGGTGGGAACCTAATGCCCGTCCTGCAATTGTATACGCATAGGTTATCTGCGACACAAATAGCCACACCCCCATCCGGAGATTGTCTGTCCGTTCTATAAATATTATAACCCGGGAGTCGAAATGACTGCCCTTCCCGTAACCAGGTCTCCACGATAATCACCACAAGGGGCCGGACTCGGGATAAATATGTTTGGAGTTCCGCCTTCTTTGAAGTCACACTACGCGCATTCCAATAGTAAACGGTAGGCTGCACATCCATACGGTAATACGCCTAAGTTTATAAGTGCAGCTGATGCTGCAGCCCCTGGAGGGTGTGCAGGACGTAATCAGGCGCCATCATACACAATTTTACAAAGAGTGTCTGGAGTTGCATACTGACCCCGGGCATCCCCGTGGGCTCACGTGTCTGTGGTGTAAGCTGTACTCCTTCCGGAGCTAAGACATTGTCATCCCTACCCATTTCAGCAAACCATGTTGTCGGGTTCTCCCGAGGTAAAGTCGAGGGCGTGGTCTCCCACCACCATCTCACTCCAGTTCGTGTGCATCTCTGTTCCTACTAGTAACTGCCTGCGCCCCCTCGGGCCACCTACCATGTGGTGCCCAGCGCTCCTGTACCCACCCTGGGGTCGTCGGAGTACTAGACGCCATACATGTACGTTTATTAGAGCCATTAAACCCTGGACGCCCCAGTCCCTGTGGCGCCACCATGGCACCCGGTACGGGAGTTGTCACATGTGGTATAGTGGGCGTAATTTCCCCCGTATGTGTCCTAGGTGATGGAACACTAGGTGTACGTAGAGCCTCTGCATAGGATATTCGTCCCGTCGCCATTTGACGGGCTACATACCGTGACACTGGTAGAGACGCAATGGTATGCGTTATTTGTGTTTCCAAATGAAAGGCCGAGCATTTCTCCGTCTCCGTGGGTAGGTGTTCCTGTTTGCAATTAATCCATCGCAATCTATTTGTAAAACGTTCAGGTTGCGCATCCAAATGGTCCTGTCCACATTTGAGACAACGTGGCTCATTTTTGCAAAATTTGGCCCTATGGTGGAATTTCCCACAATTAGTGCAAACGACTACCCTAACATTGTATCGGTCCACCTGAAACCGTTGATAATGGAGATATATATGAAAAGATAAAGTTTGCGTGCGGAACGTGATCTTCAGTGAACGCGTGGGGATATATTGGGTTTCCCCATCTAACTGTGCCCGGCGATTAAAACGCATGATATGGTGCACTGGCAATTGTCCAGTCATGCTAAGATGAGTGCGAATCTCGTCGAGATCCACGCCTATATCTATTCCCTGTACCACTCCTGACACAAAAAGGTTATGTGAAGGTATGTATGATCGGGTATCGTGTATCGAATCAAAATCTGAATCTAAGAAGTCATTCGCTCCCTGTGCCGAGGCAAAATGTACTTCAAGTTGGTTAAACCCCGATTTGTTGCTATGCGTAACTCCTTTGGCGTGTAAAAACTGCCATTTACCCAGCTTTAAGGGGTGAAAATCCCTTATATTTTGGCTATTACCACGCACAAGCACAAAATAAGGGCCTGCGTCCGTGCGCATGTATCTTAAAGGTGGCTGTGGCGGATTCGTAGCCGAAGCAGCACGTGGTGCTATCCCCTATCCATTTGACTGGTGCTCCATCATAGGGGCATTGGACGGGTGTAATTGTTCCGCACTTTGAACCTGAGGGATTATCGGCGTGCTAGTAATCACCTCCGTCTCCATACATACAAACGGCGTCTCACACAGAATAGTCTCCTCTGCCGTCGCCATAGTACGGCTTGGCACCCCCTTGGGGGCTGCGCCCCTTTCTGGGACTCACAGAACCACGCACGAATACAAAAAAGAAAAATCACACTTACCAAAAGACGACAGCCACACTCTAACTATACGAAAATCAAGAAAACTACAAGAAACTGCCCAATACAGGAGTAAAGCGGTGCACGTGCAAACCTGCACTTCAGGCGAACACACTCTCCAACTTGTATCCCCACCCCTCCCCACTGAAGTCGATATGCACTATGCGCCTTGCCAACCTGCTGCCGTGCCGTTCCTAAGACGAATGTGCCTTCAAACATTACTTGCTTCCTGTATTGAACTCCTACAGACTCATCTTCCTGCCAACCAACTCATCCCTTTGGCGTTTTGCAATAACAAAAGGTTGGTATGGTTTAGCGACATGACGTAGAGCAAGGAGAGGCTAGCAGCAACATTATCGAACCAAACACACCACGTATAGCCAATGTTGCCAGGTGAAGCACACTAAATTTCTCCATGTTCATGATCCCCCCTTCACAGATTTCTTGACAAATATTCCCCTAATGTCTTCAGAAAAGCAAGTAATATTTAGTTATGTTAATAATATGTACTTTATTAATAGTTTCTAAATTCAGTACATTTCTAATTTACGTGCACTGTCTAACTTAGGATGTGATTCTTAGTGTCCATAACAATTAATAACACTAAATTTGCTTGTTGTGTCTACATTTCCAATTATACCCTTATTAAAATGTTTAACAGTTTCAAATACCTATTATAGGTTTAAGTTGCACTTTGAAATAGTAACTTACATACTTGCATAACCTGCTAAAATATGTTCTGTTTTTTAAAAAAAACTTTGCATATTATTAAATGCCATGTTTATTATTATTATTATTATTATTATTATTATTATTATTTATGTCGTTTCGTTTGATTATTATTCAAACAATAGAAATTTTCTCTTTACAGTCCTATTGCTCCTGTATTTGCAATTTCTTTCCTTGGTGTTACTGCGTTGGATACTTTACGAGCTAGATAATTATGGAAAGTGGTACTGCCCTTGTCTTAAATTCTGTTTTTTTTTGTTTAGTTACGTTTGCGATAGCTTTCATTAAAATAAGTGTTATATATTACAAAAGAGTTAGATGCAGTATTTGGTTCGCCGTCTAACAGGGAGATAACTTTTAACCACAGCCGCCTTAAGTCGTGATTTGCAGCAAGTTTATGATGATTAACTCCTTTTGATGTGTCCTTGGTATTGTTACAAAACGGCACACATCAATGGAAAGAGTGCCAAATGTGCCTTAGTAAGTTGGGACTTTTTACGAAAATGGTCCTGCAAATTTATATTTAATGCGTTTTCTTCTATGCCTAATTTATGTTAAAAGCATCTACTGTTTACCTTTTAATAATCCAAAGCAAACCTGTATACTAATTATAATTACCAATTACTACAAATATAACACCAAACTCGCAAGCAAGGTCATGTGTGACATTAACTGTATAGTAGGCTATCAACACCTCTGCCGTCAACTATCAGAAACTTCTGTTCGTTTGTCCCGTAAGCATTCGAACTTCGCCAGTCTGATAGGCATATACTGGGTTAAGATATAGTCTGTCTCTATATATACATACCTGATATAGTCAAGAAGCTTGAGGCGTTCTTATTTTTTGGCAGCTAGTGAGACTAGTTCGCGCAAGGTGCTCATCTATCAAGCTTGCCAACCATTTTCATTCTAAGGTAAAGCACATGGAACCTATCATCAAATTTTTGGCCTTTTGGATTGTACGTACCGATACCTTATTTTTAGAAACTATATCGTTATTTATATTGAAAATGAATATTTATAATAACTCACGTGTTTTACAGGCATGTTTTCAAGCTGCAAGCTACAGTTTTTAAAGACCCGGATTTATTTCTGCTGCCCAATGTGAACTCTTTTGTTAGTTACTCGTATAAATAAAACTTACAAGTGCTAAACCAAGTATGGAAACATAATGATCCTACATGATTTATATGTTGCAAAAAATATATTCATGCTATTTTCTATTCTTATTTTTAAACTGCATAAGCACCAACTGAATTTCAGACCTTCTAGTGGTTTACCGAGAAAAATGAGTGTCAGTTGGAGAATCTAGTGTTGTGCCCGCATTGTGCTATGGTTAATCAACGATTGTGGCACTGAATTATTCAGTTTGGCTCTGCTTTCTCAAACTTCTCCTATACATAGCTTATGTGAAAAAAATTAATCATCAGCTAGAAATAAAAATATGCATAAAAATAACTCGAGAGAAAATATATCGCAGAATGCTATCAAAGTATATTGTTATTCTCTAGGGTTTTAAGTAATATATATCGGACACAGAGCGCCAAAGAAAATTTTCGGCGGATTTTGAATCGTTTTCTGATTTCTTTTGAGGCGTGTCCTTCACCTTGCCTATCACAGAGCGTAGTGGTTTGATAACACAACAATAAGGAGGAAAAGAAGTGAGGCTGATGCCTTTGCTGTTATTGAAACAAAAACATGTTTATTGTCTCAACACCAGTCATGTCGTATACTAGCGAAATCATTCATGGGCGTATCGTGGGTATGTGGGAGGCTGGTTGTACTCAATGTGGCTAGATAACTAAGGTGAGCCACTCCGGGGTGGGAGCTGCCATTGGCTGCCCGCCTGTGACGTAAGTGAGAGTGAAGACGAGCGCGCGGAATACAAACACAGCGCAGTGAACACACTAAATTCCTCCCGATTAACTCCCAATTGTTTATTATTAGCACTTCTTCCAGGTTTTTTAAAAGGTATACTATTTCAGGGCATTCTACAAACATTGTGGGCTAGACATAAAGCAAAACAAATGGAAACTGCATTACATTAGTAATATATTTACGTATAAACAAAACTACTGGAACACATCCAGGACTTCAACGTAAACTGTAGGCGCTACAAGAGATTCAAACATACATTACTTTAGTACTAAAGGAAAATTTACAACTACTCTAAAGGAATCGCTAAATGGATATGCTGGTGTAATTTTTTTACCGTAAGAAATGAAAACAATAATTCCAGAATGCATTATTCTGTTACAGGATGTAAAAATGAAAAAGACATACCTGCAACATTCCACTTGTACTTGGACCTTCACTAAGTGCATATCCATGCCAATCGGAAATGAACTGCTACGGAACTGCATCTGGGAGCAGAATTTTCTTAACCGGCAAACCTAAAAGTTCACTCTTCAAATCCCGTTTACAGTTACTAGGAAGAAAGTGCACTGAACATACACGTGAATTATCAGCGTTAAATTTGTCAGTACGCTTACAGCGAGACACCCACACGCGCTTTAATTGTTCATTTTTTTTGGAAATGTGTGATAATTCACACCAAACGTTTTAAAACCGTAATTACGGTATTGTGCTACAGCACAATACATTCTACTCTTAACGTTCTTACTCATTGCACACCGACTTAAACACTTCACCAAAGCAGAGAAAACTGAATCTATACTCAAGATTCTAGTTTAAATATGTGTGTGCAACTTATTTGTTGAAGTGGGGGGGGGGTATATGACTGAGTGATAAGGAACAATGTACTTTCGTACATCTGTTGTTAAGTTGTGAAGTTTCCGCCAACATAGCGAGACAAAGTAGGATAATTGTACGTGACTTTTAAAGCGAAGAGAAGCTCAGATTAATATCTGTTGCCTTTTACGCAGTGAGCGGCATAATTATTTCAACGGAAATGCTGTTTTCTCTTACAGCCAAAGTTTAGCAACCTTTTTCCGTTCACTGTGGTTCTGTAAAAGATTCTGTAAAGCTTGCCAATTTCAGGGAACAATACCTTTGGCCCGCATTACATCTGTTTTCATGTTATGAGTCGGCCTACCTGCCAAAAAGTAAGTTCTTTATATTCCTCAGGAATGCGTATTAAACAGTATATTATTTTGAGCAGAAGCTATTTGAAGACCACGTATCATATAAGCATGATCCGGATTCAGATGACATGCCATCTTTTAATTCTTGCAATAAAGGTATTGCTTAAGTGTACATAAATCCTTATCACCGGTCCCATATTAAGAAATATATATTAGGTCATTTTGGTAGTTTGAAGTTTTCTATTTTGGATAATGTTTTTTTTCGATATTACATCATTAATTTGTAATTTCTTTGTCCTTTGCCGCTTTATTTGGTAACTTCCTTGCATAAGTATAGAGTATATAAAGATTATTGGTTGGTCTGGAAAGAGTTGTTTGTGGGTGGAGAGATGGTTATTGTCAGGGAAACAGGTATAACTACTGTTATGAATTCATGTTCAAAATTAGGGATGAGGAGGTCAGTTTTCCCTTTTTTGCTTAATAAGTGCGTATTGCTCTTATTTATGTATGACATGGACTGTGAAATCCTCTTCATTTGCAATAAACATTGCATATTCTGAGTTCTCAAAAGAGTTAATGCTACACTTTTGTAAGACCTGTTTAAAAACACAATAAGTTAGAAAATTAATTGAAAATATATTTGTTCTATGTTCTTGTTTGGAGAATCTGAAAAGCAAAGAAAATAATGTTCTTACTTGTTTGAAGAATCTGAAAAGGAAAGTAAGAAAATTTTCTTTTCTTTTCAGATTCTTTGAACAAGAACATTTTCACTGCTCTTTTACTTATTTTTTCTTCTTGTATAGGAGTTATATCAATATATAAATCAATTTATAACTTTCTGTACACTAATTTTAATAAATCAAATAAATCTCATTTTAAATAATTTTTTTGTAATTACAAAGTCATTTTGAAACAAATGTAGTCATTTTAAAAAAGAAATTAGTCATCAAAATCCGCGCCCTGCTTATAAAACACCGCTCTGACATTTTCTCTCATGTATTTACGTTCATCTCCTCTGTATTTGCTCACATAATATTGATTTGTTTCGTAAAGCCTCTCCTGCCAGTTTGGCGTGAAATTGTGTCCATGTTTTATACAAAATAACGAAAACTAAGATACGAGTAAGTTATTGCACTTTCCTTGCATAAATACTAAATAATATAGGCACCTAATTACAATTGGCAAGTTCCTTAGGTCTACCTCCATTTAAAAAGATCAGTGTAATATGTTTCAATGATCGCCAGTGCAATACACTAATACACCTCCTTTTAACAACACCCACTTTCCCGTGGGTGAAAGCATTACATTTGTGTGCTTTTAAGGGTATTGGTTGTGAGCGTATACTAAAGCATACAGGAAAGGTTGTTCTAAAATTAATATCCCCAAAATATTAAGGCTAGACGCATCCTTGTTCTTACTCTTTCAAGTAGGAAGGATCAAATGGGAACTATGTACAATTAATTATTCATTAATTAAAAAATTAAAACAACTTTATACTAGAAATAATTAAGAAACTAGGTTTATATAAGCACATTCTCAGCCTAAATAATGAACCCAAAATATCCAAATTCTGAACACATCATTCGAATGTACACTACTCTGTAAATTCGGTCTATTTGAAAATTGGAGGATATTTGCAAGACTTGCTGTGCAGATAACTGTTTTTCAGCATGTGTCCATTATCTACTTCAAGTAGTCGAATGTTATGTGAATTTAATTCATTTTTGGAGTTACTCTCTTCTGCCAAAATAGTTATATTAATAAAATTCTTTTTAAAAAATTATTTTAAATATGCATGTCGATTATTCATGCTTTTACCTAGACGCGAAAAAAAGTCTCGGAAAACATGCACATATATCAAGTTTTCAGCTATCATGACTTTTAAAACTGCTATGTTTAAGTCATATTACATAATAGCATGATCAACATACAGTTTCTCTCATTAAGCTGCGTTTTTCACAATCCATAAACAAACAATACAATTTAATTTCGAATCAAAGTTTAAGACCCGATAGCGTATAACGTTGAATTTTATATAGCGTATAACGTATTTTATTTTCGTTGCTAAAATTGGCCGAATAATGTGTTATCGGTTTTCTTTAACATAATATAATTAAAGTCAAGCAATAGCATAAACTAAGAAAATGGTTTTAAAGCTTGCAACTTAAAGCTTCTGAACTACTTTAATATAACAAATATCTGCTTTATATCTACATATCTCTCTTTCTTTGAATAACATGTATGCTGTAAGTCATCCCTCAAGACCAAATTTCATATACCGACAGCGTTTTAGTGAATATTTCAAGGAGAAATGAAATTGGCGCCAGTTGGGTATTTAGCTGTAAAAAGACAGGTTTGTGTTTATTATTTCCAAGACTAAGTCTAGTTATAGATGCCATTTTGTTTCAAGTAGTATAGGGTCGAAACAGATCGTATAACGAGAATATTATACGAACTTTCATGCCGAAAAGTACGGTGCAGAATACTGGCTAGCTAAAACTTCACTCTCGATGACGTCATGCAGCAGGCGGACCGAAAGCAGTACAAGCGAAAATGATGCTGGAAGAGACCCCCCTGGGTTGTACTGTTACAGCAATTGCAACGGCAGTACATAAAAGTATTTTACTTGATAAAAATATTCCAGGAAGATGGGGAATACGGTCTACATACTCATCAGGAAGTGGGCACACCCCGTAAAACTTCCGCAGATGATTATATTTGTTTACTGAACGCAAATTGCTCTTTTGTTATAATTTACTGATCATGTTTAGAAACTAGAGATACATATGTATATGATTTACCCGAATATGACATACATATTATGGCAATAAAATTGGGTTATATTTTGTCTATAACCCTGCTGTATTCCTATGATGAGTAATGTGTTAGTAAAGATATATTAACCAATTGTATTTCGAATTAGAGGGAAAACATTATAATTTATTTATTTATTATTTAGTTACGTTTGCTTCTATGCAGCAACAACCATTGATACCACTGTGAGAATACAGTTCTGTTTACTTTTTGTTATAAAGTGCTGCTTTGTTATGTATTTAATGAATACACTTCAGCCTTTAATTTGCACCCCCAGAAAATCTTCTCAAACTACACATTCTGCATTTCGCTATCCTGGGAGCTCAACCCCTTAGCTTTTAACCCTTTCAAAGGCGTGTCCTACACTAGCCGATAAGGTATGGCTACCAATCACGATAAGAGGTCTGTAGATAAATTGAATACACCCACTCTACCTCTTTCTCTTTTAGCCAATACGATCGAGAGTGTAAACATATATTTCGTTTCTAAGCCATTTTGTAACCTTTGTTGTGATTATTGGTGTAACTATTTAGCAGAAGAACTGGCGCACCGTGGCCTAAAGCAACCAATGACATGGCCATGGCTTCACAAGGCTACGTACAACGATAAATAATGTTACATAGACGCGGGCGCAGTGAGAGTTTCTTTGGTACTCTTTGTACATGTTGATGTTGAATTATTGTAAGTTTCCATCCGGATCATACACATTGGCAACATGAAAGCCGCTAGTGGAACATTGCATACTTTGTTCTTTGTTGTGAAATATTCCATTTTGTAAATTTCGATACCCAAATAAATCTATTCCAAACAGTTTTTCACTTCCAAATTTTTAATTACTTCACTTTACGCCATTTTGAACGTTGCTCGTTTGCCTACTTAATGGTGTAAGATGTAGTAATTAATGATTTAGAAGTAAAAACTGCCTGGAATAGATTTATGTTGCATATCGAAATTCACAAAACGGAATATTTCACACCGAAGAATGGTTAAAAGTATGGGAAATTAATACTGAGAATAGTCTGATAAACTTGGAAAAAGAAATTGTTTTCATAAAACTACAAGGTTGTTTGTATCATGGAGAAGTTAGAAATTTCAGGATCCAAAAATACTATTATTTTGCTTAGGAGTACCAAAAGTAGCAATGAAGTGTTAGTTCTTAAAAGTGATATAATTATTGAGGTTAACCTGAAGTTTTATAAAGTGAAAACATTATATAATAAGTATTATAAAAACATTCAAACAAAAGACCATCTTCAGCAAGAAAAATTTAGCTTGCTTTGATTAGAAGAGCAACACCTAGTTTATATCCAGAAGAGGTAAAATAAACGAGGAAAACGAGAAAAAAACTTTTATTTATGGACGATCTTTAACTGCTATGATTCATAGTGTTTCACTTTATATTAGCTTTATTTTTGGACGCTCTTTAGCTGCTATGCTTCTTAGCGTTACTTTTCATATTGTGCGTAAAATACCAGAAAGTTTGCTCAGAGGCCTCCTTCCCAGGCTTGAGGTTCTTATTCGTGTCGTAAATCTCCGTTACAGGACCGCCGACTTTACTTCCCTTCCGAAGAAAGCCATACTAAGGATTTTTACGCCCGAAAAAAATCCACAGTCCTCCGTCTGGTTTGGAACCGCGACCTCGGGAACTAGAGACTAACATGGTACCACTAGACCACGGAGGACGAGGAAAACGTGGAAGAAAAATAAGAAAAAATACCGTGTTAATGATCTTAAACACAAATAAAGTGACTAACGCGTAATAAAATCGATAGATACAAAAAATTAAAAAGGATTTAATGTACTGAATAATTAAATAATCTTGTATATAGACGTTAAAGATATCTTAGTTATCTCAGTACCTCAATAAATAAGTAAAGGAAGAAGAACCAACCAAATAGGTATGTTAATTTGTTGCATGGGAGAAAAAGACATGTTGTTATGTGAATTGCTTGTTAAGAATAATAGTAAGGCTCAAGGAGGGCGTGAGATCAGATTTATTCTTCTTCCGATTTCTGAACGATCTCGGAAGATGAATTCATATCTACATTAAAATCAAATATAAGTACTACTGATGCTGTTATACTTGACACAATTTATGAATGAAAACATCGTTCGCGATTACAGAACTATACACCTGAAAATAATAATTATTGCTCTTGTCATGCCAAAACTGTTTATGGTAGAATTTATTATGCTTTATTAAAATATTTAATTAAACAGATTGTTTAAATAGTACGAGGATGGTGTTCATTTTTCCAAAAGAACACAATAACGATCGTATATTTTGCCATCTACTGAGATGACCCTAGGAGTGCTAGTATCTCCTCAAATGATAAACCTATGCACATTTTCTGCATATTAAGCTTCGCGATTGCATTATTATTAGACTTTAGTATTACACGGTGCAAAGCAAAAGCCGCTGGTTGCATACAGCTAGAAATCAAACGCCAGTCGTTAAATGTCATTTAATACGGGAAAATATTTACTTTGCTTTCTGAGTCATTAAACCTTCATGAAACAGAATTTTCTTCAATACTTCAATTATTGTTAGAATTTTGTCTTAAAAACACAAATTTAAAAAAGAAATCCATGTAGTTCTGTACTCAGTTCTGTTTTTACGTGTAAGGACGAGGTGTATTTTAATTTGTGGCACGACAGCTTGATAGACCATAGGCTGCATGTATATGAGCTGTACGGCACGTAAATTAAAGAAGTTGGCTGCCCTAACGATTTTGTTTAAGTTAAGAGACAGATCGAAGTCCTTCATTTATCGTTTCAAGAAAGCAGTTCCTTTGTAAGTACTTCTGGTTTTTCTCTCCTGAGTGCACCCAGAACGATTCCCTCCGCCAAAAGAAACCTTTCTCCTACTTCTAGCATTTGTGATGGCATTTGCCGTAAAGAATACAATAACCAAAGGGACCCCACGCTATTGGTGGATGTTTAACATTGGAGCTCACAGATACTTCTTAAAATACTGTTTTATCGCATTATGCGTTAGTTTATGAACAGTGAGTTGGCAAGCTGTATTGTGATCAGTGTATTAAACGTGATTTTAAGAAGTATGGCATATTCTGATATGAAATGAATTAAACAAGCTCGTAACTTACAGAGTCTATAAGTTATACGATGGAGGGGAGGCACCTCGCACACTGCCACCTACGAGAGATCTTCTATAGCAACCACCCCGGGAGGAAAGGATGAAGTGAAGGAATCACAGTGTGCTGTTATATGTTCGTTTTATGCTTTGTATCTGTGTTATACATCCAGCCAGTCACTTTACGCTAATAACCAATGTAGTTGAGCGCCCTTAAGCTCCACCTCATCATCACCAGTCACTTTATGTTGCTTGTCCCCTTGCTTAACGCACTCTTTGGTGCTCTTTTTTTTCTCCTCTCTGCTTTGCTTGCGTGGCATGTGCCTTGGCCGTACGCGGTGTGTGGTGGATTTCTGTCGCATTGCAGGGTTAGCTCTCTGCCCGGCAACAAGTCATCCGGATTGTGGAAGTTGTTTTGGAATTGATTTAAGCAACTTCTTTTGTGATGTTTTGTGGATCGGCCTTATGTAAAGGTAGGCTTTGTTATGAGTTTATATCTTGGTAATGGTGAGTGAATTTTGGGGCGAAAACGTAATGTGTGTTTTTTGACACGAATTCGTAAAGTGACTGGCTCTTGAAATTGTTCATATGTTTAGTGTGTTTTGGTTCTTTTCTAGCTGAGTTATATTTTCAATACGTGATGTTCAGTGCATAGTTAGTTTGAAGTTACAGAAATTGTGTTGTGCTAATTATGGGAGCAGTAATTACAGTTAAAACCCAATCATGCTGAAATTTTGTAACTGAAAACAGTGTGGTATAGCACATCGTAGTCATAAAGCGTTACTGAGCTCCCAGTATTTGTATTTTTAATGTATGGTAAAGAAATGCAAGAATCAATTCATTCTTTACACAACTTATTCAAAGTATTATAAGAATCAGGAAAATTTAACTGTAACCACAAAGCATTGCTGACCTTCTAGCTGAGGTATATTTTCAATACGTGATTTTCAGTGCATGGTTAGTTTGAAGTTACAGAAATTGTGTTATGTTAATTATGGGAGCAGTAATTGCAGTCAAAAAACCCTACCATGCTGAACTTTGAAAAACTGAAAACAGTTGGGTTGTAAAGTACATCTAGCTCAGCTGGACTTTGAAGCTTGCTGTTCCTAGAAGTTCATAAAAGTCTGTTTAGGTCTTGATCAACATACTTGGCAAGTTGACTAGATAAGCATAATTACTATTTGTGAGACCAATGGTTCACACAAAAAAGGGGCAAGTAATGCTTCCAAGTTCTACTGTATTTTTTACAGTTTAAGAAAAGGTATCTGCTTATAACATATTGGTCTGATGTATATAGTGGCCTTGTTTTATAACGTTTCTAAATTTATTTTGTTTGTTGACTTTTTGTTTTACTTAATTTTTGCTTCATTTAAAACTTGCCTTACTGCTCTGCTCAATTGATGTTTTGGTTTGTTTACTATTTAGCCATCTTTGTTTTACAGTTATTCTTTTAAGGTTGCTTTACGGTTCTGGTTATTAATGTTTGTTTATTATTATCATTAAAGTACCATAAAAAGGAAGAGAGAAACAACTTATCAATAGTAGTATATTTTTGAGAGTTCTGGTTTCCATCTTATTTTTTTCCCCTACGGCACTCGTTAGGGCTTCCCTTTTCGCTTGGCCGGGGTTCCCTAACTCAGTCAAACCTTCTTAAGCGTCTGCATGGTTTCGCTGCCTTGTTCCAGTTTTATGTTTTGGGAGAAACAGTGGAACCATTGCAACAGGAGGCTGCAGGTGTCAGGCAGACAGACCACAGAGATGCGCGGAAGTCCCTAACAGTTCCTGCCTCAAAGACCTGCCCAGAGAGGTCTTTGAACATTCCGTAACGAAGCAGCCTTCTAGTGTCGACAAGGAATACTCTTTCCTTTGAGCAAGCATCCCCGCCATCTGTGCAGCACTACCATACGCCTCGAAATCTAGAAGCACACCTGAAACATGAGAACGAATTAGAATGGAAATGAAGTCGTGGTAGATTTCCACCAACCAACATGCAGCTATCGACCAGGGAAAACCAGGAAAACCCCAAAGCCGAAGTACGCAGTCGACGTGAATTGAACCCGGGATCTCGCGAATGCAGCCTCACATCTTACCGCAGAGCCATCTCGTTTGATATAGGATTCTATAGAAACTGTTTTATTTTACTGTAAAATGGAAAATCGGGGAATTTAATAAAAAGGATAACACATTTTGGTGTATATATTTCCGACCATAAGTTGTGCTGCTTGCGCAAAGGACTCATCGAAGGCTAACACATGTAGTCGATATCGAGGATTGCTTTAGGGAATTAACATGCAATGTTTGCATTACATACTGAAATGCCCCCTTATCATTATTTCCACTACACGCCTTATGGACGCGTGGTTTGACTCGCATAACTAAAAACTAGGGCCTTTTTTCTGCTGGATACAGAACGCATTAACTGAGTAAGTCGGAAGGGACTGCAAATTTTGCGTACTTTAGGTAGATCCACTAACTCTGTTTGTTAGCGAAGCGTTCATTGCATTTCAAGTGTTATTCATTGTGATTAAATGATATTTAAGCTATAATTTGCTTAATGGCCTAAACTCGCGTTCATTAATAATTGCTCAGATTTATAGATTTCAATTATTTAAATTTTTTCTCATCTTACGTTACATAAACTGGATTGATGAAAACAAATAATTTAATAACATCAGCAAGATGAAGTTGTTATTAGTAATTTTGTTACTGTTAATATCGGCTGTAGGCATTACTAATAGTATTTGCTACTATTTCTAAGAAGTGAAATCATAATAGCAGCGATTTAAAGAACTATCGAGGAAAGTTAATGCCGAAATATTGATCGAATGTTTCATCTTTAATTCCCTTAAGCTCAAACAGTCTTCTAGACGCTGCCTTCCTCCATCTCCCGCGAACATTCCGAAACAAGACAAGAGCTCTATATTAGCAAGCTTGCTCGCGAAATCAGTAAGTTAATGAGTTCGATTTGTTGATGTGGCATAAAGACTGTCCGAGTTGTGGTGTATAGGCTGATTTTTTCGTTGTGACACGCTTATGTAGTGCTCAGTATTTGGATAAGTCCATTTATCTTATGGGAGGTGCGTTGGGTCAGTAGCAACAGAGCAGCAGGCGCGTGCACAGCGTAAGATAAGGTGATATCACTACGCCTTCAGAGTGACTGTTCGACGCAAGGGGAATATTGCCAGCCGTCTCCCACACCCTAGACTACCTTCTCCTCCACTGCGTTTCTGTCTTTTCACGATGAAACACTGACCTGTGCAGTAAGTGCTGCTCAGCACATCACAAAGTGAAACAGCAAAGACGTAACGGTAAATAAGTCGCAATAGTAAAGTGAAGTGACATTGAAAAATTGAATAAAGTCACAATAATATGGGAGGAAGCTGAACTCCGCAGGAGTAGAAAACAAATGCCATGCAACGAACTCCGTCAGAGTGGAAAGTTGTTATAGAAAGAACTCAGAGTAGGAAGTAAATCAAGGAACGAACTCCAACCGAGTAGGAAGTAAGGGCGGTAGTCATAGTCGATTTTGGTCCGGCCCAACTTGCTACTTCCGGTGGATTTACAACGGACCATCGATTTTCTTATTCATAGACCGGGATTTGCGTTGGTCCTGGGATCAAACCCTTGGTCGGGACCAAATTTTGGCCTACCTCAGAGGGGTAGATTAAAGGCAGACCATCTTTACAAAATGGATGACTTTGGAGTAATGGGCGTGGCTGCTTGCGTAGAATTCGCAAAATGAGACGATGGAATAAAACTATTTACCAAAATTAGACCTGATGTTATTTCCGGGAGTCTTTGAGACGCGATCAGATAATTCTAGACGCTGCCTTCCTCCATCTCCCGCGAACATTCCGAAACAAGACAAGAGCTCTATATTAGCAAGCTTGCTCGCGAAATCAGTAAGTTAATGAGTTCGATTTGTTGATGCGGCATAAAGACTGTCCGAGTTGTGGTGTATAGGCTGATTTTTTCGTTGTGATACGCTTATGCTGTGCTCAGTAATTGGACAAGTCCATTTATCTTATGGGAGGTGCGTTGGGTCAGTAGCAACAGAGCAGCAGGGGCGTGCACAACGTAAGATAAGGTGACATCACCACGCCTTTAGAGTGACTGTTCCACGCAAGGGGAATATTGCCAGCCGTCTCCCACACCCTAGGCTACCTTCTCCTCCACTGCGTTTCTGTCTTTTCACGATGAAACACTGACCTGTGCAGTGAGTGCTGCTCAGCACATCACAAAGTGAAACAGCAAAGACGTAACGGAAAATAAGTCGCAATAGTAAAGTGAAGTGACATTGAAAAATTGAAAAAAGTCACAATAATATGGGAGGAAGCTGAACTCCGAAAGAGTAGAAAACAAATGCCATGCAACGAACTCCGTCAGAGTGGAAAGTTGTTATGGAAAAAACTCAGAGTAAGAAGTAAATCAAGGAACGAACTCCAACCGAGTAGGAAGTAAATGTTTTAGAACAATTGCGTAGAACTGCAGAGTGATTACTCGACACTTCCAAAGTGGGAAGCGTTCCGTTGAAATGACTCCGATTTCAAGTGTTACAGAAATAGGTGCTTTCGAAAGTGCGTCAATTTCTACGTGTAAGAAAAACCTTTTGTCAACAATAAGTAGATTGCTCATCAAGTTAAAAGACAGCACAAGTGTTCAAGGTGGTGCTACAGGTCCCAGAAAAGGTTATAAAACATTTCGGATTCAAGTGGAAGAAAACGAAATAAAATAGGAATATGATCCCAGCAGGACCTTACTCTTCTTCGGAGTTACAAACCAGAGGTTCCAACTGTAGTGTATGAAGATGAGTTGTACATACACAGCAGTCACACAACATCTGGAGTGACGATAGCGAATTGCGTCAGCAGGCACCTGCTTCCAGGGGACAAGGACTTATCATCGTTCATGGTGGTGGAAAGTCGCAATAAAACACAGGAGATTTCCATCAAGAAATGAATGCACAACACTACATGAAGTGGAGCAACAGCATGTTGATACCTAAAGTGCCGGCTGATTCCGTTCTGGTTATGGACAATGCTTCTTGCCATAACACTCTGACTGACATACCACCTACCCCAAATTCTTTAAAAGAGGAGATGAGAGCTTGGTTACTTAAGCACAGTATAGCTTTGATGAAAACACAAGTTAAACAAAGGTGAATAACTTAATTAAACCCAACAAACCTCTTCACAAATCATACATACTTGACTAGATATTAATGCAATGTACTTAGACTGCCACCGTATCACCCAGATCTAAACTGAATCGAATTAATCTGGGCTGGCGTTTAAAAACTGGGTGGCATGCAGAAATGCCACTTTTAAATTAAACGATGTGGAGCAGTTGTGTCGCCAGCGACTTGCAGAATTTGGAAGGTCATAATGGGCAAATGTATGTCGACATGCTGAAACTGAGAATCATTATTTCGAAAAAGATGGAATTATAGAACGTCAAATAGAAAGAATTCCCATTCAGGATGATGGTGCAAAAGGTAGCGAAAGCAATGATGAGAGCAATGTGATATCAGCAATGATGAGAGTGATTCAGCAGAAGAGGAAGAATTATATTAGGTGTGAAAGAATTGGAGGCAGATGATTGTCAGTGTTTTTGTTAAGCGCTTTTTACAGCGATAGATTTCAGTATACTGATATAAGCTTTATCAATGCAACGCAGTGTAGTCCAGTGTACGGATATTTGACATTGACTGTCCCACGTACTCCTCCAGCACCATTGACCGATCACCTTCTGATGTGGTAACTCGCTTCATATTTGTCACTAACATTTTCATATGTCCTGAACTTTTGCGCCAATTGTGACGTCGGAGGACTTTAGGCTTGTGCGGGAAACGGTGCTATTGTGCCGGCTGGGTTTTACCATGGTTTGTTGTATTGATATTTAAACTAATTACCTTGTAGCTCCCTTGATTGCATAAAAAAAGGTTTCACTCCTGAAGGCGGCAGGTCCCTCTGTCTTTAAACTGGGAGGCGGGACCCTGAGGTGAGCAAGGCCCAGGACAGGACTCCCACCTAAGACGGGGTGGCGCCTAGGATATGAGCATACCATTGGTGACATCTGTAATGGTGGAGGAATTTACCGCGATGGTAAACAAATCCTCAAGCAAAACACCTAAGTTAATGGGAAAAAAGTAGTGGAGTTTTGAGGCTCTCGCCACTTGGTAATTACTAGAAGAGAGGAAGGAAAGAAGTTTATATCGGCGAGCCCTTTACAATTCCAAATAAAACTGCTGGTCCGGTAAAACCTTGTATGAGTACTCGTAATGACATGCTCCTCGTTGAAGCATATTCAGCATTCTAGATAGCTTGAAAATTTGAATGTCAATTGGCGTTTCAGCATGGTCAAAGTCTTATTTATATGAGCGCCAACAAACTGTTGTGTGTGCTAATAGATCAAACCCATCTCGGTGGAAAGAAAACGAAAGCAAGTTTACAATGATCAGTGCTCGGATTTTTGTTGTTTGCTAACTACATAAAAGACACTATAAGACATTGTACACATAATCTTTTTGTTGATGACTTGCAGCTGTATTTACACACGGACTCTAGTAATTTAAACGACTGTATTAAGGCTGTAAATGAAAATTTAAATTCACTAACGACCTCGTCATTAAAATATGGACCAAAGCTGAACACAGGAAAGTTACAAGCAGTCATTAAGGGTTGTTGATAACTGTGAAATTGGATAACATAGAGCACCTTGCATTATAACTTTGAAATCCCATTTCAAAACACTGTGAAAAATGTTGATATGGAACAAAATTTAAACCGGAACACGCAAAAAAGGATTCTCAATGTTCCATCCTTTAAAACCCATGAATGACTTTCTGCCAATTTCAATTAAGAAAATATCAATACAAACGCTTTTGATGGCCTATTTTGACTATTGCGACTTCCTTTTTACTATGCTAGCTGAAATTTCGACTCTTAAGACTTCAGCGGGCTAAAAATACACGTGTACGCTTTATATGCAACCTCCGTCGATTTGATCATGTTACATCATCGTTCGAATTGCTGCATTGGCTCCAGCTTATGGAATGAAGAAATCTACATTCCTTATCACATCTCCATCAATTTCTTCATTCCTGCATCCCAAGTTATCTAAATGTTCGCTTTCTATATCCGTCTGACGGTCATCATCGAGAAGCTTGTCTACGAAACTGTTCCATTCTTGCTACGCCTGCGCATAACGCAATCTTCTATTCATCATCATTCACCGTATCATTAGCTCGTCTTGGAATTCCCTGATGGAAAACATAAGGAACTGACGAAACGTTACGCAGTTCAAGAGGGAAGCTTAGGGTATACATTTATAGTTCAACCTAATCTACTGCACTATTATCGTGATAAACACATCGCAACATTAAATTATTATACAATTATTTTATGTACTAGCAACTCATGTTTCAGGTTGAAATATCAAACCATTTGGGGTAATCTTTTACCTACGTCAACATTCCGATTAAAAGCATTTTTGTTATTACTTTTTTCATTTCTTTATTTTACTATCTTTGTGGGACTTTGTATGTTTTTATGTTGCATTAAATTGATTTTTTTCTTAATCTTAACATTTTGTTACAAATTCGTATAACTATATTTTACTAGGTTTTATTGTATTGTACTACCTAGTAGAGTGGAAGAGAAAACCTCATACCTTAACTCATACCAGGGTAAATAAATAACACTCAGAGCAAATATGTTAGCCAGCTATCCTGTACGTACAGGATCTTGAATCCTTCACATGATGTTGTAAACACACGTGCATTGGAAGTTATAGCCAAAGAGGAGATTCAGGAAAATCTTGAAGATCAAGGCGTGACATGTGTATATCGGGTTCAGCGAAAAGAAAGAATTGGATTCGGACCCTGTTCCTTAACTTTGGTCGGGTAGATCTTCCTAGTACAGTATTAATGCAGTATATGAAGCCACTGAAGTTAGGCCACATACACCGAACCCGCTGAGATGTAAGACAGAGCGATTTGGACACATTAGTGATGTTTGTAACGGTGAATCTACTTGCGTTAACTGTAGAAACATCTCACACCATGGAACATGCAAATCAGCTCCAACATACGTTAACTGGAGCGGTGAACACCCACCAAGTTCCCGAAAACGCCCCTTTTTTACAGAGGAAAAAGCGGTCCAAGAGTTCCGGGTTACGGAGAACGTGTCCTTCTCGAAGCCCTGAAATTCCTGCGTATCCCCAGCTCTCTGTCCCGTAGTCCGGTGTTTATAACTCAGTTGCTGCTAAACCGGTACCGAGTAGGGGGTTCGCAACTCAGATCAGCGATATTAACGGGGCGACCATTTCAGAAAATATTCTCGTAGCTAGATCATTCCAAAGCTTTTAAATCAAAAGCGACGGCTGCATCAACATCTGTCAAGTCCGTTACTAAAAACATCGCATCAGTAAAATCACCGCCAAACTCAAACAATAAAAGTAGCAAGCCCGTAACATATGTCGCCCATTAAGCTCAGTAACAGCAATGACAGAAGGGATTTCTTGAAAGTGATAAGTCTGCACACAGAGCATCAAAGGGGAAGCAAATTCCACGATCAACTCCTCGAAGATCCTCTTCTGAGGAATTTTTTGGGCAGGACTCAGATCAGCGATATTCACCTTCGATGATTTGTTCTTACACTGGGTTCGAGAACTCTCGTACCGAAGTTTTCTATCGGAAAAGGATCTTCACCCGGGGAGGAGATGGAGCGGAGGATTCTGTGCACCCTGTCAGGACAGTGAAAAATAGACGGTATGAGCATACAGGAAAAGGTGTTAGCCCGACACCAACGAAAAAGGGTAAATTAATTCGACCACCGCTGTCTTCAACGTAGTGGACTCAAGATTGGTAGCATATCCCATTACAATTACTACGAAAAATCCAAGAATGGAACTTACGTGGAATTAGAACACATCAACCAGTGCTTGAACCTCTGCTCAACAAGAATGAGCGTTTGGCCGTATGTTTGCAAGAGACTAAGCTCCGTCTGCAAGACAGCTTTCAAATCAGGCGGTATACCACACTACGGTATGATCATATACCGGAGGTGGGTATTCGCTCACACGAGGGCACTATGACGCTCTTAACAGATGATTTAATCGTGGAGTCTGTATCCATAGTCTGACATCCAGTTAGTCGTTGTAATGATTAAACTGTCATGCTTCCATGCAATATTTGTACCTCCATCTTACGACCTGTCGCTCACTCATTTAGATCTGTTCCACAGTTACCAACACCATTTCTGTTGGTGGGAGACGTCAGTGCCTATTTTGGACTCACCTCGGGCTTGTGCGAGAGGCAAATTAAGCGCTGAATTCTTAAATACTTATGACCTAGCTTCTCTGAACATCAGAGAGCCTACATTTCTTTCAGGCTCCTGTTATAGTTTTTCCCATCTTGATTTAGTAGTTTGTTCCCCACAGCTAGAGTTTCCTTACAATGAAACGTCATCTCTGATTTACACTCTGGTAACCACTTACATGCCTTTTTAATCTCTTAACATAAGATATCTTTTCCACACGTTAGCCTGGATGGCGTTTAGATGAAGCCAACTGGAACCTTTACTCCCAGTTGACTGCCTTTAATTGCAATGAACACGATT
The DNA here is from genome assembly GCA_030765065.1 of Deroplatys truncata. Classification (NCBI taxonomy): domain Eukaryota; kingdom Metazoa; phylum Arthropoda; class Insecta; order Mantodea; family Mantidae; genus Deroplatys; species Deroplatys truncata. The sequence goes on along the minus strand of CM060984.1, from coordinate 33,274,802 downwards.
CTGTGAATGTTTTAGCCGAACGTCTCACAGATACGATTCTTTCTGCTACACAGCAATTTATTCGTTCGTCCACTGGCCATCCGCGTCGATTTTCGGTTCCTTGGTGGACGGATGAATGCCATTTGCACTCGCAGTCGTGTTTTTGGGGTTTTCCAGGGTCATCATACACCGGATAATCTGATCCCATACAAGAAAATTCCAATGCATACAAGAAAATTCCGCAAAATCCACCCGCATACGAATCCCCAGTCTTAAAACAGCTGCAGGGGCTGTTGATTCATTTGGCAGTGCTTTCGCTCAAGCGTCTAGCTCCTTGCATTTGAGACTCAGGTGGTATCTCAAGGTTTCTCGTTTCGCCCTGGAAACCTTATACATTACAATCGAAATTTCACCATGCTGGAGTTAGAACATGCTCTTTCATCTTCGCGACTATAAGGACTAGGATCAGATGGTATCCACGTGCGAATGTTGCATCAGCTCTCCTGAAGGTAAGGCTTTCCCGCTCGAGGTCTATAATCGTGTTGGCGTTGACAATCCTAGAAAAGTGGCGGGAGGCCACCATCATATCCATTTTGAAAGCTGGAAAGTCATCTAGTCCTATTTTCCTCACCAGTGGCTGGAAGCTCACAATATACTGACCAACACCCAGTGGTGTTTTTGAAAATGCCCGTTAAACCGTGGACCACCTGGTATGTTTACATAGATCATGAACGGAATCGCAAAGAATTGTCAAACCTTTGGGATATTTTTCGACTTCACACAGGATTATGATACGTGTTGGCGAGCAAGATGCGACGTTTCCTCGGGAACTTTTTAACCCTTTTCCTCAGGAGAACGGAGTGTCTCAGGGATCGGTACTAAGCGTTACACTGTTTGCTACAGCAATTAATTCGATCTCGAAATGTGTTCCTCTAGAGGTATCGTCATGATTATTCGTCAACGACTTAATGCTTATTCGTAGAGGTCCGAATTCAAACCCGGCGGAGGGCAATAAATATTTTGGGGCGTAAAGATTGTTAGCATGACTTCCTTCAGAAGGGAAGTATAGTCCCGTATCGTAGATTTACGCACCTAAAACAACCCCATGCCCGATAAACGGTCCTCGGATCAAAATTGTCTGGTGTGTTGTTACGCCCAGTATAGAATGGGACGATATTGGCCAAGTAGTTACAGAGCGTCCATAAATCAAAAAAATTAGACGACTAACTCGTCTATTGTACTTCTCACTGTACGCCGTATGAAGCAATGTTTACACAAATCTCGAAAATGGAACTCTAGAGTCCGTATCTCTGAGGAGTCCATCTGCGTTAGCTTCTGGCGCCGTAGGAGACCATAGGACCATCGCTTCCGTTCGGTCCAGATTTACTTAAGATGAGATTCCTGGGTGGACATTTCATAGGAAACTTAGCTGGTCATCGCATATAGCACAGCTTAAAGGGTGGTGTGACCGTTCTCTGAATATCTTGCGGGTATTAAGTGGCAAATTTTGGGGAGCGGATGGGAGAGTTTTTTCGCGCACTGATTCGATCCAGGTTAGACTAGGGCTGTATCTTTACTCTTCAGCACGACCATCGTGCTGAGAAGATTAAACACAGTCCATGATCGGGGCATTCGTGTGGCTGTCGGAACTTTTCCAACTAGCCCAGTTATAAGTCTTTATCGGCGTCACATCGTGTTAGGCAATTGCCTGTGGGCTTGAATGTATGCCTACGCACCTAACGTTCGCTTCCTTTTTTCAATATCGCCCTGGACCAACGTTATAAGATTAACTCCAGTAGTCCAAAGCCTGTAGGTGATCTGTTCCGGGAGCTTCTTAGAAAGCATATTGAAATGCCTTGCACGTTTCCTAAGCGGAAGAGGGAGTAAACCCTTGGTTATGTGCGACATCTCACGTAGATTTTAAGATGACGGCATATCGGAAAACCAATGCCTGTTTAGTATCCTTACTTGTTTTTTGGCAGGTTACAATGACCTAGGAATATGTTAAATGTAAAGTAATTGATAATAGTAAACTTTGGACTCTAATATACATTTAAGGAAGTGTGTGGGATTATAGGTAAATTCGTTTTACAGAGAACCTAGCGACATAAAATTAAGTCCTGATAGACCACAAAAAGGACATATCTTGGATGGGATATATAATGCACAGGACTGAATTAACTAAAAAGCACATATTCTGGATGGGATATATTATGAACAGGACAATGCTAAATGAAACGAACATATCCTGGGGTGGGATATATAATGCACATGATAGAATTTAACAACAAGCGCATATCCTGGATGGGATATATTATGCACAGGACAATGCTAAATGAAACGAACATATCCTGGGGTGGGATATATAATGCACACGACTGAATTAAACAAAAAGCACATATTCTGGATGGGATGGATTATACACAGGACAATGCTAAATGAAACGGACATATCCTGCGGTGGGATATATAATGCACAGGACTGAATTTAACAAAAAGCACATGTTCTGGATGGGATAGATTATGAAAGGACAATGCTAAATGAAACGGACATATCCTGGGGTGAGATATATAATGCACAGGACTGAATTTAGCAAAAAGCACATATTATGGATGGGATAGATTATGCACAGGACAATGCTAAATGAAACGGATATAATTCCTGGGATGGGATATATAATGCACAGGACTGAATTTAACAAGAAGCACATATCCTGGATGGGAGAGATTATGCACAGGACAATGCTAAATGAAACGTACATATCCTGGATGGGATATCATCTTGAGTTCTGTGTACTTAATTTTAAAATGTGATGTTAGGACAGCGTTTTCCTGGGCCTACTATTGAACGATACACCTAAACTTATGTTGTTGATTTACAAAACCATGTGTAATCAAGATTTCTCTTATGTTTTAATTAACTGTAACTGAGTAGTGTTATTAAGAGGCCTAAATGACATGATAGTCAATGCATCTATCATATATATGCCCAGGTCTTTCATTCCTTATGCTTCTGTTGGAAAAATGCTGAGGAACAAGTCACAAAATATAATGTTAGCTGTATTATAACACCAATCCATTAGGCAGCTTGTTACTATTCATACACACATACACACACACATACACACAGATATGAAAACATTTTCAGTTCAGACAAGTATAAAATACATCAATGGGTCTATTTTTAGAGTGCAAAAGCTTGTTTTAACTTAAATAACATAATTTGCACTACAAGCTTTAGGCTTGCTGAAATGTGTTATTTCAAGTGTATACCTATCCCTATATTTTTATATAATGTGCAACACTTTTTAAGAGAGAAGTGAATTAAATCTGTGGAATAGGCTTAACCTATTGTCCGAGTATCCCATGCTAGCCTTGGATGAAAATTCACTTTGCTTCCCATTCCTTTCTAGTACACATTGCGGACTGCTCTAAGAATAAATCACAAATATGTTAAGTTCTCTGTCGCTATTTCATTCTTCTCCACCATTTGACAAATGCGCTGCTTTAAACTCTGCCATTTTTACGCTCAAAGCCAAGCCTACTGTTGGCTTGAGCTGTGAATGAAAGATAAAACTTTTCTTGGGTAGACACATTTCATGTAAACATCCTACTTTCTGTAATGGAGACTTGTCTGAGAGCTGTGTGTTAAACATAATGCTTTTCTCAGGTAGACACATTTCACGTAAATACTCTACTTTCCATATATATGACTTGCTTCAGAGCTGTGTGTGAAACATAGCGCTTTTCTGAGGTACACACATTTCATGTAAATATCCTACTTTCTCAATTCTCACAAACAAGCCACCTGCATCTGCACCAGATGGAGTAGATCTACCATCAACATCCTATAAAGTAAGAGAAGCACCAAGAGCAATAAGCAACTTCACGACAGGAACATGTCCTTTAGAAAAAGCTGGTGGAAGAGAGTGCCACCCTTATCTGCCTTAACATTAACGTCTGTACCCTTGTCAAGAAGATATTCACATATTGTTGTATATCCTTGCCTTGCTGCATTATGTAGAGGAGTATATTTCTTATTGTTAATTATTGCAACAGAAGCACCATGAGCAATTAACAGCTCCACAACATGAAAATGTCCTTCAAAACAAGCCAGGTGCAGGGGAGTGTTATCCTCACCACTCTTAACATTAATGTCAGCACCCTTGTCCAGAAGATACTCACATATTACTGTATGTCCTTGCTGTGCTGCATTATGTAGAGTATATTTCTTATTGTTAATTATTGCAACAGAAGCACCAAGAGCAATTAACAGCTCCACAACAGGAAGATGTCCACAACAAGCCAGGTGAGGGGGGTGTGATCCTCATCATTCTTAACATTAATGTCTGCATCCTTGCCCAGAAGATACTCACATATTGCTGTATGTCCTTCCTGTGCTGCATTATGTAGAGGAGTATATTTCTTATTGTTAATTATTGCAACAGAAGCACCACGAGCAATTAACAGCTCCACAACATGAAAATGTCCTTCAAAACAAGCCAGGTGCAGGGGAGTGTTATCCTCACCACTCTTAACATTAATGTCAGCACCCTTGTCCAGAAGATACTCACATATTACTGTATGTCCTTGCTGTGCTGCATTATGTAGAGTATATTTCTTATTGTTAATTATTGCAACAGAAGCACCAAGAGCAATTAACAGCTCCACAACAGGAAGATGTCCACAACAAGCCAGGTGAGGGGGGTGTGATCCTCATCATTCTTAACATTAATGTCTGCATCCTTGCCCAGAAGATACTCACATATTGCTGTATGTCCTTCCTGTGCTGCATTATGTAGAGGAGTATATTTCTTATTGTTAATTATTGCAACAGAAGCACCACGAGCAATTAACAGCTCCACAACATGAAAATGTCCTTCAAAACAAGCCAGGTGCAGGGGAGTGTTATCCTCACCACTCTTAACATTAATGTCAGCACCCTTGTCCAGAAGATACTCACATATTGCTGCATGTCCTTGCTGTGCTGCATTATGTAGAGTATATTTCTTATTGTTAATTATTGCAACAGAAGCACCAAGAGCAATTAACAGCTCCACAACAGGAAGATGTCCACAACAACAAGCCAGGTGAGCGGGGTGTCATCCTCATCATTCTTAACATTAATGTCTGCACCCTTGTCCAGAAGATACTCACATATTGCTGTATGTCCTAGCAGTGCTGCATTATGTAGAGGAGTATATTTCTTATTGTTAACTGTTGCAACAGAAGCATCACGAGCAATTAACACCTCCACAACAGGAAGATGTCCATAATAGCAAGCCTCAAGCAGGGGAGTGGCACCAGCATCAGCCCTAACATCAACATCTGCACCCTTGTCCAGAAGATACTTACATATTGCTGTATGTCCTTGCTGTGCTGCATAATGTAGAGGAGTATATTTCTCACTGTCAATTATTGCAACAGAAGCACCACGAGCAATAAGCAGCTTCACTACAGCTAGATCTCCATTAGAACAAGCCTTGTGTAAGGGGCTGATCTTCTCATTATTTCCAACATTTATCTCTGCCCTCTTGTTCAGAAGATACTGACATATTGCTAAACGTCTATATTGAGCTGCATACTGTAGAGGAGTGTTGTTACTTGAGTTGCCTAAATTAAGAGAAGCACCACGAGAAATGAGCAACTTCACTACAGAACTATGACCTTTATAACAAGCTTGATGTAGGGGTGTATTCTTCTGTTGATCTACAACATTCACGTCTGACCCTTTGTCCAGAAGATGTTCACAAACTGCAACATTTCCAAGTTGTGTTGCATAATGTAGGGGAGTTCTGTCTTTATTTTCTAAAACATTTGCATCTGCCCCCTTGTCCAGAAGCTGTCCACATATTGAAGCATATCCAAGTTGTGCTGCATAATGCAGAGGGGGGTTATTTTTAGCATCTACAACATTTGCATCTGCCCCCTTGTCCAGAAGATGTTCACAAACTGCAACATGTCCAAGTTGTGCTGCATAATGCAGAAGGGGTTATTTATACCATCTGCAACATTTGCATCTGCCCCATTGTTCAGAAGATGTCCACAAATTGCCACATGCCCATGTTGTACTGCATAATGCAAAGGTATACTTTGCAATAAATCACGCAACTCAAGTGAAGCACCACGAGAAGTGAGCATCTCAACTGCACTAGGATCACCATCAGAACATGCCACATGCAGCAATGACATCCCCTGTTCATTTACTGCAACAACATCTGCCCCATTTCCAGAAGATACTCCTGTATCGCTGTATGTCCATGCTTCATTGCATAATGTAGAGGAGTATAGATGTCTGAGCTATATATATCAACAGAAGCACCACGACAAATCAGCAGCTTCACAACAGGAAGACGTCCTTCGGAACAAGCCAAATGTAGAGGTGTGATAGTGTCTTCGCCAGCATCAACTTCTGCTCCCTTGCCCAGAAGATGTTCACATACTGTAACACGCCCATGCTGTGCTGCATAATGTAGAAGAGTTTTGCCTCTACCATCTACAACATTAACATCTGCTCTCTTGTCCAGAAGATGTTGACAAACTATAACATGCCCATGCTGTGCTGCATAATGTAGAGGAGTTCTGCCTGTACCATCTACAACATTAACATCTGCTCTCTTGTCCAGAAGATGTTCACAAACTATAACATGCCCATGCTGTGCTGCATAATGTAGAGGAGTTTTGCCTGTACCATCTACAACATTAACATCTGCTCCCTTGTCCAGAAGATGTTCACAAACTGTAACATGCCCATGTTGTGCTGCATAATGTAGAGGAGTTTTGCCTGTACCATCTACAACATTAACGTCTGCTCCCTTGTCCAGAAGATGTTGACAAACTATAACATGCCCATGCTGTGCTGCATAATGTAGAGGAGCTTTGCCTGTACCATCTACAACATTAACATTTGCTCCCTTGCCCAGAAGATGTTCACTAACTGTAACATGCCCATGCTGTGCTGCATAATGTAGAGGAGTTTTGCATGTACCATGTACAACATTAACATCTGCTCCCTTGTCCAGAAGATGTTCACAAACTGTAACATGGCCATGTTGTGCTGCATAATGTAGAGGAGTCTTGCCTGTACCATGTACAACATTAACATCTGCTCCCTTGTCCAGAAGATGTTCACTAACTGTAACATGCCCATGCTGTGCTGCATAATGTAGAGGAGTTTTGCATGTACCATGTACAACATTAACATCTATTCCCTTGTCCAGAAGATGTTGACAAACTGTAACATGCCCATGTTGTGCTGCATAATGTAGAGGAGTTTTGCCTGTACCATCTACAACATTAACATCTGCTCTCTTGTCCAGAAGATGTTGACAAACTATAACATGCCCATGCTGTGCTGCATAATGTAGAGGAGCTTTGCCTGTACCATCTACAACATTAACATTTGCTCCCTTGCCCAGAAGATGTTCACTAACTGTAACATGCCCATGCTGTGCTGCATAATGTAGAGGAGTTTTGCATGTACCATGTACAACATTAACATCTGCTCCCTTGTCCAGAAGATGTTCACAAACTGTAACATGGCCATGTTGTGCTGCATAATGTAGAGGAGTCTTGCCTGTACCATGTACAACATTAACATCTGCTCCCTTGTCCAGAAGATGTTCACTAACTGTAACATGCCCATGCTGTGCTGCATAATGTAGAGGAGTTTTGCATGTACCATGTACAACATTAACATCTGCTCCCTTGCCCAGAAGATGTTCACAAACTGTAACATGCCCATGCTGTGCTGCATAATGTAGAGGAGTTTTGCATGTACCATGTACAACATTAACATCTGCTCCCTTGCCCAGAAGATGCTCACATACTGTAACATGGCCATGTTGTGCTGCATAATGTAGAGGAGTCTTGCCTGTACTACCTACAACATCAACAACTGCCCCCTTGTACAGAAGATGTTCACTAACTGTAACGTGACCATGTTGTGCTGCATAATGTAGAGGAGTATTGCCTTTATCATCTACAACATTCACGGCTACTCCTGGGGCTATGATAGTCTTCACCTCTGCTTCATTTCCATCTGTTGACAATATAAACATCTGTTCAACTCTTGCAGCAACATTTTGTGTGTCACGTATGTTTGTTACATACGCTTGCAGCTGCAACAGAACAAAATATAAATCACTAATTGCAAAGTAACATTAAAATGAATTCCCCGTAACAAGACATTTCAGAACAAGCATATTGGTAAGAAAATGACTAAATGCATTTGAATCCTATTGTACATTTTGAATTAACACATACGGTTACTATATCAAAATTAAGTATTTCAACAACTCTGGCTCAAATTATACAAACTATGATGAACAAAACATGAAATGTCAATAAAGTTCTATTTAAGGTGTACTTAATGGTGTATAAATCTAATTTACCATTACTTTACCCAAGTTAACAATACCACCCGACTTTAGATCTCTTTATCGCATCCCAGACACATAGCTACTTGTCGTAATCGAACTACTTTTTCAACTTAAACCTATTATCTGCCTAAAGTATTTAAAGAATATCAAGAACACATTTTTGCAAGCATATGTACATAGAAGGTTACCTTTCATGTTTGACTCATCACAAGGGCTTATATAAGCATTACTGCATAGTTTATTGGTTGGACTTTAGCTATGTTTTTAGTTGCATAACACCATTTTCACAAATGGTTAAAATTCTGAGTTTTGTAATTATGGCGTAATCTGAGTTTACTTCTTAGCCACAAGCAATATGTATTAATCAGGCGTATCTGACCTTAACATTACACTTGTAGCTAGAGATTAAAAAGCAATTATTTTGCAGTAGAAGAATGTCACTGGATAGGTGTGGCCATTATATTAAAACTACTATGCATAGGATTTTCCTTAAAATGAATCCAACAATGAATACAGTCTTAACAGTTTTATTAAGTTTCAAAGTTACTTAATTCAACAGATCAATTCTATACACGCTAATGCTCGTTTTAAAAAACTGACTTCACAAATATATCAAGTCTATGTGGCTGTCTAAAGAGATGTAAATTTCAAACGTTTGTTTTGTAAATCCCATGTAAAGTAATGCACTACATGTTTGTATTTATCAAGCTATGCCCTTAAGCTTTTCGGCAAGGGACCTGCAGGATGATTACATTACAGAATACTTCAGATAGCAGTGATTGCTCCATTGTCAAACCTCTGTCAGTTGAATACATTATACTTTTGTATGTTACATTTCACATGTTGGATTCACTTGTTAGAAAAGGCTTACTTATGGCATCAGCAACTTAGCTAGAAATGCAGAGGAACACATCTTGCTATGTTTACATATGGGGTACAGTTATTTCTGATGGGTAGTTCTGATCTCTGACAATAATGGCTGATATGTTCTAACTGGCACCACACTATCCACTGGAAAATACTATTATAAATGTTTTTCTTTTCCAAACCACTTGAGAATGATCTAGCAGCTGTTAATTGGTTACACTCACCTTCCTGTTCCAGAATATTTCACATTCATTGTGAATGTTCTCATTTTGAAAACAAGTGTTTAACTTCTTTCCCATTCTGATTTCTTTCCAGACAATCCTGTACAAGGCTTAACACTTGGCCCTGGACATAGTACTATATAACCTACTTCACAATCTTTTTGTGCTAAATTGCACACTTTCATTTAAATTGACTGGCTATTTCTACCATGGACCATGGTAAATACCATCTTCTAAGAAGTGATATCAACATATTTAGCATTGATTGACAATCTGAATCTACAGAACACATGTGAAAGTATGGTTTCCCAATGCAAATTCTCCAAAGCGACCTGTTGGGTTTTAACTACCCTCTGGCACATTATACACCTGCATTAATCAATCAATTTGCAGTAGTTTTAAAGGGACTTACAGTTCTATCCGAGCTCAAGAAAACATACATTTAAAAACAAATCCACTATGAAGTCTCAGACACTATTTCATCTGTGAAATACTAGCTATACACATTTCAAGTGCTTTACATAAAAATTTTCTTTTTCTGCTCTTCTCGAAATGTGCTCCTCCTTTTAACATCAAATTAAGAAGCACATTTGAGAGGTTTAATTCCATATCACGAGACGTGCTATCTGATGTGGTCAAATGTTCAGTTGTATTGCTGCTGTTTGCGCAACCTTGTGCTAGTCGCTGATAACTCATCCCAGATGAGATTTGAAATTTCACCTCTTGAATTTGAGGCAAACATTTTACCACTGTACCATGAACGTGAAGAGTGAGGGAGAGAGGACAAAAACCTTGCCCCCCAGAAAATGGACAATTTTAAGCACAATATTACACACAAGATTAGTGATACTGACAAAGTAACTTGGAATATTTTGAGCTGCACCTTAAGCAGAACGAAGCGTGTGTTCAACATTTTCTATACAAGTTAATAATCTCACAAGCATACTTTACATTTGAGGTATAAAAATGTGCTTAGCATCTCTGATTTTGAGATGTCTTGATAACTTCAGTTTTTTACCATAAGACTAATAATGTATAGATTTCTTCTTACATCATACCATGAAAGAAAAATATGAATGGTTTCATTCTCTTGAACTTGGCTGTCCACTCTGTTTTTTATCTTTCTTTTCTTTATTTGTTTTTAGAGTTGTTTGAATGGATGAAACTTCCTATGTAGCATGGATCTGGTACAACTTGAATCACATGACACTGTAATTATAGTCTCCAATTATTTAACAATAGTTGATCAGAAATGTGCATCTGACAAGTACTTGATCACAACATTTATAGTTTTGGAAATGTCGTAGTGACCTCAATGTGGGATCCACACATCAGAAGGCAACAGGGAAGACTGCAGATTATATGCGCAGCCATGTCCATGGAAATGGCTTGCTAAGTGTGATCAAGAAAGGCAAACGACAGAACTCAGTGGAAAGAACTAGAACATAGTCTATCACACTCTCAAATGAATTGAAATGTTAGAGTTAAACAGGACCAAAGTGACATCAGTCAATGAGTATTACAGTGTAGCGTTAATAGGACATAAATTCTACAGATAAGCAGACTGACAGAATGTTACCTCTCTTGGAATGGCTCACCAAGCGAGGAATAATGAGTCACCTCTTCTAAAAGAGGCCTTGCCCTTTAAGGGCCAGTATGGCTAAATTCGTTCAATGATTTTATAGCTAGTGCTGACATAAGACCAATCAGCTGAGCTGCATATCTGCCACATATTTAACATTAAGGGAACAGAACCAAAACTGGAAGAAGATTTCAGTAAATATGACATGTGAAAGTTTCAGGCCTATACTTATGACTGGAAGATAAGCACAGTAGTTAAAATCTTTTCATTTATCTGATAGTTACATTGAAAATGCATACCATGAGTTCTGCGTATTCACAATCTGAGAGAATATTCTCTAAATCAGCTAACAGAAATATCTAGCGGGGTGTAACTAATCTGGTAGACAGCGGTAAAAGAAAAAGAATTGTTGTATTGGGTTTATGACCTAAATGTTCTACTGAAAAAGTGGCCATTTTATAAGTATATATATAGCATCTTTCAAGAAAGAGAATGGATGAATATCAAAACTGTGTAGTGCTTCTATGGAGGGTGAGAAACCAGTCATGGTAGAAACCAAATTAACAGCTTCCTGAAGCTTTGTGTGTTTATTTCACATGTATGCCTGAATACATATATGCACTATATATCGCAAAACTATTTAAAATCCACCTATAACTGAACTACTACCTACTTAGTTGGCGACATTAATAGAACCATTCATAATGCAGAACAGTGATTTTCATTTGTTTTATCTATCTGCAGATCTATTTTTTTTAAAACGAATATATTTACATTTAAATATTACTTCTAGTTTGTTTTGCACATGGAGCGAATTGCTAAGCTTTTTTCTTTTTCATTAATTGACTGGCATTTGTAGATTAAAAACTGTTTATTTTTTGTTTTTGTGACTCTTACCATTAACAAATAACATTTAATGAACATTCCTTGATTACATCCCTACAAATAATTTAAATCGTGTAACGTCTATTCATAAAAAGCATCACACAAAAGCATTATTGCAACATTAACGCTGAAAAATGGAAGGAAACAAATGAATTGTCTCTTAGGAATCCAGTTAATATTTTGATGCTATCAACCTAACAAACATTACAGGTCTGGATCTTCCAATTAGGTTAATTGTAGCTAACTTACCTTTTAGTTTTTTTGGTACTTATCGTACAGGACCCAAATTGTTAGCCTTTATTACAATAAAACTATTGGTTTGCTTATTATTCAAACACAATATTTATTGCATTTAAGGGACAGACTCTTACCTTCGAACAGTTGGAACTGCAGCAGTTTCACTGTTGGTACTGGTGGGTAATATTTGACTCCCCTCCTCTTTGTGTTTCTTCAACTTTTCCTCCAATTCTTGATACTTCTTTTCATGATCAGACTTCTCTTTTTCATACTTCTTTTCAAGATCAGACTTTTCTTTTTCATACTTCTTTTCAAGATCAGACTTCTCTTTAAGGTGCATTGTCTTCAGTTTTTTATAACGCTTCTCTTCAAACAACTTTTGCTGAATACTGTTATTTTCTTCATGAAATTCTGGGTTCTTCAGCACCAAGTCTCTCCTATTGCTTGTTTCATCAGCCAATTTTTGCATGAACTCTCCGACTTTTCTCTGAAGATCAGTATTCATCTCTACTTCCATCTCATCACACTGTTTTCCTGCTGGCCCTTTGGTTTTTTCCAGTTTACCATCCCATTCTTTCTCAATGTTAGCAACATTTTGTTGATGGGCAACACATACTTGCTGTTGAAGCTCTTCACACAGCAATTTGTTTCCTTCAACCTTCTCCTGAAGAGCAGCAAGTCTCAAAACAGGAGTTTGGTTTGTATCTGGTTGATCAGCCATGTTGTAGATGCTGATATATGCACCTGAAAGCAAACAATGTTACTGTAGTAGTAAACAATGATCATTCCTCAGAACCAGGACCTGCACAGAGCTCACAAGGAATAATGTTGATGAGATGGATTAACTGAATTACATTAAACCAAGGCAGTTATTATTCTTTGTGTAATAGCCACTATGCAGGCATCTTAAAATGCCAAGAGCACATTTAAACCCACAGAAGACAATATACTGAGTGTAAAAGGCTTAGCATGATTTTCTTCTAAAGTGAAGAAATTTTGGTGGTTCATGTAATGCTTGTTCTACAATCATATGGGTTTTTCTACCCACTCTTCAACAAATTATACTTAAAAAGGTCCTAGCATTGTACTTCGTGTTAGTAGAGATCAGCATTTGCAGAAATGCTGTTATTAGAGACAGTGCTATAGCAGCAAGATGGATACAATAGGGTGAAGCAATAGTATATTTTAAAAATGCATCACTGTATAATTATTTTCAAGTTTACTGCTCTTTGCTCAATGGAACAAAAAAGAGTAGCACTTGAAAAAAATATAAAGTATTTGACATAAAGGATTAACAAAGGATATCTCGGAAATTGTGAAGGTCACTAACAATGTATTGACAAATTGTTTTAATGGGATATATAGTTTTGTGTTTATCTCTTGGTTAACTAGGTATACAAAATTACCCAAAATTCCTTTGTAATGAAGAGTTCCTCAAAGGCTATCTGCAGCAGAGTTCAAATACATACTTTGTCGTAGAAGTATCCTAAAAATAGGGCAAGGCATTTAATGATTTTGCAGCTTTTTAATGCTTTTAGTATTTTCGTAATCTTTTAGGGTTAGGACATTTTTTGGCAATTTTAGCTCATTTTGAGCATTTTTAACACTTTTCCAGAAGGCTGTGAGATTATTTGTATTTAATTAGAGATTTTTAATTATTATAACTCAGTATTTTTCATTGTCAATCCAATTTCTTGGAATTAAGTAGATCTTATGCTAACTGCTACTCCTATTTTTCAATAAATGTGCATAATGGACTTGCCCACTTCTAGGAATTCAATTTATTAGCGCTTATGCTACCTCCATTCACTATTTTTCAAGGAATGTGCTGAATGCACTTGCCACACTCCCAAGGAAATTCCTATTTCCAGGTAAACCGGCATTGTTGTGAGGTCTGATGAGTTGTTCCTTAGGTACGAACACCATAAGAGCAAAATGCCTAAAGTAAAGGCAAGTAATAGTGTTAAATTGAAGGCATTTGTTTCAAAATATGGAGAAAATATTTTCTCCGCAGACGGTCAAATATTATTCTGCAAGATTTGAGATGTGAGAGTGGCTGCTGAAAAACAGTTTACGGTAGAACAACATGTCACGGGAGAAACATGTTCGTGGTCTGCAGCGACTTGAAAATAAATCTAGTGTAAGCTTAGAGCAGATGCTTCTGGGTGAAACTAGTTCAACATTTTCTCCATTTTGTGAAAAACTATGTGAAGCATTTTTATCTGCCGATATTCCACTTCACAAGCGGAATCATCCAGAGCTGTGCGCTTTCTTAGAAGAGGAGGCTAGAAAAAGAACTCCGGATCCCAGGACATTGAGAAGAACCTACGTGGATCCGTGTTACGCCAAAACTTTGCAACAATGGGATTCGAAATTCCAATGTATTGCTTTTTATACAGATGCAGCACCTTACATGATAAAATCTGCTGCTTCTTTAAGTGCTCTCTACCCAAAAATGATGCATGTAACATGTTTAGTGCATTCATTACACCGAGTCGTGGAAGAAGTGCATGCACATTTTCCTGTGCGTGCACAACACCAATCACAGTACTACAAAGCTTCACAAAAACATGGCTATAGAATTGGAACATGAGTTGAAAGCAATTACTCTAGCACAAAAACTTCAAGTCAATAGAAACAGATACAAGTGGTACCACACAGCAGATACTATCAGTAATTTAAAAACTCAAATAGGCTTCAGAACATATATTATTAACTTAAACTACAAGAATATAATTACAACAAAGGCAACAAAGGCAACAAGTCCAATAGAATACATTGATATACAATATCAGAATGACCTGATATATACAATATACAAACAACAATATACCAGATGAAATGAGAGCCATAGCAATAGCTACGGAAAATGAAAGATACCCAGTAAAAGAATGGCTTCGAATATATACAAATGGATCCCTCATCAATAACAAAAATGCCGGTGCAGGAGTATACTGTAAACATTTTGCATAGTATCTAACATTACATGAAACGTCAAACCACTACGATGGAGAATTAATAGTTATAAAAGCAGCATTACAGAACATTCTATATAGACCAAACATAAAACAAAAAATAGTCATCTTATCAGACTCAAAATCAGCCATAGATGTAATAGTAAATTACAATAATAAAACAACAAGAAATATTAAGGAAATAAGAAGCCTAATTAAAGCAGTTGAAACTAGAACTCATGTCACTCTACAATGGATCCCAGCTCATGTCGGACTTTTGGGCAATGAACATGCGGATCAATTAGCAAAGAAAGGTGCAATACAACAAATAAAACCTAAGGGACAAATATAAATAAACAAACAATTAAATAGCATTAAACAACATTTCAAAACACAGCAGAGACATGTTGAAGATATATTAAAAGATAAAGATTATAAGAATATTAAGGATAGAGTTGATATACAAAAAATGCTAAGGAAGACTGCAGTGGCCTTATTTAGGATGGCGACTGGCCACGATTGCCTCGCAGAACATCTCTACAAGATACGATGCCCACCTACACCCAAGTGCACTCTCTGTGAAGAAGATGTCATCCTGAACAAACAGCATCTCGCCAAATGCAAAGGCCTTAAAAGTGATAACTTACAGACTTTATATTGGGAAGCCAGAGGGAAAATGATGCAGATCAATTAATCCCCAGTGCCATTGGTGAACAACAACATTTTCCTGAGGTGGATAAATTAATTGGATGCATCAAGAAAGCATTCTTGAAAGCACCCTCTCGAGTTTTAGCATTCAAAGCAGAAGCTCGAGAAATTCAATTGCCCTTTTCACCTGTTTTGACTAGATGGGGAACATGGCCCGAGGATTGTAGTTATCATTGCAAGAATTTCGACGCTGTGAAGAAAGTAGTTGATTCTTTTGATAATGGTGAGTCTGTGTCAATAAAAAAGGCACAAGAACTGCTGGCTTATAAAGAAATTGCAGGTAAACTTTCTTACATAAAGCCCATTTTGGATTTCTTCCTGATATAATAACTTCTCTGGAAAAATCTAAAGTGACATTAGTGGAACAGTTACAATTAGTGGACAAAGTAGTGAATGGTTTGATCAGTGCATGTGGTAAAGTGGGTGATGCAGTGTCAATGAAAATAAAGAAGTGCATAGACAAGAACACGGGGTATAAAACATTGTGTTCAATTGGCAGAGCCTTGTCTGGTGAACATTTTACTCTTGCTGACTGTGAGTTAAATCCAGGAGATATTGCTTGCTTTCAGAATGCTCCAATTGTTTCCGTTGAAGTAGAGAGGAGCTTTTCCATTTATAAGTCAGTACTAGCACACAATAGAGTCATTTTTTTGAGAATCTCAGCAAATTTATGATTGTTAACTGCAATTCAAAATTGTTACAAAGGTGCACTGAAATGGATTTTCTACAATAAAAGGTATTGTAACTGTTTTAGGTTGTTTTTATAATTTTCTTTTAATATTTTGATATTATATTTTATGTAACTTAGTAACCAAGTGAGTGCTTAATATACAATAATAAATAGCATTTTTACTGCCAATTCTTTATTTTTTGGTTATATTTTAATTTTGTTTTCATTTCTTGGTTATTTTTTGTGATTTGTAAGTCATGAATGCATTTGTTATTTTGCATTTTTTTACCAAATTATAGGTCACTTTTTGTAATTTTTAGGACATTAATTCATTTTTACCAAATTATAGGTCATTAAATGCATTGCCCTACTAATAAATGTATTTTAATCAAAATCGTTAGAACTAGATTTTAGAATATGAAAACTTAAATATTTTCTTTTAACATATAGCTTGGGGTGGGAATTTTGTTTAAATACTTGAGTCACATTCTTGGTAGATTTTGAACTTGAAATTCAAAATTATTTATTTATGCTAGATTTTGTCTTTAATTACAGGGTGGCCCTTACTTAAGTATATGATGCTTGATGAACTGCAGTGTTTCAAATACTCTGTAGCCTGAGAGTGAGGTTAATGGTCAATACTTAGTGTATGCCATATGGATTGCCAGTTCAGTTGCCTCTGGAACAGCGTGTGGATTGTACTCTACAACGAACAATTATATAGAGGTGAAACTAATTATGGCAGTCAGTTTGGAGATAACGGACCATCTGTGCTGACAATCTTAAGAGTAAACAGGAAATCTGATGCCAGTGGTGTTGTTTTGCAAGCGAGGGCAGAAGGACCCTGGGGTGCACATAACGAGGTAGGTGCAGCTCATATGTTAAATTCCCTAACCTTTCCCCCTGGGAAGCCAAACTCACAGAGGTGTGTGTCCAGAGAGTTGGACGTTTCACTCATGACTCTGCAGAGAATAATGTATGACCTGAAATTAAAGCCATATCATCCTTATTTGATAAGTGTTCCAAATGATGATGCAGATAAATGTTTGCATACCTGTGGCTGAGAAAAATGTTGCAGAAAAAACAAGGTTTGGGAGAGGACACAATTTGGACAGATGAAGTCAAGTTTCACATTTTGGGTGATGTTAACCAACACACCCGCATCTGCAGGCAGCAAGAAAATCTAAATAAAACCATGAGTGTTAATTATAAAAGTCCTGGTGTCATGGTATGGGGCAGTCTCTCTTATGATTGCTTGATTACTCCAGTTTTTTCTAATGATAACACAACTGTGGAAAGTTACTTGCAGTTGCTTAGACACTGTGTAACCTTTCTTGTCTGCAAGACAAGACAATGATCTATAATGGCAGCAAGATGGAGCACCGCCACAATATGCCATATGAATTTCAATGAAACATTCCTGAAACTCTGGATTGGCCATCTTTGAAGTGACCAACTCAGTCTTCTAATTTAACATCACCAGGGGTCTTTTAAAAGACAAAGTGTATCAATGCCGCGTACACATTTGCTGACCAACAGGCAACTATCAGAGAAGAATTGTGCAGCATACCAGTACAGCTCTGTCCAACTGCTTGTGACACTGTTGCTCTTTGTCTCCTGGCAATTATTGACTTGGATCAGTGTAATATGCCATGGAGAAAAGACAAACCTTTCAAAGATTTGAGATAAGCATGTTCATATTCTATTATGTTGATTTTCTTGTTACTTTACTGCAGTCTGTGAAACACCAAATAATTTAGGCCATACTGTATATTACTCAATGAAAGATAGACCTTGTCTAAACATTATTTGCTGGATTCAGGGGAGATTAAAACGTGTATTTCCAATGAAATCTGTGTAACGTGTTTTGGATGTACTTCCTCTACATATTATAGGCAAGCCCTAAAAACATATATATGTCTGGCCTCTGGGGACAGATAGATAATTTACAGAAAACTTCACTATACTTTGTAGCTACCAACATGGAAGTAATAACGGGTCATCATAAACTTCCTCCGCACCTTGCTGCTGGCCACCGCTCAATAAAAGGTTGGCATCCCCAGGTTTATCGCATTCGATTCCGACGGGATGTTATGATTATCGGCGTTATCAGCGGCTGTGAGCGCATGAGATGTTTATTGTACTGGTTAATACGGTCTACTATGCTGTGAGTTCTGACGTGTGCCTGAAGCAAAATCTATGTATTCTACAGAAGAACGTGTGTTTCTAGTGGAAAACGTTTTTAATGAACGTGGAAATTATACTGAGAAAGTGAAACAAAATTTCGTTGTCAGATTCCCTAACTCAAAACTACCGCACCGAGATACTGTGCGGGATTTAATTAATAAACTTCGGGAGTCAGGTTACGTGCATGATGCTGTTAGAAGTGGAAGACCCAACTTGCTAACAGAAGAAAAACTATCGGATATATCGGATAGAATGCTTACAAGTCCACAGAAATCAATAAACAAATTGGCCCAGCAATGTTATATTTCTTACGGTTTCGCATACAAAGCAGTCAAAAAAAAGAACTAGATTTGTATCCATATAAGGCATCAGTCGTCCACGAATTAAAACCCACAGATCACGGGAAAAGAGTTCAGTATTATGAATGGTTTCAGAAGTTTATTTTGCACCATGGAATTGACTTTTTTACTGATGAAGCTTGGTTCCACTTATCAGGATGGGTAAATTCACAAAATACGCGAGTATGGTTTAATGAAAATCCTAATGCAATTCAAGAAACCCCTTTACATTCAGCGAAAATTCGTGTTACATAACATCTGTAACAAAGGAGACATTAATTACAGTGTTTGAAAATAAATTAAAACGAGTGAATTTGTGTCTTCAAGAAAATGGTAAACATTTTCAACATCTTCTTTAAACAGGTTAGTGGCATATTATTTTTCAACATTACCTTTCATACATGAATATAGTGAACCTAGGAGTTTTCTTAACCAGCGAAACGTTTTCACCATACGCTCGCGCCAGTCAGTGCTGCCACCAGAATTCCCGACTCTAAGGGAATCCTGGTTACATGGGAGGTGCGGAGCGACTTCTCGATGACCCGTTACTTTGTAACTACTACCATGGAAGTCAAGTCAAATGACAGGAAATAATTAAGAAGATTTTAGTAAACTAAATATACTAATGTGTTATGTTTACTTGACTATCTCTACCCACTATTGTTTATTTTCCTCTCTTCTACAAACAAAACTTACAAAACCTTACTCTAAATTTAGTGAAATAAACATTTGCAGAAATAGTTTCATTATACATTCTAAAGTAGGAAAAAGAAGGATACTGCAGAGTGAAGCAATAACCAGATTTTAAAAAGCGAGTTAATGTATGCTGGCATTAAAATTTCACTCTTTGCATGACCAAAAGAAACAAAAGAATGTGACGTAGTAGTCAAATGCACTATTTAAGTATTGGTAAATTTAAGCAAATGGCAATGATGTTCAGAACAGGTTAATGGCAGAAAAACTTGACAAATTATGCATTTTAGTGAGATCTACATTTGTACTTTCTCTACCACATTAGAGTACGTATTGCATTCCAACAAAAAATTGGATACCACAATGTCAATGGAAAGACATGTTTTGAGGCACCCTGAGATAAAAAAAGAAAGAAAAAGAAACCATTTTTTTTTAAAAAATGGCTGTGTATGTGTGTGAACAGCATAACTCAAAAGTGAAGTCAGATAAATACCAAATCTGACATTAAAGTTCAATATATTCCAAAGATGCAAAGCGAAGATTCCCCCATCTGCCCCTTACATGGGACATTTTTTGAACAATTTTATTTTTTAAAACATAGCTCTTAACAATTTTGATTAAAATGCAATATGTTACAGATAATTAGATAAAAAATAACATGTATATCTTTAATTTTCTGGGAATAGACTGTGAAGTCCTCTCTTAAGGAATTTTGTATAATCTTGTATAATTGATAATCGCTAAGCCATAGGCGAAAACAAACTACACAAAAATTGTAGATCTATTTAAACACTCAGTTTATTTCAAATATATTTTTTGTGGCATCAGCCATTTCCGAGATATCAGATATTAATGGTTCCAATTGTTCAATAAATAATAATAATAATAATAATAATAATAATAATAAGTAGTTGAGTTTTATTTATGGACGCTCTTTAACTACTATGGTTCTTAGCGCACCATTCTATATTGGGCGTGAAAGATCAGTAATTTTGTTTAGAGGCCTCTTTATCAGGCTTGAGGTTATTTTACGTGTCATAAATCTACGACACTGTACCACCGGTTTACTTCCCTTCCAAAGGAAGCCGTGCTAAGGATTTTTACAACCAAAAAAATCCATTGCCCTCTGCCTGGTTTGAACCCGCGACCTTGAGGCTAGCATGTTACCACTAGTCCACGGAGGACGACTCCAATTGTTGAACACTTAACTATTCTTTTAAAGTCCTGTCGATTTTCAATTGTATCTCACTATGTCATTGGAAAGAGAATGGAATTTTAAGTTCAACATGCACCATCCAGTTCTAAAACATTTGATTATCGCTATACCCTTTGAATCAATAACGAAATATGCAATGCAGTTATTTCCGGAAAGGTTTATTTTAATTAAGTAGAAATGAAAATAAACTTTCATAAGAATAATTTGTATATCCACTAGTAAGTAATAGAGGATAGAGAAAGTCATGTGAATGTAACTCATCAGATTTGTTTTTGTTTTGTGGTAAGCTTATGTGTATTTATGGTTTATCAGTTACACAAAACGCGTTCTAAATGAAGAGGATTTTGCAGAAAATATAAGATAAATGTTTTATCAGTCATGCAGATATCTAAAACATACAAAAACCTTTTGCTCTAAATGCTTTTTTGTGGACTTAAGTAACCTCAAAACTTGTATTTCAGGTGGATTACAAGTGGTAGAAAAAGTATGCTATTAATCTAGAACAGTGTCTTGTATTCTCTGCAGAGGTAGGAACAAAATGTTGTGCTTTGGACCTTATTGGACACTCTTTGGTCTGGTATTCCATACCAAGATCCTGAACCAGAAGTTGAGTGTCAACTTTAAAACCCAGTCACTCAGTGGTGACGTTTATGAACTTTAGCAGTGGTCATTATCATAAATTAATCTTGAGATATCCAAACAATATCATATAAAAGTGTTTTGATCATCACTACACTATGCAGGAGTGACATTTCAAAATGCAACAAGTCCACTCACAGACATAAGTTAATTTGAATTGAATCGCTACTTCAAATGATGGACTGCATCAAGCTACAGTGTTGCTTTGATTAAAAATGCAGTCAGTCCAGCATCAAAACTGGTTCAAACCGTAAATAGGTCCAGCTTGTTAGGATTGCTAATGCATGTTGCACCTAAAGTGTAGTTGAAAAAAATGAGAAAGGAAACATTCCAAACACGCACAACAATGTTTTTGGTTGTATATCAATTATTGTTGTGGTGAACATTTTGTTGCATGTGACAGGTTAATTATCCAGCATTATGTTTTTACGCTATCCTGCAGTTCATGTAAATGATGAACATAAAAGAAACTGTACGTATAGCAGACCATTCTTCTGCATATAATCCAAATAGAACTCTAGAAAACTTTTAACATACAGGAACTTGCTTATTGTTTAATTCACCTGAGACTTTATAACGATTTCGTTTGAATTTAAGGTTTTATTTTCACGTAGTTCTTATTGTTAAGCACAGAAAGATAAGTAGTATTAGTCCCGGATGAGCCAATTGTTTTAACGATAATCCTGCCGCTAGGGGCGCTGGTGTCGCTAGTGTCGGTGCGTGCGACGGCGGCGGCGGTAAGTTTGAAAAGCGCCCTGAGCGGTAGGATTATCGTTATTGCAATTGGCTCATCCGGGACTGTTTTCTTTATTTATACTTTGAATACAGTACATTGGATAAAGATATGTATACATAGTTTTGATTAACACGATGTATTATTTGCTTAACATATAAATACAATAAATGGACAATATAAGTAATATTAGGAGAAAAAAAGCACATTAAAATTCATAGTTTTTGTTTGAGGCACTAGGACACACAGATTTCGCGCACAACAATGATTTTAAAGTACGTGGTGCACTTTGAGTCCTCGTCATCGCTGCTGCTGCTATCGGCGGTAAATTGGTGGATAGGTTTGGTGATGCAGGTGACGAGCAGGTGAGAGAAACTTTCGTTGACGAACTCGGTGAAGGTTGGTATATAGATGGGGATGGTAAATTCGTTGTAATGGCTGGTTGAGAAGCATCCTGTGGATGTGACTTTGTTGGTTAGAGCAGGAATGTTGCTGTTGCCGAGGTATATGACGCATAGTGCGTCTTGTTTATGCTGGTGTACTTTGGTAGGTACGCATTTGACGTGGACGGCGTGAGCCCCTTGGACGTCGAGTGTGATGGTGACAACTCTGCTGTTGCGGAAATAGGAGTTGGAGATGCAGAGGATACGGATAGGTGAAGCTGCGTTGAGAATGAGTTGTAGGTTAAGATTGTTCCCCACGGGGACGGGATAGGTTTTTTCGGACATTATTTAGGGTTATATGGGGAGAACGTGACGATGTGACGTTTGAAACCGCTGCGTAGTTTTTCCTCGCCTGCGTATATGATGCAGAATGAGTTAGAGTTGAGTTTGTTGACGAGTTCTGGAGAGGCTTTTGCAAATCTTGTTGGTAGGAAAACTTCTGTGTCGTTGTCGAGTTTGGCGACGAGCTTTGTACCGTGAACGGTGTCGATTGTTTTGACGCCGACGACGCGATATGGTACGTGTTGTTGAAGCGTAGATACGCTGAGAGTGTGGGCGCTGCTGGGAAGTTCTTCTAGCTCTTTAAGGACGTCCTGTGACATTCTGACGGCACAGATGGCAGTTTTTGATAAACGGGGGAGGGCCGTCTATATGAGTGGTTTGATGAGGAAGGTTGTAGTGTTGTTTACACCTGCGATAAGGTGCGCAAACTACCTGTGCGTCTGCGGGAAGTTGGTTCCACACAAGGTCGACGTCGCTTGGGGGATAACGTTCGAAGATGTATATGCCGTTCTGCAGCAGCACTTGGCGTTCCCTGGGCAGTAGCAGGCGGATTCTTCGTCCGTTATCGAGATACCGAAAGAGCACGATGAAGCAGTTCATGTGGTGTTTCTAGCGGAGTACCTTCGAAGGAATTGCTGAATTTGCTTGTTGAGATGATCGAGGTCTTCGTAGAAACCGTGTTGACACTGCGTGCACAGGAGGGTGAGACGGTGCTTAAGTTCGCAGCTGCACGTTTGGTGAAAGCAAAACGAGCAGTGGAAGTCTTTACACGACGGCCCTGGCATTCCCCACGGCTGGCTAGCACCGAATGAAGGGGTAAAGAATGCGCGTGCATAAATATAACCCAACTGCCGGAAGCAGGAAATCACTGGTGGGGGAAAAGTTCGTTGGAGATATACCACATCAGGGGAAGCACTGGTGGGGGAAAAGTTCGTTGGAGAAACACCACATCAGGGGAAGCAGTGGTGGGGGGAAACGTTCGTTGGAGGTTGGCTACATACGCCGGAAGCGCTTAGCGATTATTGCACAACATCCGCAGGAAAAACACTGTGTCCGTTGATTTAACGGTTTTCGTCTTGGAGGAGAACTCTGTTTTTGAACGGTGCTGAACATGCAAACGACCACATCAGGGGAAAGCACCGGTGGGGGAAAAGTTGGTTGGAGATATACCACATCAGGGGAAGCACTGGTGGGGGAAAAGTTCGTTGGAGAAACACCACATCAGGGGAAGCAGTGGTGGGGGAAACGTTCGTTGGAGGTTGGCTACATACGCCGGAAGCGCTTAGCGATTATTGCACAACATCCGCAGGAAAAACACTGTGTCCGTTGATTTAACGGTTTTCGTCTTGGAGGAGAACTCTGTTTTTGAACGGTGCTGAACATGCAAACGACCACATCAGGGGAAGCACTGGTGGGGGAAAAGTTCGTTGGAGAAACACCACATCAGGGGAAGCAGTGGTGGGGGAAACGTTCGTTGGAGGTTGGCTACATACGCCGGAAGCGCTTAGCGATTATTGCACAACATCCGCAGGAAAAACACTGTCCGTTGATTTAACGGTTTTCGTCTTGGAGGAGAACTCTGTTTTTGAACGGTGCTGAACATGCAAACGACCACATCAGGGGAAGCACTGGTGGGGGAAAAGTTGGTTGGAGAATTACCACATCAGGGGAAGCACTGGTGGGGAAACGTTCGTTGGAGGTTCACTACATCCGCCGGAAGCGCTTAGCAATTATTGCACAACATCCGCAGGAAAAACACTGTGTCCGTTGATTTAACGGTTTTCGACTTGGAGGAGAACTCTGTTTTGAACGGTGCTGAACATGCAAACGCCGTGAATGTGATCGGGTATGATATAGGATGCTTCGCGACCCAAATGCGGGAGCGAAGGGCGCGAGATGTTTGGGTGAGGTGCGGTTGGAACGCTGGTAGAAATACATGCGCACTAAGGACTATTTTGTGAGATGCGCAGTGCGAAATGGGTGTTGAGGAAATGATGAACCTCGAGGAATGTTCTAAAATTGGCGCACCGTATGTACTTGGTGAACTGCGTGAAATTCATGTCATGTAAGGGAACGTTGGAGGCATGGTTGTGAAGCATGTACTTGTGGTATGCCATGATTTGATTTTGCACGTCCGTCTCTTCCTTCTTTTTGTGATACATGATGTCGGTAATGATGCGCTGCAGGGTATGCAACACGTGCCATTCTTGTTGGTTGAGCGTAACGGATGCGCCTTGCGGTTCTTTGAAAACGAGCTTTAGCTTTCCGAACACAAACTTAAACACGATGGTGACGCTGTCGCTGAACTGAAATTGCTGTAGACGTCCCTGCGGGTCATTCAAGCGTTTGTGAATGATGGGGATGGCTTCGACGAGTTTGTGCCACTGCGAGGAACTCATGACGACTGCGTTGTGCTGTCCACATTTGGCAATGGTGACGACGAGATGGTGCGGTGGCCGGGGGGAGAATCCCACACTGACGAATTTAGTTTGTTGCGGGTTGAGGAAGTAGATATCCGCCAGAGGACCCACAACTGCACTGTGTTGGAACTGTGCTGGCGGAGCAGGGCTGTCGGGATGCTGTTGGAGGTCGAAGATGGGTAGTTTCCTTTTTTCCCCGGGTTTTGAGGTGGTTGGGGTTTGACATCCGGTTATACTGGAACACACAAAACAATAATAATAATAATGTGAGGGATAGAGAGATAAACGGGATAGAAAAAAAGCAAGCTAATACATAGGTGCGAACCTACCTGGTCGGCGTGCTGCATGGCAGCAGGACTGTATCCGCGTGCTGCATGGTACACTCTGAATGAGGCGAGCGGCACCGTGACGTTGCTTTTTATATGAGCAGGAGCGTCTTCTGAAAGCACGTGCAAGACGATGGATTAGCTTAGATGTGCTGAATAGTGACACACACACACACACACACACACACACGTACTCACCTTCAAGGGTTGACAAGCTTGCCGAGCGGCAGAGCACTTTGCGCGGCATGCGTTTTTGAACGTTTTGCGAATGACGACATCATTATGCGCGTGATTGCTGACGCGAAATTTTGAGAAGAATGTATGCTTAGGTAAGCCGGAGCAGCGGTGGGTGAGGTAGGCGATGACGTAATGACCGCACGTGGTGCTGTCGAAACCTTGCAGCCTTCTGGCGTTGGTGGACCAACGCGACCCGCAGACCGAATTTAAGAACCGGAGAAAATGGGGCGAAAGCGTTCCTATGCCGTAACTGTCAAAATATTCTGCACGCGAGTTTTTGTCCACAAAGATGCAAACCCAGTGTTGCCCGGATTTGGTGCTGGGGTCGGTGTTAGCCACTAGCGCCAAGGGAGGCGTTCGAATGCCGTGAAGTACGGGTAGTTTATCGCAGGGGTAGACGCCTAAAAAGTGAGAGCGCGTAGAGGGGCATGTCGATAGAAACCGTTGAATTTGAAAGGTGTTCATGATACCAAAATGGATCGGTTGGCGTCGATTTCGACCGTGCGATGTATTTCCGCTAGCAGCAGAAGTATGACCGGTTCTGTCAATTTATCGGCAAAACCGATGCTTATAGAGACGGTTCCGTGGCGCTGACCCGAGATGTGAGACTCGTTAGCGCTCATGTCTGCAGTGAGATCGAAAACCATTATCGTATACCCTTGCGGGTAGGTTTCTCTGGAGATGGAGTGTCCCTCGTCCTTGAAATGAATGCCTAGGCCGTCCTGCAGGGTTTGAAAGCATTGCAAATAGTGTCCCTTTGTAAAGTCGGGTTGCAGAGGTTGGGAGGGAACGGGTTGCCCGTTCACGTAGAGCTGAAAGAAGTTCATTTTAAAATGTTTCAAGTTGTACGGATTTGAGTTAAAATGGCCGGAATAGGCCTTGTCGGTGACCATGGCTACTACCACTCTCCTTGGAACTTGCCCTACGCACACGTCGCTAAACGTCATTGCCCTGGACTCCTTGGGGATGCTGAGAGCGTGAAAGCTGACGTCTTTGAGATGGTACTTTGCGTTGCCCTTTGCGAGCACGGCCTGGTGCGCGAGCTTTATGGTCGGCGAGGGCCGCACCGATTTTAAGCGCAGCGTGGCAGACACGATGTCGGCGTACCCCTTAAAGGTATCTACGTCGGAAAACAGATAAAACTGGGGAGAGGCGGGAGTGAGCTTGACGGTCATGCTAACGTTGTTCAAAAGCAGCTTCTCCTGTCTAAAAAGAGCGTTGGACAGAGGACCGATGAGCTGCACGACGTTGCTCCCTTTGGTAAACCCCTGACGCCACTGAAAGCCCGCATTGGCGATAAAAGTGTCCATGATGCCTGCCGTGTCCTTTCTCCAGAGGGTAGATTCTAGTTTGGTGTTCATGGCATCTTCGGAGTAATTGAGAAGCGTCTCGAGGTAGGTTCTATAGGGGTAACCGGCTTGCGGCATGGAGACGATGACGTTATTGAGGGTTACCTCCATCTGTTGAAACAGGGAATTTAAGGCGTTGTTGACCAGAGTGGCGTTAGCGTCAGCGTTTAAGGCCTCTCCTTTGTCATCTACAACGCGCACCATGAGTTCGAGTACGACGTAGGTCAAGTCTAGGTAATCGTCCGCATTTCCGGAATAATGAAAGGTGATGGGGGCATTTTTCATTAAAGTGTTTTGAGGGTTTAGGTATAGGAACCGTGACTCCTCGATGCTCATCTGAACCGGCACCTCTGTAAAGAGGTCCAGTTCGGAACTCATGTGGACGGTCGCGTCTGCCATTACGAAAATACGTCTTGCACCTTCCGCCTACCGCGTTTCAGCTTGGACTGCTTGCTCTTTCCGGATTTGCTCGGTTTTATTCTCTTGAGACGCCTGGCGCCGGAACCGAGCATGGCACCGAGCTTTTCGTCGGCTTTTCGCTTTAAATTGTATCCGGACTCCTTGAGCCTCCGCTGGAGCGCTTGCTTCGGCGCTGCTCCCGCCACAGTCACATCGGACAGAACGTGGGCGCCCGCCTTTAAGGCCTCCTTTCCGACTGCTTTTGCTCCGCTCTTTAAAAACGGTAGCAACCTTCTGAAGAGTCCTCCGAGGGCTGAAAAGAGACCGCTGCCTCTTTGGTAGCGCTTGCCCCTGTAGAGAGCGAAATCGCGATGGTGAAACGCGCCGCCGGTCTGATTGAGGTAGTACCGCGTTACGGCGTGCACGTCCATTACGCCTGTTTCGGACGAAAAGCGAGAACTACAGTAGAGGAAAATCCGTCGGCGAATGGCAAGAGATCGCCGTAACCGTTCCTTAAATCTATGCTGACCGTCTTGAAGTCCTGCTGAATCAAGGGTACCCAATTTTGGGGAAAAAACGTCTTTTCGTCGCTCATGTAAGTGTTGTTGCTTCTTTCGTATTCCACGGCCGCGCTCTGTATGACTTGGGCGAAGGTGTCGCCCACGACTTGCGGGGACACTAGATTACAGTAGACGAACATTTCGTAAGGAAACCCCATATAAGGATCTACGGGGCGTTTAGCAGCTTTTTCGAGAATGACGTCGACGTAGGGATCGAAACCCAACATTTTTGCCATAGCGGGCGTCAAGAGCAAACTGTGGATGCGGTGTAGAGGCCCCGGAGGGTCCTCCGATTTTGAAACGTCTCGTTTGGGTCTGACGGAACGAGCCGCCGCGGGTTTCTGCTGCCCCGAAGCCCGGGGCTTCGGTTTCGGTTTCGGCTTTGGTCTCTGGCGGGGCGCATCGTTGAGAGCTTCGTATTCGCCGACCGCGTACGGTACGACAGCGCGCGCAACATTTTCCACAAACCCGTCGAACGGAATGTCGGGTAGTGGTTCGGGGTGGGCGACGGCCGCATTCACGCCCGCCGTCTGCTTGCGCTCGTCGAAGAGGAAGAAGTTTTCCACGTGCAAGTGTTCGAGTAGAGCGGCGTTGACGAGGTTCACCAAGTCTTTGGGATTGTGCACGATGCCTTGCGGCATTTGCAAACTGAATTTGGAATGCGTGGGGAGGAGCGTCATGGTGTACTTGGTGCCCGCCAGACCGGCGTCGTCTGGCGAAAGGTTATAAAATTTCACCGGATACCTGACCTTTTGCAGGGCGACCTCCCATTCTCCCTGCAGAACGATTCTCTCGGGCAAGATGTTAGAAAATCTGGCCGTGGTGTTGTCGGTAAAGTGTTCCATGGAAGCGTTGCTCACGAGGGTGATGGAGAAGGGCTCGGTCTTAATCATGTCGAATCGACGGTCGAAGCCAGAACCCACGAGTTAAACTTTGCCGGATACCCCTTCCACTTTACCAAGACCTGCTTGCGGCGCCCTCGGCCCTTGGTCTGTAAAACGCGCTCGATCTTAAACGTCCGAGGTAGCGCGACCTTTTGTAGCTCCTGGGTGTAAAATGCGCCGTCTATGGCTTCTCCGGCCAGATCCTTCAACTTATATACCACCGGCCGACCGCGCACCACCTCGGCTATCCGAAATATTTCGTCCGTCCAATTCTGCTCGTAGCCCTTGTCGAATTTCATTTTTTCTTTAGAGATGCGCACGTGATCGCCGACGGAAAATGTGGGTTTCCCTGCGCGAGGTAGGGTCCTATTACCGTAGAGATTGCGGTACACTCGTAAAATGTTAGACTCGTTCACGTCCTTCCGAGCCATTTTTATGGACCTGTGATGCGAGCTATTGTACGACTCGAGTAAGGCCGGAAGGACTTCCAGGTATCTGTAACTGTTTTTGTGCGTGAAATACCTCCACATCTTGGTTTTTAAGGTGCGGTTGAAGCGCTCCACGACGCTGGCTTTAACGTTATTTTTGGTTGTGTAATGTTTCACGTCGTGTTTCTTCAGAAAGTCGCGAAAAGTCTTGTTGGTGAACTCGGTCCCCTTGTCCGTCTGGAGGACCCTGGGTACGCGTCGGGAGAATATGGAGCGAAACGCTTGCGCGACCTCGGTACCCAGCTTCGATTTCAGGGGCACGGCCCAAGCATATTTGGAAAATACGTCGATAACGGTCAGAATGTACACGTAAGGTTTGTTATGTTCCCTCACGCTGTTCATGACGTTTAGATCGGCCTCCCAAAGATCGTCCATATTCGTCACGTGATAACATCTGGTGGGGAACCGCTTTCTGACCGGCTTGTGCAGAGTGTAACTGTCCCGGGTTCGAAGGAAGGACTCGATGTTCGCCTTAGACGCACCCGTGGCCTTTCGAAGGGGCTCGACCGCGCCCAAACCGGCATAGTGTTCCGGTCTGGCATAGTATCGCCTTAGCGCCTTCCATTCCTTCATGCTTTACTTGTACAGTGGTTGCCAGACGCGCTTGCGAAAATGGTACGACGCGGAAGGCGATTTCGATTTCTTTTTCGGAGTGGCAGGGTTCGCCCTCTTCTTTTTGCGAGGCGAGAGGAGGTTGACCTTTATGGTTCGGGGTTCGACCTCCTGCTTCACCGGCACGCGCTCGTGCACGTCTTCGTAATCGTCGTCGTCGTCGTCGTCGCCCAGGAAGGGCTTTCTGACTTGTGCCACGAGATCGAGGTAGTTATCCAATTTATGTTTTACGAGCCGCCACTTTTCGTCGGCAGAGAGCTTCGCGCTCTGCAGGTTCCGAATTTCTTTAGCCAATCTGGATACGGTGCGGTCTACAGCGTGAAGCCTGTCGACGGTCTTCGGTTGCGGCGCAACGAGGATCTGCCTGCCGTACTTCATCCTGTTAATTTCGACACTAGCGCGCCGCCGAGCGAAGCCAAGACGGGTAGGAGGAATGCCGGCAAAAAACCTCCTTTTTGAACCAAGATGTTCTTCTTCTTCTTCAGAGGAACCCGTTTATCCGTCAACTTCCTCCAAGAAGCCTTGTGCTTCTTCAGGCGACCCAAGCACTTTGCGGGAAGTTGCACGTGACCTCTGCACACGTTGAGCATGCATTCGCTAATGGCTTTGATCAGATCGCCGTCGGCATTTTTTAACAACTTTTTGCGCAGAGGGGCCTTCGCCTTGGCCAGAGCCGCCAAATTGCCGTGCTGTCTCGCTATGCGAGGACTGGTCAGCGTCGCGAGCCTTGACCTACCTCTAGCCATGCTTGCGCGATAATGACGTTCGCCCCGAAAGCGGTACTTTTTATTTAGACTCGACGGCCTCGGTCGGGGCAAGACCCTGCCGGGATAATATAGAACGAAACGAAACCCAAGTCCTCTCGGCGGCCTCAGTTGGGTACGAAATAAGAGAGGTTTTCCCCCGGCAGCACGCCGGTTCGATACCTGTATCGGGCGGGCGTGTACTGAGTGCAGTCCAGCACGAGATACCCGTGAGGGCGTTCGGTGGCCTTCTCGAAGGCCTCCAAGAGAAACCTAGAGTTCCTGGGTTCGATCTGCTGGCACAGTCTCTCGATCTGCATCTTGTCCCGGTTGTTCTTGAAGACCACGACGTAGTTCGCATTCAGAGAGATGTTGCGATATTTCTGACCCTGCGGAAACACGTTCTGCAGGATGTAGACGATGCCAAAGCGCTTGTGATGGGAGTCTCTGGTGAAAAAATTGGACACGTCCTTCCCGCCACCCTCCACCATCAGATCGTCGAGGACGACGAGGTCGTTCTCGCCCACCGAAGCAAGTTCGGGTATGCCCGCGTGGGTCTCGCAGCGCAGAGCCGAGGGTTCGAGTCTCGGCGAATACTCCGGAGGGTGGCACCACAGCACCCTCCTGGGGCGCACGTCGAACATCCGGTGCGCGTGGCGCAACAGGTTTTTCACGAAGGTCGACTTGCCGCAGCGCGACGGCCCCGCCACGAGCATCGTGCTGGGAAACTCGAAACGCCCCACGTCTCGGGGACAGGGCATCGTCTCCTCGGGGGTGCCCGGTTCGAAATGACTTTGGCGCGGCTGCGGACGTCTCATTTATGCGTTCCTCTTGAACCCGTAGGGATAGGAATCGTGATCGCCGGCGAGCACGCGCTTGTTGACCACCATCCTAAACGTCTTCGAGCTGGGTTCGGTGACGACCGTCCAAGACGGTTTCCGCGAGATCTGCGTGCCCTCCAGCTTCACCGCGCGGTCGTTGTCCCTGAGCACCACGTCGCGAATCACCTCCGCGTTCACCAACTGCAGGTTTCCCGAATCGAGCGTGATCCCCTTCACCTTGCACACCGAGAAGGTCTTGCCCGTCTCGGGGCAGACGATCTCCATGCAGTAGCTTTTGGGCCCCGTGGAGGCGAACCGGGCGATGTAAGAGCCCCTCCCGTACTTCTCCAGCTCGTCCGTCATGTCCCCCAGGAGGCGTCCGACGGACGGCGTCCAGTCGCCCGGAGCGGCGGCGACGACGACGGAATCGGTGTCGAAGTAGCAGACCCGTTCTCCCAGCCTCTTGAGGTAGGAGTAGAGCACCAGGCGCGCGTGAGCCGTGGTGTAGGCCGCCAGCACGGCGTTGGCGGCGGTGTTGACCTTGCGGCACTGCTCGCGGTACCTCCACACCGCGTACACGATCCGGTCGGTGACGGGCACGTAGGTCTGCACTTCCACGCCCGGGTCGTTGAGCAGCTCCAGGAGGCGGTCGTACCGGTCCACCAGCTCGCACGTGGGGAGGTTTTCCCTCTGCCCCAGTTTGCCCCAGAAGCTGTTGAGCATCAGCTTGGCCAGCTCCCGCCTGCCGGGGTTGGCGGCGACGGCCTGGGGATCCAGGGCGACGCCTTCGTGTTCGAAGAATTGCTCCACGTACTGCTGCTTTGCGGCGGGGTCGTCGCAATCCGAGGGCCATCCGGAGGCTTCGGTCTTGATCTTCAGGAACTGATTCACGTAGTCCTCGAAGAGACCCTTGGCTCCGGTGGTCGGATCGTGCCGCACCACGTCGTACTCCCAGATCTCGTGGACCCTGAGGAGGCGGTACCCCTCCTCCAGGGCGACCTTCATCTCGTCGACCACCCAGGTACCCAACAACGCCCTCTCGCGCTCTCCGTGGTGGCACTCGTCTTGGTTCTCCGCCTCCGCCCAAGCGCGGCATAGCGGGAACATGAGCTTGCCGCCAATGCGCGCCGGTAGCACCGGGTGGTACAGGTGTTGCGGCGGTAGAACCTCGCACTTCACCAACCCGCCCCCCACGTCTTCCAAGCGCGGGAATCGATCCACGTGGATCTTGGGATGGCCCGCGGGGTAGGGTTTCGTCTTGTTCACGTACGGGTACAGGCTGCACACGTCGTAGTAGTAGATCTTGCTATCCCCCTTCGCCTCGCAGTACGTCTTGGTGCAGTTGGTGCGACCTCCGTAGAAGGCGTCTCTGGGGTTCAGGGGTTCGGGTACCGGAAAGTCCCTTGCGTGGCGCGCGAGGTCCTGGTCGGCCTTCGTCGCGGCGTCGAACTCGCACTCCCACATTTCCACCACAGCGCAGCCGGCGGCCTTGATTTTGGCCGTGACCTTCTCGGTGCTCTCTAACCTGGAGGACATGGTTTCGTGTCCCGAGTTGTATATCGGTGCATGGCGATTGTGAAAGCACCGCCTGCAGCCGTGGTAAAAGCAGCCGTGGAAAAAGTACGCGGTTTTTTCGGCCTCTCTGTACCCGTCCACCTTGTGCCCCGCGATTTTGGCTTCGCGTCCTCGCATGGCGTGCTGGATGACGATGCTGTTTTGCGTCTCTAGCCAGGTTAGCCATATGCACGCGGCGCGAGACTGCCGGTCCGCTAGTCGATACCCGCCCGCTGGCAAGAGGGCAATTTTTTTAAGCGGCATGAAGCGCTTTCTATACACGCACATGCACGCCTGCGCGATGGTGACGCATTCTCTGAACGGGTCTATTCCGTTCTTGTCCAAGAATTCCCTTCTGAATTTGGAAACTCCCTGACTGAGTAGAAATACGTCCATCTTGCAATACGCCACCATTTCCGCCCTCATGTCGAAGACGTGCCCGGAGGACGCCTTTTCTTCGTGCCACTGCTCGAAGGCTTTCCGACCCTCCGCCGACATGCCCTCAGGGCAGTAATGCCTTTTGTCGGGAATCGAACCCACGTACCGCTCGTTTTCCTTCGTGTTAAACAGGTACGGGAAATAACCTTTGCATTCCTTCAATCCGAAGGTCTTGGAAAAGCGAGAGAGTGGCATGGGTATGAAGTTGAGCGAGTCTAGAAATGTGACGTCACCGTACCTCATCCTGTAGATCTTGCTCCCGTTCATGATGAGCTCCGGGATCCAGTCTAAGTGCGCCACCATGTACTTTAATAGAAACTGCCCGTCGTAAGCTCTGAGGTTATGCGCCACGACGTAGACGTCCCGGGCTTCGAATCTCGCCTGCGCGATGTGCTCGAAAAGCTGCTTCACGGGTTCGTCCGTGAACACCCATTCTTTGCAACCGCATTCCATGCAGTATGCCGTCTTGCGGCGTTCGTCGATGCAGTGCGGGCAGGCTTGGTACAACACGCACAAGTTAGGTACATGCTCGTATGTGTCCTTTTTGCCGGTATATGGAATGTTTTGCGTGCATTCGAAGTCGATGAACATAAACACGTACCGGTTTCTTTTGTTCTTTGCGGCGTACGGCTGCATATAGCACATGTGGCTAGAATTCACGTGTGTCTTGCAATGATAGCAGTACTTTTCCCCGCACTCGTGCGCGGTTTTTCTGTACCTCGCATTCACGAGCTTGTTGCAAGACGTGCACACCTTTTCTACGTCGCACACCGACAGCGCCTTTGGGTAAAAAACGCCTTTCTTTGCGTGGTTTGCAAAGCATGTCGGTCCCTTAAAATCTCTGTTGCACCCGGCGCAGCGTATGTAGGCGTCAAATCGCGCATCGCACTGCTGATGGCATTTAGCGCACCCGGCGTCGCACCTGTGAAATTCTTTTTTGTGTGCCGAGGGATGATGACACCGGCGGCAATACGATTTGCATTTAAAGCACTTGTGAAGGTTCACGATGGCGTTAAAGTGCCCGGCGTGGAGCATGACGTCGATGTATTTATCGCATTTCTTATCCGACGCGTACAGCACGTGCTTCCCCGTATGATCGCCAAACACCGTCACAGCGTATCCCTTTAACGCAGCGTCAAAGCGTCTGACGTCATCTATGGTGCAGCCGTCGTGGCCTTGACCGATGCTCGCGCACAAGGCTACGGCCTTCGATTTTTGCAGATAGTCGGAACGCGTCATCGTTCTGTAGTTGACGTCGCGATCCACTTTGGCTTTGCCTACAACGATGGCTCTTGCTAAACACAAGTTGTCTTTGTTGGCTATTTCGACAATGCCTTTATTGCCCCTACAGGCATCGCAAGGTTGGTGGCACGAACCCGAGACCTCCCTGGTCCACACAAACGTCACGTGAAGAGGCCCGCTTAGCAAGAATTGTTGGTTACTTTGCATTACTTTTTCGATGCTTCCAACAATGACATCCGCATTCAATTGGTCTACGCGCCTAACGCTCATGTTGAAGGCTTTGGACGTCTCCTTTTCGTCTGTTATGGATATGCCTAAATATCCGGGTTCGTTTTCTAACAGGTTCTCTTTCGCAAAGTTTAGAATATCGTTAAACAGATGCGATACCCATTGCTCGGGGTTGACATCTCTGGGGACCGGGTTTACGGTAATTTGAGACTCTGTAAAGCCGGAAAAAAGCTTTGGCAGCGTTCTCTGCTTGTGCCCTATAATTTCGAACGTAGGCTGCAAGGTGTCATCGCGACTTCCCCCGGATTGCATCTCCATCTTATCGTCCGAATGCGCCGATCGCTCTTTCCCCTGCAAAGTGCTGCTGCTATTTTGTTTTTTTTATTTTAAACTATTTTTCGTCAAATAGAACGATTTTGTAGAAAAACTCCCGCTATCGCAACGCTTCACTACGGGCGTTTGCTCTTGGCTCAGGGTTTTTATAAGCTCGCTTATCAAAAACGCTGTTTCATTATGCGCGTCGAGTTAAATGCCTCGTTTCGCAACAAAATTGTTACGTTTGTAAAAAAAAACGCTGTCATTCTGTCACTATCCACCACTGCACGACCACCACTGCAATAAGGCTGCATAAACGCTGACGAGTTTCCTTTTCTCACGGTCGTTTTACACACGTCGGCATACTTCCTTGTGCAGTGCTGCGCATGCGAAATGACAAGCAAGCAAGCAGCGTTTTAACGTTTATGTACACTCGCGTCAGTACAATTTTTTAAAACTAACAACGCCGTGTGTGGTGTTTTTTTTGTGTTGTGCAGTGCATACGTGTTATGTAAAATGCGAGAAATAAAAAGAAGCAGCAGATACTTCCTTTCTAAGGAGTAACACCAACTGTTGAATGAAAATTCTCAAGTGTTAACGTTCGTATCACCTCTAACCTCTGTCTCTTATAGGTGAGTACGAAAGTTTATTTTCATATCCACTTATTTTTAATCCGGTTAAACTTTTCGGGGAATGGTTGCATCCGAAGGGACGTTATACACTGGCCTTAAAATTCTAAATTCTTTCCAACAACATGGCGGGGCAAGAACTGAAAAGCGACATGCTTTTAAAAAGAATGCTAAGCATTGTACAATTCGAACCATTTATAACAAATATCTCGGAAATGGCTGACGTCACAAAAACGTTATTTCAAATAAATTGTGTGTTTTTTTAAAAGAGATCTAAATTTTTTGTATTGTATATTTTTTCTCAAACCTTAGCAGTTATACAAGATCGTAGAAAATTTCTTCCGAATCAAGAGGACTTCGCAGGCTATTTCCGCAAAATTCGAGATATACATTTTATTTTTCATATAAATGACTTTAATATATGGTGTTGTAATTAAAATCGTCAGAGACAGTTTTAGAAAATAAAACATTTCGGAAAATAGTTCATGTAAAGGGTAGTTTTGGGTGGAGGGACTTTCTTGTAAATCTCTGTGTCGTAACTTTTTGGAAGGTACTCAACCTAAATACCAAGTTTTAGTATTTATCCGACTTTTCATTTTTGAGTTATGCTGCTCTGACACATACACACAGAATTTTCTAAAAATGTTTTATATTCAGGGGACCTCGAAACAAGTATTTAGTTTTTCCGGTGAAATCTCAATATTGAATATTTGGATGCAATGCATACCTCCTCTACCTACTATTTTACGTGGTAGAGAAAGCCCCCTAAATCAGTATTATTCCATGCAGTTGTGAAATGTGTTTCAGTGGGGTGAATAAAAATTAGTTTGTTGGTATCGTTATCACAGTACTGTTTCACTTGTGATATACCGTTCTCTTTGTATCAAAATGAAAAAAAGAAAAGTTAAAAGAATGACGAGTTTTAGTGAGAAAGGTCTAAAGCTTTTAAACATTAAAATCAACATGGAAACTTTGTAAATAGACAACGCCTCAAAGTGATACTAATACACATAGATTGTGTGCTTTAACGTTCTTGTAAATAAGGCTTCGTTTCCTACGGTTTAACACTTTGTACAAAAGACATTCACAATGAGACTACTTCACAGCTATTCCCAGAAAATTGAAGTTATACATTTTATTTGTCGTGCAGATATCTTAAACATACCGCACCGTAATCAAAAGGGGGTTAGAGCCGTTTTTAAGACAATAAAAATAACGAACTTTCTCCCGCTAAACGGGTAGTTTGCGGTGTGGGAATTTTCTTGAAAATCTACGGTTTGTTAAATTTTTACTTTCTCTACTACGTATAGTAAGTAGGGGAAGTATTGCATTCCACCCAAAAATTCGATACCGAGATTTCACCGGAAATACGTGTTTTGAGACCTCCTGAATCCAAAAAAAGCATTTTTGGAAACATGTCCGTGTGTGTGTCTGTGTGTGTGTCTGTGAACAGTATAACTCAAAAACGAACAGTCGGATAAGCACCAAACTTGGTATTTAGGTTCAGTATCTTCCAGAGATGCGACACGAAGGTTTTCAAGAAAATCCCCCCCACCCCAGACTACCCTTTACATGGAAGATTTTTCGAAAATGGCTCTAACGATTTTGATTAAAATATCGCATGTTTAAGATAATGTTATGACAAATAAAATGTATATCTCGAATTTTCTGGGAATGTCTCCAAAAGTATTCTTCATTGTGAACGACTTTTGCATAACTGGTAAACCATAAGAGATAGACAAAATTTTACTACACATAAAATGTAGATCGCGTTAAAATACACAATTTATGTCATATACATTTTTTTAGTTGAGTGAACCATTTTCGAGATATTGCTTGTTATTTCCTTAAATTTTCCAATACTTATACTTTTTCTCAAATGCGTTATTCATTTTTACTTTCTCTACTACGTATAGTAAGTAGGGGGAAGTATTGCATTCCACCCAAAAATTCGATACCGAGATTTCACTGCAAATACATGTTTTGAGAATCACTGAATCCAAAAAAAAAAAGCATTTTTGGAAACATGTCCGTGTGAGTGTCTGTCTGTGTCTGTGTGTCTGTCTGTCTGTGCGTCTGTGTGTCTGTGAACAGCATAACTCAAAAACCAACAGTCGGATAAACACCAAACTTGGTATTTAGGTTCAGTATCTTCCAGAGATGCGACACGAAGGTTTTCAAGAAAATCCCCCCACCCCAGACTACCCTTTACATGGAACATTTTTCGAAAATTTTAATTTTCTCAAAAACGGCTCTAACGATTTTGATTAAAATATCATATGTTTAAGATATTGTCATGTCAAATAAAATGTATATCTCGAATTTTCTGGGAATGTCTCCAAAATATTCTTCATTGTGAACGACTTTTGCATAACTGGTAAACCGTAAGAGATAGACAAAATTTTACTACACAAAAAATGTAGATCGCGTTAAAATACACAACTTATGTCATATACGTTTCTTTTGTTGAGTGAACCGTTTTCGAGATATTGCTTGTTATTTCCTTAAATTTTCCAATACTTATACTTTTTCTCAAATTCGTTTATTCCCTTCCTTCATCTTCCACCCCAAATTAACGAACCAATCAAAACACTACACGTCACTTCCTCAATTCTTTCAACTCGTCCCGGATGAGCCAACCGATTTAACGATAATCCTACCGCTCAGGGCGCTTTTCAAACTTACCGCCGCCGCCGTCGCACGCACCGACACTAGCGACACCAGCGCCCCTAGCGGCAGGATTATCGTTAAAACAATTGGCTCATCCGGGACTAATACTACTAAGATAGTTAACTTTTTAAAGTCAGTGTCTTGCATTTTTGTTGGTTTTTAAAGAATTGTTAAAGTTTGCGTCTTGCATTTTTTTGCTGATCGTTGACAAAAGAGTTGTTTGTTAACTTCAACAATATAATGGAGATGAAGGAAAAAAACCATCTTCATAGAACAGAAAGTTGAGCTGATAAAAAAGGTAGAAAATGGAGCGATGCAGATTGAAGAAGCACATGTGCATAAAATGAAACCCACCACTCTTTTTACAATACTTTGTAACAAAGAGAAAATACTTCAGGCGTACACAATGTCAAAAATTTGCTCCAACAGAAAGAAGATTCATGTTGGTGATTTCCATCACGTGGGAGCAGTGGTGGACAAGCAGTTCAAACCTGTTGGGGCCAAAGGTATTACGTTTCAGGACCAATGCTCCGAGCAAAGGAGTCTGCAATGTTATAGGACGTCAAAGACTTCCAAGCATGCACTAGTTGATTTTTTCCTTTTTGGGAGAGATTTCCTGGAATACTGTGGCATGTGGTGTTGGTAACACTGTAAGAACGTGGTGTGGTAACAATCTATGGTTAATTCTTAGGTTGGCAATGAGAACAAGTAGTGATGTAGTAGAAGGGGGGGTTAAACTGGTTTTATCTTGTGGTAGCGTGTAGCTCGCGTCCTCTTTGAGCCTTGCCCTTGGGACTGGCAAGACGTGTGTTAGGTATGGCGCTTCACTGAACAAGAAGGTAATCTGTATCACTTTTATTTGGTGTAATATATTTGACATCTAACTCTATACTATGTGAATTATTTATGTAGGTAGTCCCTTCCTTCCTAGGACATGATGATTTCATAATATTGTGGTGGTTTTCTGGTATTTTCAGCACTTTGTTAGCTTGCCCCCGTCGGACCTCTTGTAAGGAAAGTGAAAAGTGTTGCTCTTAGATTCCGGTTCTATTCTCTACCCCCTGTAATAGAGTGAAATGAAGGAGGTTTCGACAATTGGTGTGAGTCGCCGGGTATAATTAATATTTTGGAGTGTAGAATTTGTTTTCCTCCGCCTTGAAAATGTAGTTGTTCACGTAACTTGGTTCTCCGCGTGTTCCAATGTAACCTCTAACTTTCTAGTTTCAGGTTGCTGGTGAGGGTTTCTTGTTGGAAATCGTCTTATTGTGGTTTAAATTCATATACAAGTACGAGGGTGGTCTGAAAAGTTTCCGACGTCAACATGAAGATGGCAACACTCGTAAATAAAAGCTAGTGAATTTCGTTGTTCATGTGTTGACAGTTACTCACCAAAGTTTCAGCCATTTTGGACGCTCAGTTGTTATGAGGTAATGTGAGTGTTTTTATGAAAATGGACAAAATCGAGTATCGAGCTGTCATTAAATATTTGTTTTTGAAAGGGAATATGCCCTCACAAATCTAAGGTGAGTTGGATTCTGTGTATGGGGACTCTGCAACATCATTTACCACAGTGATATTTTGGGCAGCTGAATTTAAACATGGCCGTAAGAGCTTGGAAGACCATGAACGTTCGGGACGTCCAAAAATTGCAACTACCGACGAAAACATCGCCAAAGTTCACCAAATGGTGCTAGACGACCGCCGAATTAAAGTGAGAGATAGCAGAGGCTATGAACATGTCAAAAGAACGTATTTGTCATATATTAAATCAAAATTTACACATGAGAAAGCTGTCCGCGCGTTGGGTGCCAAGTTTGCTCACGTTTGACCAAAAACGTGTTCGAATGAACATTTCCAACGCTCTGTTGGCGCAGTTTAGGCGCAATAAATCCGAGTTTTGGCGCCGATTAATTACTGTAGATGAAACTTGGACACACCATTATACGCCCGAAACAAAAACACAGTCCAAACAGTGGACTGCAAAGGGGGAACCGGCTCCAAAGAAAGCAAAAACAGTTTTTTCGGCTGGGAAAGTGATGGTGACTGTTTTTTGGGATAGTCATGGAGTTATTTTAATCGATTATCTTCAAAAAGGAAAAACCATTACAGGAGCATACTACACATCATTACTTGACAAGCTGAAGGCAGAACTTGCGAAAAAACTGCCACATTTGCCGAAAAAGAAAATCCTGTTTCACCAAGTCAACCCTCACACCAGTCTCACACCTCAGCGGTTGCAGTAGCGAAAATCCACGAATTATGGTTTGAACTGCTTGACCATCCGCCATACTCACCAGATCTAGCCCCAAGCGACATCTTTTTGTTCCCTCATCTGAAAATTGCGCTCGGAAGACAGAGATTTTCGTCAAATGAAGAGGCAATCACCTTCGTGAACAATTATTTTGCAGAGAAAAACGCCGAGTACTATTTGGACGGGTTACAGAGATGGGAGCATCGCTGGGAGAGGTGTGTAGAGTTACAAGGAGACTATGTTGAAAAATAAAAAAAAATTCTGAAAAAATGTCTTGTATCTTTATTAGGTCGGAAACGTTTCAGACCACCCTCGCATTTGCTTAAAAGTCCCGTGTTTTGTAGCATTATTGTCAGCATACTTTGAATTTTTTACAATGTCTTTCTGTTGGCAGAGCGTCGTTACTTTAGGCTTCATTCTTCCCCTTCCTATAGTTTAAATTTTTTTGTATGAAAAACTTTCTGCAATATTCCTTATAAATTGCTTGTATTTGGAAGTATTTTGTGACCTGTGGGAATTTGGGTGCTATCTTGAACTTTGCTAATGTAATTGCCACGTGTTATCTGGTGTTTCTAAAATTTCTATTTTCAATGCTAAATACTGATATTTCTTAGAGCTTTCATTGTGTTTTGCACTTATTCTAGTTTTCTACGCATTACCATTTTTTTGGTGTATTTTCCGGTCACAACTTTTATGTAAGCACGTGTGTTGCTTTCTGTTGCGTAATCGTGCTTGGTTTCGTAAATCAGAAGAAATTATAGATTGTGAAGTAAATTTCTTACAGTTTACGTGTTCTGTGCATTAACTTGCGTGTATTTGTATAGAAAGTGAAGTGGATATATTAAAAGTTCATATTTGTGCATCGTACTTAGGTACGTGTTAGTGCGTTGTGTATGGCATTTTCTGCTTCTCATGTGTTAATTTGAGCGCTAGTCACAGTAGATGTGCTTTATTTTTTTACCTTCAGTTTCAGTTTCCTCGCTGAAGACATCATTTTTGCTAATTTTTCTGCTCATGTGTATTGTCTGCTTTAAAATCTTGGTCTTGTATCC
Organism: Deroplatys truncata; assembly: GCA_030765065.1. Classification (NCBI taxonomy): domain Eukaryota; kingdom Metazoa; phylum Arthropoda; class Insecta; order Mantodea; family Mantidae; genus Deroplatys; species Deroplatys truncata. Next base: position 33,232,570 of record CM060984.1, on the reverse strand, counting down.
AAGTAGCTTGGGTGTCAAGTCTGTGAAAACATAACATAGTGTTTTAGTCCCCTATAAACATTTTGCCGTGGGCGCTTAATTGTAGTACTACTGATGATATTGGTTCATCGTCGCCATGATTGGTTTTGCCTAGCTATGCAGTTCCTGAAAGTATTTCAAATGACTAATTCGAGTGAAAGTTTAATTAGTTTCAGCCACCACCAGCTGTGCCAGTATTTCAAAGACTTACACAGTTTCAACGAGCATCCAACATGGACCAGCAGATCTCTATTGGATGTCGATGGTGTAGCTACATATGTATTACAAGAAATTGGAAAGTTGCACTGGAATTTTGTGGTAAAAGGAAAGAAAGAAAAAAAACTAGCTGTAAGTATGTGCACATTGTGTGTACCAAAGTGTATATTTTGAACAAGTAAAAAGGTTAACAATGTAGTCAGTTATGCTTTAGTATATGGGTGTTCTATTTGCTTACAGTTATGCTAGATTTTTGCTTTAATGACCAATGCTTAATTAGGCTTTGATTTTCAGGAATGAAGTTGTATTATATGTTTTGGGTATTGTAGATTATTATTAGGTTTGTTATCTTATGCTGCAGTGTATTTGTTTGATGTGTATTGTGTGTTTAATTTTGTTTGATTTCCAGGAATGATATATGAAAGTGTTATTTTGTTAATGATGTGCTTTATTCTGTTGCATTCTTTTGGCTTGATTTTGTGTTTCATTATGATGCTATGATTCTCTTTTATAGAAGTTGTTGCATAAATTTTGTGTATTTGTGTGAGGTTATGTGAATAGTATATGGAAGATTTGCCTCGATGGGAGTGCCAAAGAGTAACACCGATGGTGGTAGTGAGATGTGATGAGTTTATGTAAGTTTCGATGGGATAGCTGTAATGTACCCTTGAAGTTTAAATGTTTCTGAGCTTTCAGAAGCTGTACCAGGAAATATGTGATGAGTTTAGAGATGTTGTGCATATTGGTGTTGCTGAAACGTACCCAGTATAGCGTGTGTGATGTGGTCACAAAGAGATGTAATGCAATCAGTAATAATTTCTGAGTTTATGTAACAAGTTTTAGTACCATCATTTTGATCCTGCAGATGTGAATGCAACAGTGTAATGCTATATTACTTTTGTGTCATTCCTGAAATGCTAATGTGATTCTTTCAGTTTATGCCTATGTCAGGTACCTTTGTTTTTGCACTATTTTGCAGCTACTTTGTTGAGACATGTCAGTGAATACCTTTTTTTCTCTCAGTAATTACTGTGTATGATGAGGGTGGGAATCAGGATGACGATGATAGGAATGATGATGATCATAAGAATGATGATGCTAATGCGGAGGATATGATAGTAATGAGAATGGGAATTTGTGTTACTGAGAGTTAAGCATGAGTATTTGTAGTTTGATGCACGTAATGAGGTGCTTATTTTGAAGCAGGTAGTAATCTTCATTAGTTTTGGTAGTTATTAAAGTGAGTGTTTTGTATTATCTGAGATATGGTTATTATGAATGATAAGTGCACTTAATCATTTTGTCAGTTAGTTATTCCAGCTGGTTAGATTTAATATTGGGATCCCAAATGATTTGCTATGTTGTATTTTGTTTCATTATGTGTAGATGATGGATATAATATTTATGTATTTTGACCTTTTCATGTATCTTTACTATGATACTAAAGCATTTATTGTATAACTTTCACTTGTAACCTTTTGAAAAATTCAGTTTTTATGTCAGTATGTTGTAATTGTTTCTCATTACTAAGAGTACATGCTTGTAAACTTTTGCCAACTTTGTGGCATTTTCTGTTCATGATATTTTATGTGACATACTATTTTCTTATTCTATGTATGATGTTGTTTTGGGAGTACAAGTTATACCTGTTTGTAATTCATGTTGTAGTGATATTTTTTGCTGTTTGGAGAGCACGAGTGCCCATTGTGGAGTGGCCCTGCTGTAATGAGACGGGCCAGATGCTGAATGTAAACCAAGGAGAGCTGCTGCCTGTTTTGTTACCTGCACTTTATGTGGCAAAAGGGGCCACTTTTAGGGGAGCAATCCAAGACAGAGATTGCACCCTCATCATCAGTAAATTATGTCGGCAGTGAGAAAGGACTCTGAAGCTGATATTTCTTCTTTATGGGTGATGTTGGAGGTTTACTCATGAACAAATACCTCAAGAATTTGTGCAGTATAGTTATAACTTAACAATGGCAGCAATGTACAATGTGCGGGTGCGAAATTCACTCAGAAACTTGTATACTACATTTCAGCAAATAACGCCGGTGGCACTCAAGACTCCATTATTATTTTGCGTTTATGACAAACATGTTAACAGGCAATAAGGCACTCAACTTCTTGTCGATAGACATTTCTGCTCTATGATATCATTTCAAACATCAAGATACTAATTTTTGTAATAACAATTTCCTTGTAAATTATCAGGTGAAGTATTTAATTCATTTAATTTTATGTAATTTTTATAATGCTTTCCTGCTTCGACGAGGACGTCAACTTGGGTAGCCATGGGTAGATGTGGCACGTGGGGTTGGTAACACTGTAAGAATGTGGTGTGTTAACAATCTATGGTTAATTCTTAGGTTGGCAATGAGAACAAGTAGTGACGTAGTAGAAGGGGGGTTAAACTGGTTTTATCTTATGGTAGCGTGTAGCTCGCATCCTCTTTGAGCCTTGCCCTTGGAACTGGCAAGACGTGTGTTAGGCATGGCACTTCGGTGAACAAGAAGGTAATATGTATCACTTTTATTTGGTATAATATATTTGACATCTAACTCTATACTATGAATTATTTATGTAGGTGGTCCCTTCCATCCTAGGTCATGATGATTTAATAATATTTTGGTGGTTTTTGGTATTTTCAGTACTTTGTTAGCTTGCCCCCGTCGGATCTTGTGTTAGGAAAGTGAAATGTGGGCTCTTGGATTCCGGTCCTATGCTCTACCCTCCGTAATGGAGTGAAATAAAGGAGGTTTCAACAATCCCAACAGTGGAGAAGCAAGAGATGTCAATGTGGAAGCTGCTTGGGAATGAAAGGTAACAGATTTTAAGGATGTCATAAATTACAAGCCAGAAGACATTTTCAACACAGATGAAACTGCATTTTTTATAAAATAAAACACTGGCTTGCAAGGGTGAGACATGTACTGGTGGTAAGCAATCAAAACAGAGACTGGCAGCTTTATTCTAGTGCAATGCCACAGGTACAAGAAGCTGAGCCTGTGATAACAGGGCACTTTGCTAAGCCAAGCTGTTGCAACTCTGCCTATGAAAAATATATATATATATAGCCAGCAGCAAAGCATGGCTGACCAAAGGTCTGTTCACAGACTGGCACATTGAGGTGGACAGAGATAGGCAGAGATAAGAAAATTCTCATCATAGGCAACTGCGCTGTGCATAAAGTTGATGCAGGTTAGAAAATATTACGCTTGAATTCCTATCTGCTAATTGTACACCAATGTTGAAGCTATTAGACCAAGGAATCATCCAGAATGTCAAAGCATACTTTTGGAATGCCTGGCACAACGTGTGCTATCAACATAAAACTTAAGATGCCTAACAACGTCAATGTTTTGTAGGGAATCCAGATGATAGCAGGGGCCGGGAGTAATGCGAATGGTTGGGGAAAACCTGGCATTCTGAATTTTCAACGAGTTGCAGAAACAGGTGACATTTAGGTCTCTTGCAAGTTGTGGGAAGAAGTTGCAAAGGAACTGGATCTGGCGTCTTGATTAATCTTTGAAGAATGTGTCTCTATGGATACTAAGGCAGAGACAACACATCACTTTACAGAGAAGTAAACAGTGGAGACTGCAGCTGCCCCTCAAGGCGGCAGTGATGACAATGAACAGGAAGAAGTTGAAACTGAAGCTGAAAATGTGTCTTCCGTTGATGCAATGAAGCATCTACAGCAGTTAAGGTGACAGGTGGAGAAAACTGACAAGATGCCAGAAACTAAAGTCGTTTAGTGGGCTTGAACAGTTTGAAGAAGAGAGCGTGTTGAAAAAGTCAAAAGAAACCAAAATCGATGACTACTTCAAGACCTGAAAGTGAAGTGAAAAACCTCATCAGCTTTGGTGATGTATTTTGTGCAAATATATGGATTGTAAATAAGCGTGTATGTGTATATATATTTGTACATATAAGGATTTCAATATGGCTGCAATTAAAATATGTATACCTTTTTCACTATAAGCTGAAAGAAGAAGTAAACAAAACCACGTGACAAGACCGCACCTCATTGCCTGGTGGGCAAACTACAACCTTTCCCTCTTAGCATGTTTCTTTTCCTCTACATACAAAAATAGTTCCGTTCAGATCGTAACATTTTGTGGTTATTCTCTTGCAGAGAAAATTAAAAAATCTATTATTGTAACAGTTCAATTTATGAAACTAAATGTGTTTGTTCAGATTCAACTATAACTAAATAAACTGTTATAGTAGAGGGTTTAAGAGGCTATTGCAGTCGCTGCAGTTCGTTTACTGTTTTTGGATGAGCCGCCAGTGTACTTTTTGCAACATATTGAGAAAATCACTACCTTTCAATGGGGAACTGAAATCTATTTGAGTCCAATTCCTTACCGAATAGGATCCGCATTTCCATGTGAAATTCAATATGTATTGAGATCGATTTTGGATACACAAAGTTCGAGAATAAAATAATTCAAGCTTTTATGTTGATCAACTTGGATTTAAGTTGCCGAACCTGTTAAACATATGTTAATTTGTTTTTCTGTAAATTTTAAGTGGGTTTTGAGATTAATGAATGTTTTCGAGAAGAATAAATTGCAAATTATGGAAGTGATAAAAGGGGCATAGCTGTGTTTTATTACACATATGATTAACGATTTCTGCTAACAAAAACTAAATGACGAGAGAGCAGCGCGTTACGAGTATAGTATCCTTGGCATATTCAAAACGATTTGAATATGGTAGGTGTTCCCATGCAACAAATTTCGATCCGATCCTACTTTCTAACAGTTGGCCATTGTTTAGCAATAATTTAACTTCTTAGTTAGTGATGCAGAATTGTTGCTCGTATAGCTTGGGTCATGTTTGTTTTCTGTTGTTTTTTAACCTATAGTGCTAATCATTTTTCTAACCTGACTCATAAAAGGTTAAAGCAAATGTGGTATATTGATATTACTCATTAAATGAATGATTTCTAAAGCCTGAAGTTAAGGGCAGTTTAATACAATACCTTTAACCACAGATGCAGAACTGTTCAGGTACAACGTTTATTTGTCTACTCTTAGTATTATGTGTTAGAAGTTTATGATGTAAGGCAAAATATAGGAATAAGACATACAATGTTTAAAAGCTCATGATCCCCAAGCTGTGCAATATACTTTAATTGCATTCTGTCTGAAGCAATTTCCTCTCACGGGTACGTCATCCTCCACGTGGTGCTGCCATGTGCTCGGCGGAGTGATACATTTAAGTTTTGTTTACTTCTTTCAGCTTACACTGAAGAAGGTATAAATCTGTCAATTATAAGTCATTGGATTTTAGTGAATTTCTGTATTTGCTAAATACCTTTTTAGGTATACATCTTATGATATTTTAACATACTTTATACTGAGATTCGTCTGTACTTGCAGAAGTACTACCAGTGGTATAAAGGCATGAAGTGCTATACAACACTGCTTAGAACTCATCACCGTCTACACGTCAACTATGGCACCTGTTGCAGAAAGAATAAGAAAACGTAGGAAAAAAAACAAGAAAGAAAATCCAGAGCTTTGGGAGGGAGAGTACATGATTAATTTATCTTCAAAATGCCCTGATTTCCAAAGTACTACACGTACAATTATGATTGATACATCAAAAGAACCACAACCTCACCAAGTTTTCTCCTCACACTCTACAAATGTACTATGTGTGCCGCTTGAGTAACACGACAAGGTGGGAGTCCAGTTCGTTCCATGCATTCTGTGGCATCATCCTATCAGTGATCATTACTGCAGACCCATGTGTTCTTGGCAGTGGGGGTAAGTAAACGCAGTCACTTACGTACCCCTAAAGGAAGAAGTCGCATGGCACTAGATCAGATGACCTGGGGGATCAAGCAAACAGAGCTTTGTCATCTTCACGCCCAATCCAGCAATATGGAAGTTCATCATTGCTCTGTTTACATGACGGCTCTTGTCTGTACTCTTTTCTGAATGCACATTGCACTGCTATAACAGGCGGACATCTTGCATATTCCATCACACAAAAATTCTTTTGTTCTTCTGCTGCCATTTCATAAATGCACTACACTCCTGCTGCCAACTGGTGTGATGATGTGATGGGGTTTAAGGGCACTAAACATCTAAGGTCATCAGCGCCCTTACAAAGTATAAAATTTAAAATCCAAAACTAAAATACGGGACACAAACCCGCTTAGTCGAAAACAATAAAAACAACACAGGAAATTCTAAATTACACTACACTAAAACCATAGTAAATAAAATAGAAAAGAGTAACACGACATGTTAAGAACTGTAGAATGCATGGGAGCGCCATATGTCCATCGAGAAGAGCCCCCATTAACAGACAATATAACTTCACAAAGCTAAAAGACGCTCAGCGCATCAAATGTGCCGATTAAAACCAATGTCACCTATAAAACATAAAAGACATTCTACAGCATGCGCGCCAATGTTTTGGCAGGCCCACACAAATGCGCAATGGAGCTAAAACTTGACACTCCGTTAAAATGTGACGCAACGTTAAGGGCGCATCACACTGCTCGCATACTAGTGCGGGGTCACCACTAAGCAGGTATCTATGACTAAAAAGGCAATGTCCGATTCGTAAACGAGCTAAAAGTACCTCTTCCCGACAAGAACGAGAAGAGGTACCCCAGACTAACGGGAGAGGTTTAACCTCCCACAACTTGTTCCCCCAGAGGGTCGTCCACCGATCGTGCCAAAGCGAGAGGACACGGTGACGTAAAATAACACAAAACTGACGAGGGAACAACAGAGGTAAAAATTCTGAGTGATAAACCGCCGATTTGGCGGCGGCGTCAGCAGACTCGTTCCCTGAGATGGCCACATGACCCGGAATACACACAATGCAGACGCTGGTGCCAGAAACACCGAGCGAGTGGAGGAAATCATGTATGCGCTGTACGAGTGGGTGGTAATTGTACAGCGCATTAATGCTCTGAAGGGCGCTCAGAGAGTCTGTGCAAAGAACACAGTGCCGTAACTCATGCCGCTGGATGTATAAAAGTGACTGATAAACACTAAAAACTTCGGCAGTAAACATCATTGCCCGGTAAACGAAAGGTGAAACTACGTTGTCCTAAAACAAAGGCGCATTCTACTCCAACATCAATCTTAGACCCATCAGTATATATAAAATGAAAGTCCCCGAATTGTGCCTCAAGTTCCAAAAAACGCTGATCTAAGGACTGAAGAAGGGGGCTCATTCTTCGGAATCGACATTAACTAAACGTGACAGTGGGCCTCACCGCGCAACCATGGAGGAAAACGCATTTCCCCCCTGGGAAGGGCCAGAGCTGGCGTAAAGTCCAAATGCCGAAGAAGCTGTCGAAATAGAATCCTGGAGGGAGCAATGCAGAGGACCTAACTAAATATTGCCATTCAAGCAAATCCTCGAAAAATAACTCGAAGGACGGGTGGTCAGGCAAGCTTGAGAGTCCACATGCATAACGGCACAAAAGCATCTCACGCCTGAAGGACAGCGGAGGCTCTGCAGCTTCAGCATATAAACTGGGCTTGTTAGAAAGGCCCCTGTAGCGACCCTTACGTCACGATGGTGAATGGCATTAAGGTGACGTAACACAGATGGACGTGCCGATGAATAGACAACACATCCGTAATCAAGCTTGGACCGGACCAAACAGCATTAAAGACGCAGAAGGATGGTCCGATCAGCTCCCCAGGATGTGCCACTTAAGACACGTAAAAGATTAAGAGAACGGTCACACTTTGCTTTTAAAAAGGAAATGTGCGAAGTCCAGCTCAGCTTCTATCAAAGACCAACCCCAAAAATTTCACCTCGTCTGCAAACGGAAGTATCTCCGGCCCAAGATGGAGAGAGGGCGGAGGGAAAGCCTTCCGGCACCACAAATTGATACAGAAGGATTTCTCGGCGGAGAAATTAAAAGTCAATGGCAATACTCCAGGCATAGTGACGGTCGATACAGCTCTGGAGACGGCGTTCGACCAGACAGGTCCGCCGTGAACTGCAATAAATAGCAAAATCATCAACGAAAAGGGACGATGAAATACCAGGTGAAAGACACTCAACAATGGGGTTGATAGCAATCGCAAAACTGTGACACTGAGTACACAGCCCTGCAGTATACCGTTCTCTTGAATAAAACTACTAGATAAAACCGAGCCCACACGTACACGAAAGACGCGATTCGTCATAAACTCCCGAAGAAATATGGGAAGACGCCCGCGTAAATTCCATGCGAGGAGTGTACGTAAAATGCCGCCCCTCCAACAAGTGTCATAAGCTTTCTCCAGTCAAAAAACACAGCCACTGTTTGACACTTTCTCAGAAATCCATTCATAATATCCGTCGACACAGACACCAGATGTTCGACAGAAGAGCGATGGCGACAAAATCCGTACTGAGCGTTCGCTAGAAGTTTCTGAGACTCAAGCCACCATGTCAACCGCTGGTTGATCATGCGCTCCATCACCTTGCAAATGCAACTGGTGAGGGAGATAGGGCGGTAGCTGGAAGGCAGTTGGCGATCCTTCTCAGGCTTAAATACAGGGGCAATGGAGGCTTCGCGCCAAACGGAAGGAAAAAGCCGTCTTGCCAAATACGGTTATAGACCTGTAAGAGAAAGAGTTTACTGTCGGCTGAAAGGTTCTTTAACACCAGGACATGAATGCCGTCCGGCCCAGGAGCGGAGTGCCTAGAGCAATGGAGAGCGTGCTCCAGCTCCCTCATTGTGAAAAGGTCATTATAACACTCCTAATTAGCAGACCGAAAATTATGGGTCTCGGAATCCAGCCGGTCTTTGAGAGTGCAAAAGCCGGCGGAATAATCGGCAGAACTGGAAACCGCCTCTAAAGCAGCACCCGGAGTGTTAGGAATGGCAGCCGAATCCACTATGTTGGCATTGGAAACCTGAAGGCCAGACACAGTACAATGCGACACTTTATCGGAGAAGCGACGAAGTTTATCTCAAACAACAGAGGAAGGCGTGAAGCGATTAAAAAACTCGACAAAACGAGTCAAGGACGCCTTCTAGCTATGCTGAATAATGCGACGTGCCCTGGCGCCGGATTGTTTAAAAGTGGCCAAATTATCAAGTGTAGGATGTCGCCGAAACAACATAAGCGCAGTTCTACGGGCACGAATGGCGTCCCAAAAGCCCTCGTTCCACCACGGAACAGGAATAAGCCGAGGGTGAGAGGACGACCGGGGTATTGTGCGTTCGGCGGCAGATAGCATCGTAGAGGTAAGGTGCTGCACCATTTGCTCAACGTCCGTGAAGGGCTGGTCCTCGAAACACACGAGGCTGGAATACAATCTCCAGTCGACTTTTCTGAATATACAGGTAGGTGCTCTGGAATGCTAGACGTGGTGAGAGAGAAGAGAAACGATGCAGGGGTAGTGGTCGCTGGAGTAGGTGTCACCGACGACGTTCCACTGCAAACGACTAGCAAGCTGGAGTGCGCAAACGGCAAGGTCAAAGTGAGAGAATGTACGGAAGAATGAGAAAGAAAAGTAGACTCACCAGTATTGAGGATGAAGAGGATGAACTGAGAAAAAATGTCGGAAAGAAGCGTTCCCCTTGCACAAGCCCTAGGCGAACCCCACAGGGGGTGATGGGCATTAAAATCTCCCAACAGAAGAAACGGTGTTGGGAGAGTGGACAGGAGATCTCGAAAGTCCGCGTTAGCAAGGGGAAACGACGGAGGTGAATAGATGGAGCAAATAGAAAAGAAAAAAAAGGGTAATTGTAGTCTAACGGCAACAGCTTGCAAGTAGGACCTAAGTGTGAGAGTCTGAATATGAACGCCGTTACGCACTAATAGCATGACAGCTCCATGAGCAGGAGTACCCTCATCCGGTGCAAGATCGTAGCGAACCGGAGTATACCCTCGGAGATCAAAAGGATCGTGAGGGCCAAGCTTGGTCTCCTGCAAACACACGACCATAAGTGAATGGGAACGCAATAAAAGTTGCAGTTCCGCCCTATGCGATTGTACACCACGTACATTCCAGGTCAGGATGGTCATAAAGAAAAAGGATAAACTGTCTACTTAGAAGGCGGATAAAAATAACCTGCTTAACCTTGGGGCTGGGGTCAGACTCCATAATCTCCTCGAAGGGATGGCCCAAGCGCTCAGTGTCAGAACCGATTCAAGCGCCGAGAATCGGTTCTGGGTGGCAATGGGTGAACGGTACCGCTGAGAGTGGCTTGTCCCTGGAGCATCCTGGGACTGCGACCTTCGAGGAGGAGAAGGTGAACTCTTCTTACCGCGCGCACGCGGAGGGTCTTTAAGAAAATCTTCCCTGCGAAGTTTCGGCTTTGATTTCTTTTCAGTGCCTTGTGACTTCATAACCTTAGGACCAGATTTAGATGGCTTGATAACTGTGCCAGAAACGGACGGTCATGGTCCAGGTCTGTGTTTCGGTATCCTTCCGGGGTACTGGCGAGGCAACAGAACTAAATATACCCGATCGCAGGAGCGAAGGTTGGCGCCTATGGAAACGTCTCCAGGCTTCAGAAGCCTGGAGACGTTTCTCCTTTATCCGGATCCCCTGGAACGCCTTCTCGTCCAAGTAGCGCGGGCAGTCGGCAAATGACGCAGAATGCAAATTTTTCTAATCAACTGTAAAGCCAGCTTTTCCCATGTGTCCATCTTAAAGTTATTACTTCTATCTCTTTACTTTCTGTCTTTTCCTAAGAATTGCATGTTGTTTAATAACATATTAGAGAACCTTGGGTGTATTTTTCCTTTCCTCCATTGCCCGCCGAACATGTACATCATGCACTTAAGCAAATAAGAAGAACAAGTGAAAAAGAGATGACATCTGGGAGCGTTCAGTAGAGTTTACCTGTAATTAATGGTGCGCTCAACCAACGTGAGCGCCTGCCAGCTAGCCATGGTCACCTAAACTGCGGTGAACACTGGTGTGTTACTGTGTTATCATTATGCTGGTCAAATTCTTACCGCAATAAGCTGAAGGTCCCTGGGGGGTTTGTTTAACCAGAATAGTGCACACAGCCATTACTTTCTAATAAAAAAACAAAACAACTAAATTAAAATAGCTTTTAAGGGTGGTTCACAACGATTATTTTTAAATACATGTATTTTAGTGGCATTATTCACAATAAATGTGACGCTTTCCCAGGCCCCAGCAACAGGAAAACAGTCTTGGCCATGACTTAACTTTCTCGTACTCAGGCATGGCATATTAGATTTTTCATGTATGGATTATTCTAGATGGCCATGACATGAAACTAGTGCTTGGAAACATGAAAGTGGAAGGAACCTCAAAGCCTGAGCATAGTTCAAATGAAAGGATCTATAGTTTATGTGCAATTCAAAACTGACTATTGCCTCAAAAACGACAAAGAACAGTAAAAACAGTAGAAGTTAACAAAGAACAATAAAAGAATGAAAGCTTGGTACAACTAAAGGAATCAGAAATGTAATGGATCTGCATTTAGGTAAATTTACTCTTATTACATTTTAACGTTGGCTAACCTGCATTATGTTGACTGAATTGGAAGCAGGTAAAAAAATCTGATGTGTTACACTCACATGACTTTCTCTACTCTTGTACAAAGTATTTTTACAAACGCTTATTCTCCATCTAGTTCATGTTAATCGAGATAAACATTTGCAAACTCTATCTTATTGCTAATTTTCTAGTAGATGTAGGGGAAAATATATTTACAAGGGCAATATAGAAAAACAGTAGCCTTTAAGCACATACATATCTCTTAATAGCTGGTTGCTAGGTGCAGCACCATTCCCTTTGCCACAGATTATAACTCTTTGCATATCCAAGACAAAAAAATCTGATGTGTTACACTCACATGACTTTCTCTACTCTTGTACAATCTACTTTTACAAGCGCCTATTCTCCATATGCTTCATGTTAATCGAGATATCGAGATGTCAATCTTATTGGTAATTTTCTTGTAGATGCAAGGGGAATATGGTAGCTTTTAAGCGATAGTCAAATATTTTAACGCTGGTTGCTATGTGGCGCATTTCATTCTCTTTGCATGTCCAGGACATAAAAAAAATGAATAACGAATTTGAGAAAAAGTATAAGTATTGGAAAATTTGAGGAAATAACAAGCATATCTCGAAAACGGTTCACTCAACAAAAGAAATGTATATGACATAAGTTGTGTATTTTAACGCGATCTACATTTTTTGTGTAGTAAAATTTTGTCTATCTCTTACGGTTTACCAGTTATACAAAAGTCGTTCACAATGAAGAATACTTTTGGAGACATTCCGAAAAAATTCTAGATATACATTTCATTTCTCATGTCATTATCTTAAACATATGATATTTTCATCAAAATCGTTAGAGCCATTTTTGAGAAAATTAAAATTTTCGAAAAATGTTCCATGTAAAGGATAGTCTGGGGTGGGGGGATTTTCTTGAAAACCTTCGTGTCGCATCTCTGGAAGATACTGAACCTAAATACCAAGTTTGGTGCTTATCCGACTGTTCGTTTTTGAGTTATGCTGTTCACAGACACACACACAGACACACACACACACACAGACACACACAGACACACACACACACAGACACACACACGGACATGTTTCCAAAAATGCTTTTTTTGTATTCAGGAGGTCTCAAAACATGTATTTCCGGTGAAATCTCGGTATCGAATTTTTGGGTGAAATGCAATACTTCCCCTACTTACTATACGTAGTAGAGAAAGTAAAAATGAATAACGAATTCCCATTTGAGAAAATAAGTATTGAAAAATTTAAGGGAATAACAAGCAATAACTCGAAAATGGTTCACTCAACAAAAAATGTATATGACATAAATTGTGTATTTTAACGCGATCTACAGTTTATGTGTAGTACAATTTTGTCTATCTCTTATGGTTTACCAGTTATGCAAAAGTCGTTCACAATGAAGAATACTTTTGGAGACATTCCCAGAAAATTCAAGATATACATTTTATTTGTCATAAAAATATCTTAAACATATGATATTTTAATCAAAATCGTTAGAGCCATTTTTGAGAAAATTAAAATTTTCGAAAAATCTTCCATGTAAAGGGTACTCTGGGGTGGGGGGATTTTCTTGAAAACCTTCGTGTCGCATCCTTGGAAGATAATGAACCCAAATACCAAGTTTGGTGTTTATCCGACTGTTCGTTTCTGAGTTATGCTGTTCACAGACACACACACAGACAGACACACAGACACACACGGACATGTTTCCAAAAATGCTTTTTATGGATTCAGGGGGTCTCAAAACATGTTTTTCCGGTGAAATCTCGGTATCGAAAGTTTGGGTGGAATACAATACTTCCCCTACTTACTATACGTAGTAGAGAAAGTAAAAATATCATTGGTCAGTTAAAAACAAACAAAACACCAATTTTTAAAATCGTCTTTTCACTTTGTGACCAATACCCTACTGGGTTATTTGAACCAAAATTTTGTATGCTGCATTGCTTCCCATTCTCGGGTGTCATGAACCAGCCTATAGAAATCATCAAACAAGTTGAGGTTAAATTGTCACAAAATTCAAATGACTTCTGGCAGTTTACCAAAAACAAACAAACATCTTCAAACACAGAGAAAGAATATGACAGTAGAATATTAAAAACTCATAATGAAAATGTTAATGCCTCTGCTGACTAAATGAGTTTATTCAAGCAATGCTTCAAAGCCAACAATACAAGTATCGTTTTCGATTTCCTTCATATAAGAGCAATAAATGAAAATGAAGTAAAATTTGCAATAAAAAAACTTAGGTGTACATCTGAAAACCCTGATGCAATACCGACTTACATGTTTAAAGAATCTATAACCAAATCCTGCATCAAGGAACTTTTCCTAATGTATGGAAGCAAACTGAAGTAATTCCCATTCCCAAATCTGGAAATTCTAAGATGGTAAACAACTGTAGACATAAGAACTCCAAATTTTATCAGGGCTTTTGGCCAGGTAAGTAAATGGTTTGAAACAGACATTTCAAAGATGTTCACCATCTTCGTCTTCAGGATATATTGATGAAAGTAGATTTCCATATTTATAGTGCCGGGGTGAAACTGATATCTCATTGGTTTGCATGATTTTTTGGCTATATAACAACTTGTATTTAATGTGACTGATGTATGGGCGCACGGACTGTTAGAAAACTATTCATAGTATCTGTGTACATATGATGTTTCGTTTTGAGCACAGAGCTGTTACAAAACTTTTTATACCGTACACCATGCTTTTTTCTGAGCATGCTAGGACCTACACATTTTTTCGGGTATATACATGACGCATTTGTGATTTGACCACATGGATTCGAAACACTGCCAGATTCTCTTTCGCATTTAAATAGCGTCTGATAACGAACACAGTTCACCATTGAAGTTGAGAAGGACAGCTCCCTTTCCTGGACATCTTTGTTTCCAAACAAAAGTGGATGGAACTCTTAGGCATGCCATGTACTGCAAACTTTCACCAACAACCTATCTCAATGCAGTTTCTACCACAAAGCACAAACATTGGGTAACCTTAACACATTGACATTCAGAGCGGTTTGTGTATCGGTTCCAGCTAATCTTCAAACTGAAATTCGTCGTCTAAAATACTGCTCCTGCAGAATGAATATTCAGCTGCTTTGAAAGGAGCCAAACAAAATAAGAAAGCTCAGCCCAGACACCCAAGAGAAAGATAAACCACTTGCAATAGTTTGCATACCGTTCACTGGCAATTTTTCAGGAAAGATAAGTAGACTGCTCTACATATACGGCATCAAAACCATCCATAAGCCACCACCTAAAATCAGAAACTTGTCCAGGCCAGTAAAAGACAACTTAGCTTTAAGGGTATCTGGTGTCTGCCGTATTCCTTATAAATGGGATGCAGTTTACAATGGCCAAACAGGATGTACTATTGCTGCACACGTTACTGAACACCACAGAGCTATTAGGCTCATGCAACCTGAGAAATCTGGACTGGCTGAACATTGTATTGATAATGGCCACAGAGCCAATTTCAGCAAGACCAAGTTAGTGACAAAGTGTTCAAGCTACTGAGAAAGAAAGCTGAATATGCTTAACCATCTCATCCGAAACAAATAATCTTAGCAGTGATTCAGGCCTACAAATTAATTTGGCATGGGCACTGATGATAAAACACCTTAACACCTTGTCAACCTGTGGTCTTCCAATATTTTACAAAATTTCATGGCGTTTCTATCGGGTCCATGCTTGAATTAAAAAACATGTTTTTCTGCTATAAAAGGTTTTCTACCAGGTCCACGCCAAGTTGAAAAATCAGATTTACACAAATACTATACACAGTATCCTAACAGGTCCGTGCCCATACCACAGTCATATTAAATACAAGTTGCTACATGGCCAAAAAACCATGCGAACCAATGAGATTTAAATTTTACCCCAGCACTATGAATATGGAGATCCAGCTTCCACTTTCACCAGCTTGATGAATATGAGCTTTGAAAAGTTGGTTTCAAAACCATTTACCTACCCGGCTAACAGCTTTAGAAAATTTGGAATTATTATGCATCAGGAAAATTTCAGCTTTTATTTTAACTATAGACCTACTGCTGTTCTGTCTACACCAGCAAAAATTATTGAATTATTATTTATATATATACTTTATCCTGCTGTTCTGCTTGGCTTAATATGACCTGTAATGGATATTTATTTCTGATTTTCTCTCAAAATAAGATATACTTATGAAACTATCGTGACATTGTTTATCATTACAAAATCAATTTGGTGTTTTAAAAAATTCTCAATTATTTACATAGCTTATGATAGTTACATACACTGTGTTCAGGTCAAATTGACCCAGCAGAAAGCTTTGGTATTCTTACATACGATGTTAGTGTTTATGACTGATATATTATTACTTTAATTTTGTATTGTTCATTTAATATTGTAATAAACCAATTGTGCTAAAGAATGAGTTGCATATTATTACAATATTCCCTATCATCATGGCATGAAGTGCTGCTTGGTGCTAAATTACTTTTATCCTCTTTGAGTTGTTGCTCAGTTTGAGTACGGACACGACGACAAAAACACCACTTACTGAAGCTGACACAGATGCACTGTATTCATCAGTGAAGAGATTGTTTCTGAATCTCATGATCATTTGAGTATGACTTCTGAAAATGGCAGTTCCAATGAAGACTTTCACATGTAGCATCCTGTCAGTAATGAAAATGAAAACATTCTTTCAAAAAAGTGTAAATATAATCTAGCAGTTATATCCACCTCTACAACATAGACGTCTTTCTGCAGCGAATGTCATCAAGAATATGCCAGGAGTTAAAAGGTATGCAGTCACCACAATAACTGATATAAAAAGTTCATTTGAAGCAGTATTTGGTGCCATGATTGAAAATGAAATAATAGAAACGGCAAATTTGGAGGGAAGCAGAGTTTATGGCCAACAGTGGTGTAATTTGGACAATACTAAGTTTCAAGTATATTAAGGCTCTTTGTCTAACAGGTGTGTATGCATCTCATGGGCAGTCAACCCAATGCTTATGGGATAAAGAACTGGCAGCAACATATTTCGAGCAACAATATCACTTGAACACGTTTTATTAAGGTTTCACGTGTCGTGCGGTTTGATACGAAATCTACTAGAGAAGATATGTGTATGGACAAGCTAGCTGCTATCCGTAGCCTATGGGAGAAATGGGTGGAAATCCTTACAAAATTATACAATCCTGGAGAAAATGTGACTGTTGACCAACTAGTATGATTTAAAGGTCGGTGTTCATTCAAGCAATACATCCTAAACAAGCCAGCAAATATGGCATAAAGATATGGATGCTTTGTGACAGTGGAACTTCCAATGTGCTGAAAGCACAAGTTTATACAGGAAAAGAATCTGGAGCAGCCCAGAAAGAAATCAGGGCATGAGAGTAGTATTTAATCTCACAAGTGACTAAGAGGTCAGGTGTAACTTGCAACAACTTTTTTGCACCTCATAATTTAGGACAGTTACTTCAGAAAAGGGAATTGATGCTCTTGGTAACCCCATATGCTAAAATAAGCCAGAGCTTCCAGCAAATGACAAACAAAGAGGTACACAGTTCATTTTAGTTTACAGATGACACTACTGTTGTCAGTTACATTCCAAAGAGAAATAAAAATGTTATGCTGCATCATGATAAAATAAGCAACAGGGATGATAAGAAATCACAAATGATTTTAGATTACAATGCAACTAATGGTACTGGAGACACACTCGATCCAGTGCCTGTAAAAGATAAGTAAATCGATGACCAAGGATTATTTTCTACAACATACTTGATGTTTTTGCTTACAGTGCGTGCTGAGGCAGTATTTTAATACCTGAATAATTTCAATTGTTATTTATAATAAGTAAATTCATTAACAGTCCACCTTGAAACAATATGTATGTAATAATTAATTAAATTGTGTATAGCAGTCATTGCAAATGCTTATTTTTATTGTAAACATATTTTAATATTGTTATGTGAATACATTACATACTCTAATAATGCAAGAACTGTGAGAATAATAAGTTTTAGGTTGCTAACAATGAGTAATAATGAGATAATTGTGGCAATAATGTGTTTAGAGTTTGAAATGTACTGGTCATGATTAGAGCGACGATGACGTAAATTCTATGACAGTTTTAAATTAGCTAATCAATAGCAAAGAAAAATGTTAAGTTAAATGCAGAAATTCTATTGGACTAGAATTAGCAAATCAGAGACTTGCAATACTGAAGCTTACGGGTTTTAACCGTTGAGGTTACTCAGTTGCTGGCGAGACTTGATAGAGAACAGATGGGAAAATGTGTTCTCTATGGGTGATTAGTAAAAATAGATATACACGCTAGGTGAATGTATAAACGTTTCTCACAGTTCTTTAAAAAGTGTAGTGGTTTATAAATATGTGCAAGAATTTTATATAAAAGAAGTTAATTTAAAAGTTTAATTCTATAATGTCTACAATAATTGTCATACCGGGCCCTACCCAAGACACATGACTAAAGTAAGACTGACGCAGCCGAGGCAAATTCAAACAGTAATATTACGTAAGCATAAAAATTCAAACCTACGCCCAAAGTGTGTTAAAAACTACATAAAACAACTATTATTACATATAACAATTCTTCAAGTTTGCATAAATATATATATTACACAACAACAGCAGCAAATCATCTTCAAGTTGGCTTCCAAGCGTGTAGCTAACAACAACAACAGTGAAACTTCAACAGTAGAACAAAACAACTACTACAAGCTGGCTTCCTAATTGCAGGGCAGATTAAGTAATTTACGTAATTTATTACGCACCAAATTACCTACTTCAGTGTTATGGATTTCGATTGTCGCAAACTGGAATACCAGAAAATTGACGAGAATATTCCTAGAACTACCAAAGACTAAAAAATCACGAGAATTTTTAAGGATATTCAGCAACCATTTCAGTGTGTACAACTTCAAGAAAATCTGTAAAACATGTGAGCTGTAAATTCTGTCCGTCAAGCAATGACAACAAAACTAATATCTTGTGTGAAAACTGTAAAATGCAGCTTTGCAAAACTCATGTTGCTTACTTGTGTCCAAAGTGCAACTATTGAGAAACTACTAGAAAACGGTGATTTTCTTACTTTTATTATGTACCTTAATATGTTTCATGTACATTGAGCAAAGTTATTGTAATACTGTTAACGTCTAAAAATAAAACAAACTAAGTTGTATTTATGGATGCTCTTTAATTACTATGTTTCTCAATGACCCATTCTATATTGGGCACGAAAGACCGGAAAGTATGCTCAGAGGCCTCTATATCAGGCTTAAGGTTCTTTTGAGTCCCGCGAATCTATGTCACTGGACCACTGGCTTTACTTTCCCTCCAAAGGAAGTCATGCTAAGATTTTTATGCCCCTCCCAAAAATGCATAGTCCTACATCTGGTTTAAATCCATGACCTCGGGAACCAGAGGTAAGCATGGTACCCCTAGACCAAAGAGGATACATGTAAACACCTAAAGCAAATAAATGTTTAATATAGTAAAATGAAACCAACAACAAAATAAGAAAAAATATACTAATAATTGAATTATATGACACTCGTTTGTATATTTTGAATATGGTTCTGTATGTTTTGTATCAGTAACAGTAGATTGGGCCACATTGACACAAACACTATATAATACAGAGAGCCAAAAAACTTCGAACCAGCTGCGTGGTATTTTTCCTGTCCGTGCCAGCGCTCTTGCCGTCTGCCGCTGTCATAGAAAGGCGCGGATGAAACCAGACCACATTTTTAAAACTACTTTTAAAGACTTTACTTACGAACTTTATAAAAGGAGATGCTGAAACTGGCCACCGTAATTTTTGGCACCTCTTTAGGAAGCTATCCATCACTTGCCGTGGTTCACATTGAGAAATGCTGGCAATTTCCTGGCGGATATTTTGTTTTAATTCTTCCACGGTGTGTGGATTTGTCTTGTACACTTTGTTTTAAGTTAACCCAGAGATAGAAATCGCAGGGGGTTAGGTCAGGGGACCAAGGGGTCCACAAATCTCTACTAATAATTCTGTCCTCAAATGCACATTCAATTGCTCTCAACGAAATATTGGACATATAAGCTGTTGCAGAGTCTTGTTAAAAAGGTAAAATCATGCTCCCTGGCTGTTAATTCTCTAAAAGAGGGGGCAAAATTGTATTCACATATGTATGGACGTCAACTGTTGACTCGAAAAAATGAAAGTGTGTTTGAGGACAGAAAATAAGTAGGGGACAGTAGAGATTTGTGGCCCCTGTAGCGGGAAATGGTGTTGTTTGCTATTTGTAGTGCGAAATCATCGATCCTTGGGATGCTGTTACCTGTTGCAGTGTTCTTCCTCGGCTATTGGTGCTCGCGGTCGTTGCATATTCCATTCCTAACTATACCTAATTATTAATTCTCAGGTTATAGTGGGCGAGGCAAGTTAAAAAAATACACTGCAAGTTTCCCTTAATCAATGAAGTTTATTTCAGTTTGAATAATTATGGGCGGCTAGCTTTACCCATTATTATAATCCCACCACATTAAATTAGTCAGGAGCCTAGTTATCTGCACACGCATTCCCACCCTTGTGCAACCCACGTGCATCTGTAGCACCTCGTGTCTACGTGACTTCTTGAAGATCAGTTAGCCAGAGATAGAGAGTGTGCTCTGAGGCCATGCCTGCCCTTATATACGGGAGCCTAGTGACGCGTTTAAAAATGTAACAACCTTTCCTATTGGCCCTGCATTAGTATTATCTACCATTGTTTTCAATTCTTCACTTTGTTTATCTAATTTGTAACAAATACCCTGTTTAATATCAGGAAGTTTTAATTCCATTTCAGTTACATTTTTGTCAATATGACTTCACAATTTCTGTTCTATCTGTTTACAACCCTTATTTACTTTAACATCTATCTCTTTTTGAATTACTTTGGAAGATTGTTCTAGCTTTATTTCTAACCTCCTGCTTTCAGCTTTACATTCTTTCATACAAGTTTCTATTTGTCTAGCTAGATGAATTTTAATACTAGATAGCTCTGTATTTGTTTCAGTTAATTTATTACCTAACTCTACTCTTAGCTCTGTACTAGTTTCTTTTAACTCTCCTCTAATTTCTTATATCTGTTTACTATGTTCTGTACCAGTTTCTTTTAACTTATTATTAAATTCCTTTTTTAGCTGTGCCTTAATTTCAGTTATTGCTTTTAGAAGACACAAAAATTGTTGTGAGAAGTTTCCTTGCTCTTGTTGGCTAGATGTGTGAGGGATAGCATTTGTTTGTGTTGTTTCTTGCACTAACATTTGTAAAGGTGATTAACCTTATGTACTATTGCTATCTAATTGACTTTGCATACTATTGCTATCTCTTTCAAATCTACTTCTGAATTTTCAGATAACTGCTCATCTATTTCTACTTTACTATCTGTAATAGCTGACCTAACCTCAACTACCTCCATACTTTCTTTGTTTATAGTTCCCATTTTATTATTTCTATTTACTTTTGAATTATTTAATTTAACTTTTCCACTTCTCAACAGCATGAATTTTACTTAAAATTAACAATATTTTCCTAAACTTTACATTTACAACCTGGAAAAATTGAATGTTCTGACCTTTTGTTTTGGTGGTGTTTCATTTTTAATACTCAGTGTTCCCGCGTAATTTGTTGTTAAGATGTTAACCACGTGCCCCTTACTCCTGAAGAATTGTTGTTATTCTGGATTCCTTTGTCAATTTGGTGCCAATCCTGAAATTCTAAGCTGTAGACCTTGAAATTCTAAGCTGTAGTCTCGTTGTGTTTGTTGTTTCTGGCCGTCTGACGTCATCAATTTTCGTCGTCTTCGAAGCCATCCACGTTGCACGCCAACTTGAAGTAGTATTAGGATACGTATATTATTACGTATATTTGAAAAAAATGTGCTGTTATGTAATTATTTAGCTCCACGTTTGGGACGCCACTTTCAGATGTTTTAGCTGGTAGTTGTTTGGAGGAGTTTGCCCCACAGTTGTATTGTGTGATGTGAGAAGCCCCCACGTATGTGAGTCACTTTGAGATTGTATTTAGCTTACGTAATCTGAAGTTTGTAACAGTATTTGCCACACGCAATGAAGATACACTTTGAAGTTGGTTGATGGTTGGGACGCCAAAGTTTGTAGTATTGAAGATGATGCTTGTTTTACGTAATATTATTTAAATCTGCCTCGGCTGCTTCAGTCGAACTATAGAACCAAAAGTTCTTGTTCAGGTCGTGATATGACAAAAATTAAAGACGTCACAGATTTTACTTTTAAATTTCACTTTTTTTATTTCTTTATACTTGCACATGTATAAAACACAACACTTTATAAAAGAAAACTGTGAGAAACAACTTTATACATTCTTAATGTATTTACTAGCGGAGAAGACAATTTTTGCCATCTGCACCCTATCACATCATGTCCGCAACTGACTAATTTCAACGGTAAAAACCTTAAAGCTTCGGTAATGCCAGTCGCTTATTGGCTAATTCTAGTCCAATAGAATTTAAGTATTAAAACTAAAACTTTTCCTTACTGTTGATTGGCTAATTCCAAACTGTAAGCGAAACTTACGTCACTACCGATCTTTTCATGACCAGCACTTTTCAAAATACCAGACACATTATTGTCACAAAATTTACATTATTGCCTCATTATTAACAACCTAAAACATATTATTCTCACATTTTTGCACTATTAGAGTATATAAAGATTTACGTAACATTAATAAATACATTTACAATAAAAATAAGTATTTGCAATGACTTACATATAATTTAAATATAAATTATATACATATTGTTTTCAAGGTGAGCTGTTATTGAATTTAATTATTATAAAAATACAATTAATATTATTTAGGCATTAAAATACTGCCTCAACATGCGCAGCCAGTCCGTAGTTTTTTGGCTCTCCCTGTATGTTCAGCAAACCTGAGCATTGCAGCAGGGTTAATCATATCAAGATAATGATTTCATCAATGCAGCATGAGTTCATGACTAAAAGATCAATTGTTACAAATCTCTTTAACTTTACTGTTCTTTGGAACTAGACTAATTTAAGCAGTAGATATAAAATATACCAATTTTCAAAAGGCTTTCAATAAACTAAATCATGACTGTTTACTTACTAAATTATCAAAATTGACTTTCTCATATCAATTAATGAAATTACTTCAATCATATTTAAAAAACAATCACAGGTGATGTAATATAAATATAAATATTCATTTATTTCATCCTGAAGATCATGTACACATGATATTGAAATGTCAAGGTTTATAATACAAAAGCAAAGTTAATACAATATAAATAACAAAAAAAGGCTTGCAAACATTTCCCAGATTGAAACGTTAGAATTTTATGAACATCTACTCTCCTTATCTCCTCTCTCTCCACGAGCGCATGCGCACACACATTCTCTCTGCACCAAGTATTTACAATATACAACATTATCTATTTGGATATTCCAAAACCAAATAAAATGCATGTACTAATAGGTATGACTTCAGCTTTTCTTTTCTTTCTTTTTTTTTGAACAGATTTACATTTTCTATTTTCTTTATGATAGGGTAACCTGTTGAATAACTTAATTCCATTATAATAAGCATTGTTGCTTGTTAGGTTTGTTCTACAATATTGGACATGTAAATTTACTTTCTGCCTTGTACTATGAGAGTGAATATCTTCGTTCTCTGGTACCTGATGTCATATCGCTGGGTATGATACATAAGTTCTAATATGTACATGCTCGCTACTATCATGACCCTTATTTTTTGAACCACTCTCTGCAAGATGATATACTAGATTCACCAGTCATTATTCTCATAGCTCTCTTTTGTAACCGAAAAACCTTTTTCTGATTCTTTTGAGGCCCTCCAGAACATTATTCTATACCTTATATGTATACAAGTATGGATATTTGCATAATATGCACCTCTAAAGACTTGTGCGCTTGTTACCCTTTTCAATGTAGCAGCTACACTTAGTTTCCTGGTTAGCATATTTATGAGCCCCCCATTTTAGATCTTCTATTATAATTATTCCCCAAAATTTGGCTTCTTCTTGATATTTTATAGTTTCGCTTTCTAGTTTTATTTGCAGCTTTACCATATTTCTATGATGGCTTGCACAAAAGCTCATAGCCAGGTTGTTTTGCATGTTTATTAGCAGCTTGTTGGCCTTAAACCAGGATATCAATTTTAATAAATTAGCGCCTGCCTTCTCCTGTAGATCTGATTCATTATTTGCCATTATCAGTTCCAGTTTAGGACCTTAGTTATTTTTGTGCTTTATAAATGAACTACCTACTCTCCATTCCAAACCAGAGTGTCCTTCACTGAAAACAAACTCTTTGTATTATCCGCGCGAAAGTAGTTCGCAATCCCTGCCCCTAATGGCAGCTTGTTCCCCTCTCACGTGCTTGTTGAACACTGTTTAAATCTATAAAAACGCGCCCTGTGTGAGAATCATAGTTCAAAATGCAACCCGAGATAACAATCGATTTTATAAGCATGCGGTAATGAACATTTTACTTGCGTTAATCACAATCCTTGGGTAAAAGTACAACACCCAAATCCGAATCCTCCGAAGATGGCTCAGCTGACATATCGGAATAAGAACTACTCTCCAAAATAATGACAAGCTTATTCACAATTCCATAGCACTGTCACACAAAACAAGTTACCACATATTATCCTCTTCTATGTTCTATTAGGTTTATTTATATTCCCTGCTCGCTTTGGTTACACTTCTCACTGAAACGCCTGTAACATCCGATATTAGTCTCATAATATGCACTAATGCAACTGTCGGGTATTTTTCTAATAGTGAGTTGAATATAAGACGTGTTTTTCGCCACGTTTTACTGTTTCCCTCTTTTGTGTTTGTACAGTTTATTCGCACTACACGCACCTTCCCATGCCATGTGAGCTCAAATACCAACTGACTAAATCACAAGATTTGACCTGAGCTGAGCATGCATGTGTTGGCGTATTATGAATGACTGTTCGCTTAACATATATCCTGTGTTACGCAAAGTGTTTATTCGGTACTCAGATAGCACCTCTGGGAATTCATTGCTGCATTTCTCGTATATGTAACAGAGTGGCAGTCATGCATACGTTGGTATTAACAAGCCAGATGTTCTCGGCGTTAGCGCAATAGAAGATGAAAATAATATTTTGTAATCTCTTAACAGCTAGTATATATCCATTACCTTTAACGATGAGTTCTTATGATAACCATACTAAAATGTGCAGTTCTATACCTTTCCTGCTCCAATATTTCATAATAGAATACATGTATTAAGGAACTATTTACATTGGCACAAGAGTGTGTTCTTGGGTTCGTGACAAGCAGAAGCACGTGCTTCTGTTTACATCAGAGGGAACTCTGGTTTGGAGTGGACAGTAGTGCTGTTAAACATTCCAAACTGTTAATGTTTGCTGATGTCAAGTTATACAAAAATATTAATGGCATTAAGGATTACTTAGAACTTCAACATGACCTAGATTCTCTAAATGCATGGAGCACAATGAACAAACTTTCATTTAAAATTAATAAATGAATAATATCTTTCACTAGTAGCAAAAAAACTTTAAATATGTTTATAGATAATAGGACACCACGAGAAGTAATTGAAAATATTTAAGAGTACATTTTGCAAATGATCTGATTCAATTAATCATAACAAAATCATTAATTCAACTTTACAACTTCTTTAGACATCTTGATATGCATCTATCATTTGGAAACCTAAATGATTCAGACAAAACATGCTGATTTAATAGAAAAATATTTTTTTAAAAAAATATTCATTGTATTAAAGAATCGGGTATTACCCCTGTATACATATTACAAAACCTGTTTATAAATATTTAAATTTGCAGTTTAAATTTCAGAACAAACATCATGGGATTAATACTGGGTGATCAGCATACAACAGAACAGGTTTATGGCAAAGGTGGCCAGGGTGAAGTGTGAGTTGAACTCCTGCAAATCGCTACCTTAGGATCAGACTGACGTAACTACATGAATGCATGTTTTGAGATATTTAAGTTTTGAAGTTTGTGATGATGCTATATGTATATTAGCGCTTCTGAACACAAACTTTGTTATGAAATTCGATAACCTAGTTCATTTGCCCAATGATTGGCATTGATGTTTAGTTTGTAATAATCATTTATTAAGTAGATATTTAATATTTTCACAAAACACGCTGTAGTTACGTCTCTATGATCCTAAATAAATTACGATTTTCTGCTGCGACTCTACGGGTATTGCAATCTTATAATAAAATGCACACGCTTTGTTTTTGTAAGACATTTTTATTAAAGCATAAAATAAATGATAAACAAAATTACATTAATATTACACTGCTGTAATGGGAGTGAAGTGAGGAATAAAACTGATGGTACTTCTGTGGAATTAACCATTTCTGGTATAACTCTTTCAGATCGGATAGTTTCTCTTTGGTGACTGGCAGGGGACCATCATAGACAGGTTGTAATGCTAACTCCTTTGCTTGATTTCTTCTACTGTGCCCAGCTCTTATGGTCCGCAACTCATGAAATTCTGCCTCATCGTAACAATACTTGAAATATATTTTGTATGGTTCACCCTTAAGTATTCCACCCATTTAATTTTCAACAAGGTCACTGCTTCTCCTTTTCATCCGTCTTTCTATTCCTAATTGTTTCTTTCTGAAGTTCAGTAAAGTTTACGAATTTCGTAGAATCCATCTCTATGATAGTGTGTCTCTTTGATGCCTTGCGTATTACAATGAACCATTCTATGGGATCGAACACATGCTTGCTCTAATTTTCTATGCAGGCATGTACAGAGTCCACTTACATCTGTGAGTGGCCTGGTTCGAAAAACCGCTGATTGATTACTAGAATGTTCATATTCTGGACGGCATATAACAACATCGCACACATGTTAATATTTCGGTTTTGTCCACATGTATCTGAAAATAGTGTCATTTCCTTTCCATTTGCAACATCTCACAGAAAGTCCAAAACACACGGTGCCCTTCTGTTTTACCCCTTTTTGCTGTTGACTCATCTCACATGTTGGCTTGGTTGTTTGATAAATTCAAAATTGTCAAGTTATAGACAAAGAATTGTCTTTTATAAAACAAAGACTTGGAATTTGTCTTAGGACAGTACAGTACTGCCTCCAACTCATATTCTGCCATAACACATTCACCTTTTTTGCTTCATCCTTTTTTTTATTCTTCATTTCTCGTGTCAACTCTTTATTCTTGATGTGATCATCTTGGTTTTTCTTCGTATATTCATCTTCCTTCTCCATCTGTGTAAGATTAGAATATTTGAAACATTCATTGTTATACATCATCCGAATATTTAAATATGCAGGTAAGTATTCCTTGTTAAATTTCTTCCTGGAATAATGTGATGGAAGAATTGGAAATTTCCGGACATGGTTTCTGATTTCCTCCTCCTTATCTTCCGGTTGTTTCCAACCAGGTGCATGCTGACCTCTTTTCTCCTTCTTTACGTTGTGATCACCTCTTTTCTTAATGGTTGTCCTCACAAACGTTTCCCATATGTCAAGGGTAGTGAGGAAAAATTGCTTGTACACCTGAATTTTATCAAATCCTTGGAGTAGGAAAAGACGTTTACTATTTTTTCTTCTAGAATGTTGTGATTGTGTTCGGATACTTTCCTTTTCATATTCATCAACTAATGAACTTAAATATTGTCTCTGAAGTTCAGTAGAACCAAGATCCCAGAAAGCTTGATGGACTTTTTGTCTATCATCGTTACTGAAATTATCATTACATTTTCGAATACACCTTGCACAACCTTTTTCACGCACCCTTCGAGCTGGAAAATCTTGATTTGTGGTAGAAGTGTGTGCTTTCCCCGACTGTCTATTAAGTCTTTTTTGTTCCTTTTCCATTCTTCCATAGCAACCCTCTTCTTTCTTTTCCTTGTAACGGGGTCTTCACTGATTTTCCCATTAGTTTCTTTAGATTCTACAACCTGCTCTCTACATTTTCATTGGCATCCCTTCCTGTTTGTTCATCATAGTTGAAATCTGTAATAAATTAATAATAAATGGTAGCTATAAACAGGCCTATTCGTAAATATAGGAATAAATATGGTTTAATAAAAGGATAGTTCGCTAGGTTCTATGATGACTCCCTCTTTCATACAGATCAACTAGCACAGGCTCTTTGCCTGAATTAGTATCATCAATTTCCATAGATTCTGCAACCTAAATAATGCCTCTCTGCGTCTCCTCATTAGAATCTGTAATACATTACATTCCAAAATGTAGTACCTATGTTGATCAGAAGAACTCTCAGAAGGTTATAAGATCATCACCCTTCTCATCCAGATAATTAGAATCGTTACTGGCTTTATTAACCGTCTCAGGACTATTAATGTCCATAGATTGTGCCACCAGAACTCTGGCTTTCACATTAGGTTTGATAACGCCCCTCTATACTTGTTCATCATTAGAATCTGCAATAAATGAATAGTGTGTCTATAGTGTAGACCTCCAAAACACAATAATAACAAGCACAACAACAATAATAATAAAAATGATAATAACAAGGTGTAGGAGTAATAGTAACTAGTCCAAAATCATAACATCACAATTATTACTCACCATTCTCACTTAGATCACTTTTTGGCTCATAATCAGGATCAGCATCTGAGTCAGCTGCTGCTATAAATTCTCTAAACAATGCTTCTCCTTCCTCATCTTCTGATGTCCCACTGTCATAAATTATAAAATAACAAAGTACTGAATGCTTTAACTAAGTTACAACGTTTAAATGATGTTCACATATACTTCAATTATTGTTTCAATATCGTATATACAAGTTTAATAACCAACATAAACATATAGTTATTTATATTTTGTTCCAATGCATTTTATACTTACATTTATCATTACTTTTATTATTATTCTGTTCAATTACTAACTGAACCGTGTTTCTCCCTCTGGATTCCATAATAGAGTTTCACTAATTTTTAAATCTACAAATCCAATGCTTGTGAGCTAAAAACACACTGCTAAGCAACATTGCACTAAATAACAAATTGCCTTTAAATACATGCGCGATTTGGTGATGTGCACTCCTTCAAATGTTGAATTGTGTATGTAAAGGCAACAATTTAAAAATAACAGGAAAATTACAGTGGTCGGTCACGTAGGCAGGAAGGATGAGACAAACGTAAGAGCTATCAGGTGTCAAATAATAAAACGAAGCGTTAGGGTCAGACAAACGTATCAGCTTTTACCATCCTCTGATCCTTACCAAAATTGTTATTTTGCAGATAGCGTTAGGGTCAGTCAAACGTAACGACTTTTACGTTCCTTTGACTCTTACAAAAAGTATGACACTGTAGTTACGTCGATGCTTAACTTCTACACTATTATAGCTAGAGATACGATTGTTTGATCCTAAGATAGAGCGCAAGTTTCTGATTATGGAAGTAGTCGTAACTCAAAAACAGCAAAAAGTGTAGTTACATCAGTCTGATCCTAAGGTAGCGAAATATGCCATGTGTTTGTTAGTTGATGCAATACAGAATATTAAGTGAAATGGCTGTATTCGGGTATTGGTATTCTGTTCCCCCAAAAGTATTCATTTATGATTCATATATACGTACCACATTTGCAAGTGCTGTAAGGAGATAATTACAAGAGATATTTCCTGATGTTCAAGTTCCAGGTTGAATTATGATTCATTGATTAGCAAATAATTTACATGAAATAGAAGGTCTTCTTGATAAGAAACATAAAAAACCATGTACAGCACTCATAGAAGAAACTCTAGATAACATGGACATGCTCTGGAAAGATCTCTTAGAAAAATCACTTCAATGTGTTAACAAGCAAATGGAAATTTCCTATCACTCTGTTCAAACAGCTACCAAGTTACTGACGTTAGTGCCCTATAAAATTAATGTAGTGCATGAACTTAAACCAGGTGACCTGCATTAAGGATGTAATTTTGTGAATTAGTTATTTGAGTGCTGAAAACCTAACTATCTTCATCCGGAACCATGCATGATAAAAAATAGGAGTGTGATGTACTATTAGCAGTGAAAGAATAATAGGCCTAATTCATTTTGCAGGAACATCAAAAAAATATAAGTGTGATGTGCTATTAGCAGAGAAAGAATAATAGGCCTAATTGTTTTTGCCGGAACAACTAATAGCGAGATGCATTTTTCTGCCATTTTTTGGCAAATTAACTGAGAGGGAAAAAAGTTACGCGTCTCTGCAATGGCACATACAGTCAACTTCTACTTACAGGAAATCCATGAAGTATTTGAAGATAGAGTTATCACTAACAATATATGGATCCTACATTCGCCCAATTTAACCACCTGCAATTTTTATTTTGGGGGAGTAAAAAAGAAAGTTTTCAAAACAAATCCACATACTTAGCAGGAAATGTCAAGAAACTGGTACCATTTCTCAGAGGGAAGGTAATGGTTAATTTCCTAAGCAAGTGCCACAAATGCTTGAAAGGATTCTACATTTCCTGGCTGGATATCTGTGAGTATTTTTAAGTGTTTACTTTTTGTTTCTTTGTTATAAATAATTTACGTAATAAACTGTGGCACATTTACTGCAGATGTGCTGTCACCTGCTTAGCACACATAGCAAACAGTTCTGTCAGCTGCCTAAGAGCAGTGAAAGCTGTTCTCTATGCAGTCATCCAATATTTCTGTATAAGGTAGTGCATTCAATTACAGATGATATGCATATTACTACAAAGATATCTTTTATATACCAAATAAAACTAGTAGATTCCAAAAACATTTTTACCCCCAGAGCAAATATAGAAATTCACAAAAATTCATCACTCAACAAAATTATGCATTTTGATGTAGGTATTCTCAATATGTCAAAATTGAGTTTCAAAGATGTGATTGTGTTCTAAAATGTGTATTTGTCCTTAACATTTAATATGAGTCTGGTTCATAAGCTTTTTAGCTTTGAGTGGGTTTTTTTCTATGACCAGGTAACCAGCTTGGTGCACACCTCTAAAATGGAGAACCAGGTTTATTATGGAAGTATCTTCTCCTAGATGGCTGCCTACCAATCCCCTGTTGATTTTGGCCTGCCCTGGGTATTTCATTTTCCTGGTACCACCCATATCTGGGAGGTATTCCCTTAACCACCACTCGGTGAGGCACCTGATGGGAGACCAGTAACGCCATAAGATTTCCTAGGCAAGCATTATTACATAAACCACATGGTCCGAGAGATATAGGACTGCGAAAAAAGATGGATAGAACAGTTTCAAGAGTCTCGTAACAGGTCGTAAGGGCCTAATACTTGTAAGGGAAGACGAGATGCTACAGCTAATACTCATAATTAGATTAATATAAATATTTAATAAACACTTATTACTAGAGTAAGATAAAAATTTAACTTAAAACGAAAGTTGCATAATTAACAACCATGACACGTCTCTCTTTGTTTCTCAGTCTTTTCTGTTTCTGATTTTAATGTATTAACACTTTCCTCATTGAGGACTGCCAATTAGACAAAGTATACAATTAACAAATTTAAGTTAACAACAATTAAGACGATTTATAGCTAACATATCAAAATAATGAAAATCAACTTGAAATATAAATAAATTTAAATTGGAACATAAAAGTAGTATATAACATCCTATCATGCATTTAAAAATAAGTACATAAGAATTTCATTGATTTGTTAAGTGATGTATTAATATTATATTGCATATAAATGATTTCTGAGGATGCGAACTGATTGTCTAATAGCCATGGTTGCTCTTTGATAAAGTAGGTGTTTATTTAGGCCATAATCCATCAAAAATTGAGTAACGTTTTGAGTACTGTCCCCTGTAGCTCCTATATCATTCCTGTGACTGAGATTTAAGTTGTATTTATCCTTATAATAGGAGCAGGTGGATTCATAGATGGCCTTTTTTCTGCGTCTACTTCTTTGGGCTGTTGACAGTGGGATCCAAAGTCAAAAGTAGGATCAATGATTAATCCGCTGTCAGATGATGTCTTGTAGGCAATGATTTCAATGTGCCTGCTGCTACCACTGTTGGATAATCCATATATCTCCTCGTGCATCTGAACATCTTTTTCCTTCATACCTGCTGCAATTAAGCTTCTTATTTTGTGATGTCTGCTCTTTCGCAGCACTTCTCCGAATGGGCAAGCATCCAGAACATGTGCAAGGATTTTGTGCTCTCTGTGAAAAACGCGACAGAGGGTACTGTTTTGGAACCTCCCTGGTAAGGAGCATATAGCAATAAAACAGGCATTTTGACGGCATCTCTCTATTCAGAGCAAAAAAGTTTGCGATGATCTCGGAACCATTTACTAGCACGCGTATAATTGCTGAACTGTTTAACCCCACTTCCTCTGAGCGATAATTCGCTCCAAAGTTGGAATTCCTTTTCTCTCTCAGATGTCATCTTACTTTCCATGCATCTGGGAGCAAACTTACAGGGTCTCTGCTGTTGTTTTGAGTGATGTTGAGGAGTCTTAAAGAGTTTTTTCTTGATCAAAATCTCTTACGGTGTTAACAACTGGGTCGTTGAATTATTTTAGAACTTTGCAGATGTTTATATGTTGGAGTCGAACTTCCATGAGGCGCAGAATAGACCAATGCCTTTATATTTTCTTTCAGTATATACCATATATTCTGGAAAGCCCGTTGGTAACTGTAGAATGCTTTTATAGTGCATTTTAACGTTTTGTAAACATCAGTTAAAATTTTTTGTGGAATTTTATCCATTGGAATTACTTGAAATGGATAAATTTAGAATAATAAATTTCTGGCCTGCTTGTAAGAGGGGTGAACTTTCTAAAGTTATAACTTTTTTTATGTAAATTTTCTAAAGTTTGATGACTGTCAAAATTTAATATTTTAAGTTAATGCCTTGGTAAGTTATTTTCTCTTCAGGGTGTTGACAGTGAATTTCATTATCTTCAGAAATAATCATATTATTAGGAGAATATTTTCCATTTCTAAAGGATAAACAAACAGATTTTGATGTATTCATGGTGAGGCGAATTTCTTAAACACATTGCATTGCCAGTTCAGTTAATTCTTTTGCTGCTTGTAAATGTTTCCCAATGATCGTGGTATCACCGGAAACTCATAATCAGAGACCGGAACTTAGGCAGAATGCCTTTTTAAATGTGTCAAATCTATCTTCAATTTGAAAGTGAATCTGCACGAAATATACCTTTGTGATTGAAATGCCATAGTTTTAAGTTGCCTTTTTCCGCATATTTAAATATAGAGCCCTAATTTACTAAATAAATGCTTTTTGTTGCTTTTTTATTATTTATCTATTATTTATTAATTTTAAACATTTCCCTCAGGCACATTTTATTTCAATAACCGTTAGTCTGTGACAATGGAAGTTAGCTTGCCAAATGTATATTATTGTCTTTAAGTTGTAGACAACATAGGCGTCCTTCATTCAGATCATTATTTTTTGCAACAATGAGTGCTGCCACGCAAATAAGTGTATAGATAACAGAAAGTGTTTGAAATACCGCTTGTGTTTATTTTAAAAGGCAATAATGGATGCGGGTCTAACTTTGTTTTTCTTTCAGTTTTCATTGCGACGTTGTTGTAGGTAACAGCAAGATGCCGAAATTCAATGTTTCTTTACGCAGTAAATTACGAAGTTACGTAAATACTTTTGGATTCGACATATTTTGTACCGATGGTGAAGCACTCATATGCAAAATATGCGAGCAGTCGAAATACGAAAAGAAATATTTTATATCACAGCATATCAAACACAAAAAGGCACTTTCCAAGGCTATTGGGAAGAAGATTTCTTTGCTTGCAACAGTAATTGTAACATCGAGTTGAAAATTCCAGTTTGTATTCGACTTGTGTAAAGCTTTCCTCAGCGCCGGAATTCTTTTGTAGAAATTACAGAATCCTACATTTTCACAGTTTTTGGAGAAGTATATTAACCAAACTGTACCTAGCGAGTCAAGTTTGCGAAAATGTTGCTTAAGCGAATGTTACGATGACACAATGAAAATCATTAAAGGTAAAATAAAAAACAAGATGATCTGGATTTCTATCGACGAGTCAACTGTTACCATGGATCGTTTCATTGCCAATGTTGTTATTGAACCATTAGATCCTACAGAAGATGAATCAATGAAACCATTCCTGCTTACAACAGAGTGTCTTGAGAAAGTTAACAATTCAACTATCGCGCAGTTATTCACCAGTTCATTAAAGTTGCTGTGTCCTGAAGAGATTCAATATGACAACGTCTTACTTTTCATCAGTGACGCTGCACCATATATATGAAAAACGCTGGAATAGCGTTAAAAGTGCTATTTCCAAACATGCTTCATGTGACATGGCTTTCACGGGGTGTCAAAAGAGATACAATGCTTGTTTCCGGATGTTGACAAATTGATTTACAGTATTAAGAAGTTGTTTGTGAAAGCCACATCAAGAATCCTGACATTTAAATCCATTGCACCAAATGTACCTTGCCCCCCAACCTATCATAACGAGATGGAGGACATGGATCTCTGCAGCACTTTACGACGCTTCAAATTTCCAGAGTATAACTGAGGTGGTGAACGCTCAGGAGAATGAATCACCTTTAATTGTAGCAGCCAAGAAACTTCTCAACTCTTCGGAAGTAAAAAATGACTTTCATTGTGGGCAGGTTTGGGTTCCTGCCACAAGTGATCTGCCAGCTTTAAGAAAGAGGACAACCTTTAAGGAAGTCAGTGAAAATTGTGGAGTGAGTGAGTGAGTGGGGCTTAAGGACCCTTCGACAACTAGGTCATTAGGGCCCGAGGTCAAAACTTAAAACCGCTAAAGCCTAAAAGGCATATTGGAATCTAAAACACTATAAAAACCAAAGAATAAAGCCTAAAACCCTAATAGACATGTGAAAAGCTAAAAGGAAGCGAAAAACTATAAAGGCACAGGCCTAAAACCTTAAAATAAGAATATAAAACAGATAAAAGCAACCTACACCTGCACATAAAATCCAATAGTTAAAACAAACCGAAGTGCCTGCTTGACAGCCACTGGGTCGTCGCCTAAAACAACACGCAGGGTATGACCTAGTCCAAAGGAGAGGCGCTCAAGGGCGAATCGCGGACATTCGAGTAAAACATGTGAGACGGACAGGCGAACATCGCATGTCGGACAAATTGGGGCCGGATCTCCGCGCAAAAGTTGTCCATGAGTGGCGCGTGTATGACCTAGGCGTAGACGAGTCAGAACAACTTCGGATCGCCGTGATTCCCTGCAAGAAGTGGGCCAGGGGTGGACGGTGTCCCTAATAGTTCGCAGTTGTGTGCCACTCAACGCCACCCATGGCTCCTGCCAGGTCAGAATCAAATTACGCCGGAAGTAACGCTGGACATCTCGGTAAGGCAGAGTCGCTGTAGAAAACTCCGAAAAATGGCAGGCGGACTTTGCAGCCGCATCCGCTTCCTCATTGCCGGTAATGCCCACATGGCCGGGGGTCCATGTAAAAACTAAATGATATCCTCGGTAAAGCAGCTGGGAGACGATGTTCTGAATTTTTACGACTAAGGTGGAGGAGCCGAGAAACTGTTGTAAGGCATGAAGGGCGCTTAAAAAGTCGGAGCAGGTAAGATAAAATCCTGGAGATAAAGTGGAGATAAAAAGCAAGAAATAAAAGATTGCAGAGAGCTCGGCGGTAAAAACGGAACTGACGTCCAAGAGGCGATACGAATGAGCCGTGGCGTTAACGACGAAAGCGCAACCTGTAGCACCACCCACCTGGGAACCATCAGTAAAAACCGGAGTGTAGTTCCGGTAACTCCCCAAAAGCTCGGCAAAAAGTCGACGGAACACCAACGGTGGGGTGGAGCGGCGAGCGTTGTCCGATAGGGCTAGGTCAAACCGGGCGCGCTGGAGTTGCCACGGTGGACAACGTCCAAAGGAGAACCGCTCAACAGCAGGCAGTCGGAGGTCACGTGCAACAAGAAGGTCGCGAAACCGAATACCGCTGGGGCGGGAAGAGCTACTATTCCGCACATAACGGACAGCGAGAGCGCGGTGTAAAACAGAGTTAAAACAAGGGTGACCTGGATGAGCCGCCAACCTTGCAATATAAGAACATAGTAAAAACGAGCGCCGAATAGACAACGGGGGTTCGCCAGAATCAGCGTATAAACAGTTGACACGACTAGTGCGGAAAGCCCCAGTTGCAACACGGATACCAGCATGATGGCCAGTGTCCAAGAGGCGGAGTTTAGAAGCGGATGCGGCGCCGTAGATAAAAGAGCCATAATCCAGTTTGGACCGAACCAAGGAGCGGTAGAGTCGCAACATCACGGTGCGATCACCGCCCCAAGAAGCGCCAGATAAAAGCCTGAGTACCCGAAGAGAGCGATCGCACGAAGCACGAAGCCGGCGAATATGGCACTCCCAGGTAAGTTTGCTGTCGAGGTAAAGACCCAGGAACTTGAGGTGCGGTACAAACGGCAAGGGTGTGCCCAGCAAGTGAAGGTCAGGAGGAGGAGGATGTATACCACGAATGCGATAAAAGTGAAGGCACTTCGTTTTCGAAGCGGAGAAACGAAAGCCGTTGCGTAGCGCCCAGGTTGCAAGAGATGTTATGGCAAGCTGTAGTTGACGCTCGATGTGATGCACACTATAAGAACGATAATATATAGCAAAGTCGTCAACATACAGAGACATCGGAAGATCGCTACGAACAACGCTAGAGATGCCGTTAATGGCTACCGCAAAGAGAGTGACGCTAAGAATCGACCCCTGGGGTACACCGTTCTCCTGGATACGCTCCTGAGATAGTGTGTTTCCAATGCGGACACGAAAACATCGAAGCCGTAAAAAGTTTGAAAGAAAGGCAGCTAAATGGCCGCGCAAACCATAACCATGGAGCGTACGAAGAATATCGTAGCGCCAAGCAGTGTCATACGCCTTCTTCAGGTCAAAGAAGACACCCACGACATGCTGCTTCAGAAGAAAAGCGCCTTGCACATAGGCCTCCAGCCGAGCCAGGTTGTCCACACTAGAGCGATGACGACGAAATCCACACTGCACATTGCAGAGGAGATTATTGCTCTCTAGCCACCACATCAACCGAACGTTAATCATTCTTTCAAATGTCTTACACACAACACTGGTCAGACCAATAGGCCGGTAGCTAGACGGAAGTGACAGATCGTTACCGGGTCGCGGGATAGGAATGACAATACCCGTCCGCCACGAGCACGGAAACTCCTGTCTACGCCACATGCGGTTGAAGATCCCAAGTAAGAATGAAATCGCCTCAAGCGGAAGATGAAGTAGCATTTGTCGGTGGATGTCATCAGGACCAGGGGAAGAATCCCTGGCAAGAGACAGAGAATGCACCAGCTCGGCAACGGTAAAAGGTGCGTTGTAGGACTCGTTACAGTCGCTGTTAAAATCAAGGACCAACCGCTCCGCAGATGCCTTAATGGGTAAAAACGAGCTGTCATAGCTAGCCGTCTGGCTAAAAGTAGCAAATGAGCTGGCAAGAGCTTCGGCTACATCGGGTTCGCTGGTTAGAGTGGAGCCGTTGACGGCAAGACCGGGAATGATCACCCTGCGACACCGGCCATACATACGCCGAACTGCAGACCACACCTGTTGTGCAGAACTGCGATGGGAAAGAGAAGAGACATAGGTCTCCCAAGACTTGCGTTTGGCATTCCGAAGCACAAAACGTGCCCGAGCCCGAGAACGTTTAAAAGCAACGAAATTCCCCTCAGTAGGATGTAAATGAAACACACGCAGGGCACGTCTGCGTGCCCGAAGCGCCAGACGGCATTCCGTGGTCCACCAAGGGACAGGAATGCGACGTGGGGCGCAAGAACCACGAGGAATGCTGGAATCCGCTGCGAGTAAAAGAGAACAAGTAAAATACTCCACCATGTCATCTATAGTGGCAAAATTAGTAGCGGTGAGATGAATCAGGGAACGAAACCTCTCCCAATCAGCCTTAGAACTAATCCAGGGAGGATGTCGTGAAGGTAGAGGATAGTGACCAGATAAACGTATGGCAATGGGGTAATGATCACTGCCATAAAGGTCTGAAAGCACCGACCAATCAATGAGGGGAAGTAATGCCGGGCTGCAGAAAGAAAGATCTAAGACTGAGTGGGTGCCATAGGCAGAGGATAAGAAGGTAGGGACACCAGTATTTAAAAGAAATAAGCCGGACATGTCACAAACGTCTGCAATAAGGCAGCCACGAGCGTCATCAATATCGGAACCCCAGAGAGAATGTTTGGCGTTGAAATCACCAACGAAAAGTAGCGGTGGGGGTAGCTGCGTCAAAAGGGCCCGAAGTTCGTGCGCTTGAACTACACTGAGCGGTGGCAGATACACATTGCAGATAGAAAAACAGACGCTCTCCAATCGGACCCTCACAGCCACAGACGACAATGGTGTGCGAAGCGGTATGTTGGTAGCACAAATAGTATGCGCCACCAAAATAGCAACCCCACCGCTGGCACGCTGTCCAACTACAGAGTCATGTCTAAAGCAGGAAAAGCTCCGAAGATGCAAAGCGTGAGGAGGCTGCAGATGGGTTTCCTGTAAACAGACGATTGGGGGAGAACGTTGGGAAATTAAACATTGTAAGTCCGGAAGGCGTGCCCGAAACCCATTAACGTTCCAGTGGAGTATCTCCATTCAAAAAAGGCTAAGATGACCGCTTGAGTTTCTTCCGCATCTTAACGGATTTCGGATCAACGACAGTAAAATCCGCATCCTCTGGAGAACCCTCCGATGCCCGGGAACCAGAAGACCCTCTGCGGCTCGTGGAACGGGACCTGGACTTCGCAGAGGAAGTGCGACTACTCGGTCTATGGTGAGGCCGAGAACGAACACCCTGGGTAGAAGTCGCTGAATGGTGAGCATTGGTAGACGGCTTGCAGGCTGGCGGCGACACGGCTGAAGATGAAGACTGTACTGCACTGTCAACTCGAGACGATGGAGAAGTATTCGCAGGAGGCTCGGTTTGTGTCGAAGCATGGGCTACGGACGTGAGAGGCGAGCAAACAGTGGCAACAGGAGTGCGGCGGACGGTGGATGAATAACCAGAGGTGTTTGCTGGTTGAAGTTGCGCAAAGCGCCGCCGTGCTTCAGGAAAGGTGAGGCGTTCCTTAACGCGCAACTCCTATATACACTTTTCGTCCAAAAAACGAGAACACTGTCGTGAGCTAGACGGATGACATCCTCCACAGTTAACGCAACGAGGGTCACGAACACATGCTGCGCCGTCATGGGCAGGTAGGCCACATCGCTCACAGATAGCTGGATGGGCACACGAGTGGGTAGTATGGCCGAAGCTTTGGCACCGAAAACAGCGCATGGGGTTCGGAATATAAGGGCGCACGGAGGCACGTTCGTAGCCACAAAAAATGAACTCCGGCAATACAGTACCTTTGAAAGTTAAAAACACAGTACGTAGTCGGTATTCCTGACCGTCCTGTTTGCGAGAAAGCCGATACGCCTGACAGACACGTTGATCGGAGAGACAAGACACTATGTCATCGTTGGAGAGATCATCGAGACTGGAGGTGGTGACAACCCCCCGAACAGAGTTTAAGGAGTTATGTGGGACTACCCGGACAGGATAGGAGCGCAGCAAACTCGTTTTCATCAGTTTCTGGGACCGCTGGGCGTTGGCGGTTTCGATCTATAACGTACCGTCTCGTAGTCGCGTCGCGTTTTTCACCTGGCCACAGATCCGATCCACCTCACGCTTTATGTAAAAAGGGCTAAGGTCCTTGAACGTTTTTCCATCACTTGCTAAATTCATAACTAAAAATATGTCAGTGAAAGGGGTTTTGCGCGGATACATGATGAATAGACCCCATCCGGAACCGTCGGCGTCA
Source organism: Deroplatys truncata (assembly GCA_030765065.1). Classification (NCBI taxonomy): domain Eukaryota; kingdom Metazoa; phylum Arthropoda; class Insecta; order Mantodea; family Mantidae; genus Deroplatys; species Deroplatys truncata. The sequence goes on along the minus strand of CM060984.1, from coordinate 33,192,902 downwards.
GCTTGCCATCCGGGAGTTAAAGAAAAAAGACACCATATCTCCACGGTCTGCACCGTCGTGGGAACCCTCCCAAGACCGATCTCAAGGCGTACTTCAGAAGGGCTACCCCCCAATCTCCACTGCTAGTCCATATGTGTAAGCCGTTCACCACACACACCCCGGCTTTAAGCCCCTACCATGGATATAACCGCCCATGGCTCCCCACTCTAGGCCGCGCTGCGAGCAAGACACAGACACGGATTCAGGGGACTTGTGGTTGATTACACCGAGGTTCCGTCAGCGGTAACACGTCCGGCCCGTGATACTAATCCAACGACACAGGTCGTTGGAGAATTAACTCAAGCCGGGCCCCCAGAGAGCTACGTGGGTGTACATGACGGCGTGGACGGGCTCCGCACCTAAGGTTACACACAGGGGCAGTGCGAGGGGTCCGCCGACCTTCGCGCCTGAGACCTCCGTAGAGCACACATGTCGGAAGCCGCGCGGGAACCGTGGGAAAGAACCAGGGAGACAGAAAAGATCCCTGTTGGTGAGACAGGAGTTAATAAGACTAAAACGTAAAACTAGAAATCAGAATAAGCCTAGAAGAGGAAGAGGATCGTGAACAAATGAATAAAAAATTCACGTGGCACAGTAGATGAGAATGGATGGGGTGAAATGTTGGCGAGTGGCTCGGGACCCCGGGCGCGCCTAACCCGTACTCACACGAGGTGAGCCCCTGGGGGGATGCTGGTGGAAAGTCGCAACAAAACGCAGGAAAATTTCATCAAGAGATGCATACAGAACATTAGATGAAGTGGATTTACACCATGGAGATACCTAATGTGCCAGCTGGGTCCGTTCTGATTATCGACAATGCTTCTTACCTTAACACTCTGACATACTACCTACCCCAAATTCCTTAAAAGAAGAGATGAGGGCTTGGTTACTTAGGCACAGTATAACCTTGACGAAAACAGTAAAACAAAGGTGTATAACTAAATCAAATCCTGGAAACCTCTTCACAAATCATATATACTTGACCAGATAGTAATACAACATGGCAATAATGTACTTAGACTTCCACCGTATCATCCAGATCTAAACCCAATCGAATCAATCTGGGCTGATGTTTAAAAACAGGGTGGCATGCAGAAATGTCACTTTTAAATTAAATGATGTGGAGCACATGTGTCACCAGCGATTTGCCAAATTTGGAAGACTACAATGGGAAATGTATGTCGACATGTTGAACAAACTGAGAAACATTATTTCGTAAAAGGTGGAATTGTAGAACGTCAAATAGAAAGAATTCTCATCTAGGATAATGGCGCAGAAAGTAGCGAATGATATGTGATTCCGCAGGAGAGGAACAATTATACCAGGTTAGGAAGAATTGGAGGCAGATGATTGCCAGTGTTTTTATGTTAAGGGCTTTTTACAGCGAACGATTTCAGTATACTGCATATAAGCTTATCAGTGCAACGCAGTGTAGTAGAGCCCATAGCCAGTGTACGGCTGTTTGAAATGACTGTCCCTCGCACTCCTCCAGCATGTAATTGACCGATCACCTCCTGATGTGTTAACTCGCTTCATAGCTGTCACTAACATTTCCATATATCTTGAACTTTTGTGCCCATTATAACGTCGATGGACCTTAGGCTTGTGCGGAAAACGATGCTATCGTGCCGGTGCGAAGAGTGGTCAGTTCTCCACAGAAGTAAGCTGACAATACTGAAGCAAATTTCATTTATGTGAGTAACTTCCTCTCGTATATCTCGTTGTGAGGACGTGATTTTGGCTCGGTTGCATATTGGTCACTGCAATCTTACGCACGGTTACCTTTTTAAGGCGGTCCCTGTTTCTCTGTCTTTTGGGTAGCGAAGATCTGTCAGTCCATCATGTGTTGTTGTTGTTGTTGTATTCCTCTAGTACATTTTCGAGCCTCTCTTCAACTGCCTGTTCAGGTTTGCAGACTGTTAGCGGACGATTACCAAGGGTCGAAAGGGTTTTTTTTATCAAAGGTAAGCTTTCAAATGAGGATTTAGTCACATTGATATCAAGTTTTCGTACCTCTCGGATTAGTTTTGTATATTCATCCTTACGTATGACTTTTCCTATGAATTTTATATTGATCTTTATCTTTGGGATTTGCCATGGTTTGTTATTAATCCTTATATCCGACGTTTGCCATGATCTGTTTAAACTAATTACCTGTAGCGCCCTTATTTATAAAAGAATGTTTCACTCCTGAAGGCGGCAAGTCCTTCTCTCTTTAAACTGGGAGGTGAGTCCCTAAGATGAGAAGGCTCAGGCAGGACTCCCACCTAACACGGAGGGGCGCCCTGGATATGAGCATATCATCGGAAAAATCTGCAATGGTGGAAGTATTTACCGCCATGGTAAACAAATGCTGAAGCAATGGGAAAGAAGTAGTCGGGTCTTGTGGTTCTCGCTACTTGGTAAATACTAGAAGAGAGGAAGGAAAGAAGTTTATATCTGCGAGCCCTTTACAATTCAAAAGGGAATGGACAAAACTGCTGGTTCGGTGAATTTGTCAAGTAGCGTTACAGCATGGTCCAAGTGTTATTTATCGGAGCGCCAACAACTGCTGTGTGCGCTAATAAATCAAACCCATCTTTGGAAAGAAACGAAAGCACATGTGCCATAATGATCAGTGCTCGGATTTTTGTTGTTTGCTGTCTACATAAATGAAATTAAAGACAGTATAATAAGACATTGTACGCACCATGTTTTTGCTAATGACTTGCAGCTATATTTACACACGCACTGTAGTAACTTAAACGATTCTATTAAGACTGTGAATGAAGATTTAATGTTACTAACGACCTGGTCATTAAAATATGGAACCAAGTTAAACCCAGGGAAGTGACAAGCAGACTTTATGGGTTGTTGGGAACTGTGAAATTGGATAACACAGAGCACCTTGTATTAAATAATTTTGCAATCCTATTTCAAAATACAGTGAAACATCTTGGAGATGATATGGATCAAAATTTAACCTGGAAATAGCAATTTGCATATGTACGCAAAAAAGTATTCTCTCCTTTTAAATGTATGAATGCCTTTCTGTAAATTCAATTAACAAAATATTAATACAAACGCTTGTGATGCCCTATTTTGACTACTGTGACTTTACTTTTACTAAGCTAAATAAAATTACGACCCTACAACTTCAGCGGGCTCAAAATACACGTGTACGTGTTATATGCAATCTCCGTCGATTTGATTATGTTACACTATCATTCGAATTGCTGCTTTAGCTGCAGTTTAGGGAACGAAGAACTCTACATCCTTTATCACATCTCCATGAATTTCTTCACTCTTGCATTCCAAACTATCTAAATGTTCGCATTTTATATCTGTTTGACTGTCGTCTACGAAACTCTCTCATTCTTGCTGTACCTGCTCATAACGCAATCTTCAATTCATCATCATTCACCGTAGCGTTAGCTCGTCTTTGGAATTCCCTGCCAGAAAAGATAAGGGACTGGCGAAGCGTTATGCATTTCAAGAGGAAAGTATTGGCATACATATATGGTTTAACCTGTTCCGCTGCTCTATTTTCGTGATGAATACCCCGCAACATTAAATTATTATACAATTATTTTATGTACTAGCTACAAATGTTTCAAATTGAAATATCAAACCATTTGGAGTAATGTTTTATCTATGTTAACATTCCGCTTAAATGTTTTTTCTTATGACTTGTTCATTTTTTCATTTTAATACGTTTCAGGGCCTGTATGCTTTTATTATGTTGTATTAAATTGAATGTTTCTATTCTTAATCATAATATACTGTTAGAAATTTTATATTTATATTTTTATTGTATTGAACTGCCTGGTAGAGTGAAAGAGAAAGCCTCATAGCCTTGACTCATACCAGGGTAAGTAAATAAATAAAATTATGTGCAAATATGTTAGCCAGTTAGCCTGTACGGGTTGAGATGTAGAGGATCTTGAATTCTTCGCGCGGTGTGGAAAACACCCGTGCATTAGAAGTTATGTCCAACGAGGAGATTCAAGAAAATCTTGAAGATCAGGACGTGACATGTGTATATCGGGTTCAGCGAAAAGAAAGAATGGAATTCGGATTCTTCCGTACCCTGTTCCTTACCTTTGATCGGATAGGTCTTCTTTAAAGGATTAAGACAGTATATGAAGCCACTGAAGTTAGGCCACATACACAGAACCCGTTGAGATGTTGTACGAGACAGCGCTTTGGACACACTAGTGATTTTTGTAACGGTGAATCTACCTGAGTTAACTGTGAAAACATCTCACACGACGAAACATACACATCAGCTCCAACTTAGGTTCACTGCAACGGTAAGCACCCATCAAGTTCCCGAGAATGCTTCCTTTTTACACAGGAAAGAGCGATCTAAGAGATCCTGGTTACAGAGAATGTGTCGTTCTGGGAAGCCCGGAAACTCCTGAATATCCGCCAGCTCTCTGTCCAGAAGTCCGGTATTTATATCTCAGTTGCTGCTATACCGGTACCGAGTCGGGATATCACAGCTCAGACCATATTACTGGGCCAACATTTCAGAAAATATTCTCGTAGCTATATCACTTCTAAGGCGTTCGAAATCAACAGCGCCGTCCGCATCAACGTCTGGCAAGACCGTTATTAAAAAGGCCAGTAAAATCACCATCAAAACCGTCGAGCTCAATAAGGGTGGCAAGCCCATAACATATAATATGTCGCCCCGTACCAGCAATAACAGAACTGATTTCTTGAAAGTGATAAGTCTGCACCCAGAGCATCAAAGGGGAAGCAAACTCCACGATCATCTCGGAGATTCTCTTCTGGGCAGGGCTCAGATCGGCGATATTCATCTCGCTAATTTGTACTTTGACTTGGTTCGAGAACTCTGGTACCGACGTTTTCTATCCGAAAAGGTTCTTCCCCTGTGGAGATAGAGCGGAGGTTTCTGTCCACCCTGCCAGAACGACAGTGAAAAACGGCGGGATAAACCTACAGCAAAAGGTGTTAGCCCGACACCAATGAAAAAGAATAAATTGGTTCAACCACCGCTGTGCTAAACGTAGTGGACTCATGATTGGGAGCGTATCCCATTATAATTACTATGGAAAATCCAAGAATGCAACTTGCGTGGAATTAGAACACATCGGCCAGAGTTGAGCCTTTGTCCAACAAGAATGAGCGTTTGGCCGTACGTTCGCAAGAGACTAAGCTCTGTCCTCAACATAGCTTCTAAATCAGGCGGTATGATCCTACACCGAAGTGGGTATTCCCTCACACGATGGCAGTATGACGCTCTTAACGGATGATGTCGTGGAATCTGTATCCATAGTCTGATATGCAGTCAGTCTGTGTAATGATTAAACTGCCATCCATCATCCAATTAACCATTTGTAATATCTTATGTCTCCATCCAAGACCTGTCGCTCATTGATTTGGAAAATCTAGTTTTCCAGTTACCAACATTATTTCTGTTGGTGGGAGACGTCAGTGCCTACTTTGGATTCACCTCGGGCTTGTGCGAGAGGCAAATTAAGCTCAAATTTCTTAGACAATTATGACCTAGCTCCTCTGAACATCGGAGAGCCTACATTTCTTTCAGACTCGCTTTATAGTTTTTTTGCATCTTTATTTAGTAGCTTGTTCCCTACAATTAGCAGTTTCCTTACAATATCTTAACACGACATATTTTCCACACGTTCACCTAGATGGCTGAAGCCAACTGGAACTTTTACTCCCAGTTAACTATGTGAATGTTTTAGCTGAACGTCTCACACAGACGATTCTTTCTGCTGCAGAGCAATTTATTCCTCGTTCGACTGGCCACTCTCGTCGATTTCCGGTTCCTGGGTGGACGGATGAATGCCATTCGCACTCGCAGGCGTGTTCTCGGGATTTCCCAGTCTCATCATACTCAGGATAATCTGATCCAACACAAGAAAATGCCAAGTCTAGACAAGTTATTAAGGATAGCAAAAGGAGATCATGGAACACGTTTTAGCTTGATTTAATCCACATACACCTTTTCTCGTCCTATGGGGTAAGTTAAGGTGTGTGGCCGTAAAATAGAACCCACTTAAGAATAAAACAGCTGCAGGAACTGTTATTGATACATTTGACGTCGCTAAAACATTTGGCACTGCTTTCGCTCAAGTGTCTAGCTCAAATAACCGTCCGCCTGAGCTCCTTGCAGTTGAGACTCAGGTGGAATCTCAAGATTTCTCATTTCGTCCTGGCAACCTTATACATTACAATCGGCATTTCACCATGTTGGAGTTAGAAGATGCTCTTTCATCTTCGCGACTATAAGGACTAGGACCAGATGGTATCCACGTGCGAATGTCCTGAAGGTAAGGCTTTCCTGCTCGGTCTATAATCGTCAATGTGTTGACACTTACCTAGAAAAGTGGCGGGAGACCAACATCATACCCATTTTGAAAGCTGGAAACGGCCGTCATCTTCCATCCAACTACAGTACTGTTTTCCACACCAGTTGTGTTCGCAAGTAGACGTAAGACCAATGGACGGTAGCTGGAAACTCGCAATCTACTGACCAACCTCCAGTGTTTTTTGGACGATACCGTTAAAACGTAGACCACCTGATATGTTTACACAGATCATGAACGGAATCGCAAAGAATTGTCAAACCGTTGGTATATTTTACGACTTCGGGTAGGATTGTGATATGTGTTGGCGAGCAGAGTTGCTACGCACCCTACAAACCTGGAATATACTTGGATTGTTCATTCAGAGTTTATGAAGGACCGCGTTTTCCGAGTAAGGATCTTTTTTTTTTTTATTTGTTATCCTTTTTGCTCAGGAGAACGGAGTGTCTCAGGAATCGGTACTAAGCGTTACACTGTTTGCTATAGCAATTAATTCGATCGCGAAATGTGTTTCAGCAGGGGTATCGTTGTGCTTATTCATTGAGGTCGCGGGTTCAAACTCGGCAGATGGTGATAAATCTTTTCGGGCGTAAAAATCCTTAGCATTAAGAACAACTCCAGAAGTCCAAAGCCTGCAGGTGTTTGCTTACGGGAGCTTCTTAGAAACGATGATACTGTAATGCCTAGCATGTTTCCCAAGTGGAAAAGGGTGTACATTCCTTGTTTACGTGCGACATTTCACGTGGATCTCAGCATATCGGAAAACTAATGCATACGTTTAGTATCCAGACTTGCTTTTTGGCAGGTTACAATGAACTACACCGATGGATCTAACAACACGAACGCTGTTGAATATGTTTATGTTTTGGGGACTAAACCGCATTTATTGGATTTTCATAATAGCACTTCCATTTATAGTGCAGAGCTATATGCCATAAACCAAACCATTTTATATCTGCTCAGTCGAAAATTGAGTGATTCCCTTGGCCCGGATTTTGATGACAGGCCATCTTTTCTTTCGTTATGCAGTATGCATTTCTCATAAGTATTAAAACCCCGAACATGAATCTCTTATTATAAAATATTAATTTGAATCGCCATTGTTGTGATATTTTGTTTCATATCGGTTTTTGTTTTATTTCCTCCTTTTCCCTCTCTTTTGCAAGAAATTAGATTACGAGGGTCATCCAGAAACTATGCCCTATGAGTGATAAAGAGAAGATAACCATAACTAAGTAATGGATCTTTATTCGAATAATTACATATATTCTCTGGTTATTTTTCAACATTGTTGAGGAATTTATCTTAACGGTGCACCATCGATTGTATGCCCAAATCATAGGACTCTGCCCCCAATGTCCGGAGCCACGAAGTCACTTCATTCTGCACCTCAGCGCTATTTGCCTGCGGGAAAACACTACAAGAGACGGAGTGATGAAAATCACTTGGGGCGAGTTCAGGACAGTTGGGTGGATGGTCGAAGATCTCCCATGCAAACTAGTTCAACGCTTTCCGCGTGACGATGGCTGTATGGGGTCCTGCATTGTCATGCAATAGCGTAATGCCTCTTGTCAACATCCCGTCTCTTGTTCTGGATTGCCCTCTTCAGTTTATGCAATGTCTGACAATATCGATTAGCATTTACGGCCTCCCCTCGAGGTAAAACCTCGCACAGGAGTACACCATGCCGATCCCAGAAGACAGTGCACATAATTGTTTGACAGAGATTTTGTCTTCACAGGTGAGCCCCTATGTCACCAATGCATTGATTGTTGCTGTCTCTCCGGTGCGGCATGCGAAACGCACATTTCAGCCCGTGACAATATTATCGAGAAACTCGTCCCCTTTCTCTGCGTATCGATATAGGAATGTCAGTGCTGCGACCAGACTTCTCACAGCTGGCGACGAACAATATTAGAGCGACCATTTTCTCTGAGCACTATGCGATAACCACTGCCATCATAACTTTGAAACTGTACTGCATTATTCCCACATACTTCCTCTGCGCATTCCTATCCGACTGGTGGTGCCATCTCTGGGCGCGGTCGGAACTTAGTTTCTGGATGACCCTCGTAAATCATTTAACGTTTATTTTTAATCTAATAAAATAAATGGATATTTGATCAGTTGATCGATAAGTTGGGAGTCGGTTTCTTACCTATAGTGTACATGTTGTCGCAACAAGTAATTGTCCTATTTCCAATGTGCCTGTGGTAGAAAAAAAAATCCGGTGTTGCACTCACATGACTTTCTCTACTCTTGTAAAACTATAATTATAAACGCATATTCTCCATCTACTTCTAATGGAGATAAACATTTGCAGAGAGCTGGTTGCTATATGCAGCATTCCATTCTCTTTTAAAGTCCAGGACATAAAAAAAGAAAACAAATAACGAATTCCCATTTTAGAAAACGTATGAGTATTGGAACGTTCAAACAAATAACAAGGAATATCTCGTAAATGGTTCACTCGACAAAAAAAATGTATATGGCATAAATCGTGTGTTTTGACGGGATCTTCACTTTTGTGTAGTAAACTTCTGTCTATCGCTTATGGTTTACCAACTACATAAAAGTCATTTAGAATGAAGAGGGCTTTTGCGGACATTCCCAGAAAATTCAAAATGTACGTTTCATTTGCCATACAAATATATTAAACAAGATATTTTAATCAAAATCGTCGAGCCACTTTGCGAAAATAAAAATGTTTCCAAAAAGGTATTCTGGGGTGGGGGATTTTCTCAAAAATATTGTGTCCATATTTCAAAGATACTGAACCGAAACACCAAGTTTGCTATTTATCCAACTTCTTGTTTTTTGCTTATGCTGTTCACAGAAACACAAACGGACCTTTTTTCCCCTCTAAAACTGCATTCTTTTAATTAGGGGGCCTCAAAGCATGTATTTCCGTTGAAATCTGTAAATCGTTTTTTTTTTTTTATTGTGGAATGCAATACTTCCCCTGCTTACTATTAGTAGTAGAAAAGTAGAAAGAAAGAAGGCAGCTCGACAATGTCCAAGTTGAAAGGCAGACGTTTAATCCGTTGCTTTCATTTTCACAGATTTAGTTACTTGCAGATTTTCTGAGACGAAAGTTGGTGCCCAGTTCAGTTTTCGTAGTTTCATTCAACCATACCTAAAATAAAGCCATCTGAGAAAGACTGGAATTTGGAGATGTTTTCGCTCAGGACGGTGAAGGATTATTTCCTAAGTGCGTAAAAAGGTATCAGCTGAAAGAAAATTCTATCTTCGGCAATATATGGGTCGCGATAAGCATATTCAGGTATTGCAACTCGCAAGCAAGAAGAAAGCCAAGCAACAAAGCGTATCTATGAAAGAGAATAATTCTTCAGATTTTTGTGAAGCTTTGATTTCTGCAAACATCCCATTTTGGACATTGAACAATACTAATTTGATCAGTTCTGTAGAACTACCTTTCGGACGTTCTATACCAGAACAATCAACACTTCTGGAGAATTACCTGTCAGAATGTCACAGCACCTTAGAAAGATACTGTTAACTCCACCATTTATAGACTCTTTGAAAAATTATGGTTTTTGTTACGACCCGAATGTAGCAGAAATGATGACGTCTTGGTTTTTGTGACTGACACAGTGACACATTATGAAAGCCGCGAAGACAATACAAGCTTGTTACCCGAAAATGGTGCACATTACTTTCTTAGCACACGCTATGCAAAGATTGGCAGACGAAGTTAGAGCACATTTTTCTCAAGTGGTTTGTCTAGTGTGCACGAAGAAAACTTTTGTCAAGGCTCTCTCTCGTAGTGCGCCATGGCTCCCGGTATTCCACTCCCACCAGAACCTGTCATTACTTGATGGGGCACCTGGATAGATTCGGGAATTTATTGTTGCTATCATTTCCAGATGGTGAAACGTGTTAACGAAACACTGAATCCTAACAATTCTACAGCAATTGATAAGACAAACACTATTTTTCAACACTGAAATTGATGGACAAACACACGTGCCCAGAAGAAAGGTGCAAGTCTAGAAAGTTCTCTAACAAAATTGCATCTTATTTGAGAAGTGTAGGGGAGAAGTTGGAAGAACGGTACCTAGGAAAGTGCTCTTGATAAAAACCCTGGATACAAATCTTTGTGTCGCATTCCTCAAGTGTAACAGTTGAGCCGTTTGATCTTCCTGCATTGAAGATATCACTGCCAGTGATTTAGTGTATTTCAAGTATGCTGCAGTTGTATAAGCGGTTGTGGGAAGGAGTTTCTCACAGTACAAAAATTGTGCTTTCCGGCGACAGACGTTACCAAACTTTCAAGAACCTGCTGGATATCTACTGCAATAATTCTGATTAAGCTAAGGCTTTTTTTTATTCGTTATTCTTTCCACAACATACAAATTCACGAGTTTAAATTAATTTCAGGTCATTAAAATCCGGGTCCTGATTATCAGAAAATGGGGAATACAATTTTGGATATGTGATTCCACTTCAAAATATTGTCAAGGTGCTTTTCGTATATAAATGTGCTAAAGCAGCGGATGATAAGTCAAAGCACCGTCTGCTGTCAAATTTAACGGATTAGCCTGCACTGTTGTCATGGAACTTTAAACTTGAAAAATATTTCAATAAGGGATATTGTATTGACAACTTCTCATCAATCCCCTCGCCAAATAGACACTCATTACGAACCTGTTACGGGAACAGTGCAAAAGAAGAAAGTGAAAACTGGAAGCGCTCAAAACAACTTCAAATTGATATTTTAGGCACGGGTCATTGCTGTTGATTGGATCTAAACAGAAGTCGCAGAAGGATTAGGTTGTTCTTCTCCCTGCAACAGTCTCGAGTTAACCCTTCTCCGAGAAATATATAATCAGCAGCTCATTGAACCAGATTTAATTTATGCCTACAAGAGTTTCATGCAGAGGATTGATTCAAACATATTAAATCTTTATTTAGATGAACGAAGAACTGCCAAACATTGGAAAAGACGGACTTTAATATTATTTCACGAATTATGTTAAATACATGTTTATTATACTGCAAAAATATTACCGTGAAGAAAATGACCTATTTCAATTTTGTTCTCCAACAATTGGAAAGATAAGTGGCTATGGATACAATTAATAATTATCCATCTGCATCATATGGTTATTAAATTACTCTCAAAGAAGTAGGCACGCCAGTGTACTGTGTTTACAGGTATTACATCCTAAACATTAAATGGTGCTCTAATTAAAGACTGTAATACAGGTTCACAACTAATTAGTACCAAACTATTTTAATTTGTGTAATAAATGTAGTTTTTTCGCGGCTTGGAGTGTTTAACTGCAACGAAATTAATTTTTAACTAGCATTTCATTTTTAATTTTCTAATGACCAGAAGTTTGTACATGTAATTGAGGTTGCAAGCTCCACAGTGAAGTGTTAAAACTAGTACTGGAAAATCATGGCAATAACTGAGTGGGTGGATTTATATTTTTATATGAAAAAAACCAAACATTTAAAGCTATTTCTTCTACTTAATAAATTACTGAATAGAAATTAACCTAGTAAACCACATTTTAGCTTTAGTTATATTTGTTGATTTTCCTTTACTAAAAGCTAAGGGTTTTTCACCTCTACCACCTAATTTGAACTGGAATTAAAAAACACCGAGCGCTGTCGATCTGATCTGTTGTGATGCAGCAAGGTTAATCGTTTTTTTTGAGACCCTATATAAAGGTGATTTTACTGGTATACGATTGGTCTTGCAAATATTAGAAAATTATGTTAGTGGTTCTATGAAGGTATAAGGCAATAGACCTCCATAGTTTTGGCCTGAAATTTAATTACCTAAAACTGAGATATGAAACAGAAATAAACACCATAACTGATCATAATTCTGACAAAATGGCTAACTCTAAGGAAAGGAAGGGGGGGGAAGCAAAGTGGACTGATATGAACCAGAATAAGAATGACAAATTATACAACACATTTAACATATTCCTTACCAGATTTGCAGATAAACTCAATGAAATTCTTAACTGTTAAAATTTCAGTGAGATATAGACTTTTACTGATATCAGGTTCCATTCACAGGGATAATTAAGTAAATATGTCCAAATTTCATAATGGAAGATGGGATATAGGTAAATTAATTTCACACAGAGACTAGACATCTGTGTCTTGAAGATGTGCGGTAGAACGACACTACTGTGTGGGGAGAAAACACTTAAGGACAAGTCGGTTGTCGAGCAATAACGTTGGCATACCTTGTTTACCAGTGCTTGTAAATAAATGTGTTATAATGTAATTTGTGTTTCTTAATCAATCTACAACCTCTGATGGATATGTTTATCTACTTTGGCATGATAGCGGAGATGGGTGGCTTTTCGTCTTTTATTCTACGTATGTCCACATGGGCTTTTGCGTGCCGTGGGGATAGCAAAACATGTTCAAGTGTAAAACAGTTGCTACCCGTGAAAGTGCCGAGCAAAAAGTCAAACTTTTGATAAGTTATTGCAAGAAAAATAACAGGCAGGTATTTTAATAATTGTGTACTTTTGAAGAAAACCATAAGGAAAAGAAAATTAGCCAAGACAGCGGATTAAGTTAAAATTCCTGTTTTCGACGCAAGGACTGAATGCTGTAAAGGGAGAATCACAATTATTTTAAAGATAAAGAAATGTGAGGAAGTAGTAACGAGAGAAAACGTGACGACAGATATTGAGCCTGTTTGGACAGAAAAAGATTTCAAAGCATTATCATATATAGTGGTATTTCGAATGATCAGCTACAGTTTGTAAAAGCCAAAGAGACGGAGTATGAAATTAGAAGAAGTTCAGAGAAATGTATTTAAAGGAATCTACTGCACTGCATATGTGTATACGAAATAAATTGGAAAAATTAAAGTTGGACTTTGAAGATTCAAGGGTCTTTTTTACCGAGTTTGAAAAGTGCAGACGCAAATTCCAGTGAAAAGGAAAAATTAAGTTATGATTAAAATGCTTCCAGTTCGTTAAGTTATGTTGGTGACTGAATTGATGTGTTGAAAGAGTCATCAGACGGTTGAATATGTGACAAATAAAATAAAAATGGTTGAGTTAAAAGAGGATAAAGCGTGCCAAGTTTGGACATTTTAAGGAGCAATGCACGAGCACGAGGACAAACGAAAATTTATGGAAATCTAGAGGCGGTGTGCAAGCAACATTACCAGTACTGATAACATCGAGTTGGCTGTTGGCAGCAAACTCGATGACAAGGACAGCGAAACGATGCTAAAGCCTCGCTTCCAATAGGCCAAAACTAATATCCTTTATAGCTGTTAACTAATGTGAAACCAATTTGATTCATTAAACAATTAAATTATGCTAATTTTAAAATCAAGGATTGGTGTGCTGCTAACACTTTCTGTTTAAACCATTTAATGATTAGCCTGGATAGCATATATAAAAAGGAGATTATAGTTTGATTCATATTTATTTCATTAGGAATACCAATGACCTGAATTTGAGAAGGCATCAAAAACGAACAATGAATAATTTTGCAGGGTTGTGTAAGAATCTAAATCTTTAGAGGGTTTAAAAAAAAGTATTGGTAATGTTTATATATGAATACTATGAACTATTATTACCATTTGCTACATGTATCTTAATACTTATTCCAAACTGCTATGGAAATGAGTGTTTTTTTTAACTTTGTAATGTTGTGCCAAACTAATAAACATAAATTTTTTTGCATAAATTGTATGCTTTAAGAAGATACATTGTGGAGTAAGATTTTGTGCATCTCATACAGTTTACTAGTCATGCAAATGTCATTCTGAATATGGAGTACTTGAGAGTCAATTCTCAGAAAATTCAACATGTGCATTTGATTTGTCACAAGAATATAATTAACATGTTATTTTATTCAATCTATGAAAAAATTATTTTAAATATTCCATATAAGGGTAGTTGCAAGAATTTGCTTGAAAATTTTCCTGTTGCATTTTTGGAAGATGCGGAACTTGAATACCAAGTTTGGTATTTAACTGAGTTATGCTGTTCCCACAAAGTTTTTTTTCCCCCTCAAAAGATGCTTATTTTATGTTACAGGAGTCTCAAAATATGCATTTCCTGTAAGATCTTGGAATCAAACTTTTGGGTGAAATATGATACTTTAATTAATATAGGTAAGTAGTAGAGAGTAAAAGCTGTGAGTACCTATGAAAATTCAAGAAATAAAACGTATTATCTCAAAAATGGTTAGTCACAAAACTATTTCACATACATGAGTTGTATGCTTTATCAATATATGCATTATGCATTGTTTTTGCATATTTCTTATTATGGTTTGCTTATACAAAATACATATTCATTGCAAATTAACATGGGGCTTCACAGAATAATCAAGACAGATACATTTTATTGGTCACATCAGTATAACAAACCTGACATTCTAATTAAAATTAGTTATTGAGCTTTTTGGGTTGAGTCATTTTCTTGACAATTTTTGTCTAGCACCTTTGAAAGATGAACTTAAATACCAAGGCATATATTTACCCAAATGTTTATTTTTTAGTTATGATCTCCCTCTCAAACATGCAGGAGTTATTCTAAAGGTATATTCTATTTTTTTTAATTGTATTTGCTTAGGGTTGCTTAACATTATCACATTAGTTGAGTACTGATTACATCATGTAGGACAGATGTTTTAATGTTATATGTTTAGATTATAAACATATATACACATTTTGGAAGATGTATCAATGTCCTTAACACTGTATGTTTATTGTTGAGAGTATTTGGTAGGTTGCTTATGTCATTCTCTCCATTTGAAGTGCTTTGGAAACATTCTACACTGAGGCATATGTTGTAGCTGTCAAGGTTTTGCATTTAATGAGCCCCAAAACATGAGCTTCTAATTAAATCTAAACATCTACTTATTGGATGAAATAAAATGCTTTCCTCCAGTTCCTTCTTTACCTTCTCTAGTAGGAACTACCTGTCTCTATGAAAGAGTGCAGCTTTCAGATGAAGTCGCTCATGTGCGATGGCTTGGTTTACACAGGAGGGATGGCTGGACGAGAGTACAGTACAATCTAACCAGCAAAACATCAACACAATGTATGTAATGCAATATCTAGACCTTCACATTTATCTCCTTTGATGTATTTTATACTTGTGTGTGTGTGTGTGTGTGTGTGTGTGTGTGTGTGTGTGTGTGTGTGTGTGTGGGTGGGTGGGTGGGTGGGTGGGTGGGTGGGTGTGTGTGTGTGTGTTTGTTAATAAGCTGCCTAATGGATAGTTGTTATAATGTACCTAATATTGTTTTTTGTGATTTGCTACTGAGCATTTTTCTAACAAAAGCATAAAGAATGAATGACCTGAGCAATATATATGTTAGATACATTGACTATCATGTCATTTAAGCCTCATAATAACACTACTCAGCAGTTAATTAAAACAAGAGAAACCTTGATTACACATGGATTTGTAAGTCAACACCATAAGTTTAGGTCTATTCTTCAATGGCAGGCCCAGGAAAACGTCCTGACATTTTTTAAAAGTAGGTACAGGGAACTTAAGATGATATCCCACCCAGGATATGCCCTTTTTGTTTAACATTCCTGTTCATTACAACAGCACGTATTTATTCCAAACACAATTCATTATTATCTTTAATTGATCTTTCAGTTGCATTGTAACTTTCTGACCTTGAAACTGATAAAGGAGATATTCATCACTTCAGTATTGCATGAAGTGTACCTTTGCGTAGGAATTTATGACATTTGCAAGTGAAATTCAGAGGTATTTGGTTCAGTGTACACTTCCTTATATAACTTCATACATATACAATGTTGCTGGTGCTACAAAAGAAATGTGAGTTGCCGTGTAACCTTTCTATCCTTGTGATAGAGTGTGTTTTCTGGTATGAATATTAAGAATTATGGTCGCCTTAACCAAATAAATGAGGCACGCGTCTGTAAAGGTTTTCATTATCATAGTGATGTAGTGTAACAACCCTCAACTCTCTATTTTAAAAAAAAAAATAAAGTAATATTTAATTTCATTACATGCATTTCAAGATACTAGGCTACTTATGCTAGGAGCAAGCTGCTCAATGGATTTAAACAACACACGTGACATGATAGTTCTAACTATGTATTTATAAACATATTCTGAATTACTCACTGCAATCAGTGTCTCCGACATCCTCACAATCAAAACTGCAAGTGTCTTTGTAAAACAACCATTTCAAGGAAATTTTGCTAGTTACTGACAGTAGAATGAAAACCTTTACAGACGCGTGCCTCATTTATTTGGTTAAGGCGACCATAATTCTTAATATTCATACCAGAAAACACACTCTATCATAAGGATAGAAAGGTTACACGGCAACTCACATTTCTTTTGTAGCACCAGCAACATTGTATATGTATGAAGTTATATAAGGAAGTGTACACTGAACCAAATACCTCTGAATTTCACTTGCAAATGTCATAAATTCCTATGCAAAGGTACACTTCATGCAATACTGAAGTGATGAATATCTCCTTTATCAGTTTCAAGGTCAGAAAGTTACAATGCAACTGAAAGATCAATTAAAGATAATAATGAATTGTGTTTGGAATAAATACGTGCTGTTGTAATGAACAGGAATGTTAAACAAAAAGGGCATATCCTGGGTGATCATCTTAAGTTCCCTGTACCTACTTTTAAAAAATGTCAGGACGTTTTCCTGGGCCTGCCATTGAAGAATAGACCTAAACTTATGGTGTTGACTTACAAATCCATGTGTAATCAAGGTTTCTCTTGTTTTAATTAACTGCTGAGTAGTGTTATTATGAGGCTTAAATGACATGATAGTCAATGTATCTAACATATATATTGCTCAGGTCATTCATTCTTTATGCTTTTGTTAGAAAAATGCTCAGTAGCAAATCACAAAAAACAATATTAGGTACATTATAACAACTATCCATTAGGCAGCTTATTAACAAACACACACACACACACCCACCCACCCACACACACAAGTATAAAATACATCAAAGGTCTATTTTTGGAGTACAAAAGCCTGTTTTAACTTAACATAATTTGCACTACAAGATTTAGCCTTGCTTGAAAATTTACTTTGCTTCCCATTCCTTTCTGGTATACATTGCGGACTGCTCACAGAATAAACCACAAGCTCGTTAAGTTCTCTGTCACTATTTCATTCTTCTCCACCATTTGACAAATGCGCTGTTAAACTCTGCCATTTTTATGCTCAAAGCCAAGCATATTGTTGTCTCGAGTTCTTGTGAAGCATTACTTTTCTCAGGTAGACACATTTCATGAAAATATTCTAATTTCTGTAATGGTGGCTGAGCACAGAGCTCTGTGTAAAACATAACTTTTCTCAGTTACACATTTCATGCAAATATTCTACTTTCTGTAATGGTGGCTTGGCTCAGAGCTGTGTGTGAAACAGAACTATTCTCAGGTAGACACATTTCAAGTAAATATTCTAATTTCTGTAATGGTGGCTTGGCTCAGAGCTGTGTGTGAAACATAACTTTTCTCAGGTAGACACATTTCATGTAAATATTCTAATTTCTGTAATGGTGGGTTGGCTCAGAGCTCTGTGTAAAACAACTTTTCTCAGGTAGATGCATTTCATGTAAATATTCTACTTTCTATAATGGTGGCTTGTCTCAGAGCTGTGTGTAAAACAACTTTTCTCAGGTAGATGCATTTCATGTAAATATTCTACTTTCTCTAATAGTGGCTTGGCTCAGAGCTCTGTGAGAAATATAAATTTTCTCAGGTAGACACGTTTCATGTAAATATTCTAATTTCTGTAATGGTGGCTGGGCTCAGAGCTGTGTGTGAAACATAACTTTTCTCAGGTAGACACATTTCATGTAAATATTCTAATTTCTATACTGGTGGCTTGCTCAGAGCTGTGTGTGAAACATAACGTTGCTCAGGTAGACGCATTTCATGTAAATATTCTACAATCTGTACTGGTGGCTTGACTCAGAGATGTGTGTGAAACAGAACTATTCTCAGGTAGACACGTTTCATGTAAATATTCTAATTTCTATACTGGTGGCTTGCTCAGAGCTGTGTGTGAAACATAACGTTGCTCAGGTAGACACATTTCATGTAAATATTCTACAATCTGTACTGGTGGCTTGACTCAGAGATGTGTGTGAAACAGAACTATTCTCAGGTAGACACGTTTCATGTAAATATTCTAATTTCTGTAATGGTGGCTGGGCTCAGAGCTGTGTGTGAAACATAACTTTTCTCAGGTAGACACATTTCATGTAAATATTCTAATTTCTATACTGGTGGCTTGCTCAGAGCTGTGTGTGAAACATAACGTTGCTCAGGTAGACGCATTTCATGTAAATATTCTACAATCTGTAATGGCGGCTTGTCTCAGAGATGTGTGTGAAACAGAACTATTCTCAGGTAGACACATTTCATGTAAATATTCTAATTTCTGTAATGGCGGCTTGTCTTAGAGCTGTGTGTGAAACAGAACTATTCTCAGGTAGACACATTTCATGTAAATATTCTAACTTCTGTACTGGTGGCTTGACTCAGCTGTGTGTGAAAGATAACTTTTCTCAGGTAGACACATTTCATGTAAATATTCTACTTTCTGTAATGGTGTTATCTCAGAGCTGTGTGAGAAATATAGCACTTTTCTGAACTACACACATTTCATGTTAACATCCTACTTTCTCAATTCTCACACACAAGTGACCTGCAATCTGCCCCAGATACAGGTGTTCTACCATCAACATCCTATAGTCACAGAAGCACCACGAGAGTTAAGCAACCTCACAACAGGATAATGTCCTTTAGAAAAAGCTAGGTGCAGGGGAGTGGAATACTTATCTGTCTTAACATTAATAGCTGCACCCTTGTCCAGAAGATACTCACATATTGCTGTATGTCCTTGCTGTGCTGCATAATGTAGAGGAGTATATTTTGTATTGTTGATCATTGCACCAGAAGCACCACGAGCAATTAACAGCTCCACAACAGGAAGATGTCCGAAATAACAAGCCAGGTGCAGCGGAGTGTTATCTCTGTGTGTCTTAACATTAATATCTGCACCCTTGTCCAGAAGATACTCACATATTGCTGTATGTCCTTGCTGTGCTGCATAATGTAGAGGAGTATATTTGTCAGAGCCAATTATTGCAACAGAAGCACCACGAGCAATTAACAGCTCCACAACAGGAAGATGTCCTTTAGAACAAGCCAGGTGCAGGGGAGTGATATCTATATCATTCTTAACATTAATATCTGCACCCTTGTCCAGAAGATACTCACATATTGCTGTATGTCCTAGCAGTGCTGCAATATGTAGAGGAGTATTTTTCTTAATGTCAATTATTGCAACCGAAGCACCACGAGCAATTAACAGCTCCACAACAGGAAGATGTCCTTTAGAACAAGCCAGGTGCAGGGGAGTGATATCATCATCATTCTTAACATTAATATCTGCACCCTTGTCCAGAAGATACTCACATATTGCTGTATGTCCTAGCACTGCTGCAATATGTAGAGGAGTATTTTTCTTAATGTCAATTATTGCAACCGAAGCACCACGAGCAATTAACAGCTCCACAACAGGAAGATGTCCAAAACAAGAAGCCAGGTGTAGGGGAGTGGCAGCAACAACATTCTTAACATCAACATCTGCACCCTTGTCCAGAAGATACTCACATATTGCTGTATGTCCTTGATCTGCTGCATAATGTAGAGGGGTATATTTTGTATTGTTGATCATTGCAACAGAAGCACCTCGAGCAATTAACAGCTCCACAGCAGGAAGATGTCCATAATAACAAGCCTCAAGCAGGGGAGTGTGACCATCATCAGCCTTAACATCAACAGCTACACCCTTGTCCAGAAGATACTCACATATTGTTGTATGTCCTTGCCTTGCTGCTTTATGTAGAGGAGTATATTTCTTATTGTCAATTATTGCAACAGTAGCACCACGGGCAATTAACAGCTCCACAGCAGGAAGACGTCCAGAATAACAAGCATCAAACAGCGGAGTGACACCATCATCAGCCTTAACATCAACATCTGCACCCTTGTCCAGAAGATACTCACATATTGCTGTATGTCCTTTCTGTGCTGCATAATGTAGAGGAGTATGTTTCTTATTGTCAATTATTGCAACAGAAGCACCACGGGCAATAAGCAGCTTCACTACAGGAAGATCTCCGGTAGAACACGCCTTGTGTAGGGGACTAATCTGATTATTTCCAACATTTATATCTGCCCCCTTGTTCAGAAGATACTGACATATTGTTAAACGTCTATATTTTGATGCATAATGTAGAGGAGTGTTGTTACTTGAGTCGCCTAAATTAAGTGAAGCACCACGAGAAATAAGCAACTTCGCTATAGAACTATGTCCTTTGTAACAAGCTTCATGTAGGGGTGTAATCTTCTGTTGATCTACAACATTCATATCTGCCCCTTTGTTCAGAAGATGTTCACAAACTGCAAAATGTCCAAGTTGTGCTGCATAATGTAGGGGAGTTCTGTCTTTATTATCTAAAACATTTGCATCTGCACCCTTGTCCAGAAGATGTCCACATATTGTAGCATGTCCATGTTGTGCTGCATAACGCAGAGGAGTGTTACTTTTACCATCTACAACATTTGCATCTGCCCCCTTGTCCAGAAGATGTCCACATATTGTAGCATGTCCAAGTTGTGTTGCATAATGCAGAGGAGTATTACTTTTACCATCTACAACATTTGCATCTGCCCCCTTGTCCAGAAGATGTCCACATATTGTAGCATGTCCAAGTTGTGCTGCATAATGCAGAGGAGTGTTATTTTTACCATCTACAACATTTGCATTTGCCCCCTTATCCAGAAGATGTCCACATATTGAAGCATGTCCATGTTGTGCTGCATAATGCAGAGGGGGGTTATTTTTACCATCTACAACATTTGCATTTGCCCCCTTGTCCAGAAGATGTCCACAAATTGAAGCATGTCCATGTTGTACTGCATAATGTAGAGGAGTACTTTGCAATAAATCAAGCAACTCCAGTGAAGCACCACGAGAAATGAGCATCTCAACTGCAGTAAGATCACCCTCAGAACATGTAACATGCAGCAGTGACATCCCCTGTTCATTTACTGCATCAACATTTGCCCCATTGTCCAGAAGATACTCATGTATTGCTGTATGTCCATGCTTCATTGCATAATGCAGAGGCGTATAGATGTCTGAGCTATATATATCAACAGAAGCTCCATGACAAATCAGCAGCTTCACAACAGGAAGATGTCCTTCAGAACAAGCCAAATGTAGAGGTGTGATAGTGTCTTCACCAGCTTCAACTTCTGCCCCCTTGTCCAGAAGATATTCAGATACTGTAACATGCCCATGTTGTGCTGCGTAATGTAGAGGTGTCTTGCCTGTACCATCTACAACATTAACATCTGCTCTCTTGTCCAGAAGATGTTCAGATACTGTAACATGCCCATGTTGTGCTGCGTAATGTAGAGGTGTCTTGCCTGTACCATCTACAACATTAACATCTGCTCCCTTGTCCAGAAGATGTTCAGATACTGTAACATGCCCATGTTGTGCTGTATAATGTAGAGGAGTCTTGTCTGCATCATCTACATCATCAACATCTGCCCCCATGTCCAGAAGATGTTCACAAACTGTAACATGCCCATGTTGTGCTGTGTAATGTACAGGAGTCTTGCCTGTACCATCTACAATATTAACATCTGCCCCCTTGTCCAGAAGATGTTCACAAACTGTAAGATGGCCATGTTGTGCTGAGTAATGTATAGGAGTCTTGCCTGTACCATCTACAATATTAACATCTGCCCCCTTGTCCAGAAGATGTTCACAAACTGTAACATGCCCATCTTGTGCTGCGTAATGTAGAGGAGTCTTGCCTGTACCATCTACAAAATTAACATCTGCCCCCTTGTCCAGAAGATGTTCACAAACTGTAACATGCCCATGTTGTGCTGCGTAATGTATAGGAGTCTTGCCTGTACCATCTACAATATTAACATCTGCCCCCTTGTCCAGAAGATGTTCACAAACTGTAACATGCCCAGGTTGTGCTGAGTAATGTATAGGAGTCTTGCCTCTACCATCTACAACATTAATATCTGCTCCCTTGTCCAGAAGATGTTGACAAATTGTAACATGGCCATGTTGTGCTGCATAATTTAGAGGAGTCCTTCTTGTACCATCTACAACATTAACATCTGCTCCCTTGTCCAGAATATGTTGACAAATTGGAACATGACCATGTTGTGCTGCGTAATGTAGAGAAGTCTTGCCCGAACCATCTAAAACATTAATATCTGCTCCCTTGTCCAGAAGATGTTGACAAATTGTAACATGGCCATGTTGTGCTATGTAATGTAGAGGTGTCTTGCCTGTACCATCTACAACATTCACATCTGCTCCCTTGTCCAGAAGATGTTGACAAACTGCAACATACCCATGCTGTGCTGCGTAATGTAGAGGAGTATTGCCTTTATCATCTACAACATTCACATCTACTCCTGAGGCTATGATAGACTTAACTTCTGCTTCATTTCTATTTCTTGAGAACGTAAATATCTGTGCAACTCTTGCAGCAACATTTTGTGCACCATGTATGTATGTTACATACGCTTGTGGCTGCAACAGAGCAAAATACACAATCACTAATTGCAAAGTAACATTAAAATTAATTCCCTGTAATAACAAGATACTTCAGAAGCATATTCATAAGAAAATTACTAAATGCACTTGAATCCCCTACATTTGAATTAACAGATAGTGTGATATGAAAATAGTTCAATATTTCCTATGGTGCAGTGTATGATATTGTTCATGATACGTTGAAATTTTATTAAGTTAGTGCTCGCTGGGTGCCTAAGAACCTGACAGTCAACCACAAGGGCCAGCAAATAATGACGAGCTTGGATTACCTAACGTGGTACACCGCAAAAGGGCACGGCTTTATGAAAGGAATCGTCACTGGTGAAAAGTCGTGGGCATACCTCTACATGCCCGAAACCAAACAGGCCAGTATGGAATGGAAACATGCTGGTTCCACATTGAAGAAAAAATTGAAAGTGACTCAATCTGCTAGGAAAGTGTTTGTGATGGTGTTCTGGGATATGCATGTGTTGTATTGGTGGACTTTGATGAAGTTGCATCATGCCCTTTGTGACAAATGCCACAACATGAATGCTAACGATGTCCAAATTCTTCATGACAATGCTCGCCCCATGTTGCTGTTGTTCATCAGAAAATCACCAAATTTTGTTGGGAGGTGCCCCAGCATCCACCATACAGCCCGGAACTTGCACCATCAGACTTTCATCTGTTTGCTACCATGAAGAAATTCCTGGCCGGCCAAGACTTTGCGACAGATCCAGAAGTGAAATCAACAGTGCACAGATGGCTATACTCCAAGGAAACGGACTTCTACAAACAGGGCATATTGAAACTGGTATCACGATGGGAGAAATGTGTTCAGAAACTTGGTGACAGTGTCGAAAAGTAGGAAAAGATGTAAGTTCATTTGTGATCCTTCTTTGTTGTTTTAACTATTAGACTACTTTGTAAAAAACTTTTTGTGAATTACTTTTCCATCCGCCCTCATAAATCCCAAGTACTGTGTTACATTTTGTATTTATCATGGGTAGCTATGCCCTTAAGCTTGTCAACAAGGGACCAGCAGGATGATATTACAGAATCATACTCCAGAGAGAAGTGATTGCTCCTTTGTCAAATGATGCAGTAATTTGTATCACAAATTACTTAAATGTAAATAATGATTGTAATATGAATATGCATTTTTATGTGACATTGATTTCAGATGTTTATTAATTGTAATTATTATTGGGAAATAAGTTTATACGGCTTTACTGAAACTGTCAATAATAGCGCAATAATGCAAAGAGGGGGGTGAGCTGTTTATCATTATTGGAAACGAGGAAGTTACGTAATGTTGGCGCGTTTTCGGTAGAAACTTCTGGAATATTTTCTCCCTAAAAGCAATATGTATTCGTGGTTTTCATTGGATATTAAGATAGACGCTAATGTTGGCGCGTTTTATTAGCCAATGGTAATTCATTTATAATCTTTAGGCATATCGTTGAGTGGGAGTATAAATAGAAGTCAAGTTAGAGGTAAAGTCAGTCAGTCCTTCAGTTCGCCGAAAGCATTCATACACTACACGTCGTCTTCAGTCAGTCAGTTCGTCGAAAGTATTAGTTCGTCATACGTCAGCTATAGATTTACAAGTAACAAAAAAATCTAAAGTATTATAAAGTTAATTATACACAAAGTTGAAGTACGTGAATTAAAAGTGATAAGTAAGAAGTTATTATAACAGTTTCAGTTTGGCGAGTATCTAGATCAATATGTAAAAGTGATAGTGAACGTGTTCGACAATAAAAATTATAAAACAAATTTCTTCATCAGTGTAATTTTTGGATAAAAGATTCCTTTCCGTTTCACAACCTGTATTGAGACACATGTTCGACCCAAGCCAACAGGATAATAGCTAGCCGGAGGACATTTGAAATGAATTATTTCAAAAACTGATACTAAGAACCGCAAATTGCTACGCCAGATGGAGCTACAAACCAAACAAATGAATGACGTCACAAGATGGCAATGCGTGAAGTAAACACACATACACAATCATCACAAATAAATCAACACTGATGTAAACAAACATTTGCAAGTACATCGCAAATTGGCTACCATACGTGAGGCAGTTAAAATTATGTAACCAAACAAAACAAAAGCAGCACAATATAAGATCTTCAAGTTCTAATAACTTACGCTACAAATATTACGTAAGCACTTACTCTTACAAATTGGCGCCTAATGTGGGGCTAACAAATACAACATTACGTAAGCACTAAAAACTCGCACAAACACTCTTGTCAGTTGAATACTTTATACATTTGTATGTTACATTTCACATTTTGGATCTTGCTAGAAAAGGCTTACTTATGGCATGAGCAACTTAGCTAGAGATGCAGAGGAACATATCTAGGCATGTTTACTCATGGGGTACAGTTACTTTTGATGGATAGTTCTAATCTTTGACAAACATGGCTGATATGTTCTAACTGGCTGCAACACCATCCACCGGAAAAACTATTAGGAATCTTTTTCTTTTCCAAACTACTTGAGAATGATCTAGCAGCTGTTAATTGGTTAAATTTAACCTTCCTGTTCCAGAAGACTTCACATTCATTGTGAATGTTCTCATTTGAAAACAAGTGTTTTAACTTCTTTCCCATTCTGGTTTCTTTCCAGACAGTCGTGTACAAGGCTTAACACTTGACCCTGGACATAGTACTATATAACCTACTTTGCAAATATTTTGTGCTAAATTTCACACTTTAGTTAAATTGACTGTCTATTTCTACCACGGACCATGGGCAATACATTTAGCATTCATTGGCATTCTGAATCTACAGAATGCATGTGAAAGTATGGTTTCCCAATGTAACTTCTCCAAAGTGACCTGTTGAGGTATAATTACCCTCTGCCACATGATACACCTGCATTAATCCATCAATTTGTGGCAGTTTTAAAGGGACTTCCAGTTCTATCCAAGCTCAAGAAACACATACATTTAAAATCAAATCCACTATGACGTCTCTGATGCTATTATATCTATGAAATACTAGCTACACACATTTAAAAAAGTGATTTACATAAAACATTTCTTTTTCTATTCTTACAAAATGGGCTCCTCTTTTAAATATCAAATTAAGTTGTACATTTGAGAGATTTAATTCCATAACACAAGATGTGCAATCTGATGTGGGCAAATGTTCAGTTGTATTGCTGCTGTTTGCGCAACTCTGTGCTAGTCACTGATAACTCGTCCCAAATGAGATTGAAATTTCACCTCTTGAATGTGAGGCAAACATGTTACCCCTGTATTATATTTTCCATACATTTTCTATACAGGTTAGTAATCTCACAAACATATTCTACATTTGAAGTACAACAAAATGTGCTTAGCATCTCTCATTCAGTTCTTTACTGTAAGACTATTAATGTATACAATTTCCTGTTACATTATACCATGAAATAAACATATGAATGGTTTCATTCACTTGAACTTGAATGTCTACTCTGTTTTTTTCTTTTATTTGTTTGAATAGATGAAACTTCCTATGTAGCATGGATTTGGTACAATTTGAATCACATATTGTAATTATATTCTCTAAGTATTTAACAACAGTTGTATCAGAAATGTGCATCTGACAAGCACTTGGTCACAACTTTTATGGTTATGGAAATGTCCATAAGCTAAGTAGTTGCCACAATGTGAGACCCAAACATCAGAAGACAGCGTATTAGATGGGCAGACGTTTTCATGAAAACAACAGGCAAAGAGTGGTCAAGAAAGGCAAAAGACAGAACTCAGTGGAAAGAACTAGAACATAGTCTATCACAATCTCAAATTAACTGAAATGTTAGAGTTAAAGAGGACCAAAGTGACATCAATCAATGAGTATTACAGTGTAGAGTTAATAGGACAAATTCTAGAGATGAGCAGACTGATAGAATGTTATCTCGCTTGGAATGGCTCATCAAGCTAGGAATAATGAGCCACTCCTCCTAAAAGAGGCCTTGCCCTTTAAGGGACAGTGTGGTAAATTTGATCAGTCATATTATGGCTAGCGCTGATACAGGACCAATCAGCTGAGCTGCATTATCTGCTACATACAAGGACTGTCCCGGAAGTACCTGACCTAACAAAGAAAAAACAAAAATGTTCTGAAAAAAAAAACATCTTTATTTCTTTCAGCTCGACACACACTTCCCAGCGATGTTCAATAGCTTCGATACCCTGTTTATAGTGAGAACTATTGAGTTCTGCAAAATAGCCATTAACTGCAAACTCCACCTCTTCATTGTTGGCAAATGTTTTACCACCAAGCTATTTCTTGAACTTTGGAAACAGGAAATAATTGGAGGGGGCTAAGTCTGGCTAATAGGGTGCATGAGGAAGCAATTCGAGCTTTAACTCATTAATTTTGGCCATGGCGATAATGGATGTGTGAACTGGTGCATTGTCTTGATGAAACATAACTTTCTTTTTCACGAAATGCGGGCATTTTTGCTTGATTTCATAATTCAAACGCTGCAATACATTTGCATAATAGTCGCCATTGATTGTTTTTCGTTTTGGAAGATAATCAATGAAAATTATCCCATGTGCATCCCAAAAAATTGATGCCATGACCTTGCCTGCAGATGGAACTTTGCCTTCTTTGGAGCCAATTCTCCCCTTTCAATCCACTGTTTGGACTGCTGCTCCTTCTCAGGTGTGAAGTGATGGATCCATGGTTATGAATCGACGCATAAACTCAGCTTTATTGCAGCAAAACATCGCCAAACACTCAACTGAAACATTCTCACAATGCTGCTTTTGTTCCATTGTGAGTAAATGCAGCACCCATCTTGCGCACAGCTTTCTCGTGTCTAAATTTTTAGTCAGTGTACAATGTACAGCACTTTTTGAAATGCCTAAGATATCTGCTAGCTCATGCACTTTCAGCCGATAGTCATCCAATACCATTTTGTGGATTTTCTTCACAATTTCTGGCATGATCACCTCATTTGGTCAACCACTGCTATGTTCGTCTTGGCAGGTCATACGACCTCGCTTAAACTCTGCCACCCAATATTTTACTGTTATAAATGAAGGAGCAGACTACCACGGAGTAGAATGTAGCTCAGCTTTAATATTAGTTGGATTAAGACCTTTCAAATGAAACTACTGCATCACATGATGGCCAGATTTATCCATGTTTACAGATTTGCTGAGAGTTCACTATTAATGGCTGCCAAACAATTACTAAACAACTTAGCATCACCAAACTTAAGCTTTATAATGGTGGTACTTTCTACCATAGTCATTTGTTTAAAACAACCACTATATATACGCCAGGTCAGGTACTTCTGGGACTGCCCTCATATGTAACAATAAGGAAACAAAGACTAAAAATGTGACATGTCCTGTGAATGTTCGGAAGTTTCAGGACTATACTTATGTTTAGCAGATAAACACACTAGTTAAAATCTGTACATTTATCTGATAGTTACATTGAAAATGCGCATCTTGAGTTCTGCATATTCACAATCTGAGAGAATATTCTCAGTATCAACTAACAGAAATATCTAGTGGCGTGTAACAGTAATCTGGTAGACAGAGATAAAACAATTACTGTATTGGGTTTATGACCTATAACTTCTGTTGAAAAAGTGACCATTTTGTAAGTATATACGTACCATCTTTCAAGAATGCGAACAGGTGAATATCAAATCTGTGTAGTACTTCTATGGAGGGTGAGAAATCCGTCATGGTAGAAACCAAATTAACGGCTTCCTCACCGAAGCTTTGTGTATTTATTTCACACGTATGTCTGAATACTGATGTGCACTACATATCGCAAACCTATTTAAAATTCACCTATAAAATAACTACTGCCTACTTAATTGGTGACATTAATAGAACCATTTGTAATGCAGAAGAGCAATTTACATTTGTTTTATCTATCTACAGATCTGGTTTTTTTTTCAACGAATATATTTACATTTGAATATTACTTCGTTTTTTTTCTTGCTCATGAACTGAGTTTCTAAGCTCTTTTTGTTTTTCATTAATTGACTGGAATTTGTAGATTAAAAATTGTTTATTTTTAGCTTTTATGACCCTTACCATTAACAAATACTCTTTGGATACATCCCTATAAATAATTCAAATCAAGTAATGTCTATTCATAAAAAGCATTACACAAAAGCATCATTGAAACATTAACGCTGAAAAAATGGAAGGAAACAAATGAGTTGTGCCTTAGGAATCCAAGTTAATATCTTGATGTTTTCAACCTAACATAAATATTACAGATCTAGATCTTCCAATTAGGCTAATTGCAGCTAACCTACCTTTTAATTTTTTTATACTTATTGTACAGGCCGCAAATTGTTAACCTTTATTACAATAAAACTATTTGTTTTGCTTATAATACAAACACAATATTTATTGAATTTAAGGGACAAACTCATTTATCACATCTTTTTACCTTCTGAACAGCTGGATCTACAGCAGTCTCACTGTTGGTACTGCTGGGTACTATCTGACCACCCTCCTCTTTGTGTTTCCTCAACTTTTCCTCCAATTCTTGATACTTCTTTTCAAGATCAGACTTCTCTTTAAGGTGCGTTGTCTTCAGTTTTTTATAACGCTTCTCTTCAGACAACTTTTGCTGAAGACTGCTATTTTCTTTATGAAATTCTGGGTTCTTCAGCACCAAGTCTCTCCTATTGCTTGTTTCATCAGCCAATTTTTGCATGAGCTCTCCGACTTTTCCCTGAAGATCAATATTCATCTCTACTTCCATTTCATCACACTGTCTTCCTGTTGGCCCCCTATCTGGTTGATCAGCCATGTTGCAGAAGCTGATGTATACACCTGCAAGCAAACAATGTTACTTTAGTGGTAAACAATGATCACTCCTCAGAACCAGGACCTGCAGAGCTCACAGGGAATAACGTTGATGAGATGGATTAACTGAATTACATTAAACTGAGGCAGTTGTTATTCTTTATGTAATAGTTACTATGCTGGCATCTTATAATGTTGCAGTTTAGACCCTGCAGAGGACAATATATTGAGTGTAAAAGTCTTAGCATGATTTCCTTCTGAAGGGAAGAAGGGAATATGTAATGCTTGTTCTATAAAAATGTGGATTTTTCTACCCTCTCTTCAACAAACTATACTTTTAAAAAAAAGGTTATTGTTCTACTTTATGTTAGTACAGATCAACATTTGCAGAAATGCTTTTATTAAGGACAATGTTATAGCAAAAGGAATACAATAGGGTGAAGCAATAGTATGTCTTAAAAATGGGTCGCTATGTGATTATTTTCAAATTTTCTGCTCTTTGTTCAATGGAATATATATAAAAAAAGTAGAGTAGTATTTGACAAATTGTTTTAATGAGATATATAGTTTTGTATTTATCTCACTTGGTTTACTAGTTATACTGAATTACACAAAATTCCTTTGGAATGAAGAGTTCCTCAAAGGCTATCTGCAGCAGAGAGTTCAAATACATATTTTATTTCTCATAATAAATGTAATTTAATCAAAATCATTAGATCTAGCTTTTAGAATATGAAAAATGAAAATATTTTCTTTTAACACATAGCTTGAGGGGGGGGGGATTTTGTTTAAAATACTTGAGTCACATTCTTGATAGGTTTTTAACTTAAAATTCAAAGTTTATTATTTTATGCTACATTTTGTCTTTAATCACAGAGTGGCCCTTACTTAAGTATATGATGCTTGATGGACTGCAATGTTTCAAATACTCTAAGATGGAATCACTCTGTAGCCTGAGAGTGAGGTTAATGGTCAATACTTAGTGTATGCCATATGGAATGGCAGTTCAGTTGCCTCTGGAGCAGCGTGTGGATTATATTCTGCAACAAACAATTATATAGAGGTGAAACTGAGTATGGCATTCAAGTTTGATGTAACAGACAATCTCAAGAAAAGCTGGAAATTTGATACCCGTGGTAGGGATTTGCAAGCGGGGGGAGGGGGGATGAGGTAGACCCTGGGGTTCACGTAACGAGGTCAGTGCAGCTCATATATTAAATGTCTTACCTTGCCCCCTGGGAAGCCAAACTCACAAAGGTGTGTGTCCAGAAAGTTGAACATTTCAGGCACGACTCTGCAGAGAATAATGTAGGACATGAAATTAAGCTGTATCATCCTCATTTGATAAATGCTCCAAGTAATGATGATGCAAATAAACGTTTGTATACCTGTGGCTGGGAAAAATGTCGCAGAAAAATCATGGTTTGGAAGAAGACACAATTTGGATAGATGATGTCAAGTTTTACATTTTGGATAATGTTAACCAGCACACCTGCATCTGCTGGTGGCAAGAAAACCCCAATAAAACTATGAGTATTAATTACAAAAGTCTGGTGTCATGATATGGGGCAGTGTCTCTTATGATTGGTTTATTACTCCAGTTTTTTTCTAATGATAACGCAACGGTGCAATTGCTTAGACACTGTGTATCCTTTATTGTCTGTAACACAAGACATTAATGATCTATGATGGCAGCAAGATGGAGCACCACCACAATATGCCATATGAATTTCAATGAAACATTTCTGCAACTCTGGATTGGCTAGCATGGCCCTGTGGAGTGGCAAACTCAGTCTCCTAATTTAACATCACCAGACTTTTTCTTATGCGGTCTCTTAAAAGACAAAGGGTAGCAATGTCACATACACATCTGCTGACCAACAGGCAACTATCAGAGAAGAATTCTGCAGCACACCAGTACAGCTCTGTCCACCTGCTTGTGACACTGTTGCTCTTTGTCTCCAGGCATGTATTGTTTTGGATGGTGCAACAGTGTAATATGCCATGGAGAAAAGAAAAAGCTTTCAAAGATTTGAGATTAGTATGTTCGTATTCAATTATGTTGATTTGCTTGTTACTTTACTGCAGTCTGTGAAACATCATATACAAAAATATGGGTCACACTGTATATTATTCAATGAAAGACCTTGGACTAAAAATTATTCTGCTGGATTCAGGGGACATTCAAAAGTGTATTTCCTTCCAATGAAATCTATGTGTTACATGTTTTGGATGTACTTCCTCTACATATTATAGGCAAGCCATACAAACATTTTATATATATATATATATATATATATATATATATATATATATATATATATCCTGAGCAAAATTTGTAGGACATTTAATGCCCAGCATGTCTGGCCTGTAGTGACAGATAATTTACAGATAACTTCACTATACTTTGTAGTTTAAGCAACATAGAAGTCAAACGAGAGGAAAAAAAAAAAAAAAAAAAAAAACCAACATTCTGATGTGTTACACTCACAAGACTTTCTCTACTCTTGTACAAACTATTTTTAAAAATGCTTATTCTCCATCAACTTCATGTTAATCGAGATAAACATTTGTAGACTCTATCTTATTTTATTTATTTAAAGGTGAGTCGAAATTGTAACACTAACATCACTTAAGTTTACTCACTTAACATGTTTCGGGAAACCGTTGTTCCCATCCTCAGAAGGTTATTAACTCGACTGGCCCGTGTTGTTGGTGTTTCCGTTTTTTGGACTGGATCCTGTGGTGGCATCTTGTGGTGGAGAAATGTACTTCCAGAGAGGATTTGGTGGCGGCAAATCAAAATTCATTAGATGTGTGTTGTGTTTTAGAATGGTGATCTTCTCCCATGCATCTAATTCGGCTGCAAATTTGGCTGGTTTGACTAATGTAATATTGGGTTTGATGTTGTGATTAGTGATCCAAAAATGGTGTGAAACTGCAGATTTGTCCATTTGTTTGTATTTAATACATCTCATGTACTCCTTTAGCCTAGTTTCTAAGTTTCTTTTAATACATCTCATGTGCTCCTTTAGCCTAGTTTCTAAGTTTCTTATTGCTAATTTTCTTGTAGATGTAAGGGGAATATATATTTACATGGGCAATATAGAAATACAAAAGCCTTTAAGCATATACATATCTCTTAATAGCTGGTTGCTAGGTGCAGCACCATTCCCTTTGCCACAGATTAATACTCTTTGCATATCAAAGACAAAAAAATGAATAACGAATTCCCATTTAAGAAAATAAGTATTGAAAAATTTAAGAGAATAACAGCAATATCTCGAAAATGGTTCACTCAACAAAAAAAAATGTATATGACATGAATTTTGTATTTTAACGTGATGTACATTTTTTGTGTAGTAAAATTTTCTCTATCTCTTATGGTTTACCGGTTATGCAAAAGTCGTTCACAATGAAGAACACTTTTGGAGACATTCCCAGAAAATTCAAGATATACGTTTTATTTGTCATGAAAATATCTTAAAACATATGATATTTTAATCAAAATCGTTAGAGCCGTTTTTGAGAAAATTAAAATTTTCGAAAAATCTTCCACGTAAAGGGTATCCTGAGGTGGGAGGATTTTCTTGAAAACCTTCGTGTTGCATCCCTGGAAGATACTGAATCTAAATACCAAGTTTGGTGTTTATCCGACTGTTCATTTCTGAGTTATGCTGTTCACAGACAGACACACACACACGGACATGTTTCCAAAAATGCTTTTTTTTGGATTCAGGGATCTCAAAACATGTATTTCCGGTGAAATCTTGGTATCGAATTTTTGAGTGGAATACAATACTTCCCCTCCTTACTATACGTAGTAGAGAAAGTAAAAATTGATGTGTTAAGTTCACTTGACTTTCTCTACCCACTGTCATTTATTTTCCTGTCTCTTCTACAAAACATGTTACAAAACTTTACTCTGAATTTACTGAAAAACATTTGCAGAAATAGTTTCACTATACATTCTGTTGTAGGTAAAAGAAACTGGAGAGTGAAGCAATAATCAGACTTTAAAAAGCGAGTTAATGTATGCTGTTATTAAAATTTCACTATTTGCATGACCAAAAGAAACAAAAGAATGTGACTTACAACTCAAATATACTATTTAAGTATTAGTAAATTCAAGCAAATGGCAGTGATGGTGAGAACAGGTTAATGGCAGAAAAACTTGACAAATTATGCATTATAGTGAGTACATTTTTACATTGTCTACCGCAATAGAGTAGGTATTGCATTCCATCCAAAAATTGGATACCACAATGGAAACGGAAATACATGTTTTGAGGCACCCTGAGTTTAAAAAAAAAGTGTTTGTGTGTGAACAGCATAACTCAAAAATGAAGTCAGATAAATACTAAATCTGGTGTTTAAGTTCAATATCTTCCAAAGATGCTACGCGAAGATTCTCAAGAATATCCCCATCTGACTTTTACATGGGACTTTTTCAAAAGTTTTCATTTTATAAAATATAGCTCTTAACAATTTTGATTAAATACAATATGTTACAGATATTTAGATAAAAAATACAATCTATATCTTTTATTTTCTGGGAATAGCCTGTGAAGTTCACTTCATTTGAAAGGAATTTTGTATAACCTTGTGTAATTGATAATTGCTAAGCCATAGACAAAAACAGACTACACAAAATTGCAGATCTATTTAAAACACACAGTTTACTTCAAATACATTTTTTTGTGACAGCCATTTCCGAGGTATTAGTTACTAATTGTTTCTCATTATGTCAGGGAAAGAGTATGGAATTTTAAGGCCAGCATGTACTATACAGTCCTAAAACATTTGATTATCGCTATATCCTTTGTATCTAACAAAATATGCAATGCAGCTATTTCCGGAAAGGTTTATTTCAATTAAAATGAAGTAGATATGAAAATAAACTTTCATAAGAATAAATTTTATATCCACTAGTAAGTGATACAGAAAGCCATGTGAATGTAACATCAGATTTGTTTTTGTTTTGTGGTAATCTTATGTATACTTCTGGTTTACCAGTTACACAAAACTCATTCTAGATGGAGGACTTTTATCATTCATGCAGATACTAAAACACATTTTTTAAAACATACACAAACCTTTTGCTGTAAATGCCTTTTTGTGGACTTAAGTAACCTCAAGACGTGTATTTCAGATGGATTACAAGTGGTAGAAAAAGTATGTTATTAATCTAGAATAATGTCTTGTATTTTCTGCACAGGTAGCAATAAAATGTTGTGCTCTGGACCTTATCATCAGACCAGCAATTCTGGTGCACTCTTTGGTCTGATATTCCATACCAAAATCCTGAACCAGAAGATGAGTGTCAACTTTAAAACCCACAGTCACGTTGTGGTGACTTTCATGAACTTCAGCAGCGGCCATTATAATAAATTAATCTTCAGACAACTGAACAATATCACATCAAAGTGTTTTCATTATCATTACACTATGCAGGAGTGATGTTTCAAAATGCAACAAGTCCACTCGCAGACGTAAATTAATTTCAAGTGGATCTCTACTTCAAATGATGGACTGCTTTGATGAAAAATGATTTCAGTCCAGCATCAAAACTGGTTCAAACCGTAAATAAGTCCAGCTAGTTGGGATTGCTAATTGCCGCACCTAAAGAGGAGAAACAAAAATGAGGAAGGAAGCATTCCAAACCCTCACAACAATGTTTTTGGTTGTATACCAACTATTGTTGTGATCATTTTGTTGCATGTGACAGGTTAATTATCCAGCACTATGTTTTTGCGCTAGCCTGCAGTTCATGTAAATGATGAACATGAAAGAAGCTGTACGTTTAGCGAACCATTCTTCTGCATCTAATCCAAATAGAACTGTAGAAAAACTTTGAACATACGAAACTTGCTTATTGTTTAATTCATCCAAGACTCTGTAACTAGAAAATTTCTGCTTTCTTTCCGAGGACACCATCATTTAGGGCTGGACGTTTTCATAAACAATGACATGTTTAAAACTTCAAGGAGCCAGTGGTATCAGAGACATGAAACAAGTAACAGTGAAAAAGAAATTATATGGGAAGAAAACCTCCATTATTTTTAAAATGGAGACCTCATAAAGACTGGATGATGTATCAAAAGTTTTTTTCCTGCTAAAAGGAGGTGTAGTGGCAGATCAGATGCTGTCAGTTTATACTCATCATTAAATTAAAAAGAACTTACTCTTCTGAAACAAAGCTTTGGTGATCGCTGGAAGGAGAGCGAAACCTGAAATTTTATGCTGAAGTACTTGAGAGAGGAAATTATGCAACAAGTAATGTAGTAGAGCAAGTGTGACATTGCTTGCTCTGAAGAAAAGTAAGGGACATATAATAGATTGAAATTTCAATATTTCCACTGAACTGTCATAACAGCAGCCATTGGAACTACTTTTGGTGATATTCGTCAGTTCAGTATCCATTATATTTTCTAATACCTGTCACAAAAACTGAATTTTACACTTTATTTTAAAACAATGTTTTACTGCTTTCTTTAATATCTTAAGATTTTTGTGAATAATTAATATCACTGTATTGCTTGGATAATGGTTGAATATAAGCCAAAACAGAACCTTGCAGATGATTTAGGAACAAACTAATTTTGATCCCATTATTATTTTTAACATAAGGTGTGAAAACAACTTGCTGAATTATTACTGATTTTGATTAAATTGCTAAATACAATTTTTCAAAAACTTGAAGACGAGAACTTACACTTAAAGCAACAATTTTGACAGTATCTTTTAAATAATGTTTAAAAATATTCTCCTTAATTACAATTTTGATGCATTGCTTAAATAGTATCTTGACATTTCTCAAAGAACAGCATGAAACTGTTAAAACAAGTGACTAATTTTGATTGTATTGCTTAAATAATTGGTTTGGAACATCTTCCTGAATTACTGATTTCCTTGTATCAATTATAAAAATAATACTTAATAAATCTGATGTGTTAAATCCACTTCTCTACCCTCTAGCACTTATTAGTGAGTATACCACTTATTCTTACAAAAGTTTATTTTTCCATCTACCTCATTTCAATAGAGATAAAACTTACCAGAAATTGCTGCATTGCACATTTTGTTATAGATACAAAGGGAATAGCAATAGTCAATGTTTTAGAACTGGACGCTATGCTGGCCATAAAATTCCATCTCTTTCCATGACATCACAGGAACAATTGAAAATCGACAGGACTTTAAAATATTGGCTTTATTCTGTTGCAATGCCACAGGTACAAGAAGCTGAGCCTTTGATAATAGGGCACTTTGGCTCATTGAGGTGGACAGAGATGGGTAGAGATAAGAAAATTATCATAGACAACTGCTCTGTGCATAAAGTTGACTGAAGTTTAAAAAATATCATACTTGAATTCCTATCTGCTAATTGTACACCAATGTTAAAGGCACTAGACCAAGGAATCGTCCAGAACGCCAAAGTACGCTTTTGCAAATGTCTGGTGCAATGCATGCTAACAACATAAAACTTAAGATGCCTAACAACGTCAATGTTTTGCAGGGAATCCAGAAGTAGGGGCCTGGTGCAATGTAAATGGTTGGGGAAAACTTGGCATTCTAAACTTTCAGAAAGTTACAGAAACAGGTGACACTTAAGTCTCTTGCAAGTTGTGGGAGGAAGTTGCAACGGAACTGGATCTGCCGCCTTGGTTAATCTTTGAAGAATATGTATGTATGGATACTAAGGCAGAGACAACACATCACCTTACAGAGAAGGAAATAGTGTAGTCTGACTGCAGCAGCTCCTCAAGACGGCAGTGATGACAATGAAGTTGAAACTGCAGCTGAAAGTTTGACTTCCACTGATGCAATGAAGCATCTACAACATTTAAGGTGGCAGGTGGAGAAAACTGACAAGGTGCCAGAAAATAAAGTTTAATGGGCTTGAACAGTTTGTAGAAGAGAACTTGTTGAAAAAGTCAAAACAAACCAAAATCAATGACGACGAGACCTGAAAGTGAAGTGGAAAACGTCATCTGTTTTGGTGATGTATTTTGTGCAAATATATAGATTGTAAATAGGTGTGTATGTGCGTATATATATTTGTACATACAAGGATTTCAATATGGCTGCAATTAAAGGTATGTATACCTTTTTCACTACAAGCTGAAAGGAGAAGTAAACAAAATCGCATGACAAGACCGCATCTCATTGGCGGTGAGCAAACTACAACCTTTTGCACCTAGCATGTCGTCTCTTCCTCTACAAGAAACAGTTCCGTTCAGATCGTAGCATTTTGTGGTTATTCTCGTGCAGAGAAATTTAAAAAATCCATTATTTTAACAGTTTAATTTATGAAACTAAATGTGTTTGTTCAGAGTCACCTATAACTAAATCAACAGTTATAGCAGAGGGTTTAAGAGGCTATGTGCAGGTGCTGCAGTTCGTTTCTGGTTTTCGGATGAGCCGCCAATGTACTTTTTTGCAACATGTTGAGAAAATCACTACGTTTCCACGGGGAATTGAAATCGATTTGAGTCCAATTTCGAACTGAATACGATCCGCATTTTCATGTTAAATTCAATATGAATTGAGATCGATTTGGATACACAAAGTTCGAGAATAAAATAATTCAAGCCTTTATGTTGATCAACCTGTATTTAGGTTGTTGAACCTGTTAAAACATATGTTAATTTGTTTTTTTGTATATTTTAAGTGGGTTTTGAGGTTAGTGAATCTTTTAGAGAAGAATAAATTGAGAATTATGGAAGTGAAAAAGGTGGCCTCGCTGTGTGTTTTATTACATGTGATTAACGATTTCCACTAATTAAAACAAAATGACGAGAGTGCAGCGTGTTTCGACTATAGTAGAGGATAGTATCCTTGGCGTATAAAAAATGATTTGAATATGGCAGGTGTTTCCATGCAACAAATTTAGATCCAATCCTACTTTCTAAGAGTTGGCCATTGTTTAGCAATAATTTAACTTCTTTGTTAATGATGCAGAATTGCTGCTTGAATAGCTTGGGCCGTGTTTGTTTTCTGTTATGTTTTAACCTATAGTGCTAATCATTTTCTTAACTTGTTGACTCATAAAAGGTTAAAGCAAAAGTGGTATATTGATATTAGTCATTAAATCAATGACTTCTAAAACCTGAAGTTAAGAGCAGTTTAATCCAGTACCTTTAACCACAGATGCAAAACTGTTCAGGTACAACTTTTATTTGTCTACTCTTTAGAAGATTAGGATGTAAGGCAAAATATAGGAATAAGACATACAATGTTTAAAAGCTTATGATCCCCAAGCTGCGCAATATACTTTAATCACATTCTGTCTGAAGCAATTTCCTCTCACGGGTACGTCATCCTCCAGGTGGTGCTGCCATATACTCGGCGGAGTGATACATGTAAGTTTTGTTTACTTTTCCTTTCAGCTTATACTGAAAAAGGTACAACTATGCATTATAATGTTATAGTTTTTATTCCATTAGGTAAATCTGTCAATTATAAGTCATTGGATTTTAGTGAATTTCTGTATTTGCTAAATACCTTTTTGGTATATATACTTTTCAGAATAAAGCACAAATCTTAGGATTTTCTGACATACTTTATACTGAGATTCAACTGTACTTGCACAATGCATTACCAGTGTTAAAAAGGCATGCAGTGCTATACAACACTGCTTAGAGCTCATCACTGTCTACAGGTCAACTATTGCTCCTGTTGCAGTTGCAGAAAGAATAAGAATATATAGGAAAAAAGCAAGAAAGAAAATCCAGAGCTTTGGGAGAGAGAGTATACATGATTAATTTGTTTTCAAAATGCTATGCTTCCGAAGTATTACATATACAATTATGATTGATACATCAAAAGAACCATAACCTCACCAAGTTTTGTCCTTACACTCTACAAATGTTCTGTGTGTGTCCCTTGAGTGGTGGTATTCCAGTTTGTTCCATGCATTCTGTAGCATCAGCCTATCAGTGGTCATTACTGCAGATCCATGTATTCCCTGAGCTGTACTAGTGTTCTTGGCAGTGGGGGTAGGTAAACGCAGTCCCTTACGTACCTCCAAAGAAAGTTGCATGGCATTAGATCAGGTGACCTGGGGGATCAAGCAAACAGAGCTTTGTCATCTTCACTAACTCGCCCAATCCAGCAATGTGGAAGTTCGTTGCTCTGTTTACATGGTGGTTCTTGTCTGTACTATTTTCTGAATGCACATTGCACTGCTATAACTGATGGACATCTTGCATATCCCATCACACAAAAATTCTTTTGTTCTTCTGCCGACATTTTGTAAAGGCACTACACACTTGCTGCCAACTGGTGCAGACAATGCAAACTTGGTGAGTTTATGGTTCTTGATGTATCAAACTTCCTTGTATGTGTAGTACTTCGGAAAATCTAGAGTTTTGAAAACAAATTAATCATTTGTAGTAACCCTGTATATAGAACACCAAATGAAGTAAGGATAAATAATAGAGAGATTGATAGAAAAAGGGTATGGCAAAGAGAGATATAAAAGGTTCAAGATGTTCAGTTGAAACAACAGAGGCATTTACTTCAAACATTTCCCCGCATGTATTAGGCAAGGCTGTCATGTGAGTTAAATGCAATATTTCGAAATCTCCAACAAAACAGGTTCATGTTATTTCTAACATCATTCAAAATCTTATCACCAACAAACGTACAGAGGATTTCTGAAGATCTAAAAGAAACAGAATGATGCACTAAGTAAGAACAAGTTTGAAGTGATACAGTTCAACAGAAGAGGTAACGCAGAATAAGAATGTTAAAATAGTAGTATATTTCTGTAAAGATCTTGAAACTGGAAAGCGGAATCAAATACAGAAGCATATTTTTAATCATGAAAATTCAAGAGACATACAATTTATTTAAAATGGTGTTCAATTTAAAAGCTGGATTATCCATGTTTAAAACATTGAGACCACCAGAAGTATTTCCAATAACATATACAGATGTTTTTCTGTGCCTTCATCATGAAAACCTAGAACTCGTGAGGAAATATTAATAAAATAAATACCCATTCCAAGCTTCCCCATGTTGATGAAAACTTGCCAAAGACACGTCCGTTCGCATGACAAAAATTGTTAAAGTGCTGCATGCAATTGTGTGAGGAGTGTGGTCCTCAAAAGTGGGTTGAAGAGTGATTTGATCTGGGAACTGTGACAACTTTGAAGTTTGTTTTTATATCAGTGGCAGCATATGGAAGAATCTTGAAAGAAGTAAGTGCCACAGACATAGGGCAGGCCAAAGAAGTGTTAATTAGTAAAGTGAAGCCTTTGTTTCTTCATGTGTATACGGCCCATCACCAGAAGTCGAATTTTCTTTGAGGGCACTACTTAAGGAAAATTTGAAGACTAGTAAGATTATAGTGCATGAAGATTTTGCAGAAAATTATCAGCTCAAGTATCAGTCAGTGTCTTTTTTCTGTACCTCTATCAGTAGATAGATGTCGACCAAGCTAAATGGAACTTAGTGTGAAAAGTCTATAACAGTTCAGCAAATTTTTCTGATCAATTGTAAGGCCAGCTTTTCCAATGTCCATCTTAAGGTAATTGCTTCTATCTCTTTACTTTCTGTCTTTTCCTAAGAATTGCATGTTGTTTAATAACATATTAGAGAACCTTGGGTGTATTTTTGCTTTCCTCCATTGCACGCTGAACAAGTACATCATGCACTTCAGCAAATAAGAACAAGTGAAAAAGAGATGACATCTGGGAGCGTTCAGTAGAGTTTACCTGTAATTAATGGTGCGCTCAACCAACGTGAGTGCCTGCCAGCTAGCCATGGTCACCTAAACTGCAGTGAACACTGGTGTTACTGTGTTATCATTATCCTGGTCAAATTCTTACTGCAGTAAGCTGAAGGTCCCTGGGGGGTTTGTTTAACCAGAATAGTGCACACAGCCATTACTTTCTAATAAAATAAACAAAAAAAACAAAAGAACTAAATTAAAATAGCTTTTAAGGATGGTTCACAACGATTAAGTTTAAATACACGTATTTTAGTGGAATTATTCACAATAAACGTGACACTTTCCCAGGCCCCGGCAACAGGAAAGCAGTCTTGGCCATGACTTAACTTACTCGTACTCAGGCATGGCATATTAGATTTTTCACGTATAGATTATTCTAGATGGCTATGACATGAAACTACTGCTAGTGCCCTTTCTGGTCACAAGCTAGAAACATGAAACTGGAAGGGAGCATATGTTTATCCTAACCTCAAATCCTGAGCATAGTTCAAATGAAAGGATCATCTATAGTTTATGTGCAATTCAAAACTGGCTATTGCCTCAAAA
Organism: Deroplatys truncata; assembly: GCA_030765065.1. NCBI lineage: Eukaryota > Metazoa > Arthropoda > Insecta > Mantodea > Mantidae > Deroplatys > Deroplatys truncata. Next base: position 33,150,805 of record CM060984.1, on the reverse strand, counting down.
CTACAAAGAACAGTAAAAACAGTAGAAGTTAACAAAGACCAATAAAAGAATGAAAGCTTGGTACAACTAAAGGAATCAGAAATGTAATGGATCTGCATTTAGGTAATTTTACTCTTATTGAATTTTAATGTTGGCTGTGCTGCATTATGTTGGCTGAATTGGAAGCAGGTGAAAAAATATCATTGGTCCGTTAAAAACAAACAAAACCACAGTTTTCAAAATAGACTTTCCACTTTGTGATCAATACCCTACTGGGCTATTGTGAACCAAAATTTTGTGTGCTGCATTGCTTCCCATTCCCAGCCTATATAAATCATCAAACAAGTTGAGGTTAAATTGTCACAAAATTCAAGACTCTTCTGGCAGTTTATCAAAAACAAACATCTTCAAACACAGAGAAAGAATATGATGGTAAAATATTAAAAACTCGTGATGAAACTGTTAATGGCTGCGCTGACTAAATTAGTTTATTCAAGTAATGCTTCAAAATCTTCCAAAGGCAACAATGCAAATAACATTTTAGATTTCCTTCATATAAGAGCAATAAATGAAAAGCTTAGAGTACATCTGTAGAGCTTGATGCAATACTAACATTTTTAAAGGATGTGTTGATCTATTTATTATACCTTTTAAGAATCTATAACCAAATCTTGCATCAAGGAAGTTTTTCTGATGTGTGGAAGCAAACTGAAGTAATTCCCATTCCCAAAACTGGAAATTCTAAGATGATAAAACAACTGTAGACCTAACAACTCTTAATTTTCTCAGGGCTTTGAGTTAGCGAAGTAAATGGTTTGAAACAGACATTTCAAAGATGCTCATCCTCCTCATCTTTAGGATAAAATGATGAAAGTAGAAGCCCGGATCTCCATACATATAGTGCCAGGGTGAAACTGAAATCTCATTGGTTTGCATGATTTTTGGCTATATAGCAACTTGTATTTAATGTGACAGGTTGGAGCATGGACTGTTAGAAAACTTTTTTTATAGTATTTGTGTACATCTGATGTTTTGTGCAAGATCTGGTACAAGAGGCACTATTTATATTTTGAGCCTTGGCAACCCTGAATGTTGTAGGTGCCATCCAACATTTCCAATGGAAAGTTTGACATTTTTGACCATAATCTACTTTAAACATTTTGTCAATAGAGCGTCATTTGTTTTGTTTACACTAACTTGAAAATTGTGTGTCAATAAAAACATGGAATTAACCCGTGAAAATGTCCGTGCAATGATTTAATATGACTTTCGATGTGGATTATCAAGACAAGAGTGCAATTATCAACTAACTTCCACATTTGGTGACGAAGCTCCATCCTTTGCCACTGTGAAACACTGGTATAATGAATTTAATCGTGGCCGCTGTTCGCTCACTGATGCAGTTCATGAAGGTCGTCCAAAATCAGTTGTTGTGCCAGAAAACATTGATGATGTGCAAAGACTAATAATGAAAGATCGTTATGTGACATACTGCGAGATTGAGGCAACCCTAGGCATTAGTTCCACTAGCATATATAAAATATTGCATGATTATTTAGCCGTGAAAAAGGTTTGCTTTCATTGGATCCCACATAATTTGACGCAATCTCAAAAAGATACTCGTGTCGATTGGTGTACAAAAATGCTCAAAAAACACAATGGCAGTGGCTCAAAAGATGTATATAATTTTGTAACAGGTGACGAATCATGGATCTATGCATATGAGCCAAAACGTAAGCAACAGTTGACTGTATGGATGTTTCAAGATGAAGCAAATCCAACAAAAGTTGTTCACACTCGAAGCACTTCACAGCAAATGGTCACCTGCTTTTTCAGCAAAACTGGACATGTGGCAATAGTGACTTTAGAGGAACGTAAAACGGTCATTGCCGAATGGTACACAACCATTTGTTTGCCGGAAGTCTTCGGTACAGTAAGGAAAACCAACAAGAACCGTAGGATCATTCTTCATCAAGACAATGCGAGCGCACACACATCTCATCTAACAACAGAGTATTTGAAGGCTCAAAAAATCGAATTGATGGGTCATCCGCCATACAGTCCTGATTTGCACCCAGTGACTTCTTTTTGTTCCCGAACATCAAGAATAAATTGCATGGACAACGCTTTTCATTGGCAAAAGAAGCTGTTGATGCCTTCAAAAAACCCTGTTTTGGTGGTGTCTCAAGAAGACCGGAATAAATGCTTTGACAAATGATTCAAACAGATGCAAAAGCGTATTGATCATAAAGGAGAATATTTTGAAAAACAATAAAGCAGTTTTCAATCAGAAATTACTTTGTTTTATTTATTAGTCTCAAAATATAAATAGTGCCCCTTGTACAAAACTTTTTATACCACACATGCTTTTTTTCTGAGCATGAAATACTTTCTAAGGCCTACATATTTTTTCTGGTATGTAGATGACACATTTGTGTTTTGGTCACATGGATTCCAGACTCTGCCAGATTTTCCTGCACATTTAAATAGTCCTCAATCACAAATACAGTTCACCATGGAAGCTGAGAAGGATGGCTCCCTTTTCTGGACATCTTTGTTTCCAAAAAAGCAGATGGAACTATTAGCCATGCCATGTACTGCAAACCTACACACAAATACCTGCATCTCAATGCAGTTTCTACCCCAAAACTCAAAGATTGGGTATCCTTAACACATTGGCATTCAGAGCAGTTTCTGTATCGGTTCCAGATAAATCTTCAAACTGAAATTCAACATCTAAAGTACACACTCCGACAGAATGGATATTCAACTGCTTTGAGAGGAGCCAAACAAAATAAGGAGGCCCAGCACAGACACCCCACAGCAACCTGCAATAGTCTGCATACCGTTCACTGGCAATTTTTCAGGAAAGATAAGTTGACTGCTCTACAAATATGGCATCAAAACCATTCATAAGACACCACCTAGTATCAGAAACTTGGTCAGGCCAGTAAAAGACAACTTAGCTCTAAGGGTATCTGGTGTCTATCAGATTCCTTATAAATATGGCGCAGTTTACATTGGCCAAACAGGATGCACTATTGCCACACACATTACTGAACACCACGAGCTATTAGGCTCTTGCAACCTCAGAAATGTGGACTGGCTGAACATTGTATTGATAAAGCTCAATTTCAGCACGACCAAGATAGTGGCGAAGTGTTCAAGCTACTGGGAAAGAAGGCTGAAGATGCCTTAACTATCTCATGTGAAACAAATAATCTTATAAGTGATTCAGGCCTACAACTTAGTTTAGCATGGGCAATGATGATACAATGCCTTAACACCTAGTTGTCAAAAAGTTATTTTAGAAAATTTCACAGCATTTGTATCATGGCTTGAATTAAAAAGCATGTTTTGTGCCATAAAAAGTTTACTACCAGGTCCATGCTTAAGTTCAAAATATAAAATTTACACAAATACTATAAACAGTTTATTAGATCCGTGTCCATAGCACAGTCACATTATACACAAGTTGTTACATGGCCGGAAAATCATGCGAACCAATGAGATTTCAGTTTCACCCCAGCACTATAAATATGGAGATCCGACATCCACTTTCATAAGCATATGAAGATGAACTTTGAACGTTGGTTTCAAACCATTTACCTACCTGCTAGAAGCCTGAACAAATTTAGTTATTATGCATCAGGAAAGCTTCAGCTCTTATTTTAACTACAGACCCTTTGCTGTTCTGTCTACACCAGCAAACATTATTGAAGGTATTACATATTAACATATACTTACCCTGCTGTTCTGCTTGGGTCAATATGACCTGTAATAGATATTGATTTCTGATTTTCTGTCAAAGTAAGATATACTTATGAAACTATGTGACATTGTTTATCATTACAAAATCAATTTGCTGTTTTAAAAACATTCTCCATTATTTACATAGTTTATAATAGTTACATACACTGTGTTCAAGTCAATATGACCGAGCAGAAAACTTTAGTATTCTTACATACATTGTTAGTGTTTATGACATATATTATGACTTTATTTTTGTATTGCTCATTTAATATTGTAATAAACCAATTGTGGTAAACAATGAGTTACATATTGTTACAGCAATATTCCCTATCATCATGGCATGAAGTGTTGCTTGGTGCTAAATTACTTTTATCCTCCTTGAATTTTATCGACTCTGTTGTTGTTGCTCAGTGTGAGTACAGACACGACGGCAAAAAGACCACTGACTGAAGCTGAGACAGATGCACTTGCTAATGTATTTATCAGTGAAGAGATTGTTTCTGAATATGATGATCATTTGAGAATGACTTCTGAAAATGGTAGTTCCAATGAAGCATCATGTCAGTAATGAAAATGAAAACATTCTTTCAAAAAAGTGTAAATATAATCTGGCAGTTATATCCATCTCTACAACAAATGTCATCAAGAATATGCCAGGAGTTAAATATGCAGTCACCACAATAACTGATATAAAAAGTTCATTTGAAGCAGAATTTGGTGCCATGATTGAAAATGAAATAATAGAAATGACAAACTTTGAGGGAAAGAGAATTTATGGCCAAAAGTGGTGAAATTTGGACAATACTAAGTTTCAAGTATATTAGGGTTCTTTCTCCAGCAGGTGGGTTTGCATCTCATGGACAGTCAACCCAATGCTTATGGGATAAAGAACTGGCAGCAACGTATTTCGAGCAACGATGTCACTTACAAGCCAAACAAATACCAGTCATTCCACGTCAAGTTGCACAAATTTTCACAAAATCTGAGCAACATGTCTCCGATTCACTTCAAATTTTGTCCATGGATTACAAAAGCATAGTGAATTATGTTTAAAATTCTTATTTTTTTTAAAATCATATTACTTGTGAAAAGTGGCACACCTCTCTACTTTTAAATTAGAATATCTCAAGGCGATAAGTGATAAAATTATGCTATAAAGTGCAATGTACAGCTTAATATGTAACCTTTTACTTAGTATTTATTATAATTGATATGATAAACTATTTACATCAATTTTTAAAATCCAAACATTTAAAAGCTACAGAGTGAACCAAAAGACTCCGAACTGGCTGTGCGGTGTTTTTCCTGTCTGCATTCTCAGCGCTCGTTGCAGTCTGCGCTATCATAGAAAGGCACGGATGAAACCATACAACATTTTTAAAACTACTTTTAAAGGCTTTATTTACCAACTTTACGAACGGAGATGCTGAAACTGGCCACCGTCACCCATACATTTTTGGCACCTCTTTAGGAAACTATACATCACTCGTCGTAGTTCATGCTGAGAAATTTCCTGGCGGATATTTTGTTTGATTCTTCCAGGGTGTGTGGGTTTGTCTTGTACACTGTATGTTTTAAGTTACCCCAGAGGGATAGTTTATGAACAATATTACCGGCTATGCTGTGTTTTTCCCACTGGGCGTGTGAAAATATGATAAAAACATAACGCATTGCTGCTATAAACAAAGTCATGCTGTTGTTTTGCTGTGCAGTGTGAAGTGAAGTTTTGAGTTGACGGTGATGTGATGTAATTCAGTTATTACGAGTTATTTATTATTTTGTCCTGTACTTAGTCACAAAGTATATTATGGCTCAGTATATGTTTTCTACTGCACAGTGTGTATTTATTTATGATTCGGATGTGTTAACTGGGTCAGCTTGCCAAGTGAAAGTACGATTTGCAGAAAAACTTCCAGGTGTAAAAGTTCCAAGCCGTACAACAATCCATGAACTTTACAGTAAATTTCAGGCCACAGGAAGTGTTCAGGCTAAGAAATAGAAGAAAAATCTTTCAATTGCACCATTGTTGCATCATTCTACATCTGAATTAACTACACCAGTGCATAATAATATTGCAGTTCCACAAACATTTCGCTAATACAGTTTTAGCTAAAGCTCATGATGTTGCACTAGTTCAGAGTAATTCTGTTTTATCATCAGATGTTACCCCTATGCTAGCTTCAAATTTTAATTTTAATGTAAATGGTAAATTACTACACATTCAAAAAGCTGAATTGCATTTATTGTTATTGAAATACAGGCATCCTTTTGCCACCACATTGCAAGAACTTGGTACCATTGATGTTGCAGAGTTTGATATTAAAGTAACTGACTCCAAACCAATCAAAGACCTTCCAGAGTTCCCCATAAACAAAAAGAAATATTTGCTGAACAAGTTAAAGAAATGCAAGATGCTGGAATTATCAAGGAATCACAGTCCTCTTGGGCTTCTCCTGTGGTGTTAGTTTGTGTCATTAGATTTATTGTCTGCATATTTTCAAGTACCTATTGCAGAGGATAGTCAGAAATTTACTTCTTTTGTTACTTTTCAAGGTCAATATCAATTCACTCGCTTGTTTTGGGCTGGCGAATGCTCCTAGATTCTTCAGTTATATAGCAGACAAGTTGTTAGGTGATCTAAATTTTAAAAAGGCAATTGCATATTTGGATGGTATTATCGTTTTGCTAAAACTTTTGACGAGTTGTTACAAAATCTTGAAGCTGTTTTTCAACGCCTGGATCACCATAAATTCAAGCTTAAACCAGAAAAGTGTTTCTTCCCTAGGCAAAAGATTAAGCTCTTAGGTTTTGAGGTCTCTAAGGATGGTATTTCTCCTGATTCTGATAAAGTAGTTTCCATTCAAAATTTGCCTCGTCCTAAAAATGTCAGAGATGTAAGGAAAGTTTTGAGCTTGTTTAATTTTTACAGAAAATTCATCAAAGATTATGCCAATATTGCTCAACCACTTATCCAATTGACTCGGAAAGATCAAAGTTTTGTTTGGGGAACTGATCAGCAAGCTGTGTTTCAAAAGTTGAAAGATTCGTTAGTCTCTGCTCCTGTCTTAGCTTACTATACTCCTGGTGCATATACTGAATTGCATTCTGATGCCAGTGGACTAGGGGTTGCTTCTGTTTTATATCAAAAGATTGGTAATGTGTTGAAACCGGTGGGCTATGCTTTGAGGACATTATCTAAATGTGAACGTAACTATAGTGTTCCGGAGTTGGAATTGTTAGCCATTTTGTTTGGGCTTACTCACTTTCGCAGTTTTGTATATGGCTATAAGGTCAATATTGTATCTGATCATCACTCCCTTTGCTATTTGAATAATTTGAAAGATTTGACTGGACGTCTGGCACGATGGAGTTTGAAATTGCAGGAATTTGATTATACTATTTCTTATAAATCTGGTAAGAAACATCATGATGCTGATGCTTTATCAAGATTTCCTGTGTTACAACCTAAAGAAAGTGAACTTGAGCAGCTCGAGGAACTTCCCACATGTTTGTTGTCTTCAGTTGAAGTTGCTGACAAACAGAAACAAGATCCTGTGTTACTTGATGATCCTCTTTCAGGTCATTTAGGCTTTTCTAAAACATTTGCTAAAATTCACTCCAGATACTATTGGATTTGGATGAAAAAGGATATTGAACACTTTGTGTGTACCTGTTCCAGTTGTCAAATCATAAAAGGACCTAAAAATCAAAAGCCAGCGGGCTTGTTAGAACCAATTTCTGTTACTTCTGTAGGTGAGTGGTGGGGTATTGATTTGCTTGGGCCCCTCCCATGCTCTAATTCTGGACACAAGTACATCATTGTCGTAAACTCTTCATTATTTAGCTCAATAATAATGAAGCTTCATTAGCTTCATTATTAAGAGCAATAGGTATCAGGATCTAACATAACAAATTACACGAGATCTGACGGGGCGAGCTAATAGAAGTCCCTAAATACTTGAAATTTCCTAAACAATATATCTAAAGCATGATAGGGAAGGAAAGAAGGAACTAGCTACATTATTAATTTATATGCCAGAAGTTTAGATGAATGGAAGTATATTAGATATAAATTGATACAAATGTTACCTTGCTTGCCATCGGCGGTGAGCCGACCATGATGTGGCCGCACTGTCCTGTTGCTATGTTCCAAGAGACTCTGAGCAACAGACGCTTGCTACTGAGAACCGGTTTCCCCCCACTACTATTACATAATATTCCGGTCCGTGTTGCCAACTTGAACATTGTCACGCAACAAATTACAAATGTATTACCACATGCCACAATATACATCTTTCTATGATAGCGGCAATGAGTGCCAAGGACGCAGAAAGGAAAAACACTGCGCAGGCGGTTTGGAGTCTTTTGGCTCACCCTGTATATATCCCTATTAACCCCTAGTTTAAATTTCTATAAAAATTATAAATAATTTCCTTGTAGTTTTTTTGTATACATTTACATAAAACAAAGATGGTGTAGTGTATAGTTAATTTTAAATAAAATAACTTTGAAAGCAGTGCATAGCAGGATTCCAATGCAGAGCGGCCAGAGAGTTACAGCAGCACAGCAGTTTGTCATTGGATGCCTTGTCAACTGTTCACAGCGCTGTAGTTGAACTAGTTTGTTCACATGTAACTTAAACTTGGCATACAGTTGAGTAACATTCAAACTTTCAATCTTACCCTATGGGAGGCAACTTAACTACAATTTAAATGTGCACTTTTTACCCTTCAGGCTCAAGTGAATACCATCTAGTCATTATTGCATTATTGGTTGATGGAATAAATGAATTCAGGTTAAAGGTACCAGGGATGCCTTTCGCATTGCTGTACCTTGCCTTAAAATGGGTACTATGTTTAAAACCACTTCGGATTATTCGCCGCATTGGTTTCTTTTACACATTGCATAATTAGGACTGGTCACAAAATTAAGTTCTCCATTTTACAGTTTTTAAGCATATTGCGGATAAATAATTTAATGATTTCTGCCTTGTGTAATGCTTGGAAACATTAAATGGATTGAAGCAATAATCATAGCTACATTTCTTCAGCTCACTCATTATGCACTTTCAAAAATCACAGAGCTAAGAACGAACCTCTAATGCAAAAAGCTGAACACAAAGTAATATTTGAAATGAAACAGCGGAGAGAGGCTTTATAGAATATCAGATTACAGTTGCCAAGTTACACCAAACACTGGAAGTGATAGCCTATCATGTTCATACTGCGTAACACATCGGCCGACGCGACATGCTGCTGCAGTATAAATCTCTCAGTCAGCAGTCTACGCACTAACACAAATAAACTGTTCAAAAGTGTACTTCTAAGGAAGATCCCATCCTGATGTTAACAGATTTAAAACAAAATATGCCACAGATTTCTCCTGTATTTTTTCCAGATTTTAATATTAGGCGGTTAAATATGATATTGCGGTTTAAAATATTCATACTTAAAAAAGTGATTGATTTCTTATTCAAAAAAAAAAATATAGTATTTTATATAAGGAAAACCTCAATGTTTTTATCTACAAAATGATGTATTGTTCTTATTCCTGACCATTCTGTATTCCGAGAATAAATTACTTTTATGTTATGTGTGCATATAAGAAAAATGTAACGTACACTGTATTTCCTAAAATAATTTTGTTTTCCGCAAAATATAAAATACGTGTCCTTTATTTTATGTGTAGAACACAAACTAAAATTCAGGGAAAGTGATGTTTAATGTGTGTTCGGTTTGATGTGGATTGACTCGTATGGCATAAAGATATGGATGCTTTGTGACAATGGAACTTCCTATGTACTGTAAGCACAAGTTTATACGGGAAAAGAATCTGGAGCAGCACCAGAAAGAAATCAGGGTATGAGAGTAGTATTTGATCTCACAAGTGACTAAGAGGTCAGGTTGTAACTTGCAACAACTTTTTAACACCTTATAATTTGGGACAGTTACTTCTGAAAAGGAAATTGATGCTCTTGGTAACCCCATATGGTAAAATAAGCCAGAGCTTCCAGCAAATGACAAACAAAGAGCTACACAGTTCATTTTACTTTACAGATGACACTACTATGTCAGTTACATTCCAAAGATAAATAAAAATGTAAAGCTACATAATGACAAAACAAGCAACAGGGATGATAAGAAATCACAAATGATTTTAGATTACAATGCAACTAATGTTGCTGTGAATACACTCGATCCAGTACCTGTAAAAGATGACCAAGGATTATTTTCTACAACATACTTGATGTTTCTGCTTACAATGCGTGTTATGGACTTTGATTGGCCCAAGCTGCAATGCCAAAAAATTCAAGAATATTCCTACAACTACCAAAGATTAAAGAATCATTGAGAATTTTGAAGGATATTCAGCAACCCTTTCAGAGTGTACAACTTCAAGAAAATCTGGAAAAGATATGTGCTATAAATTCTGCCCATCAAGCAATAACAACAAAAACTTGTGTGAAAAAACTGTAACATGTATGTTTGCAAAACTCACATTGCGTACTTGTGTCCAAAGTGCAAGTATTGAGAAACTACTAGAAAACCAGTGATTTTCTTACTTTTATTGTGTACCTTAATATGTTTTCATAAATATTGAGCAAAATTATTGTAATACTGTAGACTCCTAAATTTAAAATAAACTGAGTTTTATTTATGAACGCTCTTTAATTACAATGGTTCTCAATGGCTGATTCTATATTGGGCATGAAAGACCGGAAACGTTGCCAAAGGCCTCTATATCAGGTTTGAGGTTCTTTTGAGTGCCACTAGTCTATGTCACCAGACCACTGGCTTTACTTCCCCTCCGAAGGGAGCCATGCTAAGATTTTATGGCCCCCCCCCCAAAAAAGCATTGGATTTGAATCTGTACCTCGGGAACCAGAGGCTAGCATGGTACCACGGAAGACAATATATAAACTCCTAAAGCAAATAAATGTTCCATATATTAAAAATGAAACCAACAACAAAATAAGTTAAAATAAATATACTAATAACTGAATTATATGACACTTTTGTATATTTTCAATACAGTTCTGTATGTTTAGTATCAGTAACAATAGATTGGGCCACATTGACACAAACACTATATATGTACAGTAAATGTCAGCATTACAGCAGGGTTAATCATATCAAGGTAATGATTTCACCAATGCAGCATGGGTTCATGCCTAAAAGATCAATTGTTACAAATCTCTTTAACTTTACTGTTTTTGGGAATAGACTAATTTAAGTAGTAGATGTAAAACATACCCGATTTTTCAAAAGGATTTCAATAAAGTAAATCATGACTTACTAAATTATCAAAATTGGCTTTTTCATATCAATTAATGAAATTGCTTCAATCATATTTAAACAATCACAGGTGGTGTAGTATAAAGATTGCATGTAATACCAGTTTAATATTAATTCAGGTTCCAACTTAGGACTTTAGTTATTTTTGTGCTTTATAAATGAACTACCTAGTGCTTTTAAACATCCCAAAATGTTAATATTTGCTGATGTCAAGTTATACAAAAGTATTAATGGCATTAAAGATTACCTAGAACTTCAACATGATCCAAATTCTGTAAATGTATGGAACATAACGAACAAACTTCCATTTAAAATTAAAAAATGTGTAATGTCTTTCACTAGTGGCAAAAAAAGAAAACATCTTATAACTAAAAGAGTTTTCTGGGCTGAGAAGCCGTGGTCTGTTGGGAGTTTTCAGGTCCAGACATTTCGTTCACGACTGCAGTGAACATCTTCAGTGGCGTGGTCCAAGTCTTCTTGGTGAAGGTTTGGTCGCAACTGACTCGTTGGCTGAAATAGCGGCAGTATTTATACTCTGGCTGCTCTCACGCAATTGGTCTGGCTGGAGGTGCATGTGCGGTGGTGGTGGAGGGAGGGGGTTAGCCACTCCGCTGCTTTTGATTCCTGATTGGTTCGGATGATCTCGTTGAGTTTGTGCCTGTTTGATATTCTCAAGTAGCGGATGCCAGTTTTTGCTTAGTTTTTGTCTCTTCTTTCCTATTGAAGTTATTGGGATGTTTGTAAATTTCCTATGCTTCACGTTGTAATCTAGCATGGTAATAAGGCATAGATGAGAGAACGGCTGTTTCATGATATTGAATTATGTGTTCCCCTTCTGCCCAAAGTGCATGTTCAGTGACTGCAGGCTTCTTAGGTTGACCAAGATGGCAGCATCTCTTGTGTTCCGTAAGCCGGGTGTTGACACTACATTGCATGGTACCTATGTATACCGCACCACAAGAGCAGGGGATCTGATAGACGCCAGCCGAAGTAAGCGGGTCCCTGGGGTCTTTGGCGGAGCGTAATGATGAGTTTATCTGTCTAGTCGGCTTGAACACTGCTTTAATATTATGGTGCTTGAGTAGGCATTCTATTCTGTCAGTGGCATTCTTGAAATATGGCAGGAAGGCAGTGCCTTTGCTTTTAGGTAGTTCTTGTACTTGGCTGATGCGCTGTGATTTGCGTGGACGTAGAGCTCTGCGGACTTGTTGTGTTGTATAATTATTTGCACATAAGGCGTGTTCTAGATGACGGAACTCCTGTTGTAATGATTCCGGTTCACAGATGCGGGTGGCACGATCTGCAAGGGTCTTTATCATGGCTCTTTTCTGTCGCAGATGATGGTTGGAATTTTTATTCAGGTATTGGTCTGTATGAGTAGGTTTGCGTGTGTCCAAGAGTGCCGTCAGCTTTCCTGTTGACCAGGACATCTAAAAAGGGTAACTGTTTCTCTTTCTTTTTTCCATGGTGAACTGGATTCGTGGATTAATACTGTTCAGATGCTGAAGAAAAGCATTAAGTAACAACTCCCCATGACTCCAGATAACAAAAGTGTCATCCACATAACGGTACCACACAGATGGTTTGTGCTTCCAGGGCTGCAGATTTGAAAGACTCCATAAAGAAGTTGGCGATAATCAGGCTCAGGGGGCTGCCCATAGCCACCCCATCCAACTGTACGTAGAAGGTCTGGTCCCATTGGAAATAAGTGGTAGTGAGAACTTGACGAAAGAGCGCCAATATGTCCTCTGGAAACAGGTGTTGTAGCTGCGCAATGGCCTCATTTACAGGAACCAAAGTAAAGAGAGAGACTACATCGAAGCTGACGAGAATGTCATGAGGCTGCAGTGAGATGGTCTGAATTTTCTGAATAAAATGTGTAGAGTCCTTGATGTATGAGTCAGTAGAGCCTACATGAGGCTGTAGTAACCTGCTAGATACTTTGCGAAGGTGTAGGTAGGGGAACCAATGCCACTGACAATAGGTCGTAGTGGTACCTCAGGTTTATGTATCTTAGGCAGACCGTACAGCCTAGGAGGTTGAGCTTCAGATTTTATGATGCGTCGTTTGTATTCAGGTGGTATAGATGAATTCTTTATCAGCTGGTTGGTTTTGCGTAGAATGCAGGCTGTCGGGTCACGGAGTTGGCGATATGTATCGGGCTTTAAAAGATCCCTGATCTTATTCTGGTAATCCAGCTGGTTTAATAGGACAGTCGCATTGCCCTTATCTGCTGAACATACAATGATGTTCTTGTTTGCATTGAGGAGATTATTTCCAACATCGAGGCCGGAATACATGGCCTTCTGACACTTGCGGCGGATGAAGTTAGCCGGGAATCCGCTAGGATTCTTCAATGAGCCAAACGCGCTATAAGCAACCTGACCCACCAGCAGAGAACCACCCTCAAGGCTATGGGCAGCCCCCTGAGCCCGGTTATCGCCAACTTCTTTATGGAGTCTTTCGAATCTGCCTCACACAAACCATCTGTGTGGTACCATTATGTGGATGACACTTTTGTTATCTGGAGTCATGGGGAGTTGTTACTTAATGCTTTTCTTCAGCATCTGAACAGTATTAATCCACAAATCCAGTTCACCATGGAAAAAGAGAAACAGTTACCCTTTTTAGATGTCCTGGTCAACAGGAAAGCTGACGGCACTCTTGGACACACGCAAACCTACTCATACAGACCGATACCTGAATAAAAATTCCAACCATCATCCGCGACAGAAAAGAGCCATGATAAAGACCCTTGCAGATTGTGCCACCTGCATTTGTGAACCGGAATCATTACAACAGGAGTTACGTCATCTAGAACACGCCTTATGTGCAAATAATTATACAACACAAGAAGTCCACGCAAATCACAGCGCATCAGCCAAGTACAAGAACTACCTAAAAGCAAAGGCACTGCCTTCCTGCCATATATAGAACGCCTACTCAAGCACCATAATATTAAAACAGTGTTCAAGTCAACACATTATTACGCTCCGCCAAAGACCCCAGGGACCCGCTTACTTCGGCTGGCGTCTATTAGATCCCCTGCTCTTGTGGTGCGGTATACATAGGTACCATGCAACGTAGCGCCAACACCCGGCTTACGGAACACAAGAGATGCTGCCGTCTAGGTCAACTTGAAAAGTCCGCGGTCACTGAACATGCACTTTGGACAGAAGGGGAACACATAATTCAATATCATGAAACAGCCGTTCTCTCATCTATGCCTTATTACCATGCTAGATTACAACGTGAAGCAATAGAGATTTACAAACATCCAAATAACTTTAATAGGAAAGAAGAGACACAAAAGCTAAGCAAAAACTGGCATCCGCTACTTGAGAACATCAAACAGGCACAAACTCAACGAGATCATCCGAATTTTCAATTTATTTTCATCCATGAAAACATGTACATGTTGTGGATTCATCAAATACAATAATTATTTACAATTACAATATTTACAAATACAATTTATTTACAATTCCTGATTACCAGTCCCATGCTTAAATTCCTCCAGACTATAAAATGCATTTACTAGTAGGTGCCTTTTTATTTCTTTCACAGTTTGATCAGCATTTTTTATCAATTTTATTTTTTCAGGTAACTTATTATAAAGTTCTTTTCCCATATTTTTACTTTCTCTACTACGTATAGTAAGTAGGGGAAGTATTGTATTCCACCCAAAATTTCGATACCGAGATTTCACCGGAAATACATGTTTTGAGACCCCCTGAATCCAAAAAAAGCATTTTTGGAAACATGTCCGTGTGTGTGTCTGTGTGTCTGTGAACAGCATAACTCAGAAACGAACAGTCGGATAAACACCAAACTTGGTATTTAGGTTCAGTATCTTCCAAGGATGCGACATGAAGGTTTTCAAGAAAATCCCCTCATCCCAGAGTACCCTTTACATGGAACATTTTTCGAAAATTTTAATTTTCTCCAAAATGGCTCTAATGATTTTGATTAAAATATCATATGTTTAAGATATTTTTATGACAAATAAAATGTATATCTTGAATTTCCTGGGAATGTCTCCAAAAGTATTCTTTATTGTGAACGACTTTTGCATAACTGGTAAACCATAAGAGATAGACAAAATTTTACTACACAAAAAATGTAGATCGCGTTAAAATACACAATTTATGTCATATACATTTTTTTAGTTGAGTGAACCATTTTCGAGATATTGCTTGTTATTTCCTTAAATTTTCCAATACTTATACTTTTTCTCAAATTCGTTATTCAATTTTTTATGTCCTGGATATGCAAACAGAATACAATGCGCCACATAGCAACCAGCGCTTATAACCTACCATGTTCCCCTTGCATCTACAAGAAAATTAGCAATAAGATTGACATCTCGATATCTCGAGTAACATGAAGCATATGGAGAATAAACGTTTGTAAAAATAGTTTGTACAAGAGTAGAGAAAGTCATGTGAGTGTAACACATCAGATTTTTTACACTACGTCTGTTTAATGTGCCTTTAATTGCTGTTCTGAAATAATCATCATTGTTTCTTAGGTTATACATATGTATACCAGCATTTTTTGGCTCATTTTCCTCCAAAAGATGCTTTATCGTCTCATAAATGTATATACAAGGAACAGTCAATATACCATATTGTTTAAACATTGATTTACATGTGTGTCTATTTTTAAGACTACCTTTTATTCTAATTGCTTTTTTTTGTAATTTAAATACCTTTTGCACTTCTGTTGTTGTAATATTTCCCCACAATATTATTCCATATTTTATGTGTGAATAAATAAAAGCATAGTATACCTGTTTAAGTCATCCACCAAGGTTTTCCCCACCTGTCTCATTATATATAAACCTGTATTTATCTTCTTTTTTATATGAGTTATATATGGCTTCTAATTTAGCTGTTTGTCTATTATAACTCCCAAAAAATTTGTGTGTTGAATCTCTGGTATTTTTTCACCTTCTATTTCCAGTTGTATACTATTTAGATTCCATTTTTTTAATTCAAAATTTATCCAGGCTGTCTTTTTAGTATTTAAAATCATGTCCAGATTTATATAATATTGTTTAATTTTATTCATTAAATCATTTGCTTTTAATTCTACCTCAGTAGCTGATTTACCTTTAATTACTATTGTCATGTCGTCTGCATATCCAATTGCTACATTTCCATTTTTTTGTACTAATTCAAAAATATCATTAATATATATTGGAAACAAAAAAGGACCTAATTTTGATCCTTGTGGTACTCCTTGCCGAACCATTTGAAAATTTGATTTAATTTTTTCTACAGCACCAGTAATATTTCTATGGTTTATTTCAACACACTGCATTCTGTTTTTAAGATACGAACTAATCCATTTATGTGCCAAACCACGAACCCCATAATTTTCTAATTTGTTTATAAGTATATCTATATTTACGCAGTCGAATGCCTTCGATAAGTCCAAAAAAATAGCTATTACTTTCTCCTGTTTATTTAGTGCTTCAATTATATAATTATTAACTTTACTGATCGCATGGATTGTAGATTTCTTCTTTTGAAACCCAAATTGCCATTGCGATATTATGTTTAATTTAGTAAAATAATTTTGCAATTGGTTTAAAAATACACTTTCCATTATTTTTGAAATAGTTGAACATAATGTAATTGGCCTATAATTTTCTATATTCGTTTTGCTTCCCTTTTGTTTAATAATGGCCTTACAATTACTTTATTTAAAGTGTCAGGAAACGTCCCTTGCATTAATGATGTGTTTATAATGTGTGTTAACACTTGAACAATTTCAATTTTAATATCTTTTATGATTTTGTTTGACATTTCATCAAAACTGACAGATTTTTTAGGCTTAAGCTTATCAATTTCTTGTAATACACTTTTCTCCGATACTTCTAGCATATCATTCACTTTACTTGACTGGATGCTATTATTTTTACTTGGTTGTTTCTTTGACCATTTGCCATTTGTTTTGTAATATTTATAAAGTAATTATTAAAATTAATACATATTTCGTTTGGGTTGTTTATCTCAATATCATTTTCTTTGATTGTCATATTTTCCTGTTTTTTATTTGTTCCTTTCTTGTTTACCCTATTAACCATATTCCATATCGTTTTTGTCTTATTTTCCGAGTTTACTACCAATTCCCGATTATACCTCATCTTTGCACTTTCACACACTAATTTAAATATTCTATTGTAATTTTCAATATATTTTAATGATCTATCACTCATATTTACACATTTCATAGAATTTAAAAATTTCACTCTCTCCCATGAAATTTGTATCCCTTTTGTCATCCATTTTTACTTTCTCTACTATGTATAGTAAGTAGGGGAAGTATTGCATTCCACCCAAAAATTCGATACCGAGATTTCACCGGAAATATATGTTTTGAGATCCACTGAATCCAAAAAAAGCATTTTTGGAAACATGTCCGTGTATGTGTGTGTGTCTGTGTGTGTGTCTGTCTGTGTGTGTGTGTGTGTCTGTGAACAGCATAACTCAAAAACGAAATCGGATAAACACCAAACTTGGTATTTAGGTTCAGTATCTTCCAGAGATGCGACACGAAGGTTTTCAAGAAAATCCCCCCACCCCAGACTACCCTTTACATGGAACATTTTTCGAAAATTTTAATTTTCTCAAAAATGGCTCTAACGATTTTGATTAAAATATCATATGTTTAAGATAATGTCATGTGAAATGAAATGTATATCTTGAATTTTCTGGGAATGTCTCCAAAAGTATTCTTCATTGTGAACGACTTTTGCATAACTGGTAAACCGTAAGAGATAGACAGAATTTTACTACACAAAAAATGTAGATCGCGTTAAAATACACAACTTATGTCATATACATTTCTTTTGTTGAGTGAACCGTTTTTGAGATATTGCTTGTTATTTCCTTAAATATTTCAATACTTATACTTTTTCTCAAATTCGTTATTCATTTTTTTTATGTCCTGGACATGCAAAGAGAATGAAATGCGCCACATAGCAACCAGCGTTAAAATATTTGACTATCGCTTATAACCTACCATATTCCCCTTGCATCTACAAGAAAATTACCAATAAGATTGACATCTCGATATCTCGATTAACATGAAGCATATGGAGAATAGGCGTTTGTAAAAATAGATTGTACAAGAGTAGAGAAAGTCATGTGAGTGTAACACATCAGATTTTTCATACTGGGCACCCATTGAATCCGTCTTGATTTTTACTTTTTTCAGTGGTATTTTGGTATTTAAGCCTTTCTGCAATATATTACTAAAATGTTCATATTTTTTATTTACACTTTCTGATTCATAAATCTCATTCCATCTTACCTGTGCGAGGAATTGTCTCAATCTATTTAAACTTTCCTTATCTATTCGTCTTTTATATTCAAAAGTGTTTTGTAAGGTTTCTTTTTTTGTTTACTTTTAACAACTGGCCAAAATGATCACCTATTCCTGCTTTTATTATTTTAGTTTCCCATTTATTTTCTATTAGATTTGTAAATACATTATCAATACAAGTTTCTGTTAGTTTTGTGACCCTGGTGGGTTTGTCTATGCCAATTTTTAAGTTTAGCCTAGTTAAGGTTTCTATTAATCTACGTTTTACTGAATTTTCTTTTAGTAAATCAATATTTAGATCCCCCATTACTATTTTTATTTTATTTTCAGGAATTGTGTTTAGGAAATTTTCTAAGTTTTTAATAAACATTTTTTCATTTGTTGCTGGGGACCTGTATGCTCCTATTAGTACAATGTTTTGTTTTTTCAAGAATATTTCTATGGCTGCTAGTTCACATGTCATTTCTACTAAAAATTCGCTACAATCTACTTCTTTAAATTTTATTGTCTCATCCACATAAATCGCTACTACCCCACTATTGTGTTCTTGTCTACAGTAGTATGTTCCTAAAATTTAATCTTCATAATTGTTTACTATTATTTCCTCTGTTTTTAAACCATGTTCGGTAAATACGAATACATTTGGCTCTATCTCTTCCAATCAGGAATCAAAAGCAGCAGAGTGGCTAACCCCCTCCCTCCTCCACCACCACCACCACCACCACACATGCACCTCCAGCCGGACCAATCGAGTGAGAGCAGCCAGAGTATAAATACTGCCGCTATTTCAGCCAATGAGTCCGTTGCGACCAAACCTTCAGCGAGAAGACAGACCACGCCACTGAAGATGTTCACCGCAGTCGTGAACGAAATGTCTGGACCTGAAAACTCCAGCAGACCACGGCTTCTCAGCCCAGAAAATTCTTCTAGTTATAATTTGGACTCCGGCCGTGAAAACTTACGACTACTGAAAAAAAAACTTTATTTATAGATAATAATAGGACACCACACTGAATTGAAAATATTTAGGAGTGCATTTTTGCAAACGATATCAGATTCAATTGACACATTCAATTAATCATAACAAAATCATTAAAATGTCTAGGCTTTATTATTCAAAATTTGCGCAAATTTAAAGAAAAAACATTAATTCAATTTTACAACTCCTTTAGACATATTACTATGCATTTATCACTTGGAATCTAAATGATTCAGATAAAACATGCTGATTTAATAGAAAAATACATTTTTTTTTAAAATATTCATTGTATACAAGAATAGGGTATTACTCTGTATACATATTACAAAACCCTTTTATAAATATTTATATCTGCAACTTCAAATTTCAGAAAGACATCATGGGATTAAACCTGAGTGATCAGCATACAGCAGAACAGGTTTCACGGCTCTTGGCCAGCCAGCGGTGAAGAACGAAGCTTCAGTATGAGTTTAACTCCTGCAAACGTGGCATGTGTTTGTTAGTTGATGCAATACAGAAAATTAAGTGAAATGGCTGCATTCAGGTACCAGTATTCTGTTCCCCAAAAAGTATTCATTTATGATTCATACATCTGTACTGTATCCGCAAGAGCTATAAGGAGATAATTACAAGAGATTTCCTGATGTTCAAGTTCCAGGTTAAACTACAATTAAAAGATTAGTATGTAAATTACATAAAACAGAAAGTCTTCTTGATAAGAAACATAAAAAAACCATGTACAGTACTCATAGAAGAAATTCTAGAGAACATTGGACATGCTCTGGAAACATCTCTTAGAAAACCACTTCAATGTCTTGAAATGGAAATTTCCTATGACTCTGTTCAAACAGCTACAAAGTTACTGAAGTTAGTGCCCTATAACATTACTGTAGTGCATGAACTTAAGCCTGGTGACCCTGCATTAAGGATGCAATTTTGTGAATGGGTTATTTGAGCGCTGAAAGCCTAACCTCCTTCACCCGGAACCCCTGCATGATCAAAAAATAGGAGTGATGTGCTCTTAGCAGTGACAGAATAATAGGCCTAATTCTTTTTGCGGGAACATCAAAAAATGGGAGTGTGATGACCTATTAGCAGTGAAAGAATAATAGGCCCTATTCTTTTTACGGGAACAATTAATAGTAAGTTGCATTTTCCTGCCATTTGTTGGCAAATTAACTGAGAGGGAGAGCAGTTATGCAACTCTGCGATGGCACATACGATCAACTTCTCAGTAGAGGAAATCCATGAAGTATTTGAAGATAAGAGTTATCACTAACAATATATGGCCCCTACATTCACCCAATTTAACCACCTGCAATTTTTATTTTTGGGGGAGTAAAAGAGAAAGTTTTTAAAAACAAATCCACACACTTAATAGGAAATGACATTCGTCAAGAAGTTGGTGCCATTTCTCAGAGGGAATGTAATGGCCAATTTCCTAAGCAGGTGCCAGAAATGCTTGAAGGGAGGCACTTCCAACATTTCCTAGCTGGATATCTGTGGGTATTTTTATTTACATAACAAGCTGTAGCATATTTACTGCAGATGTGTTGTCACCCACTTAGCACACATAGCAAGTAGTACTGACAGCCGCTTAAGAGCAGCTAAAGCTGTTCTCTATGCAGATCACCCAATATTTCTGCATTCAATTACTGATGATATGCATATTACTACAAAGATATCTTTTATACACCAAGTAAAATAAGTAGATTCCAAAAACATTTTTACCCCCAGAGCAAATACAGAAATCCACAAAAATTCAACATTCAACAAAATTACGCATTTTGATGTGGATATTCTCAACATGTCAAAATTGAGTTTCAAAGATGCGATTGAGTTCTAAAATGTGAATTTGTCCTTAACATTTAATATGAGTCAGGTTCATAAGCTTTTTAGGTTTATGAGTTTTTTTCTTCTTCTTTTCTTTTTCTGTGAACAGGTAACCAGCTTGGTGCACAACCTCCAAACTGGAGAGCCAGGTTTATTATTGGAGTATCTTCTCCTAGATGGCTGCCTATCACAGCTGAAGACCAATCTCCCCCTGTTGATTTTGGCCCACCCTGGGTTTTCATTTCACCGGTACCACCCACATCTGGGAGGTATTTCCTTAACCACCACCTGGTGAGGCACCTAATGGGAGACCAGTAACTCCATGAGATTTCCTAGGCAAGCATCATTATATAAACTACATGGTCCGAGAGATATAGGACTGCAAAGAAGATGGATAGAACAGTTTCAAGAGTCTCGTAACACACCGTAAAGGCCTAATACTTCTAAGGGAAGACAGGATGCTACAGTTAATAAATACTCATAACTAGATTAATATAAATAATTAATGAATACTAATTACTAGATTAATATACGTATTTAACTTAAAACGAAAGTTGCATAATTAACAACCATGACGTCTCTCTTTCTTCCTTAGTTGTTTCTATTTATTATCTTTATTTAGTAACACTCAATTGAGGGCTGCCATATAGGCAAAGTATACCTATACAATTAACAAGTTTAAGTTAATAACAATAAAGAAGATTTATAGCTAACATATCAAAATAATGAAAATCAACTTGAAATATAAATGAAATTAAATTGGAACATAATAGTATATAACAATCCTAAGATTCAGCTAAAAATAAATACATAATTTCATTGATTTGTAAAGTGGTGTATCAATATTATATTGCATATAAATGATTTCTGAGGATGAGAACTGATCCTCTTAATACCATGATTGCTCTTTGATAAAGTAGGTGTTTATCTATGCCATAATCCATACAAAAATTGTGTAACTTTTTGGGTATTGTCCCTTTAGCTCGTACGAGTATATATCAATCCTTTGACTAAGAATTAAGTTGTATTTATCCTTATAATAGGAGATAGTGGGTTGATAGATGGCATTTTTTCTGCGTATACCTCTTCGGGCTGTTGATAGTGGGATCCAAAGTGGACAGTAGGGTCAATGATTAATCTGCTGTCAGATGATGTCTGGTAAGTAACGGTGTTGATGTGCCTGCTGCTACCACTGTTGGATAATCCATATACTTCCTCGTGAACCTGAAAATCTTTCTCCATCATACTTGCTGCAATTAAGCTTCTTATTTTAGCATGTCTTGTGTTTCGCAGCATTTCTCCGTATGGGCAAGCACCCAGAACGTGTGCAAGGATTTGGTGCTCTCTGCCACAACGGCGACAGAGGGTATTTGGGACCTCCCTGTAAGGAGTGTACAGCAATAACTCCAGCAGTCATTTTGACGGCATCTCTCCATTCAGAGCAAGAAAGTCCACGATGATCTCCGATCCATTTACTAGCATGTGTATAATCACTGAACAGTTAACTCCTTTTCCTTTGTGCAGTAATTCGCTCCAAAGTTGGAATTCTTTTTCTCTCTTATGTCATCTTACTTTCCTTGCATCTGGGAGAAAACTTACAGGGTCTCTGATGTCATTATGAGTGATGTTGAGGAGTCATTTTTGTGGAATTTTATCCACTGGAACAACTTGAAATTAATTAATGTTGTCGAGATGAATGAATTTAAAATAATAAATTTCTGGCCTGCTTGTAAGAGGGGTGAACTTTCTGAAGTTTCAACTTTTTTATGTAAATTTTCTAAAGTTTGATGACTGTCAAAAATTATTTCATCTTTTAAGTTAATACCTAGGTAACGTATTTTCTCTTCAGGGTGTTGACAGTGTAGGAGAATATTTTCTATTTCTAATGGATAAACAAACAGATTTTGATGTATTCATGGTGAGGCCAATTTCTTAAACACGTATTGCCAGTTTAGTTAATTCTTTTGCTGCTTCTGCAAATTTATTGCAATGATCTTGGTATCATCTGCGAAACTCCTAATTGTTAAACTCTGACAATGTGGGGCAAATGAGTAACCACATTCCCCAGACAAACATGACTGAATGAGCTCCTTCAGAATGAAATCGGTTGCTAAATTGTAAAGAATAGCAGATATAGATGAACCCTGTAATACACCTCTTTTTATTTAATCTGATTGTTTTACTGCTATTGGTTTAAAATATTGTGGTGTTATTTTCTTGTAGGTTCATAATTAAACGTGATAATTTGCTAGGACCTCCAAGGAATCTAGTGTTTTGGGAAGATGTAAATGACCTATGTTATTGAAGGTATTGTGGTGTTATTTCCCTGTAGGTTCATAATTAAACGTGATAATTTGCTAGGACCTCCAATGAATCTAGTGTTTTGTGAGGATGTAAATGGCTTATGTTATCGAAGGCTTTTCTTATATCCAGAAATACTATAGTAATATTGTCTTTTCTTTCTTTGGTAGATTTCAGAGCCACATTGAGAATGGTAGTATTAATGTGAGTTCCCAGGGATGGTGTAAAGTTTTGCTGATAAGGACTTAAGGTTATATAATTATGCAACCCTGCTGACAACTGAGGTGATTGTTATTGGTCTCCAGTTTAAGGGTGACTGATTCCCTCCTTTATGTATAAGGATAGATCTAGCTGTTTGAATGTTGGTGGTATAATCTCAAATTCTAGTACTCTGGTAGCTACTTTCGCAATGATTTCTGAAGCCACATCATTCCAAATTGTTCTCATAAATACGTGGTCAGGACCGCTGGCCATGTCAATCAATATACTTCACATTGCATTATTTCTTCCTTGGAGATTTTGTATTGAAGGCATCGTTTATTTTATATTAAATCAATATTACTGATTTCCTGAGGATATTCCTAACAAATTTGATCATTTGGTGTAGAAGATATATTTTAAAAATAATCACGTATTATGTTACCAAGTTTACAGGTTATGTTATTTTCGTTAAAAACATTTGAAATTGATTTTCGCTTTTGGTTATAGTAATAAAATTATATTACATGATTGTTATATTTTGATTTTCTTTTTAATCTATCTCTTTTGGTCGCCCTTTCAGGATTAGTTCAAGTTTTATGAGAGCGCTGTGTATGTATAAAATGTTTGTTTTCTCTTGCCTCATAGCATTTTGCCACAGGATGTTTAAGACCTGGTAGCATATGAATAACATTCATAGAAATGAAAGCAAATCTTTTTTTGTTTTATGAAAATTGTTGTTTAACTCAAGTGAAAACTTTTCTTTCCAAGTTTGTAGTTGTTTAATATATTCACTTAAATTTATTATTTGTCTGAGGTTGAGACAAATTTATATTAGGTTCATCTTGTGTTATATTTTGACTACAGCTTGCATGTCGATTTACAATATTATGGCGATGTTGATCTGGATGAGCTCTACTTATATGGATGTTAACTTTTCGGAAAGGTTGGCCACAATATGGACAAGAAAGTTTACTTTTGGAAAACTTCCTGAATTAGCTTGATTTAGTGGTATTATATTCTTCGAAGTTATTATCATCATCATCATTGATATTTCTAATTGCATTATGATCTATTAAAACATTATGTTGATGACTATCCAAAGCTACATTGACAGAGGGCGAAAGAACATCATATGTTAAAAGTTTATTAAAGTAATTATCTTGACTAGATGAAATCTGAGTATTACTGTTGATTATATTATTTGCATTAACTACAGTAATGGAGCCATCAGAATAATTATGACATCCAGCAATATGAATATTGATACCTTTTCTCGTAAATTTATTTCCACATATGTTACATTTAATATTATCTGATTGATTTTACTAAGTAGTAGAGGGTAATTCAGTGGGATACATCAGATCATTGTTGATGAACCAAATGGTTTATAACAAAATTTACAATTATATAAAATAGGTTATCAAAGGGTTGTTATGTAGCTACAAATTTCCTCAGTAATATTAAACTTAAATAAACTTTCTTTTTTAGTCGCAGGATGCTTTGGAATTCTTCAAAATAATATTCTTGTTGCTTCTTTAGGTGGAATAGTTTTAGCAAACATTGGAAAATATCCATAAAGACTTAAGAATAATATAATAGTAGAAGAAATACATATATAGACTGAATTAGCTTGTCTCCACAGCTTCCTCATACAATTATTTCTCTATACAGCTTCCATTTTATTTTAATTTTCATCTATGAATTTGTTTGTCTCTTCAGTATTAGCTAGATATTAATTATTGTAGATGACTGCATTTTATAATGAAGATTGTAATTTGCTTTATTGCATAAACTTTTGAACAAGTAAATAAATGAAGCTACACCCATGTCTTCACAATTGGCCCAATGTGATCGGACACGCAATGTGCAAGTTTGAATGAAATTAAAAAAAATTAATGTCAGCTATGTTTAGATATTGTAATCTTGAAGTATCATAAGTAACTAAATTCCCTCAAGAAACCATTTGTCTACATTTGGTGGTGTTTCAGATTGTTCATTTTATCAGTTTTATAAATTTTTAAAAAATATGCCAAATTAGCACCCTTTTTTGTATGCGGTGTTCTCAAAATGATCTTTCATGCCTTGGTTAGTGCTTTTGTGTGTGTGTGTGTGTGTGTGTGTGTGTGTGTCTGCGTGCGCGCGCGCATACATCCACACACTTTTGACATGTGAATTAAACTGGTAGAGAAATAAATTCGTTAAGGCCTAAAAAGTAAGCCGAAAATGAGGAATTAAGACAAAAAAAAACATCGATCTATTCTATGCATGTAAGACAATCTTGAAAGTACCATGCAAAAAATAGTTGTCTTCTGGCATATTTTACTTTCCCTACTACGTAGAGCAAGTAGGGGAAGTATTGTATTCCACCCAAAAATTTGATACCGAGATTTCACTGCAAATATATGTTTTGAGACTCCCTGAATTAAAAAAAAAGGATTTTTGGAAAAATGTCCATGTGTGTGTCTGTGAACAGCATAACTCAGAAACGAACAGTCGGATAAACACTGAACTTGGTATTTAGGTTCAGTATCTTCCAGAGATGCGACATGAAGGTTTTCAAGAAAATACCCCCACCCCAGATTACCCTTTACATGGAACATTTTTCGAAAATTTTAATATTCTCAAAAATGGCTCTTAACGATTTTGATTAAAATATCGGGTAAATTGCCTTACTTTTGACCGCATTAGTGTCTGAAGTGGTCTTACGCTTGCTCACAAGCGCTTGGAGATAGCTCGTCGAAGTTGCCCGACAAAGTTCGAGCGAATGCCGAAAATGAACGAAAGCGAACGATCTCTTGGGAGCATTCAGGTGCAAGGGGGAAGGTAGTCCATTCCGGCACATTTTGCTCCCATTGGCTGTGGTCAAATACGTAACGTGGAAAGTTGGCGCATGCATTTTGACTGGCAATTGAAAGTGAATACATAAAGCCATGCGTTTCAAAGCAGGAATATGTACATACATAGTACAAATCGGTTTAAAGTTCAGTACCTTCCAAAGATACGACAAAAATATTTTCAAGAAAATTCCACACCCAAAATAACCCTTTACACGGAAGAATTCTCGATTTTTTTTTCCTGAAAAATGACTCAAACCATTTTGATTAAAATGCCATTGTATTCAAGATATTTACATGAAAAATAAAATGTTTATTTTTAATTTTCTGGGAATAGATTGTGAAGTCCTCTTCATTCGGAAGGAATTTTGTATAATCTTGTGTAACTGGTAAATTTAAGCAACAGAGGAAAATGGGCTACACAAATAATGTCAATGGGATAGATGGATCTGTTGCATCCCAGTTTTATGTTATAATGTTTTATGTATATGCAAACTCCACCATCTTCTAAATGTTTTCTTATACAGGGTGAAAGGTATTGCTTGAACTGTAATAAAATGGCTAATAGACACAGACACAAGGAACATAACTATGTTTCATTTTTGTAGGTTTAATGACAAAAATTGTATTGGACATATTTGCACTACTCATATAGAATCCATGATTAACGTACGGTTCAAGCAGTACCTTCCACCCTGTATACTGTCCTCCCAAATAATACCCATGCAGTAATAATGAGAATTTCTCGTTTCAAGTGATGTCTTTCTCAAACATATCTTCAGGTTAAAGAAATTACACGGGAAATTGAAATTTAAGCATAACATAAGTATAAAGTTATAATTTCGAGCTTATTCAAAGTGAATTAATCATCATAATAGTATCAACCTCATGTAAGCACTTTATGTAGCGCAGATTGCATGTGATGGTGATTAACACTTATTTGCTATTGTCCTACTGTAATGCATGTCGAGACGTTTACTGTTGAAATGGTGATGGTTTACAAATTTTTCTCTCTTAGTTAATCCATGATGGGGAGGGGAGCATCCCCCCGCCCCAAAGGTTCTTGGCGTTGGGTATATTCCTACTTACTCTGCATACTTTGTAATTGTATGATGTGTTCAATTTCCCTGAGCATTGCTCACAGTGGAGCCAAATGAACAAACACAAACATCACTGTATGGGCTCAATTTATTTTTTTCCCATATGACCTGTCGATAAATTTAAGGTTTCCATGTGCTGTAGGACCTCCACTGTGTTATATCAAATGTTATATATAGAACCTTTCCCAGGAAAAGGAATCAAAGTGTATTTTCTATTCAATAACTGTAAGTTTTATTAACTAGAACTGGCTTTGTGTATGCATAAGTGACTAAGTGCAATTACAATTACCTATAAGATCATTCCAATAGATTGTAATAACAGACATTCATGAGGTTAGAATTTAATGGACATTTTAATCGGGTAGGCCATTCAAATGTATATTAATGTAGGCACATGTTCTAAAAATACCATACAAATGTATTATACAGTATTATGAATGTGAATGCAATGTCTCTAAATAATAACAATGTCTCTTTGTGTTTAACCATATCACACCTACCCTTCATAATTGTCAATCACTTTAACATGTAGTTTAGTGTGCCTGTATTAATTGTTTTTTCATATGTTGACTGCAGAAAGAATGTAACAGCATTTTGTATGACTTTCATACTATTGTTTTTTAAGCAATTACAGAATTTAAATTTGCTTAAAATGCAATATTTCATTATTACCTACTTACCTCCTTACCCAATTTTATTATCACTTAAGTATAGTTATATTGTTGTTTCTGCAGGTTAATGGTCCACATGCTGATTTATAAATTTGGGTGGTTGAATGAGACACTCGTTCATTAGTATTGCTCTCTGTCCTCCATAGTATTTTTAATTTTAATGTCCCTTTTAACTTCACAGGTTTACAGAGAGTGGGAGGGGATGACAATGATGAAGATGGTGCCATTGATGGAATTATGGTGGGGAAAACCAGAGAACACTCATTCTAAGTGCAATTTTATCTACCACAAAATCCCACCTCTGATCCCTAGGATTGAATCCAGGCTTTTTTTGGGAGAGGCCATAGTGCTGCCCAATTAGAAGTGTGAATATGAGACAACATTTAAAACAGAGATAGTATTACTCAATACTATCAAGTAATGAAACCAAGAAGTTGTTTTACAAGGCAGCTCCCACTATGACTTCACAAATGAGGTGTATGTATATAAAGCATTAATGGATACTTAAAATAGAACTATTTCAGCAGATATTTTGCCATGCAATACATACTATACATTTATATAATTTAAGTTGGGTGTTTTGTCATAAATATGGTAGCTGACGTTTCGATATGTAGAAATCATGCAGCAATAATGTGGTAATACACAAGTTTTATGTAACTATTTGTGCTTCCAAGGCCAGCGGTTAACCGAGTTACTCAGAATGACAAAAAATTCCCAAAGATACACAGTACATATGGAGAATTTTCTGTTTATGAAATGCTTTAAGTTATTTTGCAATGAAAAGAGCATTATGTCCTAATTTATTTATTTATTTGGTATAACAGCAGGAAATAGTGTTTGAGCACAACACTAATACACATCCAAAATCAAACTATGGATCCCAAACTATTATCATTACATCACATTCAAAATTGAAATACGTATCAGACATAACCTTTGAGCAGGAGTTCTCTCGTTCGTTTTACAATATTAGTGTGCAATCCATAAAAACAAACTTTTCAAAAATACAGTCCCTAATTCGAACACATTTCAACACTAAATAGCACAAACACACATTTTAACACCTTAACATACTAAGTATAGTTTATATTTAAGGTTAGCTTGTTTTCGCTATATATATTTCAATTCTTCATTTAAACCAACTAAACTTTCGATTCATAACCTGTCTTCTACCTTACTAGGTTTTCAGGTCATGTTCCAGTTTTAAACTTCGAATGCGCGTTATTTGGTACTCAATATTAAATAAGGTATCACTATAAACTCCTACAGGTGATGATGTGTTATAGCGGCTGTCGTCTGCTAGCGAGCGGCCTGGGCGTGGCTTAGGTGGTTGTTGCCAACGGTGAGAATCGAAAACACGCTGTAGGCATAACATGTAGCCAACCCATGCACGCAATGTACAGCGAGCCATTGTAGTTGTATACTTATATGGCCCGCGTGTTGTTATTTATCATTGTTGATGTATTATATTATTATGAGAATGATTATTATTACTATTATGTGTTATTATCATCGGCATCCAAATAAAGCATTTGTGGAAACGTCGTGCGTGTCATAACTCAAAACGAAAAGTCGGATAAATACCTAAACTCCCTTGACGTGGAATATTTATGGGAATTTTTGATGTTCTAAACATGGCTGAAAGGATTTTGATTAAAATACCATTCATAAAAATATTTACATGGCAAATGAAATGTATATCTCGGATTTTCGGGAAAGAGCCTATGAAGTCCTTCATTCGGAAGGAATTTTTTATAACCTTGTATAACTGGTAATCCTTAAGTGATAGAGGAAGTCGTGCTACACCAAAAATGTAAATCTCCTTAAAGCTACAATATATTTAAAATAAGCTTTATTGTGATATGAGCCCTTTCTGAGATATCCGTTATTAAATGTGCGAATTGCTCATTTTTTTAAGGTTTCAATTGTACATTTTTTGGTCATTATCTTAAAGTCCTTTCAACACTCAGTTGTTTCTCGTGATGTCATAGAAACAGAATGGAATTTTAAGGCCAGCATATAGCGTCCAGTTGTTAAACATTTGACTATCGTTGTTCTCTTTGTATCGATAACGAAATGTGTAATGTAGATATTTCTGCAAAGTCTTTTTTTATATTAAAATGTAGCAGACAGAAAAAAAGGTTGATTAAGAATAATAATTTATGTATCTACTAATAAACGATAGAGGATAGAGAAAGTCATGTGAATGAATCAATTGTAATTTTATTATTGTTTTTTATAAAAGGAGTTGAGTTCAAACTTTCTGTGCTACCAAGCTGCAAAGAATGTCATTAAAGTGTTTTGTGCTACTAAATGTATGCTTTTCAGCAATTCCTTTTTTCAGTCTGTGCAAATCAAAGAAATATGAAATGAATGAATTTTCGAGTAAAGCAGCTGTAATATAAAATGATTTTTCAGACTTAAAACACCCCTAAGGCTGTTATAAGATTATGCAAACTTTCATACATTTATAATACACTTTTAAGTGCAAAGATGCAATGACATTTCCTGGAATATTATCCCAAATGCTAACACAAGAAAATATTGGTTTGCCTCAAACTGCATTTTAGAGCATTTCATAGTTTCCTAGATACTTAGCGCAATACACAAAATTCCATCAGAATGAACGGGAGTTCACAGGCTATTTCCAGAAAATTCAAAATGCATGCTTTATTTGAACTCACCAGCACAACCACACTAACACTCCGTAGCTCACACACTCGCCTTCAAACACTACAAATCACTAGCAAAAACACACTCACACTCCAAAGCGAACACACTCGCAATCAAACACTACAATACACCAGCACAAACACACTCAACACCAAAGCTCACACCCACACAGTCACACACTACAACTCACTAGCAAAAACACACTCATTTTTCAAAGCTCACACACACGCGCAGTAACACACTACAACTCATTAGCACAAACACACTCACACTCCGAAGTTCACACACCCGCAATAACAGGCTACAACTCACTAGAAGAAACACACTCACACTCCAAAGCTCACACACCCCAGTCACAAACTGCAACTCACCAGCAAAAACACACTCAAACTCCAAAGCCCACACACTCGCAATAAAACACTACAATTCACCAGCAAAACACACTCACAGTTCACCCCCTAGGAGCTCACTATGTGAGTATGGCTTTGACGTACGCAGAGTGCCCGAGCCAGTCCTCACCCTCATCTGGACTAGCCACGTTATCTTCATTTATTTTACGCTTCCTTTTCTACAATTATTTCTTATACTGGGTTCAGGTTCTATGGTTTTATTAACACCTGTCTCACCAACAGGGATCTTTTCTATTTCCTTGGTTGCTGTCCCACTGTTTCAACGCAGCTTCCAACCCCCCAGGGGCTCACTTTGTGAGTACGGGTTTGGCACACCCGGGGTCCCGAGCCACTCATCACCGTCGTCATCCCTCCACCCTTATCCGGTCGAGGTGGGTTCGTCCTCTTGACCGGGAGACACAAGATGCGCTCTCGTGCGTTATTTTCATTTCGTTCCATACCCCCACTCGCCATGCTTCTTTTTTCTCTAATCTATTTACAAACAATTCGCACCACGACCATTCACATATCTCTTTTTCTTCCTCGCCGGCCTACCTTGCGTGTGAAACGCCCACACACTTTTGGTTTATTTTCCAATTTTCTTTTAATCCTCCGTGGACACAGCTTGACGGATACCCGCGTAGTGGGTGCGCAGCTGGGTGAGTGAATAATGGCGTCAGCCCCACTACCCGGGGTGGTCATGTAGGGTGTGTGTTCGTATCTGCTGTTCAACTACAGTCCCGCAGGGGGGGGGCACTACATGAGCTGCTGACTTCCCACGGCCATTGGGTCCCTCTGTCTATGTTCTGGGAGGTGTGACCCTGGGGTGAGACCGGTATGGATAGGCCACTCACCCAAGCCGGGGTAATGCCTGGGAAGACAGAGCCTGAAGTCGGAGACGGTTGCAGTGCTGGAGAATTTATTTCGCTATGGAGCCCTCTTTCTCCATTATTAGTAACACGCCGAAAAGTTTTGGTAACAGAAGTAACACCACCGTCATCTGGTTGTTACTTAGTCATTACGTAAACAGAGAAAGGACAAACGTTTGAGAAGGTGAACCCTTTTATAATACAGAAGGGCATTGACTGTATTGCTGGTCCGGTTCATTCCTTCGCCTTCACTTCGGTTCATTGTTGGTTCAGAGTAAGTCCGATCAACAAAGTAAGACTTTGTTGCGCGCGACGCTTCTCCACGGTTATCCCATCCGTGTTGAGAAGCACCGCACCTTGAATTCCTGTCGAGGCGTCGTTACAACCCGGCGGAGGGCGATGGATTTTTTCGGGCGTAAAAATCTTTAGCACGGCTTCCTTCGGAAGGGAAGTAAAGCCGGTGGTCCCGTGTCGTAGATTTACGGCAAGTAAAAGAACCTCAAGCCTGATAAAGAGGCCTCTGAGCAAACTTTCCGGTCTTTCATGCCCAATATAGAATAGGACGCTAAGAACCATAGTGGTTATAGAGCGTCCATAAATAAAAAAAACTTTATTTCAATTTCGGCATACGCGATAATGAAGTTACATATATCCAATGAAGGTGCGCATGCCGCTGCCAAGAGTGCCATTTTATCCTAATCGTATTTTAGCCTCTGTGTTCCTGCGGATGATTTTAGTCATTACTTAAAGAATTCTATTTCTGCGGTTGTTTTGGTGCCTGGTCCTCTGTCCAGCACACTCCAATGCTCACATACACACAAAACCACACACTCATGCTCCACAACTCATTAAAACAAACACACACTCAGGCACTACAACTCATTAAAACACACAGCCTCTGGCACTACAACTCATTAAAACACACACTCAGGCATTACAACTTATTAAACACACACACACTCAGGCATTACAACTTATTAAACACACACACACACTCAGGGATTACAACTTATTAAACACACACACTCAGGGATTACAACTTATTAAACACACACACACACTCAGGGATTACAGCTTATTAAACACACACACAGACACTACCTCTCATTAAAACACACACACTCAGGCATTGCAACTTATTAAACACACACACTCAGGGATTACAACTTATTAAACACACACACTCAGGGATTACAACTTATTAAACACACACACTCAGGGATTACAACTTATTAAACACACACATACACACAGACAGACAGATATATACATAAATGCTACATGTGGCATTTTTAGTTTTCCGTATGAAGGATGTAACCAAGTTTATTGTAATGAAACATGTAACTAATAGTGGTCAAATATATTTTTCGTAGGAAATTTAACGTGAATACCATATACCATTCATGCAAAATTAGGCTTCTATTCACATTACATTTTCCACGATATGAGTATTTTTTTGTCGAGTAAGAATATTGGTTTTTAATCAGTAGAGGACTTCGTCTAACTGTGAAGGTTCCTATTGATTTCTAATCCTTAAACATAAAATTGCGATTTTGAGCTACACAGTGTAAATTCCTGTCAGCGTTTTAAGCTATAAATTATCTAAGGATTGTTTAATCCTTTCTTGCACTTTCCTCCTCGAATCCCCGTTTTTTTCTTTGTTTTAGTGTAAAGTAAATCAATGACTAAAAGTAAGTTTTGCAAATATAGAATTTTATGGAGTATTCTTCAACTTCCTTTCTGCCTGATTGTTCTTAGTAATGGAAGGAATGGAAAAGATAATTATGGCATAGATAAGCACGGTATTCTTCTTAAAACTTTCTTGGAAATTGTCTCTACGGGATAAACGAAAACTGGGGAAAGCCTTTCCAAATAGCTCTTGCTACTGGAATAAAACGCAGGCCGACAGGGAGGAAAAGAAACACTTTACCACAAAGCATTCGTCAATTATATTCCTTAAATCGCGGCATATGCTACTCACTTTATTTCATCTAGAATGCGGAATTTTTCTTGGAATTCGAATTGCTTGAGTAATGTTTGCAGTGCGGTCTGGAGTTTCTTGTTAGCCAAAGGTTGTACCTTCTGCTGAACAGATGTTCCCCCATCCACTTTTAACATGTGGTGCTGCTGTATTGTATTCCTGGTTGAGAGTCATTTACTGCCCATCATAAACATGAATTGCTTTCGGAATGTTCAAACACTACCCCTTGCAAAGTCCCAGGCAGGTAGGGAGGGTCTGAGCTTTGCGGTTCTTAAAAGTCACGTACAAGTGTTATGAAAAATGGAAATGTTCATACAAGATGTTACACTTAAAATGTTTGTCCCTAAAGTACTGCAACCCTGCAAAGATTCGGCTCTTAAGGTTGTGCTTAATTCAAAACCCGATGTTGGATTCATATAACTTTCTCTACCCATTATTCAAACCCTGGAAGCCCTTATCATGCAGCATATTTTGCCTGGAAGCCGCATCATCTCCGATGAATGGGCTTCTTACGCCAACATCGGAAATCTGCTAAACGGCGTATATATACACGAAGTAATTGTCCATGAGCAGAACTTTGTAGACCCCGAGGACAACACCATCCACACGCAGAATGTCGAAAACATGTGGATGAGGGTGAAGAGGAAACTTCGGCGGCAATTTGGTACTAGTGACGCCCTCTTCACGTCCTATCTCCACGAATTCATCTTCCGGAATCGTTTTCGGGGACAAGACATGTTTGGCGTAATATTGGATGTGATAGTGCAGCATTACCCGGTGTAACTCAACAATGTCAAATTTAATCAAAGGCGCATAGGTACTTCAAATTCTATTTCTTTTAATGACATCAGATTTCCGATTCCCATCTCATTGCAGTACATTAATACAACAATGTGTGTACGTGGCTCAAGGACAATGAGAACAATGCTGCCACCGCTTCTGTCTAATAACGTATGCTGCTGGTAATTCACCTAACTTACACGTCTTCACCAGTTTTCCTATTGCCACGTCATTGCAGTACATTAATATAACAATGTGTGTTTTGTGACTCAAGAACAGTGAACAACAATGCTGCCACCGCTTCTGTCTAATAACGTATGCTGCTGGTAATTCACCTAACTTACACGTCTTCACCAGTTTTCCTATTGCCACGTCATTGCAGTACATTAATACAACAATGTGTGTTTTGTGACTCAAGAACAGTGAACAACAATGCTGCCACCGCTTCTGTGTAATAACGTATGCTGCTAGTATTTCACCTAACTTACACGTCTTCTCCAGTTTTCCTATTGCCACGTCATTGCAGTACAATAATACAACAATGTGTGTACGTGGCTCAAGGACAATGAGAACAATGCTGCCACCGCTTCTGTGTAATAACGTATGCTGCTAATATTTCACCTAACTTACACGTCTTCTCCAGTTTTCCTATTGCCACGTCATTGCAGTACATTAATATAACAATGTGTGTTTTGTGACTCATGGATATTGACAACAATGATGCCACTGTTTTTGTGTTATACGGTATGCTGCTGATATTTCACCTAATTTACAACAATGTGTGTACGTGGCTCAAGGACAATGAGAACAATGCTGCCACCGCTTCTGTCTAATAACGTATGCTGCTGATAATTCACCTAACTTAAACGTCTTCTCCAGTTTTCCTATTGCCACGTCATTGCAGTACATTAATACAATAATGTGTGTTTTGTGACTCATGGATATTGACAACAATGATGCCACTGTTTTTGTGTTATACGGTATGCTGCTGATATTTCACCTAATTTACAACAATGTGTGTACGTGGCTCAAGGACAATGAGAACAATGCTGCCACTGCTTCTGTGTAATAAGGTATGCTGCTGATATTGCACCTAATTTACAACAATGTGTGTTTGTGGTTCAAGGACAATGTCAACAAAGCTACCACTGCTTCTGTGTAATAATGTATATGTGCGATAATGTGTTTGGCCTGAAATAACAGCATTTTCTTTGGGTATGAATCAACATGCAGGTTTGGTTAACTTTGTACAATAGGTGTGCTTCAATGCAATGTAAAAAATCTGATGTGTTACACTCACATGACTTTCTCTACTCTTGTACAATCTAATTTTACAAACGCCTATTCTCCATATGCTTTATGTTAATCGAGATATCGAGATGTCAATCTTATTGGTAATTTTCTTGTATATGCAAGGGGAATATGGTAGGTTTTAAGCGATAGTCAAATATTTTAACGCTGGTTGCTATGTGGCGTATTCCATTCTCTTTGCATGTCCAGGAGATAAAAAAAATGAATAACGAATTTGAGAAAAAGTATAAGTATTGTAAAATTTAAGGGAATAACAAGCAATATCTCGCAAACGGTTCACTCAACAAAAGAAATGTATATGACATAAATTGTGTATTTTAACGCGATCTACATTTTTCGTGTAGTAAAATTTTGTCTATCTCTTATGGTTTACCAGTTATGAAAAAGTCGTTCATAATGAAGAATACTTTTGGAGACATTCCCAGAAAATTCGAGATATACATTTTATTTGTCATGACAATATCTTAAACATATGATATTTTAATCAAAATCGTTAGAGCCGTTTTTGAGAAAATTAAAATTTTCGAAAAATGTTCCATGTAAAGGGTAGTCTGGGGTGGGGGGATTTTCTTGAAAACCTTCGTGTCGCATCTCTGGAAGATACTGAACCTAAATTCCAAGTTTGGTGTTTATCCGACTCTTCGTTTTTGAGTTATGCTGTTCACAGACACACACACGGACATGTTTCCAAAAATGCTTTTTTTTGGATTCAGTGAGTCTCAAAACATGTATTTCCGGTGAAATCTCGGTATCGAAATTTTGGGTGGAATGCAATACTTCCGCTACTTACTATACGTAGTAGAGAAAGTAAAAACAGTAGCCTTTAAGCACATACATATCTGTTAATAGCTGGTTGCTAGGTGCCGCACCATTCCCTTTGCCACAGATTATAACTCTTTGCATATCCAAGACAAAAAAAAAATGAATAACGAATTTGAGAAAAAGTAAAATCTGTTGTGTTACACTCACATGACTTTCTCTACTCTTGTACAATCTATTTTTACAAACGCCTATTCTCCATATGCTTTATGTTAATCGAGATAGCGAGATGTCAATCTTATTGGTAATTTTCTTGTAGATGCAAGGGGAATATGGTAGCTTTTAAGCGATGGTCAAATATTTTAACGCTGGTTGCTATGCGGCGCATTCCATTCTCTTTGCAAGTCCAGGACATAAAAAAATGAATAACGAATTTGGGAAAAAGTATAAGTATTGGAAAATTTAAGGGAATAACAAGCAATATCTCGAAAACGGTTCACTCAACAAAAGAAATGTATATGACATAAGTTGTGTATTTTAACGAGATCTACATTTTTTGTGTAGTAAAATTTTGTCTATCTCTTATGGTTTACCAGTTATGCAAAAGTCGTTCACAATGAAGAATACTTTTGGAGACATTCCCAGAAAATTCGAGATATACATTTCATTTCTCATGACATTATCTTAAACATATGATATTTTAATCAAAATCGTTAGAACCATTTTTGAGAAAATTAAAATTTTCGAAAAATGTTCCATGTAAAGGGTAGTCTGGGGTGGGGGGATTTTCTTGAAAACCTTCGTGTCGCATCTCTGGAGGATACTGAACCTAAATACCAAGTTTGGTGTTTATCCGACTGTTTGTTTTTGAGTTATGCTGTTCACAGACACACACACACACAGACACACACACACACAAACACACACACACACAAACACACACACACACACACACACACGGACATGTTTCCAAAAATGCTTTTTTTAGATTCAGGAGGTCTCAAAACATGTATTTCCGGTGAAATCTCGGTATCGAATTTTTGGGTGGAATGCAATACTTCCCCTACTTACTATACGTAGTAGAGAAAGTAAAAAATTTAAGGGAATAACAAGCAATATCTCGAAAATGGTTCACTCAACAAAAAAATGTATATGACATACATTATGTATTTTAACACGATCTACATTTTTTGTGTAGTAAAATTTTGTCTATCTCTTATGGTTTACCAGTTATGCAAAAGTCGTTCACAATGAAGAATACTTTTGGAGACATTCCCAGAAAATTCAAGATATACATTTTATTTGTCATGAAAATATCTTAAACATATGATATTTTAATCAAAATCGTTAGAGCTATTTTTGAGAAAATTAAAATTTTCGAAAAATCTTCCATGTAAAGGGTACTCTGGGGTGGGGGGATTTTCTTGAAAACCTTCGTGTCGCATCCTTGGAAGATACTGAACTTAAATACCAAGTTTGGTGTTTATCCAACTGTTTGTTTCTGAGTTATGCTGTTCACAGACACACACACGGACATGTTTCCAAAAATTTTTACTTTCTCTACTACGTATAGTAAGTAGGGGAAGTATTGCATTCCACCCAAAAATTCGATACCGAGATTTCACCGGAAATACATGTTTTGAGACCTCCTGAATCCAAAAAAAGCATTTTTGGAAACATGTCCGTGTGTGTGTCTGTGTGTGTGTGTGTGTGTGTGTCTGTGTGTGTGTCTGTGAACAGCATAACTCAAAAACAAACAGTCGGATAAGCACCAAACTTGGTATTTAGGTTCAGTATCTTCCAGAGATGCGACACGAAGGTTTTCAAGAAAATCCCCCCACCCCAGACTACCCTTTACATGGAACATTTTTCGAAAATTTTAATTTTCTCAAAAATGGCTCTAACGATTTTGATGAAAATATCATATGATTAAGATAATGCCATGAGAAATGAAATGTATATCTCGAATTTTCTGGGAATGTCTCCAAAAGTATTCTTCATTGTGAACGACTTTTGCATAACTGGTAAACCATAAGAGATAGACAAAATGTTACTACACAAAAAATGTAGATCGCGTTAAAATACACAACTTATGTCATATACATTTCTTTTGTTGAGTGAACCGTTTTCGAGATATTGCTTGTTATTTCCTTAAATTTTCCAATACTTATACTTTTTCTCAAATTCGTTATTCATTTTTTTATGTCCTGGACATGCAAAGAGAATGGAATGCGCCACATAGCAACCAGCGTTAAAATATTTGACTATCGCTTAAAAGCTACCATATTCCCCTTGCATCTACAAGAAAATTACCAATAAGATTGACATCTCGATATCTCGATAACATGAAGCATATGGAGAATAAGCGTTTGTAAAATTAGATTGTACAAGAGTAGAGAAAGTCATGTGAGTGTAACACATCAGATTTTTTTTTTGGATTCAGGGGGTCTCAAAACATGTATTTCCGGTGACATCTCGGTATCGAATTTTTGGGTGGAATACAATACTTCCCCTACTTACTATATGTAGTAGGGAAAGTAAAAACATCAACAAATTGTGTGTTTGAAATAACCGCGCCGCATTGCGAATTTCGTGTTACATAGTTGTTATATTCCGCGCGTACATTTCTTACGGTTGGCAACGCTCGAACTCCTTAAACCACGCCCAGGCCGCTCGCTAGCAGACGACAGCCGCTATAACACATTACCCACTTGACCTCCATCTTACTGTATTTTCAAGCCTCAGAAATCAGCATGTCAGAGGTCGCGACATTCGCTCTGGAAGCGTGCTTTTCCTTTTACCTTCGGGAGAGCTATCTGCAAACGTAATGCTGCCAACATATGAATAATGCCCGTAAGATACTCAGCCTCAAAGGGTAGTCGAGGGATGTTTTTTAGAAGGGGAGGAGTGTAGCAAGTTTGCGAAGCGATGACAGGGCGTAGCCGAGGGATCTGCGCGTCTATAGCTCGAATGATTAACGTTCGAAGATACAACAGCACATCTCATATTTAGTGCATTTCACTTTTTATTTACGTTGGCAGTACCCACTTTGCATGTGATTTATCGGCAAAATGGGCATGTTTGTTGTGTTCCACACGCGATTTGCCTATATAAGTAAAACAGCTAAAACGGGCGGTAAAATAGACCACATCATGTTCTAGACTCACTCCTATGTAATTTATTTCAGACGAATACTTCCTTGAGCGGCTGTTGAAAGATAAAAGTGAAATTCTCAGTGGCAAACGGTATATAGGTGCTTCAAACTATACGCAGAACGTAAAAATTGCAATTACTGCTCCATAAACATACATTTCATTTTAAGGACGTTAATATTGTGAACAGTTAGTTCGTGTATTACTGTTACAAATTAAAAGCAAAGTGTTATAACCCTGGATTCAGGTGCGTAATCTAATGGACTTAAACGCAGTTTTAAAGCTCCGGTGGATTTTACATAGTTACGATCTAACGGTAAATATGACCTCATGGTTGCTGGTGCAATATTTCATCTGAAGCAATCCGTACAATAAGTACACAATAGAACTATTCTTGCAATGATGACATGAAATTATTTCCTGACGTATGCTGAAACCAAATTTAGTAATTAAATTGGATATTTTACCTTATATTCTTCCTCACCTCTTCCTAATCAAAATCGACACCTAAAACACAACCTACTTCAATCAATGCATACATTTGAGAGAGGGAAACTGTGGGACCTGGGAAGAACCAGCTTCTCCCTGTTCTACGTCAGCGTTTGATGCCAACCTACATACTTTAAAAAAAAAAAATCGACTGAATTACGCAAGTAGCAGAATACCAATCTTGTTGGATGTAGTTTCCGCCGAAGGAGAACAATTGCTTGGAGACGGAACACCGGAAGTTACCCGACGAAGTTGAGCGAATGCCGAAAATGAACGAAAGCGAACGATCTTTCCAGTGCAAGGGAAGGTAGTCCATTCCAAGTATTTTGATCGATTGGCTGTGGCCAAATACGTAACGTGGAACGTTGGCGCACGCTCTTCGACTGGCAATTGAAAGTGAACACATAAAGCCATGTGTTTAAAAGCAGGAATTTGTACATAAATAGTACAAATCGGTGCTTATAAAATACTCAACTATAACATCAACAATAACATTTATTGAAAAAGCCATTTGCCGGGAAAATTCATGGGTTATCTTAAACTTTTATACGGATGCAAGCAGCTTAGCTGTCACAACTAATATTTGGGTACTGCTAAGATAAACTGAAATATCCTGTTTTGTAACACAAATTTGACTAATATTTAGAAGTGATCATTCATGCTGTTTTAGAAGAGTCGGATGTTACCTACTGGCGATTTTTCCTGGAACTTTGTTCCTCAATAACAGCAATTTTCACTTCCTCTACCACGTACATATTAGAGAAATATTGCTTCCACTAAAAATTCAATACCGTGATTTCACCGTAAATACATGTTATGAGAATCCCTGAATCCAAAAGGGTACTTTTAGAAAAATGTCCGTGTGCGTTTAAGGTCTGTGAACAGCATAATTCAAAAACGAAAAGTTGGATAAATACCTAACTTGGTGGTATTTTTCAGTACCTTCCAAAGAAGCGACACAAAGGTTTTCAAGAAAATTCCCCACCCAAAATAACCCTTTACACGGAAGAATTCTCGATTTTTTTTTCTCAAAAATGACTCAAACGATTTTGATTAAAGTGGCATTGTATTCAAGATATTTACATGTAAAAAAAAATGTTTATTTTTAAATTTCTGGGAATAGCTTGTGAAGTCCTCTTCATTCGAAAGGAATTTTGTATAATCTTGTGTAACTGGTAAATTTAAGCAACAGAGGGAAATGGCCTACACACAAAAAGTAGATCTCTTTAAAACACACAATTTATTCCAAACAACTTTTTATGGCACCAGTAATTTCCGAAATATCCATTATTAATGGTTCGAATTGATCAATACTTAGCCATTCTTTTAAAGTCCTGTCGATTTGCAGTTGGTTCTTGTGATGTCATGGAAGGAGTGTGGAATTTTAAGGTCGGGTATAGCGTACAGTTTGTAAACATTTGACTGTCGTTCCCTTTTATTTATAGCGAAATGTGTATGCAACTATTTCTGCAAAAGTTTATGTGGATTAAAATGAAGTAAACAGAAAGATTAACTTTCGTAAGAATAATTTATATGTCCACTAATAAGCGATATATGGTAGAGAAAGTCATTCAACGTAACAAAGAAATTTTTTAAATCACGTTCATAGTCTGTGTGAAAATGTACTGAGTACACTCAAGCATTATTGGGTTTGAATTTATCACTCTGTTTACACCTGTCTTAGTTTAGCAACTCTAGGGAACCTGTGGTACATAATTTTAGACGTTTTTGTTCCTATATTGGAGCACTGTGCTATAGCACAATTAATTTGTTTTCTGAAAAGTTGCTCACTTTGAAATTGAGTTTTATTTATGGACACGCTTTAACTGCTATGGTTCTTAGCGTCCCACTCTATATTGGGCGTGAAAGATTGGGAATTTTGCTCAGATGCCTCTTTATCAGGCTTGCGGTTCTTTTACGTGCCATAAATCTACGACACGGTAACACCGGCTTTACTTCGCTTCCGAAGGAAGCCATGCCGACGATTTTTAGGCCTCAAAAATCATTATAGGAAGCGAAAGAGTTTGTACACTAAAATGTGATGTGTGCTATAAAGAATTCGGAGACAAATATCATCTTAATAGACATTTGCAAACCCATAATACGAGGTTAGCACGAAACATCAAGAAATGTGCCCTGTGCAGTGTACACATTTCTGAATATGAAAAGCACCTTAAGCTAGTCCATGACATTGGCATAAAAAACGAAAATTTAATGTTTACAA
The DNA here is from genome assembly GCA_030765065.1 of Deroplatys truncata. Lineage (NCBI taxonomy): Eukaryota > Metazoa > Arthropoda > Insecta > Mantodea > Mantidae > Deroplatys > Deroplatys truncata. The sequence goes on along the minus strand of CM060984.1, from coordinate 33,107,894 downwards.
CACAGGCTGTTCTTGGCATTGGGTATATTACTACTTACTCCGCATACTTCATAAGTATATGATGTGTTCAATTTCCACGAGCATTGCTCACAGTGGAGCCAAATGAACAAATACAAACAAACATCACTGTATGGGCTCAATTTGTTTTTTACCACATGGCCTGTCAATAAATTTAAGGTTCCCATGTGCTATAGGACCTCCACTGTGTTATATCAAATGTTATATATAGAACCTTTCCCAGGAACAGGAATCAAAGTGTCTTTTCTATTCAATAACTGCAAGTTTTATTAACTAGAACTGGCTTTGTGCATGCATAAGTGACTAAGTGCAATTACAATTACCTATAAGATCATTCCAATAGATTGTAATAACAGACATTCAAGAGTTTAGAATTTAATGGACATTTTAATTGGGTAGGCCATTCAAATGTATATCAATGTAGGCACATGTTCCTTAAAATACCATACAAATGTATTATGCAGTATTATTAAATATGAATGTGAATGCAATGTCTCTAAATAATAACAATGGATGATACGAATGTTTTTTGCTCCAATTCTGGAGAGATTACTCACATTCGTATCAATAAGGTTTACTCCTTCCGCGAGCAATATTCCCCTCCAACGGATGTTGCTCCATGACCTTGGGCTGGCAGCAGTATTCTCCACTTTCGTATCAATAAGAATTATAAGTTGCTCCTGTGTTGGAGAAGTTACTCTCGAATATTGGAGCTATATCAGTAGGTGACTCCTGCTTGATAGAGCAACGAGTTTTAAGTAGGATGGCTGAGTACATGATGGTTGTTCGTCGCATAAAAGTGTATAAGCCCCGCTGATACGCATTATTATTTAACTATAAGCAACTTTGCCGATTTTAAAAGGAAAATGTGAGATGGCTAGTGGAACATTTCCTCGAAGAAGATGGCAACGAAACAAGAGGAGCGTTATCTAAGGAAGAAAAAATGAGATTTTTTTTTGCGTTATATAGGAGATCCTGGATTTCAAACTGGTGTGGCTGAAGATGTTGGTGTGAGTCAGAGTACAGTGTCCCTTACAATTTATAGTGTTATGGATGCTATATTAAGAAAGGCGCATATTTGGATAAGGTTCCCTAAAACTACCCATGAATTTGAAACTGCAAAAGCTGAATGGCAGGAGCGTTACACGTTCCCTGCTGCAATAAGAGCTGTTGATTGCACCCATGTTGTGATTAAGAAGCCCAGTATACATGGAGATGACTATATTAATCGAAAAGGCGTTCCCAGTATTAATTTACAGGCTACATGTGATTCTAAAGAAATGTTTACCAGTGTTGATGCTACTTGGACTGGATCAGTACATGATTCACGTATATGGGCAAATTCAGATGCCTGTAGGGTTATGTGTGAAAATCGTGCAAATGCCTTAATTCTTGGTGATGTTGGATATGCAATTGCTCTGTGGCTCATGACGCCCTATCACAATGTACTTACCCAGAACAGAGGTCTTACAATAAGTGCTTGAGTAAGGTACGTGTCATAATAGAAAGGTGCTTCGGTCAAGTGAAACGTTTTCCTATTCTCCAAGGCAAAATAAGACTAGCAACAGAAAAGATTCCTTCCATTACTGTCTGCTGTGTCCTGCATAATGTGGTTTAACATCTAAGTGACGAAGATTTCTAAATTGAAGTAAACAATAATCAGGAAGAAGACGTTTGGGAAGGGGAAGCTTTAGGACGTATCAAAGAAAGAGGGCAACGAAGAAGAGACGAGATAGCTGAGATTATACGTGGTTTCCAAAAGTAAGTGAGTAATATATGGATTTGTAAATACATGGCACATTTTAGCTTTAAAATTATTTTGGTCTTTTACTATAGCAATAACTTTAAAAGCTGTATTTCTTTTGTGTATTTTGTAGGCAAATATTACCAGATGGGCTTTCAAACAACTTATTTATAAACAATCACTTTTTTGTTTAAAAAGTACTTGTGCGACAATTTCTTCCAGAATAAATTTAAAATTTGCATATAGTGCAAACATATGTACTTGCTTCAGTGGCGGTTCTTGGGTGATCGCATACTCGCAAATGCACACCCATTAATTTTCCCCTATATGTGAATATGCATTTGCCTCTATAGGTATGTATACAAGAACGGCAAATGTAAAACTTTCTTCTGTATGAAGAACTTATTTAAACTCCCCGCCCCTTCTTTGCCAAACGCCAGTGCATTTGGTCAACAAGCTGTAGAGGCGCACAAACGAGATTTTGCGACTGGCGAAGGAAACCTTTGGGCGAGAGGTCGCGGGGGAGCGGGGCAAAGCTTGTATTTGAAAGTACGGCGGGTTAACGCAGTGTAATCGACAAGCCCAAGAGATGCGATTACTATGGCGCAAGCGCACTGCGTTCCCATACAATTTCGCTACGACCATTTCCCTCGCTGTTGTCTAGCAGAAGTTGCGATCAACCTGCTCCACACTTAGCCAACTGTACGTTTCTAAGTACAATCTAGCCATTTTCTGTATTAACGTGAGAGTTATGTTAATGCTGCAAACACATTACATCTATTTAGATTAATCTATTATAAATGCATGTAATTATTCTGCATAATATTCTAAGGTAAATATTTCAGTTTGAGTTAGTTAATTTCTTACGGTGTTTACTATTTTATTTGTTATGTTTGTGTTCCTAGTGGCTGAGTCGGTTCATAGCAGTAGATTTGAATCTGTGTAAGTGTGAAAATGCATAGCGTTGCGAAACTAAAAGAGATTAACCTTTCGGGTTTATCCTTAGAAGAAAAGCTGCAAATTAAAAACGAAGGCAGACCGCTGCCACCAATCGATTTAGTTCAAGTGACTAATTGTAAAGGGAAGACTTTTACAAAAAAGTTTAACGAAAGTGTGTATAAAAGTTGTTCGTGGATATGTGCTCGTGAAGCAACTAACCGGCTCTTCTGTTTTACGTGTTTATTGTTTGTGAGTGAGAGAAACGTCACCTGGACAAATAATGATTGTGGTGATATTGGTAATTTAAAACAAAAAATGGCAAAACATGAGAACTCAATTGCCCATATAAATTGCGAATTCGAACTAGATGTTCTGGGAAAAAATAATATATCTCAGCAGTTAGATAGTGCTTTTAGGCGAAATGTGGAAAAGCACAATGAGGAAGTTACTAAAAACAGATATGTCTTGTCGCAGATAATTAATTGCATAAAATTCTGCTGAGCGTTCGAGTTAGCTCTCATGGGACACGACGAAAGTCAAAGTCCATTGAACCCTGGAGTGTTTCGTGGACTGATAAACTTCACGCAGAATTAGATTCCGCGGTGAAAGATCATCTCCAGCAGGCCAGCGTTTTTCGAGGAACGTCGAAAGAAATACAGAATGATCTGTTGCAGTATGCTTGACGTATGCCAAGAAGAAATTAAGAGCGAAATTTCTAAAGCAGACTATACCGCTGTAATTGCCGACGAAACATTTGATGTTTCATCTCTTTTTCAAATGGCGGTTGTGTTTCGTTACCTGCTACCAAATGGTAAGCCATCGGAAAGATTCTGGACATTTTTAAATCCAGATGGACAAGATGCGAACGCTCTCTCCCTATGTATAAAAAAACGCGCTCTCAATGGTGGTATCTGAAACTGAAAAAAACAAAGTCGTGTCTCAGTGTTACGACAGCGCGAATGTCATGAGTGGGCAGCATGCTGGTGTACAGGCATTGGTGAAGAAAGATTACCCTTTCGCTCACTGCATGCATTGCTATGCACACAAATTGAATTTAATTATGGCGCAAGCAGCAAGTCAAAATACGGAAGTTGGAATATTTTTCGCGGAATTAAATGAAATTCCTGCATTTTTTTCTAATTCTCCGCAACGAGTTCGTGTTTTGGATGAGATTGTAGGTAGGAGGATACTGGAGTTTCAACAATAAGATGGAATTTTAAATCCCGATTAGTGCAAACAGTTTTCGAGCATAAGGAATCAATTACCGAATATTTAGAGAACATAGAGAGGAGCAGTAAACAAAGCAACACAATAGTTCAGGCTAGAGGACTGCGCCTTAAACTGATACAGCCATATTTCTTGTTCTGCCTAGAAATTTCTTCATTATAATGCCACATGTGGATATGCTATCTAATCAGTTCCAAAGACGATCCATTGATGCAGTATTTGCAAAATCTGCCATTGGAACATTTGAAAGTGCAATAAAGGATGTTAGACGAAGCATTGATGATATAGCCGAGAACCCATGTTATTCAGAGAGGCTGTAAAACGACGTAAGGTTGACCACTTGTCAGAAAAGCTGCTGCGACAGAGGTGTGTGACGCGATTCTGCTACAGGCAAAGGAGAGGTTTTCATATCACAATCACCTTGTCACGTCAAATTGCTTCATTTCCGAAAGATATGACGAATACAACAAAACGTATTCGGAGAAATACATACATATACCTTAACTGAAGCATATCTATTCATAGACACGACCAGATTACGAACGGAGTTGCAATTGATGTACATGCGCAGAGCATTCAGAAATGCATCGGGTGCTGTAGATCGTTTAGGATTTATTGCGGAAAATAATCTAGAGAAAACGTTCAGTGAAGTTTCTAAATTACTGAAACACTTGTGACAGTGCCAATGTCAACTAGTGAAACTGAAAGGTATTTTTCAAGTTTGAAGTGCACAAAAACGTTCCTTCGGTCCACGATGTCAGAAGAACGCCTGGCTCTCTAGCCATGCTGTCAATAGAGAAAAGCCTTGTAAGGGATATTTCAGACTTCAATGAGAGAGTAATAGACAAGTTTGCAACTAAGAAGTTTGCCGAATGGACTTCATGCATTGCCATGTTCTGTAAGCTGATGTGAAACAGTGAAAGAGATTGGAAGCTGTAAGAGCTTTTTAGTGAGTCAACTTTTCTTTTTTGCATTGAGTGTGTGTATGTGTGTGTGCGTGCATGCGCGCGTGCATGCGTGTGTATCAGAAAGAGAGCAAGTAACAAACTGCACACCCATTGCAACAGGTCACGAGCCGCCACTGACGTGCTTATACATTTTATTTAAAAGTTTCTCAAGACCATGTTAGTGTGGTAGTAACATGCCCACTTCCCATTTAAGAGGCCTCAAATTCAAATCTCGGTAACGTGGGTTGTCTAGATAAGGTTTTCATTCCCATAAGGCAAATGTTCGGCAACTCCTATGTCCTAGGGACTCCGCGCTCGTTTGAGTATTTTTTTCACACATTTCATTTATTCATCGCCTCTGCTTAAAACAAAATATTTATTTTGTTTACAACGTTAAAGTAGGTATAACTCACAAGTCAACGGAGCATTTGAGAGAGAAATTAATAGCACCTTTCGCTTCCGTATCCAAAACAATCAAAATTGTAGCACGAGGAGCATTGTAAAAGGAGTATTCATGAGTTAAACTACACATATAATGTACACTACTTATTGCAGGAAACGAAAATTTAACTACATACTTTCATGGTGAAAATTTGGTGAATGCATCATTAAAATTGTTGAAGTATTTTCATTTCGCTTTATTGGCATTGGGAGGACTTGAATTGTTACACATCTAAACAAACTTTGGTATATAATATTGAAATAGTCCCCAAGAATACCTCTAAGAGATAACAAATATTGTGGTGACATACCTTAATGTCAAAAACAATAAGCTTTCTTATGTTCGCTGACTTCAAGCTTACTTTAAAACATAAGGTTATGCACAATAATTCAGTCTTATTTCGGAATGTATAGAGTGGTCTGAATTGCACTACATTGCATAAACAACACTAAACTATAAATGAAAATGCTCTGGCCCAGCAGCACTTAATTATCATCCTGTTGCACATCTCTCAACAATTTTCTCTCTTTAAGTATGAGTACCTTTTTTTGTCTCAGCGAGACATTTCTTTGCAGTTCGTATAGGGACATATGTACTGTTTCCTCAGTTGTTTGGGTTTGCTGTTTTCTTAGCACGCTTCGGACCTTTCACTGGAGCAGATGCAGCAGCATCCATCAAAGGATCAGGTGCGGGGCAGAATCCCGGCGTGGAGATGAATGGTTGTGGTATATCTTGCAACTCAGGTGTGATGCTGGAATCTATATCCGCCTGTTGCTGGAGATCTGCTATTGGTAGTGGTGACACACATGGACCAACAGTGATTCCCCTGAAATATTACAAAGATTAACTCAAATTAAACAATTTACATGTAAAATGATTAAAATTTTAATGTACTGTGGTGGTAAAATAAACATTGATTCATGTTTCAAAAAGCATTACTTTAACTAGAATAGATTCTTACCCGTTAACTGCATTACGGTTGGGTTTGTCTCCCCTTGCATGAGGTAAAACGGTGTTTTTTCCCATTCCTTCAGATGTATTTTTTTGTTGCCCGTTCTCTTCATATTTGTTTTTCGTTTCAACCTGCTCTTCACATTGAAAATGTTCTTAGTCAATTGTGACTCACTTATGTCAGAGCCAAATTTTACCGTATACATTTTCATTATTTCTTTTTAAAGCCGTTGCCTCTTTTTGCCTCACTTCCGGAAAGTGGGATTTTTCTAAAACCACGGGATGTTCTTTTAGGATTTCGACGAAACCTGCTTGAGATTCAACCTCACATTCTTCTTCGGAACTGCTCATCGTAATGATTTAACACCTAAATGTTTGTCTTCTCACTGCATGGTCACTCTGGCTGTATTGGTTGTTTGTTTATGCAGCTGCGAGATGGCGATAAGAGAAGCGGAGTAAATTGCTATCACTATGGAGAAAATGATCAGCACACGTAAACAGTTTTTATTGATACGAAACAGAGATTTTGCTCTTGCAGAATAGTTTACTCCGTTTTGCTCTCGAGAGTTTTCTCCTGAGAGATTGCTCAGTTTTATCGATATCACCCAATGTCTCTTTGTGTTTAACCATATCACACCCACCCTTCGTAATTGTCAATCACTTTAACATGTAGTTTGGTGTGCCAGTATTAATTGTTTTTTCATATGTTGACTGCAGAAAGAATGTAACAGCATTTTGTATGACTTTCATACTATTGTTTTTAAAGCAATTACAGAATTTAAATTTACTTAAAATGCAATATTTCATTATTACCTACTTACCTCCTTACCCAATTTTATTGTCAATTAAGTATAGTTATATAGTTGTTTCTGCAGGTTAATGGTCCACATGCTGGTTTATAAATTTGGGTGGCTGGATGAGACACTCGTTCATTAGTATTGCTCTCTGTCCTCTATAGTATTTTTAATTTTAATGTCCCTTTTAACTTCACAGGTTTACATAGATTGGAGACTGGTGGGAGGGGGGATGACAATGATGAAGATGGTGCAATTGATGGAATTATGGTGGGGAAAACCAGAGAACACTCTTCTAAGTGTCATTTTATCTACCACAAAATCCCACCTCTGATCCCAAGGATTGAATCCAGGCGTTTTTTGCGAGAGGCCATAGTGCTGCCCAATTAGAAGTGTGAATATGGGACAACATTTAAAACAGAGATAGTATTACTCAATACTATCAAGTAATGAAACAAAGAAGTTGTTTCACAACTATGACTTCACAATTGAGGTGTGTGTAAATAAAGCATTAACCGATACTTAAAAAAGAATAACTATTTCAGCAGATATTTTGCCATGCAATACATATTATACATTTATATATTTTAAGTTGGGTGTTTTGTCATAAATATGGTAAGGTCGTCGCAGTCCAAGGATCCCCAAGCGGCGGCCTTTGTGCAGTAGCCAAACACTTGTTCCCTACCCTCCCTAACCACAACCATCATAAACATATTAGTGACATCCATGTGCACATGCGCGTTGTTGCCACAGTTAAAAATAGTATTTAAAAGCAAAACTTTGTAGCTGATTTCCATATGTACAGAATACAATCATGCAGTTTGTGTGCTTGCTTTATACACAAATGCAGTAAACAACTATGCATCGCAAAATGATTACATTTATGTTACAAACGCTTTAAAATATAACTGAGGATGACCTGAACTAGTATACTACGCTACAAGAATGGAAATCCATGTTAACATATCCGAGAGAAACTTAGAAACATGTTCCGAATAAACTATACATTGTTGAACTATCATTAAATAATTAAAATACATAAATATGAATTTATTTTGAAAAAACCTCTTACTCCCAAAACAAAGCCTCATTTTTGATTATGCTATTTAACCTAAAAGTTAATTTTTATAAATAAGGGTTGCATGTTTGCAGTTTCGCTTTCTGTAATTATTATGTGCGTGGAGCTATGGTGAAAGTATTTTTTATTTTGTTTGTCCTGCAACCACAGAATGTTAGAAAAACCAAGTTCCATAAGATGTAAACAAAAACAGTAAATATGTAAAATTAAATAAGAAGAAGAAGAAGCGGGTGAAAAAGTAAAGCGAACGCAGGTCTTTGTATCACTCTTGGAAGACAGATGCTTTTTTACGTAACTTTGAAAACATGATAAATTTGCTTCACAACAATGTTTTTATTAATATAAAGGTAATATAAAAAGAGGTTGTGTATTGCTTAAGATGTAAGATTTATAAGCATAACAGCTTCTGTTTACTTAAATGAATAGCTTTATTATAAAATACAGGATAAGTAAAAATACGGATGGCAAAAGAAAGAAAATAAAAAAGAAATCTTATGTGTTATATTCACATGCTTATCTCTATGCACTCTTCTACAAATTACTCTTACAAAAGCTTATTCTTCTATCTACTTCTTCTTAAACCAGATAAAATTTCATTGCACATTTCATTGTATATATAAGGATTCATAGGCCAAAGCGATAGTCAGATTTTTAAAAACCAAATGATGACTTTGAAATTCCATGCTCTTAGCATGACCACGAGGTAAATACAAATATGGACTTCCAAATTGTATTTCAAAATTCAAACCAAAAACAAAGATTTTCCCGGAAATGATTAACCTAATTTGACCTAAAATGTGTCCTTTACTGGGATTGCATTTTACGCACAGTAAGATTTTGCCTATCTCTTACGGTGTACCAGTTATACAAAAAGTTGAGAACGAGGAAGAATTTACAAGTTATTCCCAGAACATAAAATTCAAGATACAAATTTTATTTTTTATGCAAATTTCTTAAACATGCGGTATTTTAGTAAAAATCGTTATATCTGTTTTTGAGAAATTCAAAACAATAGCAAACATTTTCCACGTAAAGGGTTCTTTTCTACATGTTCGTGAACATTACACACAAAAATCTGGCTTTGCTTATTCAAAGTTTTTGTAACCCCTTTCTTCGTGTCTTGGCACTTTTGGTACTCGGCAGTCATTTGTTGGTGCGGCCGGAGGGTCAGCAACCTGGTTCGTTTCCCAAGGTCTCCACATCTTAATTAAACTATTAAATGCTAATAACTATTAAACACTGCTAAACATACAAAATTGCACTAAGTAAAACACTATATAACTTCTCTAAAGAAGTATGATATAAGCTTAACTGTCACAGCTGCTAAAACGTACTGAAACCGAAGAAACAACAGAAATGACATTGACACAACGCTTTGCTTTGGTGGAGCTAAAGAAAGGACCACACATTGTATTTGACGGATGCGAAGACCCTACTAATCGTTTACTGATGGGTTTATGGTCAGGCTTCAAAGCTTTCCTTTCGCTTTGTAGCCGGTTGGGGAAAGGATGCTCGCGACTACTATAGCTGACATTTGGATATGTAGAAATCATTCAGCAATAATGTGGTAATACACAAGTTTTATGTAACTATTTGTGCTTCCAAGGCCAGTGCTTAACCGAGTTACCCAGATTGTCAAAAAAACCCCAAAGATACACAGCACATACGGAGAATTTTCTGTTTATGAAATACTTTAAGTTATTTTGCAATGAAAAGAGCATTATGTCCTAATTTATTTATTTGGTATAACAGCAGGAAATAGTGTTTGAGCACAACACTAATACACATCCAAAATCAAACTATTATCATTACATCACATTCAGAATTGAAATAGGTATCAGATATAACCTTTGAGCATGTATACAGATAGAGAGCACATGACGTCACACTAACCAACATCTCCATTAGCTGACAGGGGTATAAGCAATGAATGCAGGCTGAGCTTAGTACAGGATTTTTTCCTGTAGTTCGATTAAATTCAAAATTTGTACTACCCAACAAGACTATGGTACATTATTCTGCAGCTGACAGCAGAGGAAGCATTATAAAAGATCTGGCGTACTTTTTTCACAGATAAGTACACATTTTTGAAGAGCACAGTAGAAAAGAAATGGTGCTGCTTTTTTTTCTTTTGACGTTAAAGTGTCAAATTTGTTCAGTCTATTACTTTATGAAAGAATACGCGGGTACAATTTTACATTAATATTTAACACAACAGTACACAAGAAGAAGACGACAGAGTTAAGAGTCTAAAAAAATGTGCTTTGTTACATTCCTTTGTGTTACTGAAATCAGATTTTTAACACCCTATGACAGCCTTGTACATATATCTCACCCTAAATGCCATGATTGTAAAACCTAGAGAGAAAAGAAACACCTACTCTAGAAGCTACCGATCCCCCACCACACTTTCTTATTTAGGAAATTAATGATGTAAACATAAAAGTGTAGGACTTTTGAGAGGAAAAAATTCAACAAGCTCTTAATTAGGCCAGTTTTACTCCATATGAGGTACATAGTATTTGAGTTAACAAAAATTGTTTACAAGATGCAGATATATACCTCTGAATCTGTATTATATATATACACACAAATATATATGTATATATATTCTTCTCTATATGAAATTAATGGGGACGTCATATGAAGCAACATGAGACTCAGAACTTCATTATATGTTCCTCTCAAATGTCAGATGTGTTGTTTTGGGTGTTAAATTTCATTTCTAACTTTAGCTGCTTTATATGAAGTTTACAAATTCTTCTATACCTAAAAATGTCACAAATACAAATGAGAAAAGGACAGTTTTTCTGGATACAAGTAGAAGCGATATATAATAAACACACAAACACACCTTATTTGTTTACATGGTATAGCATTTGAAGAGCGCTGGAGGTTAATTCTTACGTGGCCCTTTGTCCATTACATATAACAGGGGCAATCCCGCTTTAAGGGATGAACTCTTATCTTTATTAACGGTTCATAACGACTTCTCATGTTCGTTTTACGATATTACTGTGCAATCCACAAAAACAAACTTTTCGAAATACAGTCCCTAATTCGAACACATTTCAACACTAAATAGCACAAACACACATTTTAACGCTTTAGCATACTAAGTATAGTGTATTTTTATGGTTAGCTTGTTTTCGCTGTATATATTTCAATTCTTCATTAAAACCAACTAACGTTGTGACTTCCTGTCTTCTATCTTACTAGGTTTTCAGGTCATTTTCCAGTTTTAAACATCGAATGCGCGTTATTTGGTACTCAATATTAAACAAGGTATCACTATAAACTCCTACATTTACACAATTGCTCGTTGATACGAAAATGCTGCTTTATTTTTATATTTTCGGCATTGCTATTTTATCAGCTGACTTCCATCTTAGTTTCAAGCCTCAGTAATCAGCATGACAGAGGTCGCGCTAATCGCTCTGGAAGCTCCAGACACGTTCGTTTACCTTCGGGGGTGTTCCGTCTCCAAACGCTTGTCGAGAGGGAGAAGGTGGCCGGAAAGGTCATTGCTGTCCAACATGGCCAACTGGGGTGAGTTTACGATTGTGTGGTTTCTATGACCAAACCGATGCAAAAACAGCCTTTTTTTAAGGCTAACATTTGCATCATGAAAGAGCAAGTAGATCTGGTTGGGCTAACAATTCTGGAAGTTGCAATTAATATTTGTTTACTATTACGTATTATTTGCTTTCGTTTACCTCCGCATTTTAATTGGCTGTTTAATTACGCGAAGATGTGGTTGGATTATTCTTACAGTTACCGTTATTGTTTACTTTGATTACGACTTTTAGTGCCATATGTATTGACTGTTAGCAACACACCTGTAATTATTTGATAGTGGCATGTTGCCTATGCATTGCATTCCTTATTTCAGCGGTTCCCAAACTGATTATTACACTGCAATCAGGATTCTTAGTGATAAGTATGAGCATGTTTGCTATAAATCGTTCAATGTCTGGCTGTATATTAGCTGCACACATTATTAAGCCATTTCCTAACTGCAGTCTATTCCTATCTTGATGTTCATCATTGACGAAAATCCAATTTCGCAGAGATATGAGGTGCAGAATGGAATAAGTACGTTTAGTGTGGCAGACACCAGGGTATTCTGCTCTTCTTGCTAGCCAGAACTGATACATGTCTTCCTTCTGGAAAGTCAGTTGTAAACTTTGGTCTCAATTAATTTATCATTTAACTTCGCACCTAAGTTGTTGAACTGTGCTTGGAAACTTGCAAATTAATGATTAAGCAGCGAATTGAATTGAGGGGTTGCCAATAATTTCATTGTCGAAAAGCGGGTCGTGTTTGCAAGAAGTTTGGGAACCGCTGCCTTAATTCAATAATAAAAAAAACAATTTAGGACTAAGCAGTACAATTGCAGAATAAATACGGATGTCTTCATATTGTGATGAAATAATCTCAAATAAACATTAAATCATAACTTCGCGCCATTCACAAATAGGTAAATAAATACATTTCGTAACGGGATTAGAAATAATGTATCATGCAAATACACGATAAGTAATGGGCGTGTTCCATATCGTACGCCCCTTTTATCTGCGCATTCTTATTTACATTTTCTACGATACGTTTCAGTACCACTACCGGTCCTTTCCGCAAACAGTACCTCCATTCTTACGTCACTTCCTTCCTCTATGGAACTCCTGACTCATCTTCCTACCAATCAACACGACGTTACAAGGTTTGTATGGTTTAGCGACGTGACGTAGGACAGGAAGAGGCAGGCAGCAACATTACCGAACCAAATACACCACACTATACCCCCGCCGCTGTAACGTTGCACTTGACAGCTAGCGTTTAAGTTGGTACACTCGCGAAAAAACAGATGAAAAGCTTCAACCGTTTGACTTCCTAAGCCAATCACAAGGTTGCATTCCGGATGGTCGATGACAAAGCGGAACTAGAATCGGCTCTGCTGCAGGAAGTAACTATTCCCAAACACGTGCTTCAGTTTGTGAATCTCTAGCACGAGCGTCGAGTTGTTCTTTACAAGCTACATATTGTTCATTGTTATTCATATTTGTGGTTATTGTTTAATAGTTTTGTTATTGTTCGTTTATACATATATACTTATATATATATTATATATATATATTTCATTCATATTATTTAAACAAAACTTTTGTGTGACAATATATGAAAAACGACGCCGATCGCCGAGCGATGATCTACGAAGTGAAAATCCTTTGCGCTGAGGTGTGCCACTTAATAGTCAGGCATTGGAACTATTAAGGAGAACCCGGAAATTCTTTGAACAGGAAAAGGAATACGTGAAGCTTCATGGCATTCCCTCTATTCCTGCTGATAAAGCCGTACAAGGAACTGCAGCAGCTCTTGGACTAATCACGAGAACTGTTATTCACAAGGGAGTGAAACTCCAAGAGAAAGAGCGCAAAATTCCTGAACCATCTGGAACGCAACAGGTATTTCTATCAAATCCAGGGAAGAAAAGAAAGCAGCCTCGTCCAGTCACAAATCTTGATGCTTTCCAATTAGACGCCATACGTAGACACATTTATGCCTATTATCATAGAAAGGAGTATCCGACCATCCCAAAGCTGCTTATATCGCTTATTTTCAATTAACAATAATAATAGGAAATAGTTATTATTGACGTTTGCTACTTACGTACACTTTTGTATGCGGCTTAGACACGATAGAAAGGAGAACAATCAGCTGTTGTTGTTTACTAGCCATTCTGGCAACGTCGCAACCACAATGTAGCCAACCTTACGCGAACTGTCAAGTGCAAAGATACAGCGGCCGGGGTATAATCACGTATAGCCTGCGTTGCCAGGTGAAGCACACGAAATTTCTCCAAAGAATGTTCATGAACCCCTAAACAGATTTCTTGACAAATATTCCCCTAATGTTTTCAGAAAAGCAAATAAAATTTGCAAATGTTAATAATATGCACCTTATTAATTTCTAAGTCTAATACATTTCTAATTTGCGTATACTTCTTACGTGGTTCCTACTTATGATAACAATAACACTAAGTTTGCTTATCTTTTGTCTGCATTTTCTATTATTATCCTTACGTTTTGAGACAAACAAAAACTTTACACGTAAAGCGGATGTTTTCGAACTGTTAACTTTAACACAAAAAGTGCAAGCCGAAAAACAAAACATGGAAGCCAATAACTATTGTACAATGCACCACTGTTTACCGTTTGTTCGGTTCGACATTGCCTGCATTTTCAAGGGATTATTCTTGCAATGATTACATGGATTTATTCCCTGACGTAAGCTGAAACCAAATTTGGTAATTAAATTGGGTGGTTTACCTTATATTCTTCCTCACTTCTTCCTAATTCAGATCGATAGCTCTTACACCACCTTCTTCAATCAATGCTTGCATGTCCGAGAGTGACAAACTGTGAGAAGAACCAAGCACACGACGCTAATCACTTACAGACAGTGTTCCGAGACGAAGTACACGAAATTTCTCCAAAGAATATTCTGGATCCCCCATAACCATATTTCTTGACAAATATTCCCCTGTCTTTAGAAAAGCAAATAATATTTGCATATGTTAATAATATGTACTTTATTAATCATTTCTACCACCAGTATATTTCTAAATTACGTACACTGTCTATCTCAAGTGTTTCCTACTTTTTACAATTTCTTTCTTTGGTGTTACTGCTTTGGACACTATGAGCTAGAACATTATGGTAAATAGTACTGCTCGTGTTTTAAATATTTATGTGTTACAGTTAGGTTTGTCATGGCCTTCATTAAAATTGCGTTACAGATTGCAAAAGAGTTAGATGCAGTGTTTGGTTCTCCGTCTAACAGAGAGATCGCTTTTAACCACAGCCGCCTTAAGTCGTGATTTACAGTAAATTCATGATTAACTCCTTTTGGGGCGCCCTTCGTATTGTTACAAAACGGCACACATCACTGAAAAGAGTGCGAAAAGTGCCTTAGTAAGTTGGGACTTGTTGCGAGAATTGTCCTGCAAATTTATGTATAATGCGTTTTCTGCTATGCCTAAGATATGTTAAACCCATCTACTGTTTATCTTTTAATAATCCAAAGAAAATCTGGGATGTCACTAATTATAATGTATATGAAGGGGAAAAAAGGGTTTTAACTGCTATGGTTCATAGCGTTCCATCATATATTGAACGTGAAACACCAGAAAGTTTGCTCAGAGACCCCTTTACCAGGCTTGAGGTTCTCTTACGTGCCATAAATCCACGACACACGACCGCCGGCTTTACTTCCCTTCCGATGGAAGCCATTACTAAGAACTTTTACGCCCGAAAAAAATTCACCGCCTTCCACCGAGCTTGGAACCACGTCCTCGGGAATTAGAGACTTACATGAAACCACTAGAACACGTAGGATGACGAGGAAAACGAGAAAGAAAAAATAAGAAAATACTGTGTTAATGATATTAAACACAAATAAAGTGATTATCGTGTAATAAAATCGATAGATCCAAAAATTAAAGAAATATTTAATGTATTGAACAATTAAATAATCTTGTATATAGACGTTAAATAGATCTTAGTTATCTCAGAACGGCAATAAATAAGTAAATGAAGAATCAACCAGACAGCTGTGTTAATTTCTTGTATGGGAGAAAAAGATATGTTATGTGAAATGTTTGTTAGGAATAAACAATAATAACAAGAAGAATAAAAATAATAATAATATGGGTCCGGGGTGTGAGATCAGATTTAACCTTCTTCAAATTTGCAAACGATCCAGTAAGATCACTTCATAAATTCATATCTACATTAAAATCAAATATAAGCACTAATGACGCAGCTATACTTGACACAATTTATGAATGAAAAAATCTATTGCTATTACAGAACTATACACCTGAAAATAATAATTATTGCTCTTATGTACCGTGCCGTGTGATTATGGTGGAATTTATTATACTTCATTAAAATATTTAATTAAACAGAATGCTTAAATATTACCAGAACGGTGTTTATTTTTCCAAAAGAATACAATAACGATCGTATATTTTGTCATCTACTGAGATGACCCTAGTATCGCTTCAAGTGACAAACCTATGCACGTTATCTACATATTAAGCTTCGCGATTGCATTATTAGTAGACTTTAGTATTACATTGTACATAGCAAAAGCCGTTAGTTGCATACAGCTAGAAAGCAAAACCTAGTCGTTATATGTAATTTAATACGATAAAATATTTACTTTGCTTTCTGAATCATTAAACCTTCATGAAACTGAATTTTCTTCAATACTTCAATTATTGTAAGAATTTTGTCTTAAAAACACAAATTTAAAAAAGAAATCCCTGTAGTTCTGTAGTCAGTTTCTGTTTTTGCGTGCAAAGACGAGATGTATTTTAATTTGTGGCACGACAACTTGATAGACCGTAGGCTGCATGCATATGAGCTGTACTTGGGCTGTACGGTATGTAAATGAAAGTGGTTGGCTGCCCTAACGGTTATGTGTAAGTTAAGAGGTAGATCGAAGCCGTTCATTTATCGGAACAACTTACACCATTCCCATTCCACTTTCTGAAGCGTTTCAAGGAAGTAGTGCCCTTGTAACTACTTTGGTTTTTCACTCCGGAGTGCACCCGGAAAGATTTCTTTCCCCGAAAGAAACCTCTCTCCTACTCCTAGAATCAAGAATTTGTGATGGCATTTGCCGTAAATAACACAATAAACAACGGAAACCCACGCTATTGGTGAATGTTTAACAATGGAGCTCACAGATAAATCATAAAATACTGTTTTATTGCGTTATGCATTAGTTTATGAACAGTGAAGAAGGTATTGTTCTTCAATTTGCAGTTCGTAGGTTACGTAAATATTATTACGTATATTTGAAAAATGTGTATTCTTATGTAATTATAGATTCACGTTGAGGGACGCCACTTTGAGAAAGTATTTTATTTGTGTGAGATGCGAGAGTCCCCGCGTATATGCGTCACTTTGAAGAAGTATTTAACCCAACGCTTTTTTGAGATTCACTTTGATGTCGTTTGATGTTTGGGACGCGAAACTTTGTAGTGAAGATGATGCTTACTTTACGTATTATTAAAGATATCTGCCTCGGCTGCTTCAGTCGCTATAGAAACAAGATCTTGTCAGGTAGTGATTAGACTCAAATTATAAGTCGCCACAGAATTTACTTTTTAATTTATACTTCTTTTTATTTCACTTTATTTTTGCACACTTATAAATACAACACTTTATAAAAGAAAACTGTGAGCACTTTATAAATATTGGCGGAGAACATTCATTTTTATTATCCGTCCTCTACGACATCTTATCCGCAACTTTAACGTCTGCTCTTTACAACATCTTGCCCGCGACTGACTGAATTCAACAGTAAAAACCTTTAGCTTCTGTAATACCAATCTCTTGTTGGCTAATTTGTAGTCCAATAAAATTTAAGTATGCAAATTAAATTTTTTTCTTTACTGTTGATTGGCTAATTCCAAACTGTAAGCGAAATTACGTTATTACCAATCTTTTCATGACCAGTATTTTTAAATTCCAGACACATTATTATCACAAAGGTAACATTATTCCCTCATTATTAACATCCTAAAACATATTATTCTCACAGTTTTTGCACTATTAGAGTATATAAACATTTACATGACATTAATAAATACATTTATAATAAAAATAAGTATCTGCAATGACTTATATACAGTTTAAACAATAATTATATACATATTGTTTTCAAGGTGGGCTGTTATTGAATTTAATAATAATAAACACAATTAATATCATTTAGGCATTAAAATACTGCCTTAACAGTGAGTTGGGAAGCTGTATTGTGATCAGTGTATTAAACATGATTTTAAGAAGCATGACATATTCTGATATAAAATGAACTTAAATAAGCTCGTATCTTACATTTTAAGTTATAGGGTATACGACGGAGATGGGCACCTTGCACACTGCGACCCACGGGAGATCTATTATGGCATTCACCCCCAGGAGGAAGGGATGAAGTGAATGAACCACAGGAGGCTACAGGCGTCAGGTAGACAGACCATAGAGATGCGCGGAAGTCCCTAACAGTCCCTGCCTCAAAGACCTGCCGCACTACTGAAGCTGCCCAGAGAGGTCGATTAACATTCCGTAAACCAAGCAGCGCTCTAGTGTCCACGAGGAATACTTTCCTTTGAGCAAGCATCCCCGCCATCTGTACAGCACTGCCACACGCCGAAATCTAGAAGCACGCCTGAAACATGAGAACGAATTGGAATGGGAGGGAAATGATGGAAAGGAAGTCGTGGTAGATTTTTACCACACCAACATTCACCTATCAACCAGGGAAAAATCAAGGTCGGAGTGCGAAGTCGATGGGAATTGAAACCAGGACCTCCCGAATGCTGCTTCACTTCTTACCGCAGAGCCATCTCCCTGGATGTAGGATTCTATAGAAACCTTTTTTATTTGACTATAAAATTGAAAATCTGGGCAATTTAATAAAAAGGATAACACTTTTGATGTATATATTGTAGTCGATATCGAGAATTGCTTCAGGGAATTAACATGCAATGTTTGCATTACATACTGCAGTGCTCCCTTATCATTATTTCCACTACACGCATTATGGACGCGTGGTTTGACTCGCATAACTAAAATCTAAGTTTTTTCTGCTAGATTCAGAACGTATTAAACAATTACGCCGGAAAAGACTGTAGATTTTGCGTACTTTATGTAGATTCACATAACTCTGTTTGTAAGCGAAGCGTTCATTGCGTTTCAAAAGTTATTCATTGTGATTATATGACATTTAAGCTGTAATTTGCATAAATGACACAAACTCGTATTCATCAGTATTTAGTTCAGATTTATAGATTTTAATTATTTTGTTTTTCAAATCAAAACGTTACATAAACTGAATCAATGAAAATAAAACCAGTAAGGTGAATAATTATTAATAATTTTGTTATTGTTAATATCACATGTAGGCGTTACTTGTATTTGTTACTATTTCTATGATGTGCAATCACAATATCAGTTAATTAAAAAACAATCGAGGAAAGTTAATACCGAAATATTGTTCGAATGTTTCATCTTTAATTCCTTTAAGGTCAAACAATATGGCGATTTCTAACCAAAACACATGCCACGCTTTACATTGTCATAGTTGGAGTCCATTATATTATATTATGAGATCTAGCTCCGCCCAACCGCTAGCAGTGTGTACTTCAGTATTTGCCCGGCGATTGTTTGAGGGTGAGATTGGACGGGGCATTCTACCTGACATTATTTCCGGGCGTCTTTGAGTCGCGACCAGGTAATTCTAGACGCTGTCTTCCTCCACCTCCCACGAACATTCCGAAAACCAGGCAAGATCTCTATATTAGCGAGCTTGCTCACGAAATCAGTAAGTTAATGACGTCGAGTTGTTGATGCGGCATAAAGACTGTCCTCCGAGTTGTGGTGTATAGGCTGATTGTTTCGTTATGACACGCTTATCTTATGCTCAGTAGTTGTACAAGTCCATTTATCTTATGGAAGGTGCGTTGGGCCAGTAGCAACAGAGCAGCAGGCGCGTGCACAACGTGATATAACGTGACATCACCACGCCTTCAGAGTGAGTGTATGTTCCACGCAAGGGGAATATTGCCAGCCGTCTCCCCAACCCTAGACTACCTTCTCCTCCACTGCGTTTCTGACTTTTCACGATGAAACATCGAACTGTGCAGTGAGTGCTGCTCAGCGCAAAACAAAGTGAAGCAATAAAGAAGACACAACGGTAAATAAGTCGCAATAGTAAAGTGAAGTGACATTGAAAAATTGAATAAAGTCAAAATACTATGGAAGTGAGAAAGTTGAACTAATTCCGAAGGAGTAGCAAGCAAATGTTTTGCAACGAACTCGATCAGAGTGGAAAGTTGTTTATGGAATGAACTCAGAGTAGGAAGTAATTCAAGGAACGAACTCCAACCGAGTAGGAAGTAAATGTTTTAGAACAATTCCGGAGAACTGCAGAGTGATTACTCGACACTTCCAAAGTGGGAAGCGTTCCGTTGAAAACTCCGATTTCAAGTGTTACAGAAATAGACCATTTCGAAATTGCGTCAATTTCTACGTGGAAGAAAAAGCTTTTGTCAACAATAAGTAGGTTGCTCATCAAGTTAAAAGCCAGCATAAGTCTTCAAGATAGTACTACATGTCTCATAAAAAGTTATAAACACTTCGGATTCAGGTGGAAGAAAACGAAATAAAATGGGACAGTTCCAACAGAAAAGCATGACATATGATCCCAGCGGGAATAATACCTTGCTCTTTTTCGGAGTTACAAATCAAGGGTTCGAACTGTAGTGTATGAAGATGAGTTGTACATACACAGCAGTCACACAACATCTGGAGTGACGATAGCGAATTGCGGCTGCATGCACCTGCTTCCAAGGAACAAGGACTTATCATCGTTTATGGTGGTGGAAAGTCGCAACAAAACACAGGAGATTTTCATCAAGAAATGAATACACAACACTACATAAAGTGGAGCAACAGCATGTTGATACCTAACGTGCCGGCTGGTGTACGTTCTGGTTATGGACAATGTTTCTTGCCGTAACACTCTGACGTACCACCTAGCCCAAATTCTTTAAAAGAGGAGATTAGAGCTTGGTTACTTAAGCAAGTATAGCTTTGATGAAAACACAAGTAAAACAAAAGCGAATAACTTAATTAAAACCAACAAACCTGTTCACAAATCATACATACTCGACCAGATAGTAATGCAATGTACTTAGAGTGCCACCGTATAACCCAGATCTAAGCCCAATCTAATTAATCTGGGCTGAGTTTAAAAACAGAATGGCATGCAGAAATGTCACTTTTAAATTAAACGATGTGGAGCAGTTGTGTAGTTTGTAGAATATGGAAGGCCAGAATGGAAAAACGTATGTCGACATGTTGAATAAACTGGGAATCATTATTTCGAAAAAGATGGAATTGTGGAACCTCAAATAGAAAGAATTTTCATCCAGGATAATGGCGCAGAAAGTAGCGACAGCAGTGATGTCGGCAATGATGTGAGTGATTCCGCAGGAGAGGAAGAATTGGAGGCAGAGGAATACCAATGTTATTATGTTTAGCTCTTTTTACAGTGATAGATTTCAGTATACTACATATAATCTCATCAGTGCAACGCAGTGTAGTCGAGTGCATAACATTGACTGTCCCAAGCACTCCTCCAGCATGTAATTGACCTATCACCTCCTGATGTAAGTAACTCGCTTCATATATGTCACTAACATGTTCATATGTCTGGAACTTTTGTGCCAATTATGAAGTCGAAGGACATCAGGCTTGTGCGGAAAACGGTACTATCGTGCCGGCGCGAAGAGTGGTCAGCTGTCCACAGAAATAAGCTTAGAGTACTGAAGAAAATTCCATTTAACTGAGTAACTTCCTCTCGTATATCTCGCGAGAAGGTGATTTTGACTCGGTTGCATATTGTCACTGCAATTTTACGCACGGTTACCTGTTTAAGGCGGACCCTGCATCTCTTTGTCTGATATGTAGCGAAGATTTATCAGTCCATCATGTGTGTCTGTTGTATTCCTCTAGTACATTTTCGAGCCTGTCAGGTTTGTAGAGATCCTAGCGGACGATAACCAAGGGTCGAAAGGGTTTTTAAGTGTTTAGGTAAACTTTCAAATGAGGATTTAGTCACATTGATATCAAGTTTTCGTTTCTGTCATCCTTATGTCTGGTTTTTGCTTTGTATTTTATATTTATCTTTATTTCTGGGTTTTGCCATGGTTTGTTGTATAGATATTTATCTCCGGGTTTGTCATGGTCTGTTATAAACTAATTACCTTGTAGCGCACTTAAATATATAAAAACTGTTTCACTCCTGAAGGCGGCAGCTCCCTCTGCCTTTAAACTGGGAGGTGAGATCCTAAGGTGAACAAAGCCCAGGATACCTAAGACGGAGTTGCGCCCAGGATATGAGCATACCATCGGAGACATCGGCAATGATGGAGGAATATACCGCCATGGTAAACAAATCCTCAAGTAAAACACCTAGGTTAATTGGAAAGAAGTAGTCGAATGTTGTGGTTCTCGCCACTTGGTAATTACTAGAAGAGAGGAAGGAAAGAAGTTTATATGGTGAGCCATTTACAATTCAAAAGGGTCTCGATAAATCAGCTGGTCCGTTAAAACCTTGTATGAGAACTCGTAATGGCACGCTCCTCGTTGAAGCATATTCAGCATTCTAGCCAGCTTGAAAAATTGAATTTCTCAAATAGCCTTACAGCATGGTTAAAGTCTTATTACTTTCTCTACTACGTATAGTAAGTGGGGGAAGTATTGTATCCCACCCAAAAATTCGATACCGAGATTTCACCGGAAATATATTTTTGAGGCCCCCTGAATAAAAAAAAGCATTTTTGGCAACATGTCCGTGTGTTTTCTGTGTGTCTGTGAACAGCAACTCAGAAACGAACAGTCGGATAAACACCAAACTTGGTATTTAGGTTCAGTATCTTCCAGATATGTGACACGAAGATTTTAATTTTCTCAAAAATGGCTCTAACGATTTTGATAAAAATATCACATGTTTAAGAGATTTTCATGTCATATGAAATGTATATCTCGAATTTTTTGGGAATGTCTCCAAAAGTATTCTTCATTGTGAACGACTTTTGCATAACTGGTAAACCATAAGAGATAGACAATATTTAGCTACACAAAAATGTAGATCGCGTTAAAATACACAATTTATGTCATATACATTTTTGTTGTTGAGTGAACCGTTTTCGAGATATTGCTTGTTATTCCCTTAAATTTTCTAATACTTACACATTTTTTCAGATGGAAATTGGTTATTCATTTTTTTTGTCCTGGTAATGCCAAGAGAATAAAATACTCCACATAGCAACCACCTGTTAATGTATTTGACTATCGCTTAAAGCCTACCAATTCCCCTTGCATCTACAAGGAAATTAGCAGTAAGATTAACATCTCGATTAACATGAAGCATATGGAGAATAAGGTCTGTAAAAATAGTCTGTACAAGAGTAGAGAAAGTCATGTGAGTGTAACAAATCAGATTATTTTTAGATGAAACTAAAGACCTAAGCATCGGCATTATCAGCCTAAATGAACATTTTCCTGTCAAGGAGGAAAAAATAAAATTGATTTTTATTTATGGACGCTCTTTAACTGCTACGGTCCTTAGCGTCCCAGTTTATATTGGGCGTGAAAGACCGGTAATTTTGCTCAGGCGCCTCTTATCAGGTTTGAGGTTCTTTTATGTGGCGTAAATCTACAAGGACCCACCTGCTTTACTTCCCTTCAGAAGGAAGCCATGCTAAGGATGTTTACTTCCGAAAAAATCCATCGCCCTCCACCGGGTTTGAACCCGCAACCTCGGGAGCTAGAGGCTAGCATGGTAACCACTATACCACGGAGGATGACGTCAAGGAGAAGCTGAATATTTTAGACAAATTAAATGATTATATCTTGGTTGACCATCAGCCAGGCATGGGGGTTCATGTACTCTAATAAACTAAATTTTGAATACAAAGCTTAAAATAAGGAATTATCTCAAGACCTTCAAAGAAGATTACGTGTTTGAAGAATCTGCCATTGAATTAATTGACTATAATACTATAGTGATCCCACGGTATAGGGTACCGTAGCATAATACAGTAGAAACATTCTTGCTTAAAGGGTAAGCTAGTTAAGGAAAGATATAAAACGATTATCATAGCTACAGATTGGAACATAGATGTGCTGAGTGAAAAAAAAAACAGCCAGACAAAAAACGCAATTGGCATAGTCAAAAGACACGGTTTCACTTACAATATAACAGAACCCACCCGAATAACCAGTAAACCATCCACCTGTATAGACAATCTAATTACTAATTCATCTTACAACTTAAACATGTTTAGCAGACATAGGATTATCAGATTATCAACGATTCCGTTCTACTCTAACCAAAACCAAGGTTATAAAAAGTATAGACAAGCATAAAACAGTAAGAATTTTTAATGAGCAAAATATCTCTGAATTTAAAAAAAATGCTAGCAAACAAAATCTGGCCTCTTAATAATTTAAAAACTGTCGTTGAAAACTACAAGGATTTTTAAGGAAACTTCTAATCATATGTAACGATTGTTTTCCAAAGAATACGCGTAAACAAGTATTAAAATCTTTAAAACTTAGTTTGGTGCACGCACGGTATACGGGTATCTAGAAAAAAAAGAGAATATTACATAGAGAGATGAAAATAATTGGAAGTATAGAGTTACGTCAGTTTTATAATAAATACAGCAAAATTTATAATAGCGTAATAAAGCATGCCAAATGCATTTCAATACAAAAATATATAAAAAAACATCTAACAATATCTAAAAGCAACTTGGAACTTAAAAAATCTGATGTGTTACACTCACATGACTTTCTCTACTCTTGTACAAACTATTTGTACAAACGCTTATTCTCCATATGCTTCATGTTAATCGAGATATCGAGATGTCAATCTTATTGCTAATTTTCTTGTAGATGCAAGGAAAATATGGTAGCTTTTAAGCGATAGTCAAATATTTTAACGCTGGTTGCTATGTGACGCATTCCATTCTCTTTGCATGTCCAGGACATAAAAAAATGAATAACGAATTTGAGAAAAAGTATAAGTATTGGAAAATTTAAGGAAATAACAAGCAATATCTCGAAAACGGTTCACTCAACAAAAGAAATGTATATGACATAAGTTGTGTATTTTAACGCGATCTACATTTTTTGTGTAGTAAAATTTTGTCTATCTCTTATGGTTTACCAGTTATGCAAAATACTTTTGGAGACATTCCCAGGAAATTCGAGATATACATTTCATTTGTCATGACATTACCCTAAATATATGATATTTTCATCAAAATCGTTAGAGCCATTTTTGAGAAAATTAAACTTTTCGAAAAATCTTCCATGTAAAGGGTAGTCTGGGGTGGGGGGATTTTCTTGAAAACCTTCGTGTCGCATCTCCGGAAGATACTGAACCTAAATACCAAGTTTGGTGCTTATCCGATTGTTCGTTTTTGAGTTATGCTGTTCACAGACACACACACACACACAGACACACACACAGACACACACGCACACAGACACACACACGGACATGTTTCCAAAAATGCTTTTTTTGGATTCAGGAGGTCTCAAAACGTGTATTTCCGGTGAAATCTCGGTATCGAATTTTTGGGTGGAATGCAATACTTCCCCTACTTGCTATACGTAGTAGAGAAAGTAATATATAAAAAAATCTGATGTGTTACACTCACATGACTTTCTCTACTCTTGTAAAATCTAATTTTACAAACGCCTATTCTCCATATGCTTCATGTTAATCGAGATATCGAGATGTCAATCTTATTGGTAATTTTCTTGTAGATGCAAGGGAAATATGGTAGCTTTTAAGCGATAGTCAAATATTTTAACGCTGGTTGCTATGTGGCGCATTCCATTCTCTTTGCATGTCCAGGACATAAAAAAAATGAATAACGAATTTGAGAAAAAGTACAAGTATTGGAAAATTTAAGAAAATAACAAGCAATTTCTCGAAAACGGTTCACTCAACAAAAGAAATGTATATGACATAAGTTGTGTATTTTAACGCGATCTACATTTTTTGTGTAGGAAAATTTTGTCTATCTCTTATGGTTTACCAGTTATGCAAAAGTCGTTCACAATGAAGAATACTTTTGGAGACATTCCCAGGAAATTCAAGATATACATATTATTTGCCATAAAAATATTTTAAACATATGATATTTTAATCAAAATCGTTAGAGCCATTTTTGAGAAAATTAAAATTTTCGAAAAATGTTCCATGTAAAGGGTAGTCTGGGGTGGGGGGATTTTCTTGAAAACCTTCGTGTCGCATCCTTGGAAGATACTGAACCTAAATACCAAGTTTGGTGTTTATCCGACTGTTCGTTTTTGAGTTATGCTGTTCACAGACACACACACACACACACACACACACACACACACAGACACACACAGACACACACGCACACAGACACACACACGGACATGTTTCCAAAAATGCTTTTTTTGGATTCAGGAGGTCTCAAAACATGTATTTCCGGTGAAATCTCGGTATCGAATTTTTGGGTGGAATGCAATACTTCCCCTACTTACTATACGTAGTAGAGAAAGTAAAAAACATCTAACAATACCTAAAAGCAACTTGGAACTTAAAAAATCTGATGTGTTACTCACATGACTCTCTAATCTTGTACAAACTATTTTTACAAACGCTTATTTCCCATATGCTTCATGTTAATCGAGATATCGAGATGTAAATCTTATTGCTAATTTTCCTGTAGATGCAAGGGGAATTGGTAGGCTTTAAGCGATAGACAAATACATTAAGAGTGGTTGCTATGTGGAGTATTTCATTCTCTTTGCATTACCAGGACAAAAATCTGATGTGTTACACTCACATGACTTTCTCTACTCTTGTACAATCTAATTTTACAAACGCCTATTCTCCATATGCTTCATGTTAATCGAGATATCGAGATGTCAATCTTATTGGTAATTTTCTTGTAGATGCAAGGGGAATATGGTAGCTTTTAAGCGATAGTCAAATATTTTAACGCTGGTTGCTATGTGGCGAATTCCATTCTCTTTGCATGTTCAGGACATAAAAAAAATGAATAACGAATTTGAGAAAAAGTATAAGTATTGGAAAATTTAAGGAAATAACAAGCAATATCTCGAAAACGGTTCACTCAACAAAAGAAACGTATATGACATAAGTTGTGTATTTTAACGCGATCGACATTTTTTGTGTAGTAAAATTTTGTCTATCTCTTATGGTTTACCAGTTATGCAAAAGTCGTTCACAATGAAGAATATTTTTGGAGACATTCCCAGAAAATTCGAGATATACATTTTATTTGTCATGACAATATCTTAAACATATGATATTTTAATCAAAATCGTTAGAGCCGTTTTTGAGAAAATTAAAATTTTCGAAAAATGTTCCATGTAAAGGGTAGTCTGGGGTGAGGGGATTTTCTTGAAAACCTTCGTGTCGCATCTCTGGAAGATACTGAACCTAAATACCAAGTTTGGTGTTTATCCGACTGTTCGTTTTTGAGTTATGCTGTTCACAGACACACAGACACACAGACACACAGACAGACAGACACACAGACACACAGACAGACACACACACGGACATGTTTCCAAAAATGCTTTTTTTGGATTCAGTGATTCTCAAAACATGTATTTCCGGTGAAATCTCGGTATCGAATTTTTGGGTGGAATGCAATACTTCCCCTACTTACTATACGTAGTAGAGAAAGTAAAAAATCTGATGTGTTACACTCACATGACTTTCTCTACTCTTGTACAATCTATTTTTACAAACGCTTATTCTCCATATGCTTCATGTTAATCGAGATATCGAGATGTCGATCTTATTGGTAATTTTCTTGTAGATGCAAGGGGAATATGGTAGCTTTTAAGCGATAGTCAAATATTTTATCGCTGGTTGCTATGTGGAGCATTCCATTCTCTTTGCATGTCTAGGACACAAAAAAATGAATAACGAATTTGAGAAAAAGTATAAGTATTGGAAAATTTAAGGAAATAACAAGCAATATCTCGAAAACGGTTCACTCAACAAAAGAAATGTATATGATATAAGTTGTGTATTTTAACGCGATCTACATTTTTTGTGTAGTAAAATTTTGTCTATCTCTTATGGTTTACCAGTTATGCAAAAGTCGTTCACAATGAAGAATACTTTTGGAGACATTCCCAGAAATTTCGAGATATACATTTCATTTCTCATGACATTATCTTAAACATATGATATTTTCATCAAAATCGTTAGAGCCATTTTTGAGAAAATTAAAATTTTCGAAAAATCTACCATGTAAAGGGTAGTCTGGGGTGGGGGGATTTTCTTGAAAACCTTCGTGTCGCATCTCTGGAAGATACTGAACCTAAATACCAAGTTTGGTGCTTATCCGACTGTTCGTTTTTGAGTTATGCTGTTCACAGACACACACACACACACAGACACACACAGACACACACACGGACATGTTTCAAAAAATGCTTTTTTTGGATTCAGGAGGTCTCAAAACATGTATTTCCGGTGAAATCTCGGTATCGAATTTTTGGGTGGAATGCAATACTTCCCCTACTTACTATACGTAGTAGAGAAAGTAAAAATGAAAAATCTGATGTGTTACACTCACATGACTTTCTCTACTCTTGTACAATCTATTTTTACAAACGCCTATTCTCCATATGCTTTATGTTAATCGAGATATCGAGATGTCAATCTTATTGCTAATTTTCTTGTAGATGCAAGGGGAATATGGTAGCTTTTAAGCGATGGTCAAATATTTTAACGCTGGTTGCTATGTGTCGAATTCCTTTCTCTTTGCAAGTCCAGGACATAAAAAAATGAATAACGAATTTGAGAAAAAGTATAAGTATTGGAAAATTTAAGGGAATAACAAGCAATATCTCGAAAACGGTTCACTCAACAAAAGAAATGTATATAACATAAGTTGTGTATTTTAACGAGATCAACATTTTTTGTGTAGTAAAATTTTGTCTATCTCTTATGGTTTACCAGTTATGCAAAAGTCGTTCACAATGAAGAATACTTTTGGAGACATTCCCAGAAAATTCGAGATATACATTTCATTTCTCATGGCATTATCTTAAACATATGATATTTTCAACAAAATCGTTAGAGCCATTTTTGAGAAAATTAAAATTTTCGAAAAATGTTCCATGTAAAGGGTAGTCTGGGGTGGGGGGATTTTCTTGAAAACCTTCGTGTCGCATCTCTGGAAGATACTGAACCTAAATACCAAGTTTGGTGTTTATCCGACTGTTCGTTTTTGAGTTATGCTGTTCACACACACACAGACACACACACAGACACACAGACACACACACGGACATGTTTCCAAAAATGCTTTTTTTGGATTCAGGAGGTCTCAAAACATGTATTTCCGGTGAAATCTCGGTATCTAATTTTTGGGTGGAATGCAATACTTCCCCTACTTACTATACGTAGTAGAGAAAGTAATAAAGAATTCCCATTTGAGAAAAAGTATAAGTATTTGAAAACATAACGGAATAACAAGCAATATCTCGAGAACGGTTCACTCTACAAAAAAAATGTATATGACATAAATTGTGTATTTTAACGCGATCTAAATTTTTGTGTAGTAAAATGTTGTGTATCTCTTATGGTTTACCAGTTATGCAAAAGCCGTTCACAATGAAGAATACTTTTGGAGACATTCCCAGAAAATTCGAGATATACATTTTATTTGTCACGAAAGTATCTTAAATATATGATATTTTTATCAAAATCGTTAAAGCTGTTTTTAAGAAAATTAAAATTTTCGAAAAAATGTTCCAAGTAAAGGGTAATCTGGAGTGCGGGGATTATCTTGAAAATATTCGTGTCGCATCTCTGGAAGATACTGAACCTAAATATCAAGTTTGGTGTTTATCCGACTGCTCGTTTCTGAGTTATGCTGTTCACAGACACGCACACACACACACACACACACGGACATGTTTCCAAAAATACTTTTTTTTATTCAGGAGGCCTCAAAACATGTACTTCCGATGAAATCTCGGTATCGAATTCTTGAGTGGAACGCAATACTTCCCCTACTTACGTAGTAGAGAAAGTAAAAACGAGTTAGGAAAACACAAAAATCCGCATTAAATTAATCCAAGTAGTACCTTAATGTATAATTTAATAACAATAATAGGCTAGGGAAGTTGAAGAATTATTTTACTAACACAGCAAACCTGATCCAAGATACTCCGCCTTTAGTATATCAGGCAAGTCAAAAATGAAACTAAATAATTTATGTCGTGTGAATTTAATCTAGGGATAGTTTTACCGTTAGAAGTAAAAAAAATATATAATACAAAAGGGAAATGTCAAAAGGGTGGGATGAGTTCCAACCAAAGCTTATGAAAATTGCAAAAGACGAGTTAAGTGAGCCACTTGCATGGATATATAGTCAGTGACTCATTATGGGAGTTTTTCCAGAAATCATGAAATATTCTACAATACATCCAGTTCATAAAGGTGGGGAAGACACACTAAACTATCACCCAATTTCTGTACTTTCTAGTTTCGCAGTCATTTTAGAAAAAAATAGTTTACTTAAAATTATTAGATTACCTAGAAAACGAAAAAATTATTACAGAGTGAACATGGATTCTGAAAAAATGTTTAAACGGCTCGCGTAGATATTCTCAACAAAATTTCAAAAGATCTGGATGATAAAGTACAAACTGCGGCTTTATTTACGACATATCCAAAGCGGTTGACTGTGTAAACCACGAAATCCTTATTAGAAAACTATATATCAGTATGGTATAAGAAATATTAATTTAGAATGGTTCAAATGATATTTAATCGACCGAAAGCAAAAAATAATATGCGAGGGTAAAACAGGTCCCAGACATTCAAATTGGAAACAAATCAGTAATTGAGTACCACAAGGTTCAGTACTGGGCCTTCTGTTTCACATAGTATATACAAATGGCCTGCCACTCAATGTCTGTGGATACCCAATATTTTATGCTGATTCATTTATCCTAAATGGATCAAATTTGACATTTAAAAACAAACCTAAACCGAGCCATAAAACAATTGGATACATGGTTCACATATAATGGCTTGAAACTAAATAAAACTAACACTGAAATCTTACAATTCAAATCATCTGTTGATAATAACACACAAAAAAGCTCACTAGCCTCCTCAAATAAAAACAATGCAAAACTCTTAGGACTAATCCTTGTTGAACACTTAAAATGGACATGTCAATTGAACGATATAGAAAAAAATCTGATGTTACACTCACATGACTTTCTCTACTCTTGTACAAACTATTTTTACAAACGCTTATTCCCCATCTACTTCATGTTAATCGAGATAAACATTTGCAGACTCTATCTTATTGCTAATTTTCTTGTAGATGTAAGAGGAATATATAATTATAAGTGCAATATAGAAATACAGTAGCCTTTAAGCATATACATATCTCTTAATAGTTGGTTGCTAGGTGCAGCACCATTCCCTTTGCCACAGATTAATACTCTTTGTATACACAAGATAAAAAATGAATAACGAATTCCCATTTGAGAAAATAAGTATTGAAAATTTTTAGGGAATAACAAGCAATATCTCGAAAATGGTTCACTCAACAAAAAAAATGTATATGACAAATTTTGTATTTTAACGCGATCTACATTTTTTGTGTAGTAAAATTTTGTCTATCTCTTATGGTTTACCAGTTATGCAAAAGTCGTTCACAATGAAGAATACTTTTGGAGACATTCCCAGAAAATTCAAGATATACATTTTATTTGTCATGAAAATATCTTAAACATATTATACTTTAATCAAAATCGTTAGAGCCATTTTTGAGAAAATTAAAATTTTCGGAAAATGTTCCATGTAAAGGGTAGTCTGGGGCGGGGGGATTTTCTTGAAAACCTTCGTGTCGCATCTCTGGAAGATACTGAACCTAAATACCAAGTTTGGTGTTTATCCGACTGTTCGTTTTTGAGTTATGCTGTTCACGGATACATAGACACACAGACAGACACACACACGGGCATGTTTCCAAAAATGTTTTTTTTTTTGGATTCAGGGTGTCTCAAAACATATATTTCCAGTGAAATCTCGGTATCGAATTTTTGGGTGGAATACAATACTTCCCCTACTTACAATACGTAGTAGAGAAAGTAAAAAGTTAGAATAACGCATGTTTCAACATGTTCTGTTTGACACAAATAACCAACCTACAAACAAGAAAAATAATATATTTCAGTTGTTTCCACTCTATTCTCTCATATGGAATAACTATTTGGGGAAACGCAACAGGTTGCGATAGAACTTTTCGTATCCAAAAGAAAATCATAAGAATAATGACCCACTCAGAGATTCATGTATACCAATGTTCAACAAATTAAAAATTCTCACTCAACCTTCACTTTGTCTATATAACCTAGTTCTGTATGTTAGAAACAATTATATCACACTTTTAAATAGTTAACATCAACATGCCTACAATACAAGAGGCACTGGAAATGTAACGTACCCAGCACATAGGCTCACATTATTGGAAAAATGTCCGTACTATATGGTAATAAAAGCATATAATAGTCACAATCAATTACACGTATTCAAAATCTAAATAATTTCAAAGAAGCTGTAAGAAATTTATTTATTAGTAAACCATACCATAATGTTAATGAATATCTGAACGATTACTTGTATATTATATTGTATTACTTGTTTCCTGACTCATCATTGTACATATGTAATCACTTAGTAAGCTAAGCTTGACGTGTCACCAAGTTATAGAGCATTTGCTTTAAATGGTAATGTGTTATGTTATGAATAAGGAAAGGATTTTAAGGTGCAGCACCTTTCCAAAAATACAGATACTTTCCCTCAGACAAGTTAATACATGCATTTGTGGACATAAAATGAAGCAAAACAATCACAGTTTGTTGCACCTTTTTGTGAGATTACTACCTTTTGCACATTTTCCCTTCTATTCTATACTTTAGCATCTTTTCTCAACTTTTATCTGCATTCTTAATAGATAAGACAATTGTTTTCTCTTCTTGAACGGGGCTATAAGATTTTGTTTAATCAGATGTAAACAATGGTCAAAAAATATTAAAATGTAATTAATGGAAATCACCAGTGAATATCCATAACCCCAGCAACAATGGCCAACCGCAGCAATAATAGTCAACATCAACAACCAAGGACAACCGGCAGTTCATAAGACCAGCAACCATGGCCAATTGTAGCAACAATAGTCTACATCAGCAACAAAGGACAACCGGCAGTTCATAAGACCAGCAATCATGGCCAACTGTAGCAACAGTAGTCTACATCAGCAACAAAGGACAACCGGCAATTCATAAGACCAGCAACCATGGCCAACTGTAGCAACAATAGTCTACATCAGCAACAAAGGACAACCGGCAGTTCATAAGACGAGCAACAATGGTCAACCGCAGCAACAATAGTCAACATCAGCAACAAAGTACAACCGGCAGTTCATAAGACCAGCAACTATGGCCAAATGCAGCAACAATAGTCAACATCAGCAACAAAGGACAATCGGCAGTTCATAAGACCAGCAACAATGGTCAACCGCAGCAACAATAGTCAACATCAGCAACAAAGGACAACCGGCAGTTCATAAGACCAGCAACCATGGCCAACTGCAGCAATAATAGTCAATATCAGCAACCATGGACAACCGGCAGTTCATAAGACCAGCAACATGGCCAACTGCAGCAATAATAGTCAATATCAGCAACCATGGACAACCGGCAGTTCATAAGACCAGCAACATGGCCAACTGCAACAACAATAGTCAACATCAGCAACAAAGGACTACCGGCAGTTCATAAGACCAGCAACCATGGGCAACTGCAGCAATAATAGTCAACATCAGCAACAAAGGACTACCGGCAGTTCATAAGACCAGCAACATGGCCAACTGCAGCAATAATAGTCAACATCAGCAACAAAGGACAACCGGCAGTTCATAAGACCAGCAACCATGGCCAACTGCAGCAACAATAGTCAACATCAGCAACAAAGGACAACCGACAGTTCATAAGACCAGCAACCATGGCCAACTGCAGCAACAATAGTCAACATCAGCAACAAAGGACAACCGGCAGTTCATAAGACCAGCAACCATGGCCAACTGCAGCAACAATAGTCAACATCAGCAACCATGCCCAACCGCAGCAATAATAGTCAACATCAGCAACAAAGGCCAACCGGCAGTTCATAAGACCAGCAACCATGGCCAACTGCAGCAACAAAGTCAACATCAGCAACAAAGGACAACCAGCAGTACATAAGACCAGCAACCTTGGCCAACTGCAGCAACAATAGTCAACATCAGCAACAAAGGACAACCGGCAGTTCATAAGATCAGCAACCATGGCCAACTGCAGCAACAATAGTCAACATCAGCAACAAAGGACAACCGGCAGTTCAAAAGACCAGCAACCATGGACAACTGCAGCAATAATAGTCAACATCAGCAACAAAAGACAACCGGCAGTTCATAAGACCAGCAACATGGCCAACCGCAGCAATAATAGTCAACATTAGCAACCATGGCCAACCGCAGCAACAAAGGACAACCGGCAGTTCATAAGACCAGCAATCATGGCCAACTGCAGCAACAATAGTCAACATCAGCAACCATGCCCAACCGCAGCAACAAAGGCCAACCGGCAGTTCATAAGACTAGCAACCATGGCCAACTGCAGCAATAATAGTCAACATCAGCAACAAAGGACAACCGGCAGTTTATAAGACCAGCAACTATGGCCAACTGCAGCAATGATAGTCAACATCAGCAACAAAGGACAACCGGCAGTTCATAAGACCAGCAACCTTGGCCAACTCCAGCAACAATAGTCAACATCAGCAACAAAGGACAACTGGCAGTTCATAAGACCAGCAACCATGGCCATCTGCAGCAATAATAGTCAACATCAGCAACAAAGGACAACCGGCAGTTCATAAGACCAGTAACTATGGCCAACTGCAGCAATAATAGTCAACATCAGCAACAAAGGACAACCGGCAGTTCATAAGACCAGCAACCTTGGACAACTGCAGCAACAATAGTCAACAACAGCAACCATGCCCAACCGCAGCAATAATAGTCAACATCAGCAACAAAGGACAACTGGCAGTTCATAAGACCAGCAACAATGGTCAACCGCAGCAACAATAGTCAACATCACAACAAAGGACAACCGGCAGTTCATAAGACCAGCAACTATGGCCAACTGCAGCAACAAATCAACATCAGCAACAAAGGACAACCGGCAGTTCATAAGACCAGCAACAATGGTCAACCGCAGCAACAATAGTCAACATCAGCAACAAAGGACAACCGGCAGTTCATAAGACCAGCAACCATGGCCAACTGCAGCAACAATAGTCAACATCAGCAACCATGGCCAACCGGCAGTTCATAAGACCAGCAACATGGCCAATTGCAGCAATAATAGTCAATATCAGTAACCATGGACAACCGGCAGTTCATAAGACCAGCAACATGGCCAACTGCAGCAATAATAGTCAATATTAGCAACCATGGACAACCGGCAGTTCATAAGACCAGCAACATGGCCAACTGCAGCAATAATAGTCAACATCAGCAACAAAGGACAACCGGCAGTTCATAAGACCAGCAACCATGGCCAACTGCAGCAATAATAGTCAACATCAGCAACAAAGGACAACCGGCAGTTCATAAGAGCAGCAACCATGGCCAACTGCAGCAACAATAGTCAACATCAGCAACCATGCCCAACCGCAGCAATAATAGTCAACATCAGCAACAAAGGACAACTGGCAGTTCATAAGACCAGTAACCTTGTACAACTGCATCAATAATAGTCAACATCAGCAACAAAGGACAGCCGGCAGTTCATAAGACCAGCAACCATGGCCAACCGCAGCAATAATAGTCAACATCAGCAACCATGGCCAACTGCCACAATAATAGTCATCATCAGCAACAAAGGACAACCGGCAGTTCATAAGACCAGCAACAATGGCCAACTGCAGCAACAATAGTCAACATCAGCAACAAAGGACAACCGGCAGTTCATAAGACCAGCAACCATGACCAACTGCAGCAACAAAGGACAACCGGCAGCTCATAAGACCAGCAACCATGGCCAACTGCAGCAACAATAGTCAACATGAGTAGCAAAGGACAACCGGCAGCTCTAAAATCAAATACAATTAAAAAAATGGTGTTGCAACAGTTGAAACCTAAATTCAGTTAGCACTGGCATGAATTTAACCGTTCCTAATTATCGAATGTGTACTATCTTCTTAACCTGTTTGATTTACCAGTACAGATTTTTCACAACAAAATCGTGCCGAAGGTTAAGAAGGAGAAGTTGTGTGGACTTTCAGAAGAATACAAGACTCACTTTATGGAAACTGATGGCACCATTCTGCGATGTGCCATCTGCGAAGTAAATATTGTCATTGATGACAAGCATCAAAGAAACAGAATAAACCAGCACACCCAGAACAACAAACATTTAAAGAACATTGAACTTCGCAAGTCAAAACCTAAGCAAACTACTCTAATGCATGCCTTCGCTTCGGGATCTGAAAAGCAGCGATCATTGAATGAGTTTAGTGCAGATCTTGCCAATGGCATTGATCCAGTCAAGAATTCCAATCCAAAAGGTAAACAGTCCTGCATTTAAATTGTTCCTTGAGAAGTACACACAGAGGTCAATACCGGATGAGAGTACTCTGAGAAAAGGTTACATACAGCCAATTTATGAGAAATCTTAGAGAGAATAAAAGAGACGGTTGGCAAACGTGAAGTGGGAATCATTTTAGATGAAACTTCTGATGAGCTGCAAAGATATATTTTGAATGTATTGGTTTTTCCATTATGTGGCGAATGTGTAAAACCTATGCTTTTTAAAATTTACCAACTCGACAAGAATGCCTGCAAAATAATGCAGTCATTCGACTCGTGTATGAACCTGTGGCCAGAAGGCATACAAAAAGAAAAAGTCAGGCTTATGGTGACTGATCAAGCACGCTACATGCTTTCGGCTTTCCAACAATTGAAGGGCCTGTATCCCAACCTCAACCATGTAACATGTATTACACACAGTCTACATCGTGTTTGCGAAAGTATTAGGGGAAATTACTTCATTGCTGCTCTGCAGAAGATTCTGGTAAAGGCTCCTAGTCGTCAAGTTTTATATCAAACAGTGACTGGTCTCCAACTTCCATAGTTTCCTGTCATCACAAGATGGGATACTTGGATAAGATGTGCAGTTTTCTTGTGCCAAAAATTTGATAAAATCAAATACTTCATTTGTGCTCTAGACTCAATCGACGCAGCAGCCATCAAGCAGGCCCAACAATTGGTCAACAACAAACACCTAGAGTTGGAACTTTTTGCAGTGCATGCCTGCAACTATTTGCCTGATGGGATTCAGAGTTTGGAAGAAGATGGTATGGAGGAGGAAGAATGAAAGAAGCTGATGAGTGTTAGGGACAATCTTGATGGATTTGCTAAAGACAAATTTAAATTAAATTTGAAGAACAATCCAGATGTAGAAATCTTTGCAACTTTGAACTTCCTCTACAGGTGCTGACAAGATATGCTCCATTGGTTTCTGTAGATGTCGAGCGGAGTTTCTCCATATATAAGGAGCTATTGAGCTCAAAGCGCCAGCGATTTAGTGTGAAAAACATTGAAATACCGTGTGTAATCCAGTATAACAACTGTATGAAGTATTAAAACCAAGTAAATGGGACAAAGGAAGTTAATGTAGCTGGTTTAAACCCAAATAAAGCAATTTCATCAGAACCTTTTTTTCCACCCGTTTCTGACCATAATTTGCACCTTAAAATCCTTTCACTAGAGATGAATAAAGTATTATCATCATTATTATACGCAATCCCCGTCGAATTTATCATGTTAAACCATCGTTCGAATTGCTGCATTGGCTCCTGCTTAGGGCACGAAAAACTCTACATTACTTATCACATCTCCATCACTTTCTTCATTCATCCCAAAATAGCTAAATGTTCGCTTTCTATGTGTCTGACTCTCGTAATCCAGAAACTGGTCTATCTCTTTCATTTTTACTATACCTGCTCATAACGCAATCTTCTATTCATCATCATTCACCGCAGCATTAGCTCGTCTTTGGAATTCCCTACCAGGAAACATAAGGGACTGGCGAAAAGTTATGCAGTTCAAGAGGGAAGTTAGGGCACACATTTATAGTTCAACATAATCTACTGCTCTATTATCGTGATAAATACCCCGCAACCTTAAATCATTATACAATTATTTTAGAACTAGCAACTAATGTTTCAAATTGAAATCTCAAACCATTTGGAGTAATGTTTCACCTATGTTAACGTTCCGCTTAAAAGAATTTCTGCTATGATTTTTTTCTTCATTTTAATATCTTTGTGGGACTTTGTATGTTTATATTATGTTATATTAATTTGAATTTTTCTTTTCTTAACCCTTCGTCAGTCGCTAGGGGCCTGAGAGACCCCTGGCATTATATAAATGTTATAATTTTCGAACGAACGCACCTATGCAATTGCCTGACTAGGACATCTAACATTACACCTTGCGCGATTATTTGCTGCAGCGATAACCTTGTCTGTTTATTTGTTTGGCTGGAGGAATGAATAATCAGCAGTTACGTGTCACACAGGTCAACCAGGCCCCGCTCTCGTTACATATTGTTGACAGATTTGTTTCTCATTAGCTTAGGTGCAATATTGTACTATTGCAAGGAGCTGTTACTGCTTCGTCATGAATACGAGTAAAAGGTACGATCTACAAAATCCGAATGATTTGGAAGAAGTACATCGCCTACTTTGCGATGATGATGATGATGCCTTGCCCGTGGATGACAACTTATATGAATAAGATGAATCTGATTCAGAAGATAAACTCGAAACGAGATCTTTAGATTCAGAAACTGACCATGAAGATGAAGACGATGAAAGCAGCTTGTGTGATAACATTTATTTTATAGGTAACATCATACGCGTATCATAATAATTCTTCTTATTAGTATTGACAATACATTGTTATTCACAGGAAAAGATGGAACAAAATGAAAAAAAAAACACCTTCGAAAATAACACAGACAAGGGCTCACAATATATTGACCGAACTTCCTGGTGTGGTAGGAGCTGCCAAAAATGACGGAAATTGATTGTTGGAACCTTTTTGTTACCGAAGATATAGTTAGTTGATTTGATTGTTGAAGGATCAAATACTTACATTAGCAGTGTGCAGCACAAATTTGATTGTGAAAGAGACAGCAGACCTACAGATGTAATAGAAATAAAAGCTTTCCTAGGCTTATTGTACCTGGCAGGAATTTTTCGTGGTGGACGTCAGAATATTCACGAGTTTTGGAGAACCGATCTTGGAATTCCTCTATTCCGAATGGCTATGTCCGAAAAACGATTCAGTTTTCTAATACGCTCTATTCGCTTTGATGACAAAAGCTCAAGACTGGAGCGACGAAGATTGGATAAATTGGCTGTTAGAGAAATGTTTACATTGTTTCTGAACAACTGTCAGAACCATTATTCTCTTGGACAAAATGTCATTGTCGAGGAACAGTTGCCGCCGTTTCGTGATCGATGTGCTTTTAGACAATATATACCATCCAAGCCAAACAAGTATGGCATAAAGATATTCTGTTTGAGTGATGCAAAACTGTTTTATACAGCTAACATGGAGATTTATTGTGGACAGCAGCCGGACGGACCATATTTGCAAACTCGGCAGAGGCTGTAGTGCTGAGACTAACTGAACCATCTCTGGCACTGGACGAAACGTTACTGCAGATAATTAGTTTACCAGTGTATCGGTGGTGATTGAATTGCGCAAAAGACAACTTTCTTTCGTCGGTACAGTGCGAAAGAACAAAAAAGAATTACCCACTAATTTCACTTCTCCAAAAGATCGCAGACAATACGAAAGCATATTTGGCTTCACAAAAAATGTAAACACTTATTTCATATGTTCCAAAAAAGGGTAAAACAGTAGTTTTGCTCTCAAGCCTACATGTTTCATCCACACAGTTATCAGGTGCTGAAAAAAAGCCTGAAATAATCCTGCATTACAACGACGCTAAATGTTGAGTTGATGCAGTAGATAAATTGTGTGCTACATACAATGTAGCCAGAACAACGAGAAGGTGGCCCATGGTAATTTTTGACCATATCTTGAACATTGCAGGTATTAATTCTAGGGTTATCTTCCTTGGAATCCAAAATAAATATTCCACAAGGCAGGAGTATTTGAAATCACTATCTTTAGCTTTACTGTTGCAACAGCTACAAAGGAGAGCAACAGCATCAAATCTATCCGATGATTTGAAAGGCCTTTTGAAAAAATATAAACCTGAAGAATCCGGCGTAGATGAGTTGTCAAATACACCACTATGCACATTGAAAAGGAAACGATGTGAACCCTGCAAGAAAGACAAAATGAACTGCAAAACTAAATATGCATGTGGGAAATGCAACACCCCCCTGTGTTTGAGCAAACATACTAAAATTATTTGCGATTGTTGCTTAGTCGGGGAAAACAAGGGTGAAACAGTAGATGATTCTGAGTAACTGAACATTTGAAATTACAAGTTGTATGTATACCTGGAAATGGCAATGTATTCCTTTATACTTACTGTAATACAATTTATAACGTATATGTACTAATATTTTAGCTTGCATTTTTATGTTGTAAGATAATACCTATTAATGAAAGCCTTGTACGCTTAATCTAAATAAAGGTAAAAACAGGGGAAAAAAGAAAAGAAACGAAAGTAATCAAAAATACAAACAATAACAACAAAAATATAGCGCGGGTCTACTAGGCCCCGCGCGACTAACGGCGTTCTACCAAAGCGCGCGCCTGACGGAGGGTTAATCTTAATATTTTGTTAGAAATTTGTATATCTATACTTTATTATGTTTTATTATACCGTACTGCCTGGTAGAGTGGAAGAAAAGGACTCACGGCCTTAACTTATACCAGGGTAAATAAATAACACTGAGTGCAAATATGTTAGCCAGCTATCCTTTTTACGAATCTTGAGTTCTTCGCGCGGTGTGAGAAACGCTCGAGCATTGGAAGTTATTTCCAACGAGGAGATTCAAGAAAATTAAGGCGTGACATGTGTTATCGGGCTCAGTGGAAAGAAAAATTGAATTCGGGCCCATTCGTACCCTGTTCCTTACTTTTGACCGGGTAGATCTTCCTTAAAGGATTAAGGCAGTGTGAAGTCACTTGAGTTAAGCCAAATACATCGCTGAGATGTAAGAGACAGCGCTTTGGACACAATAGTGATTTCTGTAACGATGAATCTACCTGCGTTAACTGTGGAAACGTGTCATACCACGGAACATGCACATCAGCTCCAACTTACGTTAACTACAGCGGTGAACACCCATCAAGTTCCCGAGGGGGCCCCCTTTTTGCAGAGGAAAAAGCAGTTCAAGAGATGCGGGTTACGGAGAACGTGTCCTTCACGGAAGTCCGGAAACTCCATCGTATCCGCCAATTCTCTGCCCTAAAGTCCGGTATTTATAGCCCAGTTGCTGCTAAATCGGTACCGAGTCGGGAGATCGCAACTCAGACCAGCGATATTAACGGGACCACCATTTCAGAAAATATTCTCGTAGCTATATCACTTCCAAAGTCTTCGAAATCACAGCGACATCTACATCAACATCTGCCAAGTCCGTTATTAAAAAGATCACATCAGTAAAATCACGACCAAAACCGTCGAGCCCCAACAACATAGGTGACAATCACGCAACATATAATGCATCGCCCATTAAGTTCAGCAATGACAGAACCGATTTCCTGAAAGTGACAAGTCTGCACAAAGAGCATCAAAGGGGAAGCAAATTCCACGATCATCTCCTCCGAGATCCTCTTCTGGGTAGGACTCAGATCAGCGATATTCATCTCGCTGATTTGTACTTACACTCGATTCGAAAACATTCGTACCGAGGTTTTCTATCGGAAAAGGATCTTCCCCCAGGGAGCGGAGGTTTCCGTCCACCCTGCCAGAACGACAGTGAAAAAGAGGCGGGATAAACCTACAGCAAAAGTGTTAGCCCGACACCAATGATTTGACCACCTCAGTAAACGTTGTGGACTCTAATGATTGGGAGCGAATACCATTATAACAATTACGGAAAATCCAAGAATGGAGCTTACGTAAAATTATAACACATCGACCAGAGGTTGAACCTTTGCTCAACAAGAATGAGCGTATGTTTGCAAGAGACTAGGCTCCGTCCGCAAGACAGCTTCTAAATTAGGTGGCATACTCCACTACGGTATGATCTTACACCGGATATGGATATTCAGTCACACGATGGCGCTATGACGCTCTTAACAGATGGTATGGTCGTGGAATCTGCATCCATAAAGTCTGACATCCAATCAATCGTTGTAATGATTAACTGCCATCCGACCATTTGTAATATTTATCTGCCTCCATCTGAGGACCTGTCGCTCACTGATTTAGAAGATCTAGTTTCACATTTACCAACATCAGTTCTTTTGCTGGTAGACGCCAGTGGCCATTTTGGGGCTCACCTGGGGCTTGTGAGAGGCAAATTTAGCGCCGATTTGTTTGACGGTGATGACCTAGCTCCCCTGAACATCGGAGAGCCTACATTTCTTTCAGACTCCTTTTATAGTTTTTCGCATCTTGATTTAGTAATTTGTTCCTTACAGTTAGCAGTTTCCTTACAATGAAATATCATCTCTGATTTACACTCCGGTAACCACTTCACATGTCTTATTAGTCTCTTGACATAAGACATATTTTTCACACGTTCATCTATATGGCGTATAAATGAAACCAACTGGAACCATTATTCTCAGTTGACTGTGTCAATTACAATGAACACGACTCTGGGAATGTTTTAGCCGAACGTCTCTTAGTAACAATTCTTTCTGCTACAGAGCCACCCGCGTCGATTTACGGTTTCTTGGCGAGAGCAATTCATTCATCGGTCGACTGGCCACCCGCGTCGATTTCTGGTTCCTTGGTGAACGGATGAATGCCAATCGCGCTCGCTGGCGTGTTCTCATGGTTTTCCAGAGTCATCATACCCCGGATTATCTGATCCAATACAAGAAAATGCCAAGTAAAGCCAAGCTATTAAGGATAGCAAAAGGAGATCCTGGAGCAAGTTTGTAACTTTACCTAAGCCACATACACCTTTCCTTGTCGTATGGGGTAAGTTAAGGTGTGTGGCGCAAAATCGACTCTTATACGAATCCCCGGTATTAAAACAACTGCCGGAACTATTGCTGATATATATATATGACGTGGCTAACACATTTGGCAGTGTTTTCGCTCAAGTGCCTAGCTCCTTGCAGTTGGAATCTCAACTATCTCGTTTCTTCCTGGAAACCTTATACCTTACAATCCGCATTTCACCATGGCGGAGTTAGAACGTGCTCTTTCATCTTCGCGACTATAACCACTAGGACCAGATGGTATGTTGCAACAGCTCTCTCCTGAAGGTCTATAATCGTGTTGGTGTTGACGACACTTTCCTGGAAAAGTGACGGGAGGCCACCATCATACCAGTTTTGAAAGACGGAAAGGGCCGTCATCTTCCATTCAGCTAGTCCTGGTTTATTCACCAGTTGCATTTCCAAGTAGATGGAACACATGGCCAATGTACGGTTGCTAGTGTCTGGAAACTCACAATCTACTGACCAACACCTAGTACTGTATTCCACGATGCCGTTAAATCG
Organism: Deroplatys truncata; assembly: GCA_030765065.1. Classification (NCBI taxonomy): domain Eukaryota; kingdom Metazoa; phylum Arthropoda; class Insecta; order Mantodea; family Mantidae; genus Deroplatys; species Deroplatys truncata. The sequence goes on along the minus strand of CM060984.1, from coordinate 33,064,326 downwards.
TGGACCACCTGGTATGTTTACACAGATCATGAACGGAATTGCAAAGAATTGTCAAAACGTTGGGATATCTTTCGACTTCGGGCAGAATTGTGATACGTGTTGGCGAGCAGAGATGCTACGTTCCCTAGTTTTTTTTAACCTTTTTGCTCAGGAGAACGGAGTGTCTCAGGGATCAGTACTAAGCGTTACACTCTTTGCTATAGCAATTAATTCGATCTCAAAATGTGTTCCTCCAGGGGCATCGTTATGCTTATTCGTAGAGGTTGCGGTTCAAACACGTCGGAAGGCGATACATTTTTGGGCGTAAAAATTGTTGGCATGTCTACCTTTAGAATGCTAGTATAGCCTGTGGTCCCGTGTCGTATATTAACGGCACCTAAAAGAACCTCATGCCCGATAAACGGACCTCGGATTTTAACTTTCTTGTCTGCCACGCCCAGTATAGAATGGGACGCTAAGGACTAAGTAGTTAAAGACCGTCCATAAATTAAAAAAGTAGACGACTAAGCCGTCTACTGTACTTCCCACTGTACGCCGTATGCAGCAATGTTTAGACAAACTTCGAAAATGGAACTCTAAAAGGCCTTGAATTCTCAGCTAAGTCAATCTGCGTTAGCTCCTGGCGCCGTAGGAGACCATTACCGCCTTCGCTCCCAGCCGGTCCAGATTTACTTCCATTTGTAGGTAAGACGAGAGTCCTGGGTTAGACATTTGATAAGAAGCTTAGCAGGTCATCGCATATAGCCCAGGTGAAAACCGCGGTGTGATCGTTTTCTGAATATCTTGTGGATATTGAGCGACAAATCTTGGGGAGTGTTGCTTCGACTGTATCGCGCACTGATTCGATCCAAGTTAGACTATGTGTGTATCTTTAATTCTTCAGCACGACCATCGTGCTGAGAATAGACACAGTCCGTGATCGGGGCATTCATGTGGCTGCTGGAACTTCTCCAACTAGCCCAGTTGTGAGTTTTTATGCCATATCGACGTGATATTGTTAGGATATTATGGCTGTGGACTTTAATGTATGTCTATGCATCCAACGTTCGCTTCGTTTTTCAATATCGCGCTAGACGAAAGTTGTAAGAACAGCTCCAGTAGTCCAAGGACTGCAGGTCTTCACTTTCGGGAGATTCTTAGAAAGCATAACATTGAAATGCCTAGCATGTTTTCTAAGCGGAAGAGGGTGTACACCCCTTGGTTACATGCGACATCTCACGTAGATCTTAGGATGCCGACATATCGGAAAACTGATGCCCACGTTTAGTATCCGTACATCTTTTGCAGGTTACATTGACGGAATTTTGGCCTACACCAATGGATCTAACAGCACAAACGCTGTTGGATATGCTTATGGAACGGAACAGCATAATTCGATTTTTAATAGTAGCACTTCCATTTATAGTGCAGATCTATACGACTTAAACCAAACCATTTTGTATGTGCGCGGTCAAAAATTTGTGATTTTGAGTGCTTCCTTGGCCCGGAAATTAATGACATGCCATTCCTTTTTTCCCTTATGCAGTATTCATCTTTCGTAGGTATTAAAACCCTGAACACGAATCTCGGGTTATAAAAATATTAATTTGTTTGCCCTTTTTTGTTTTTGAAGTTTTAAACCATTTTTACTTTTGGCAATTTCTTTTTTTTTTGTTTGCAAGAAATTAGATTATTAAATAATTTAACATTTGTATTTTAATCTAACGAAATACAAGGATAATTGACAAGTGGGTCCGGTTGGGAGTCGGTTTCTTACCTATACTGTACATGTAGCAACAAGCAATTCTCCTATTTCCAATGTGCCTGTGGTAGAAAGAAGAAAATCTGTGTTGCACTCACATGACTCTCTCAACTCTTGTACAATCTATTTTTATAAACGCTTATTCTCCATCTACATAATGTTAATCGAGATAAACAGTTGCAGAAGAGTTGGTTGCTATGTGGAGCATTCCATTCTCCATGCATGTCCAGGACATTAAAAAAAAACGAATAACGAATTTACATTTGAGAAAAATTATAAGTATTGCAAAATTCAAACAAATAAAAAGGAATATGTCGGAAATGGTTCACTCGACAAAAAACTATATCTGGCATAAGTAGTGTTTGTTTTGACGAGGTTTCGGACGTCTATCGCAGAATTAACGCTTCGGGAGAACTATCTGTCCCAGCACGTTAGAAAGATACGGGGAAAGGTACATGGAAAGAAGATTTGCGCAACCATTGACGAAATGAGTGACTAGAAATTCGTTACGTGGCTAGCGTAATCATTGGTATATTTGAAATCGACGGATCAGATAAAGTGCTTCTGCTTACAAGTGAGGGAACTTAATCGCTCCACCATTTATAGAGCTTAAACATGCATGTTTTTGTTGACTTGAGGGTAGCAGAAATTATGCCTTGCTTTTTGCTGTTGACACAGTGCCATACATTGTGAAAGCAGCGAAGTCAATACAAGCTTGTTACCCGAAACTGGTGCACATTGCTTGCATAGGGTGGCAGACAAAGTTAGAGCATATTTTTCTCAAGTGGATTGCCTGGTGTCCACGAAGTAAATTTTTGTCAAGGTTCTCTCTCGTAAAGTGCTCCGTGGCTCTCGGTATTTCACTACCACCTGACCCTGTCATCACTCGATGGGGCACCTGGATAGATTCAGAAATTCATTATTGCAATCATTTCCAGATGATAAAACGTGTTATCGAAACACTGAATCCTGACGATGCTACTGCAGCTGATACGGCTAAAACACTTATTTTCAAACAGTGAAATTGAAGGACAGCTAGCCTTCATAAAGGTATCTTTCAGGTGCTTAACACACGGAAATACACTGCCCAGGAGAAAGCCGCAAGTCTGGAAGATTCTCTAATAAACAAAATTGCATCTCATTTGAGAAGTATAGGGGAGAAGTTGGAAGAACGATACCTAGGAAAGTGTTCTTGATAAAAAAAAACTGTATACAAAACTTTGTGTCGCATTCCTCAAGTCCTAACAGGTGAAGCTTTTGATATTTTCTGCACTGAAGACCTCACTGCCAGTGATTTAGTGTATTTCAAGTATGATGCAGTTGTATATACGCGGTTGTAGGAATGAGTTTCTCAGAGTACAAAAATGTGCTTTCCGGCGACAGATGTTACCACCTTTACGTATATAAATGTGCAAAATCACCAGACGAAAAGTCTGCAGTAAAATTTAACGGACTAGCCTGCACTGTAATAAGACTTAAACTTTAAAAGTATTTCAACAAGGGATATCATATTTATATTGACTTCTTCAAATCAATCCTCTCGCCAGACAGACACTCATTAGGAACCTATGCTACGGGGACAATGCAAAAGAACAGAAAGTGAAAACTGGAAGCACTCAAAACAATTTCAAATAGATATTTTAGGCATGGCTCATTGCTGTTAATTGGATCTAAAGAAAAGCCGCAAAAGGATTAGGTTACTCTTCTCCCTACTAACAGAGCTGCATGTCTCCAAGTAAACTCCTCTCCGAGGAATAAATAATCAGATGTGATTTCTGCCTACAACGGTTTCATGCGGAGGATTGATTCAAACATGTTACAGTTTTACTTTCTCTACTACGTATATTAAGTAGGGGAAGTATTGTATTCCACCCAAAAATTGCGATATCGAGATTTCAACGGAAATACATGTTTTGAGACTCCCTGAATCCAAAAAAAGCATTTTCGGAAACATGTCCGTGTGTGTGTCTGTGAACAGCATAACTCAGAAACGAACAGTCGGATAAACACCAAACATGGTATTTAGGTTCAGTACCTTCCAGAGATGCGACATGGTTTTCAAGAAAATCCCTCCACCCCAGACAACCCTTTACATGGATCATTTTTCGAAAATTTTAATTTTCTCAAAAATGGCTCTAACGATTTTGATTAAAATATCATATGTTTAAGATATTGTCATGAGAAATGAAATGTATATCTCGAATTGCTCATTGTGAACGACTTGCATAACTGGTAAACCATAAGAGATAGACAAAATTTTACTACACAAAAAATGTAGCCCGCGTTAAAATACATAATTTGTCATATACATTTTTTGTTGTTGAATGAGCTTTCGAGATATTGCTTGTTATTATCTTAAATTTTCCAATACTTATACATTTTCTCAAATTCGTTATTCCTTTTTTTTTTTTGTCCTGGACATGCAAAGAGACGTCACATAGCAACTAGCGCTTAAAAGATCTGACTATCGCTTAAAGTCTACCATATTCCCTTGCATCTACAAGAAAATTAGCCATAAAATTGACATCTCGATTAACATGAAGCATATGGAGAGTAAGCGTTTGTAAAAATAGTTTTACAAGAGTAGAGAAAGTCATGCGAGTATAACACATCAGATTTTTTAGTTTCTCTACTACGTATAGTAAGTAGGGGAAGTATTGTATTTCACCCAAAAATTCGATACCGAGATTTCAACGGAAATACATGTTTTGAGACTCCCTGAATCCAAAAAAAAAAGCATTTCTGGAAACATGTCCGTGTGTCTGTACTGCATAACTCAGAAACGAACAGTCGGATAAGAACCAAACTTGGTATTTAGGTTCAGAATCGTCCAGAGATGCGACACGAAGGTTTTCAAGAAAATCCCCCCACCCCAGACTACCCTTTACATGGAACGTTTTACGAAAATTTTAATTTTATCAAAAATGGCTAACGATTTTGATTAAAAACCATATGTTTAAGATATTGTCATGAGAAATGAAATGTACATCTCGAATTTTCTGGAAATGTCCCCAAAAGTATTCATTGTGAACGACTTTTGCATAACTGGTAAACCATGAGATAGACAAAATTTTACTACACAAAAAATGTAGATCGCGTTAAATTACACAATTTGTCGTATACATTTCTTTTGTTGAGTGAACCGTTTTCGAGATATTGCTTGTTATTCCCTTAAATTTTCCAATACTTATACTTTTTCTTAAATTCATTATTCATTTTTTTTATGTCCTGGACATGCAAAGAGAATGGAATGCGCCACATAGCAACCAGCGTTAAAATATTTGACTATCGCTTAAAACCTACCATATTCCCCTTGCATCTACAAGAAAATTGCCAATAAGATTGACATCTCCATATCTCGATTAACATGAAGCATATGGAGAATAAGCGTTTGTAAAAATAGTTTGTACAAGAGTAGAGAAAGTCATGTGAGTGTAACACATCAGATTTTTATTTAGATGAACGAACAAGAGGTGAACTTTAATATTATTTCGAATTATGTTAAATGCATATTTATTACCTTATACTGCGAAAATGACCTATTTCAATTTTGTTCAATAATTGAAAACTGTAAACTCTCAGTGGTTTCTGAAAAGATAGATATCTATGGATACAATTAATAATTGTCCATCTGCATATAGTATGAAATTATTGGCAAAGCAGGAACGGCAGTGTCTGTGAAATGAGATTGCATCCTAAGCATTAAATAATGCTCTAATTAAAGAGCATACTAGAGTATCAACTAGTTAGTATCAAATTGTTTTAACTTGTGTGATGAATGTATTTTTTTCGCGGCTTAAGAGTGTAACTACAACGAAATTAATTTCTAACTATCATTTCGTTTTTAGTTTTCTAATAAGCACAAATTTGTGTACACGTAATTGGGAGTTGCAAGAACCATTAAAATAACTAGGTGGGTGGATTTATATTATATAAAAAACCAAACCCTGAAAGCTATATAGTAGCTTATACTCAATAAATTATTGAACAGAAATTAATTTAGTAAAGCCAATTTTAAGATGTTAGCTTTAGTCATATTTGATTTTCCTTTTCTAAAAGCTAAGACTTTTTCACTTCTACAGCAATATTTGAACCTGGAATTAATAAACACCGAGTGACCACTATCAATCTGATCTGTTGTGCAGCACCAAGAAGGTTATTTGCTTGTTTTTACGAGACCCTATAATAATGGCGATTTTAACTGGTATCCGACTGATCTTGCAAATATTCAAAAATTATTAGTGGTTCCATGATGGTTATAAGGCAACATGCCTTCATAGTAGTGGCCTGAAATTTAATTACCCAAAACTGATCACAATTCTAACAAAATGGCCAACACTAGTGATGACAAAAAAAAGTTGACCGATATCAACCAGAAGAATGACGAATTGTACAGAACATTTAACGTATCGCGTAACTGATTTACAGATAAACTGAATGAAATTCTCAAGTGTTCAAATTGCAGTGAGATATGGACTTTTACTGACATCAGTTTCCATTCACGGGGTTAAGTAAATATGTTCAAAATTTCATATTGCAACTATGGAAGATGATGTTGGAATATAGGTAAATACTACCATCTATATAGAGATGTGGTGTGCCGTAGAGCGACGCTGCTGAGTGAAAGAAAGCACTAGAAAAATGTTGGTTGCCGAGCGAGCACGCTGGCATACCGTATAATGGTCTTTTATGTTTACCAGCGACTGAATAAATGTTTCTTAATCGACGTACCTCTAAAGGGTATAGTTATTCTCTATTTTGACATGGTAGCGGAGATGGGTGGCTTTTCGTTTTTTTTTCCTACTTATTTCCACATGGGCTTTTGGGTGCCTTGGGGATAGCAAAACACGTGCAAGTGTTAAATAGTCGCTATTCGAGAAAGTGCCAAGCAAAAGTTAAACTGTTGATAAGTTATTGCAAGAAAAATAACTCCGTTATTTTAAAATGGTGTAATAATTTTGAAGATCATAAGGAAAGGAAAAGTAGCCAAAATTCGTTTTCGACGGCAATGACTATGAGTGCTGGAAAGAAAGAATCACAATGATTTTAAAGCTAAAGAAATGTGAAGCAACGAGAGAAAAGGTGACGACAGATGAAGAGCCCCGATTGGACAGAAAAAAATTTGAAAGCTGTCATATATAGTAATATTTTGAATGATCGGCTACAGTTCTTAAAAGACAAAGAGATGGCGTATGAAATTATGAAAAAGCTCGACGAAATGTATTTAATGTATCTGAAGGAACCTACTGCACAGAAAATATGCATAAGAAACAAATTGTAAAAATTCGAAGTTGGACTTAAACGATTCAAGTACCGCTTTTTACGGAGTTTGAAAAGTTAGTTAATGATTTGAAAAGTGCAGGTGCAAATGTTAGTGAAAAGGATAAATTAAGTTATCTGATTAAAATGCATCCAAGTTCGTTAAGTTACGTCGGTGACTTAATTGATGTAATATGTGAAAAGTAAAATAAAAATGTTGAATTAAAAGAAAATAAACGAAGCAAATAGAGTTCGAGTGCACTTAAGACTGAAAGAAAAGAGGATAAAGCGTGCTTTAAGTGGGCAAGATTGGACATTTTAAAGCGCAATGTACGAGCACGAGGCCAAACAAAACTTTGCTTAAGTCCAGGGGAGGCGCGTAGCAACATTATAACATTGTGGCGCGGAGGAGATGGTCGAGGTTGGAGTCAACATCAAGGTGGCTGTTGGCAGCAAAAACAAGGACAGGTACAGCGAAACGATGATATTGATAAATATTTTTATAAATTTGTGGAACTTAAAGAACCAGTAAGCGTAAAAATCGAAGATGGCCGTTCCTTAAAGACAACGGAATTGGGAAATATCTTACACAAGTTTAATGTTTCTGGTCAAAATAAAGTAAATAAAATTTTTCTTTGTGTCATATAGATAGAAGTTTAATAAGTTATAGAAGAGCAACTTAAGTTAATAAAATTGTTTCGGTAGGAATGTTTCAAAAGTTTATGATCCAAATAGAGATTTAGAATTTCGTAACCGATGGTAAATTGCCCGAAAAAGAAAATTACATGACACGGGGGCATGCAAATTTTATTTGAAAATATGTGATAAATGCTTGGTTTGCATTAAGAGTTTGTGTTGATTATATTTTAAACTGCGGGATATGCTCGGAAAATTTGCCATTTAAAAATGAAAGAACAAGAGCAAAGGAAATATTAGATAGTACATATTCATTTGAATGGACCACATAAAACTACCGGCTTAAACAGGGGAAAATATTTAACCTTTATTGATGATTACAGTAAAGTAGCTTAATTTATCTTATAAATTCAAAGAGTCAAGTATATAATTGTTTTGTTGACTATGCAAATTTCATTTAATGTGAGACAGCAAAAATAGTATATCTATTGAACCTTGTCTACGTCAACATGAATGGTCCAGCAGAAAAATACAACCTACATTATGGGTATGTCTAGATGCTTATTGGCAGAGGCTAAAGTAGACAATAGGTTCTAGCCCAAAATAGTTAAAACAGTAGCTTATTTAAAGAATATAATTGTTGCTAATGCAGTAGTAAACAACAAAACCCCATATGAAATGTTTACAAAAAGAATCTATTATAGAAACATTTGAGAATTTATGGAAGTAGAGTATTTGCAGAGTGCCTGAACAGAAGAGATAATAGGTGTTTTGTTAGGGTATGAAAATGTTGGTTTGATAGTTTTAATTAACATTAGATGACGCAAGACATGTATATATAATTGAAGATGGTACAAATTATATAGGCTTTAAAGATGAGTCAAGAGGTGCTCACGATAAAAAGGAAAGTCAAAATGAAAATAAACACGATAATAGTGTAGAGAATTTAAATGATGAAAATGAAGAATTAGGGTTGAGAAGATCAGGCAAAAACGGAAGCCTTGCAGGTTATTTTGTATATAATGCTGTTTATTTATGTTGCTGCTGAAAATGCTATTTCTTATAATGATTCTGAAAAGTGGAGTAATGCAATGGATAAAGAAATGAGTTTAAATAAAAATGGATGTTCGTAAATGAACCAAATACCAAAACGATTTTAGATGTAAAATGGGTCTATACAAAGAAATACTCATATCTATAAAGCTGGATTAGTAGTAAGATATGAAATGAATGATTTAATTGATATTTACTCTCCAGTGGCAAGAATGCTAACTTTAAAATTTCAATGATATACTGTTGTCAAAATGGTTTAATTATTGAACAAATTTTGAATGGTAAAGTTAAATCAGAAGTTTATGTAAAACAGCCACAAGGATAGTATAGATATAGTACTAACATTGAACAAAGCATTATATTGAAAGTCCGAGAGCTTGGGATGAACACTTTGATACTTATTTGAGAAGTTTAGGCTTTAGCAGAAGTGAAAATGATTGTTTACATATATATTAAATGACAAGGAGAACAAAAATAATGTTTATCTAATTCTATTTGTAGATGATCTACTTATATGTTGCAAAGATGATACAAAGTTCAATTTTGTTAAAAATAAAGACTTCAAATTAAAGATACGGGTAAAATAGAAACCTATTTAGGATTAATACTAATCATGATTGTATTCAAGGCAAAATGACCCCAGATCAAAGGGATTATATCTTGTCATTAGAAAAGAAGTGTTATTGTAAATTCTAATGTGTATGCTACTCCGGTGGAACATTACTTGAAGTTACAACCTGTGCAATCTGCAAGTGATGAAATTAAATATAGAAATTTAATTGGAGCTCTTTTGTCTATCAGTTCAGGAACAAGACCTGATACAAGTTTCAGTAAGTTATTTGAATAGATTTCAGAATTGCTATAGTAGTAGTCGTCATAAGTATGCTTTGAGAGTTTTAAAATACTTAGTCTTAACCAAAGACAAAGTTAACTTTTAATAAGAAACAAATGCTGAAATCTATATTGCTATGTACACACTGATTGGACAGGGGATATTATTAATAGAAAATCAACAACTGGTTATGAATTTAAATTGAGTGGAAATGTAATTCTTGCAAATCAAATAAACACAACTGTGTAACAAAATCCTTCACATTAGCTGTATAGCATTATCTGAGTGTGTGAGTGAATTAAAGATTGTAAAAGATATTTTGCTCCATTTTAATATAGAAATTTTTGATTCTATTAAAATTTATGAAGATAATTCTAGTGCGATAGATAAGAAATCAAAAGTATATAGAATCTTATTACCACTTTGTAAATAAAAGTTGTATTAATAGTGAAATTGATATTGTAAAAGTGAATTCTTAAGAAAACATTGTGGATATTTTTACTAAGTCTTTAAGACACAACAAATTTGAAATATGTTAAATGTAAAGCAATTGATAATAGTAAATCTTTAACTGTAATATGGATTTAGAGGCGTTTTGGAATATAGGTAAATTAATTTTACAGAGAAACTAGTGACATGTATAGAGATGTAAAGGTGTGCAGTAGAGCGCCACTGTGCAAGAGCAAGCACACTGTCATATCTTGTAATGGTCTTTTATAACGTTTACCAGTAATTGTGAACAAATGTCTAATAATGTGAATTTGTGTTTCTTAATCAATACGCAACCTGACAGGATATAATTATTCTCTCTTCTGACACATGTCTTTTAAGACTATTTTAAAATCAAGTAATAGTATTCCATCATACAACACCACCTACCAAGCATGTCATATTATTTTCTGCATTCTTACAGGTGGCTCTGATGCCATACCTTCTTCTCCAAGCAGCATGTTTCCTTGAACACTTACCTGAATTTGAGGGGGGGGGGAATTGAACAATGACTAATTTTGCAGGGTTGTATAAGATACTAAGTTCTAAATCTTTGGAGGGAAGCTAAAAAAAAAGAAGAAAAAAAGAAGAGGCGGTATTGGATGTTTATATATGAGTATTATGAACTCCTGTTACCATTTGCTACATATATCTTAATATTCATTCCAAACTGCTATGGAATTGAAGCTTTATATCTGTTCTTTTTACTTTGTAATGTTGTGACAAACTAATAAACCTAAAACAAAAGTTTTGCATAAATTGTGTGCTTCAATGAGATACATTGTAGAGTAAGATTCTGTGTATCTTGTACAGTTTACTAGTCATGCAAAAGCCATTCTGAATGTGGAGTACTTGAGAGCCAATTGCCAGAAAATTCAACATATGCATTGGATTTGTCACTAGAATATGATACACATGTTATTTTATTCCATCTTTGAGAAAATAATTTTTTGGGAAAGAAAATATTCCATATAAAGGTAGTTTGGGATGCAAGAATTTCCTTGAAAATCTTCCTATCACATCCTTGGAAGATGAACTTGAATACAAGTTAAAAAGGAGTTATACTGTTCCCACAAAAGTTTTTTATTCTAAAAAGATGCTCTTCTTATATTAAGGGAGTCTCAAAACATGCATTTCCTGTAAAATCTTGGTATCAAACTTTTGGGTGAAATACGATACTTCCTCTGATTACCATAGGTTAGTAGTAGAGTAAAAACTATTGAGTAATTATGAAACTTCAACATAATAAAAAGGATTATCTCAGAAATGGTTAAAGCTACAAAACTATTTCACATATGTAAGTTGCATGCTTCAGCGATACCTACGTTGTATCTGCACTATGGTTTTGTCTATTTATTATAGTTTGCTTATACAAAATACAAATTCATTGCAAATGAACATGGACTTCACAGAATATTCAAGACAGATACATTTTATTGGTCACATTAATATAACAGGTTTTCTAAACATGTATTCTATTTTTTTTAAATTGTATTTGCTTAGGGTCGCTTAACATTATCACATCGCAGGCATTTACATTATATAGGGCAGAGGGTTTTAATGTTATACAATTTCAAATTAGATTATAAAGATAACATTTTGTAAGATGTATTAACATCCTTGTCACTGTATGTTTATTGTTGAGAGCATTTGGTAGGTTGCTTATGTCGCTCTCTCCATTTGATGTGCTTCATGAAATGTTCTACACTGAGGCATATGTTGCAGCTGTCAAGGTTTTGCATTTAATGAGCCTCAAAACATGAGGTTCTAATTAAATCTCAACATCTACTTATTAGATGGAATAAAATGTTTTCCTCCAGTTCCTTCTTTACCTTCTCTAGCACCTTCCTAGTAGGTACTACCTGTCTCTGATGAAAGAGTGCAGTTTTCAGGTGAGGTCGCTCATGTGCTTGGTTTACACAGGAGGGATGGCTGGACGAGAGTACAGTACAATCTGACCAGTAAAACATCAACACAATGTATGCAATGGAATAATTAGACCTTCACATTTATCTTCTTTACAATACTGTAGCACATTCAATATTGTTTTTCCAATTTGTGAGCATTCGAATTCGCATGGAGCTGTTTGCATTTTGACTTGCTGCATTTCCTTATTGCAGACCTGAACTTCCTATGCACCAAGAAGGTGATGGAATATGGTCTCTCTGTTATGTTACTGTATGAGGTTCCTCTGCCTCCCTCTGCACTTATTCCTCAGCTAGTAGGTGCTAGAGAACGTAAAAGATCAAACCCATAAAGCAATATTTAATTTTGTTACACGCATGTCAAGATGATAGCCTACTTATGCTAGGAGCAAGCTGCTCAGTGGATTTAAACAACACACCATGAGATGAGTGATAGTTTATAAAAATATTCTGAGTTCCTCAATGCAATCAGTGTCTCTGATATGCTCACAGTCAAAATCACAAGTCTTTGAAAAACAACCATTTCAAGGAAGTGATGCTAGTTACTGACAGTACAAAGAAAAGCTTTACAAACAGACATGTACCTCATTTATTGGTTAAGGTGACCATAATACCTAATATTCATGCCAGAAAACAGACTCCCTCTCTCTCAAAAAGATAAAGATTAACCTAATATACAGCATGTGCAACTCACCACATTTCTATTGTAGCAACAGCAACATTGTATATGTATGAAGTTATACAAGGAAGTGTACACTGAACCAAATACCTCTGAACTTTACTTGCAAATGTCAAATCAAATTCCTATGCAAAGGTACACTTCACGCAATACTGAAGTGATGAATGATCACCTATAACAGTTTCAAGGTCAGTCATGTGAGAGTATTGTTACAAGGCAACTGAAAGATCAATTAAAGATAATAATGAATTGTGTTTGATAAACATGTGCTGTTGTTACAAACAGGACATACCCTGGGCGGGATATATAATGCACAGATCATTGTTAAACAAAAAGGACCTATCTTGGATGGGATATATAAGGTGCAGAACTGAGTTAAACAAAAAGCAAATATGCACAGGACAATGCTAAATGAAAATGATATCATCCTGGGTGGGATATCATCTTGAGTTCCGTGTACTTAATTTTAAAACATGTCAGGACATTATTTTCCTGGGGCTGCCATGAACAATTCACCTAAACCTATGTTGTTGATTTACAAAACCATGTGTAATCAAGATTTCTCTCCTGCTTTAATTAACTGAACTGATTAGGTTTTATCAAGAGGCCTAAATGACATGACAGTCAATACATCCATCATATATATTAATGCCGAGGTCTTTCATTCCTTATGCTTTTGTTGGAAAAATGTTCACCAACAAATCACAAAATGTAATAAAACACGCACGCACGCACACACACAGGCAGTATTTTATATTGTATTTATTGTGCTAAGAGTTTTACAATTTGATTGTCTACTGCACTTTGACCCTGGTCACTCATTCAGTAGACAATCACTACAGTTTATTTACATTTTACAATTTCCCGTCAATGCATTCTGTAGACAATCACTACAGATTATTTAATTTTACAATTTCTTGTCAATAAATTATCTTGCTTTTTTTTTCAGTTCTTTTTTCATGTCCCATTTCCACTTGTTTTTCACTTTTCATTTATTGATTACTTAACCATCACATATTCACTATAGTTTTCCATTCAAGGTAAGATGCGCTACATCTTACTTTTCGCTGTCCAAAGCCATTTATTTTTTACTATACACAAATACTGTCCAATGCTCTTAGCATCCTTGCATATCATTTCGATCATAAGTGTATTTCTATCCCCCTTCAACCACTTCTTATTAAAAAATTCTTTTCTCCAATTTTCTGTTCCTTGGCACTTAAATACTGTGTTCAATGTCTTCATTACCACCACATATTGGACAATGGTTCTGAGGAATGCCCTGTCTTAACCCTCTTAGCCTCCATGCTCCGGTTCTTACCCATGCAATTGACTGTCTCTTCTTTATTTACTATGTCTATATATTTTTCCCTACTCCATGAATTTTTCATTGGCCTATACCAAACTAATGAGCTCTTTTCGGCAATCTCACTGAACATGATTTGTATATCTATATCTTCCAGTCTTTTCCTCGCCTTTTTCCAAAAATTTTTTCACATTATTTTCTCTCCTTCTCCACATGTCTAACCCATTTTTCTCCAAAATGTTCCATAAATTACTTACCCATTCATCATTCATTAAGCTATTCTCTTTATATCACAACATTGTGAATGCCAGAGTGATTGTAGTGTAAATTAACATTATTGTATGACAATGATTTGAGATGTTTGTTAACTATACGCATTGTTAGGAAATAAGTTTACATGGCCTCACTGAAACTGACAATAGGAGCGGGTAACACTGAAGCGATGGGGTGAGATGTTTATCAATTAGAAGAGACAAACAAATGACGTCAGGGTAGCGTGCCTTTCTTTAGAAATGGAGGGAATATCTTCCCTAGAGCATATGTGTTTGTAATTTTGATTGGCTGATGAAATAGACGGTAATGTTGGCATGCTTTAGAAACCAATAGCAGCTCTATTATAATGTTTAGGCATATCGGGGTGAGGGAGTATAAATTCTGGAGCCAAAGACAAGTATCGCGCAGTTCTACAGAACCATTCACAAGGCAAACGTCGCGCAGTTCTAAGAAATCTCTCCCATGAGTTACACGGAAGCATTCATGAAGTACGCATTACGCAATTCTACAGAATCTCTCGCGTCGTAAAGTTAGTTACAAAATGTGAAATATGCGAATTAATAGTGCGTTACATTCGAAAATATAATAGTTTCAGTCAGGCGTGTATCAAGATTAAATACGTGAAATTAATTGAGTGTGACGGCAATAAAAGTGTAAAAACAAATTCTTTTATCAGTGTTATCTTTTAGTAACAACTCCTTTCCGTTTGCACGCCCTGTTCAAGAGATATTTGCTCGACTGAGTAATAATAGCTAGCCAGAGGACAAAGAACCCAAAATTCAAAATAGTAAAACAATAGGCGCTCAGCAAATAAGATAACACGAACAGGTTACTGCGACAACATAGATATGAAAATATTTTCAGGGTAGACAAGTATAAAATACATCAAAGGGTCTATTTTTTAACGTAGAAAAGCATGTTTTAACTTAAGGAACATAGTTTGTACTACAAGCTTTAGCCTTGCTTGAAAATTCACTTTGCTTCCCATTCCTTTCTGGTACACATTGTGGACTAATGAAAGAATAAACCACAAACTTTTAAGTTCTCTGTCGCTTTCAGTTTTCTATACCATTTGACAAATGCGCTGCTGTTAAACTCTGCCATTTTTATGCTCAAAGCCAAGCCTATTGTTGTCTTGGGTTCTTTGTGAAACATAACTGTTCTCAGGTAGACAAATTTAATGTAACTATTCTACTTTCTACAATGGTGACTTGTCTCAGAGCTGTGTGAAACATAGCACTTTACTGAACTACACACATTTCATGTAAACATCCTACTTTCTCAATTCTCACAAACAAGTGACCTGCATCTGCCTCAGATAGAGTGGTTCTACCTCAACATCCTATAAAGTAAGAGAAGCATCATGAGCAATAAGCAGCTTAATGACAGGAAGATGTTTTTTAGAAAAAGCTAGGTGCAGCGGAGTGTCATCTTCATCATTCTTAACATTAATGTCTGCACCCTTCTCCAGAAGATACTCACATATTGCTGTATGTCCTTGATGTGCTGCATAATGTAGAGGAGCACATTTATCACAGCCAATTATTGCAACAGAAGCACCACGAGCAATTAACAGCTCCACAACATGAAAATGTCCTTCAAAACAAGCCAGGTGCAGGGGAGTGTTATCCTCACCATTCTTAACATCAACTTCTGCACCCTTGTCCAGAAGATACTCACATATTGCTGTATGTCCTTCCTCTGCTGCATAATGTAGAGGAGCACATTTATCAGAGCCAATTATTGCAACAGAAGCACCACGAGCAATTAACAGCTCCACAACAGGAAGATGTCCATTAGAACAAGCCTGGTGCAGCGGAGTGTCATCTTCATCATTCTTAACATTAATGTCTGCACCCTTGTCCAGAAGATACTCACATATTGCTGTATGTCCTTCCTGTGCTGCATAATGTAGAGGAGCACATTTACCAGAGCCACCTACAGAAGCAACAGAAGCACCACGAGCAATTAACAGCTCCACAACAGGAAGATGTCCATAATAACAAGCCAGGTGCAGTGGAGTGTCATCTTCATCATTCTTAACATTAATGTCCGCACCCTTGTTCAGAAGATATTCACATATTGCTGTATGTCCTTGCCTTGCTGCATAATGTAGAGGAGCACATTTATCAGAGCCAATTATTGCAACAGAAGCACCATGAGCAAATAACAGCTCCACAACAGGAAGATGTCCATAATAACATGCCAGGTGCAGGGGAGTGTCATCCTTACCATTCTTAACATTAATGTCTGCACCCTTGTCCAGAAGATACTCACATATTGCTGTATGTCCTTGCAGTGCTGCAAAATGTAAAGGAGCAGATTTACCAGAGCCACCTACAGACGCAACAGAAGCACCACGAGCAATTAACAGCTCCACAACAGGAAGATGTCCAAAATAACAAGCCAGGTGCAGGGGAGTGTCATCTTCATCATTCTTAACATTAATGTCCGCACCCTTGTCCAGAAGATACTCACATATTGCTGTATGTCCTTGCCCTGCTGCATAATGTAGAGGAGCACATTTACCAGAGCCACCTACAGAAGCAACAGAAGCACCACGAGCAATTAACAGCTCCACAACAGGAAGATGTCCATTATAACAAGCCAGGTGCAGGGGAGTGTCATCCTTACCATTCTTAACATTAATGTCCGCACCCTTGTTCAGAAGATATTCACATATTGCTGCATGGCCATGTGCTGCGTAATGTAGAGGAGTATTGCCTGTACGATCTACAACATTAACATTTGCTCCCTTCTCCAGAAGATGTTCACAAACCGTAACATGGCCATGTTGTGCTGCGTAATGTAGAGGAGTATTGCCTTTATCATCTACCACATTCACATCTACTCCTGAGGCTATGATAGACTTCACTTCTGCTTCATTTCCATTTCTTGAGAGCGTAAACATCTGTTCGACTCTTGCAGTAACATTTTGTGCGCCATGTATGTTTGTTACGTATGCTTGCAGCTGCAACACAACAAAATACACAATCACTAATAGCAAAGTAACATTAAAATTAATTCCCTATAACAAGATATTTCAGAACAAGCATTTTGGTAAGAAAGTTACTAAATGTATTTCAATCCTGTGTACATTTTGAATTAACACATACAGTTACTGTGGTATCTAAATTTTAAGCAATTTCAACTCTGGCTCAAATAACACAAACTGTGACAAACATAACAAAATGTCAATAAAGTTCTATTTAGGTTATACTTAATGGTGTATAAAACTAGTTTACCATTACTTTACTCAACAAGTTAAGAATACCATCTCATTTTTGACCTCATATCGACTCCCAGACACAAAGCTACTTATCACAATAGAAATACTTCCTCAACTTAAAACTATTTTCTGCCTCATATATTCAAAGAATATCAAGAACATATTTTTGTATGCATATGTTCATAGAAGGTTACCTCTCAGGTTTGAGTCATCACAAGGGCTTACATAAACATTACTGCGTAGTTTTTTGCTTGGACTTCAATAGTTGCATTGCACCATTTTCACAAATGGTTAAAATTCTGAGTTTTGTAATTATGGTATAATCTGAGTTTCCTTCTTAGCCACAAGCAATATGTATTAATTAGGTGTATCTGACCTTAACATTGCAGTTGTAGCAATGAGATTAAAAACCAGTTATTTTGCAGTAGAAAAATGTGCATTTGACAGGTGGGACCATTGTATTAAAGCACTGTGGATAGGATTTTCTTTAAAAATGGATTACCAACAACAAATACAGTTTTATCAAGATTAAGAGTTACTTAATTTAACAGATCAACTCTATACACGCTAATAGTGTTTTCAAAAAGTGACTTCACAAATACACAAGTTTATGTGGCTGTTTAAAAAGATGTAAATCTCAGTGTGCAACATGTTTGTACTTATCATCGGTAGCTATGCCCTTAAGCTTGCCGACAAAGGACCAGCAGGATGATGATATTACAGAATCATACTCCACATAGAAGTGATTGCTCCATTGTTAAACACTGTCAATTGAATACTTTACATGTTTCTATGTTACATTTCACATGTTGGTCCACTTGCTAGAAAAGGCTTACTTACGGCATGAGCAACTTAGCTAGAGATACAGAGGAACACATCTTAGTATGTTTACATATGGGGTACAGTTACTTTTGATGGGTAGTTCTAATCTTTGACAAACATGGCTGATATGTTGTAACTGGCTGCAACACCATCCACTGGAAAAACTATTATAAATGTTTTTCTTTTCCAAGCCACTTGAGAATGATCTAGCAGCTGTTAATTGGTTACATTCACCTTCCTGTTCCAGAAGACTTCACATTCATTGTGAATGTTCTCATTTGAAAGCAAGTGTTTTAACTTCTTTCCCATTCTGGTTTCTTTCCAGACGATAGTGTACAAGACTTAATGCTTGACCATTGATATAGTATTACATAACCTACTTCACAAATATTTTGTGCTAAATTTCATATTCTTATTTAAACTGACTGGCTATTTCTATCAAGGACCATATTAAATACCATCTTCTAAGAAGTGATATAAATACATTTGGCATTCATTGACTATTTGAATCTACAGAACGCACGTTAAAGTTTGGTTTCCCAATGTAACTTCTCCAAACTGATCTGTTGTGGTTTTAATTACCCTCTGCCACATGATACACCTACATTAATCCATCAATTTGCGGCAGTTTTAAAGGGACTTCCAGTTCCATCCAAGCTTAAGAAACACACACATTTCAAAAGAAATCCACTATGAAGTGTCTGATGCTATTTCATCTATGGAATACTAGCTATACACATTTAAAAAAGTGACTTATATAAAACATTTCTTTTTCTATTCTTGAAATGAGCTACTCTTTTTAATATCAAATTAAGATGCACATTAGAGAGGTTTAATTCCATATTACAAGATGTGCAATCTGTTGTGGGCCAATGTTCAGTTGTATTGCTGCTATTTGCGTAACTTTGTGCTAGTCACTGATATCTCGCCCCAAATGAGATTTAAAATTTGACCTCTTGAATGCGAGACAAACATGTTACCCCTGTGCCATGAACGTGAAGAGTGAGGGAGAGAGGACAAATACCTGTTCCCAGAAATGGACAATTTAAAGCACAATATTTCACACAAGATTAGTGATACTGACAAGAGTAACATGGAATATTTTGGGCTGCGCCTTCAGCAGGACCAAGCCTGTTATATTTTCTATACAAGTAAATAATCTCTCAAACATTACATTTGAGGTATAACAAAATGTGCTTAGCATCTCTCATTTTGAGAAGTGTTGGTAACTTTAGTTCTTTACTGTAATACTATTAATATTAATGTATACAATTTCCTCTTACATCATACCATGAAATAAAAATATGAATGGTTTCATTCACTTGAACTTGCCTGCGCATTCCGTTATTTGTATCTTTCTTTTCTTTGTTTGTAGAGTCTTTGAATACATGAAACTTCCTATGTACAACATGATCTGGTACAACTTGAATCACATGACATTGTAATTATAGTCTCCAAGTACTTAACCATAGTTGCATCTGATAAGTACTTGGTCACAACATTTATAGTTTTGGAAATGTCCTATGGCTACTTGAAAACAATATTCAGCTCACAATATTTATAGCTTTGGAAATGTCATAGTGGCCACAATGTGGGATCCACATATCGGGAAGTGTCAGGGAAGACTGCAGATTAGATGGGCAGCCATGTCCGTGAAATTGGCATGCTAAGAGTGGTCAAGAAAGGCAATAGACAAAACTCAGTGGCAAGAACTAGAACATAAGTCTATCACAATCTCAAACTGATTGAAATGTTAGAGTTAAACAGGACCAAAGTGACATCAGTCAATGAGTATTACAGTGTAGAGTTAATAGGACATAAATTCTAGAGATAAGCAGATTGACAGAATGTTACCTCGCTTGGAATGGCTCACCAACGAGGAATAATGAGCCACCTCTTCTAAAAGAAGTGTGGGACAGTGTGGCTAAATTTGTTCAGTCATATTATAGCTAGCACTGAAATAAGACCCATCAGCTGAGCTATGTATTTAACAATAAGGGAGCAAAGACCAAAACTGGAAGAAGATTTCAGTAAATGTGACATGTCCGGAGGTTTCATACCTGCACTTATATTGGCAGATAAACACACTAATTGAAATCTGTTAATTTATCTGATAGTTACATTGAAAATGCATACCATGAGTTCTGCATATTCACAATCTGAGAGAATATTCTCTATATTAGCTAACAGAAATATCTAGTGGGGTGGAACAGTGATCTGGTAGACAGAGATAAAACAAAGACAATTATTGTATTGGGTTTATGACCTAAAACTTCAAATGAAAAAGTTGGCCATTTTATACGCACCATCTTTCAAGAAAGTAAATGGATGAACATCAAACCTGTGTAGTACTTCTAAGGAAGGTGAGAAATCAGTCATGGTAGAAACCAAATTAACTGCTTCCTCACTGAAGCTTTGTGTACTTATTTCACATGTATGCCTGAATATATATACACATACTATGTGATCAAAAGTACCCGGACACCCCACAAACATACGTTCTTCATCTCAGGTGCATTGTGCTGCCGCCTACTGCCTGGTACTCATTACCCGCGACCTCGGTAGTCATTAGACATCGTGAAACAGCAGAATGGGATGCTCCATGGAACTCACGGACTTCGAACGTGGTCAGGTGATTGGGTGTCACTTGTGTCAGAAGTCTGTACACAAGATTTCCACACTCCTAAACATCCTTAGGTCCACAGTGTCTGATGTGATAGTGAAGTGGAAATGTGAAGGGACATGTACAGCACAAAAGCATACAGGCTGACCTCGTCTGTTGACTGACAGAGACCGCCAACATTTGAAGAGGGTTGTAAAGAGTAATAGGCAGACATCTATCTAGACCATCACACATGAATTCCAAATTGCATCAGGATCCACTCCAAGTACTATGACAATTAGGCATGAGGTGAGAAACCTTGGATTCCATGGTCGAGCGACTGCTCACAAGCCACACATCATGCAGGAAAATGCCAAACGACACCTCGCTTGGTGTATGGAGTGTCAACATTACACAACTGAACAGTGGCAAAAAGTTGTGTCAAGTGACAAATCACGGTACACAATGTGGTGATCTGATGGCAGGGTGTGGGTATGACGAATGCCCGGTGAACGTCATCTGCCAGCGTGTGTAGTGCCAACAGTGAAACTCGGAGGTGGTGGTGTTATGGTGTGGTCGTGTTTTTCCTGTTGTTTTGCATGGCACGAATACAACTCAGACCTACATTGATATTTTAAGTATCTTCTTGCTTCCCACTGTTGAAGAGCAATTAAGGGATGGCGATTGCATCTTTCAACACGATCGAGCACCTGTTCATACTGCATGGGCTGTGGCAGAGTGGTTACACGAAAATAACATCCCTGTAATGGACTGGCCTGCACAGAGTCCTGACTTGAATCCTATAGACACCTTTGGGATGTTTTGGAACGCCGACTTCGTGCCAGGCCTCACCAACCTACAATGATACCTTCCTCAGTTCCGCACTCCATGAAGAATGGGCTGCTATTCCACAAGAAACCTTCCAGCACCTGATTGAAAGTATGCCTGCGAGAGTGAACACTGTCATCAATGGTTAAGGGTGGACCAACACCATATTGACTTCCAGCATTACCAATGAAGGGTGTCACGAACTTGTACGTCATTTTCGCCAGGTGTCCAGATACTTTTGATCATGTAATGTATGTATGTATGTATGTATGTATGTATGTATGTATGTATGTATGTATGTATAATAGAACCATTCGTAATGATGAACAGCGACTTTCATTTCTTTTATCTATCGATCCATCTGTTTTCTATGAATATATTTATATTTGAATATTACTTCTAGTTCTTTTGCTCATGAAGTGAACTTCTAAGCTCTTTTTGTTTTTCATTAATTGACTGGCATTTATAGATTAAAAATTGTTTATTTTTTGTTTTTGTGACTCTTACCATTAACAAATAACATTCAATGGTTACATCCCTAGAAATAATTCAAATCATGTAATGTCTATTCATAAAAAGCATCATTGAAACATTAACATGAAAAAATTGAAGTAAACAAATGAGTTGTCTTAGGAATCCAAGTTAAAATCTTGATGTAATCAATCTAACATAAATATCACAGTTCTGGATCTTCCAATTGGGTTAATTGCAGCTAACTTACCTTTTAGTTTCTTTTGGTACTTGTCATATAGGCCCCAAATTGTTAGCCTTTATTACAATAAAACGATTTGGTTTGCTTATAATTCAAACACAATATTTATTGCATTTAAGGAAGAAACCCATGTATCACATTTTTTTACCTTCTGAACAGCTGGATCTACAGCGCTGGGTACTATTTGACCCCCCTCCTCTTCATGTTTCTTCAACTTTTCCTCCAATTCTTGATATTTCTTTTCAAGATCAGACCTCTCTTTTTCATACTTCTTTTCAAGATCAGATTTCTCTTTAAGGTGCATTGTCTTCAGCTTTTTATAACGCTTCTCTTCAGACAACTTTTGCTGAAGACTACTATTTTCTTTCTGAAATTCTGGGTTCTTCAACACCAAGTCTCTCCTATTGCTTGTTTCATCAGCCAATTTTTGCATGAGCTCTCCGACTTTTCCCTGAAGATCAATATTCATCTCTACTTCCATTTCATCACACTGTTTTCCTGTTGGCCCCCTATCTGGTTGATCAGCCATGTTGCAGAAGGTGATGTATGCACCTGCAAGCAAACAATGTTACTTTAGTGGTAAACCATGATCACTCCTCAGAACCAGGAACTGCACACAGCTCACGAGGAATAATGTTGATGAGATGGATTAACTGAGTTACATTAAACCGAGGAGTTTTTTTCTTTGTGTAATAGTTACTGTGCTGGCATCTTAAAATGCCAAGACCACAGTTAAAACACAGCAGAGAACAATATATTCAGTGTAAAAGCCTTAGCAGGATTTCCTTCTGAAGGGAACATATAATGCTTGCTCTATAAACATGTGGATTTTTCTACCCACTCAACAAACTATACTTAAAAAAGGTTATTGTTCTACTTCATGTTAGTAGAGATCTGCATTTGCAGAAATGCTTTTATTACAGTGTTATAGCACCAAGAGCGATACAATAAGGTGAAGGAATAGTATGTGTTAAAAATGGGTCACTATGTGATTATTTTCAAATTTACTGCTCTTTGCTCGATGGAAAAAAAAAGTACAATAGAACTTGAAAAAAAGGATTTGACATAAAGGATTAACAAAGGATATCTCGGAGATGGTTAAGGTCACTAAAAATGTATTTGACAAAATGTTTTATAGAGATATATAGTTTTGTGTTTATCTCTTGGTTTACTAGTTATACAAAACTACACAAAATTCCTTTGGAAGGAACTGTTCTCAAAGGCTATCTACAACAGTCAGTTCAAATCCATGTTTTATTTGTCAAAGGAGTATCCTAATAAATGTATTGTAATCAAAATCATTAGAGCTAGTTTTTAGAATATGAAAATATTTTCTTTTGGTACATAGCTTGGGGTGGGAATTTTTTTTAAAATACTTGGAGTCACATTCTTGGTAGATTTCGAACTTAAAATTCAAAGTTTATTATTCATACTACATTTTGTCTTTAATTACAGGGTGGCCCTTACATTTATGATGCTCGATGGACTGCAGTGTTTCAAATACTCTACGATGGAATCTCTCTGTAGCCCGAGAGTGAGGTTAATGGTCAATACTTAGTGTATGCCATATGGAATGGCAGTTCAGTTGCCTCTGGAGCAGCGTGTGGGTTATATTCTGCAACAAACAATTATACAGAGGTGAAACTGAGTATGGCAGTCACGTTTGGAGGTAACGGACCACCTGTGCTGACAATCTCAAGAGTAAACAGGAAATCTGATGCCAGTGGTAGTGTTTTGCAAGTGAGGGGAGGAGGTAGACCGTGGGGTGCACATAACGAGGTTAGTTCAGCTCATATGTTAAATGCCCTTACCTTGCCCCCTGGGAAGCCAAACTCACAAAGGTGTGTATTAAGAGAGTTGAACATTTCACACATGACTCTGCAGAGAATAATGTACGACCTGAAATTAAAGCCATATCATCCTCATTTGATAAATGCTCCAAATGACAAGGATGCAGATAAATGTTTATATACCTGTGGCTGGGAAAAATGTTGCAGAAAAATCAAGGTTTGGAAGAAGACACAATTTGGACAGATGAAGCCAAGTTTCACATTTTGGGTAATGTTAACCAACACACCTGCATCTGCTGGTGGCAAGAAAACCCCAATAAAACCATGAGTATTAATTACAAAAGTCCTGGTGTCATGGTATGGGCAGTGTCTCTTATGATTGGTTAATTACTCCAGTTTTTTCTAATGATAACACAACTGTAGAAAGTTACCTGCAATTGCTTAGACATTGTGTATGCTTTATTGTATGCAAGACAAGACATTAATTATCTATGTTGGCAGCAAGATGGAGCACCGCCACAATATGCCATATGAATTTCAATGAAACATTCCTGCAACTCTGGATTGGCCAGCATGGATCTGTGGAGTGACCAACTTCACTTTTTCTTATGGGGTCTTTTAAAAGACAAAGTGTATCAATGTCACACACACACATCTGCTGACCAACAAGCAACTATCAGAGAAGAACTCTGCAGCATACCAGTACAGGTCTGTCCAGCTGCTTGTGACACTGTTGCTCTTTGTCTACTGGCATGTATTGATTTCGATGGTGCATCAGTGCAATATGCCATGGAGAAAACTTTCAAAGATTTGAGATTAGTGTGTTCATATTCTATTATGTTGATTAGTTTTTTACTTACTTTACTGCAGTCTGTGAAACATCATATACAAAAATCTGATGTTACACTCACATGACTTTCTCTACTCTTGTACAAACGCTTATTCTCCATATGCCTCATGTTAATTGAGATATCGAGATGTTAATCTTATTGCTAATTTTCTTGTAGATGCAAGGGGAATTGGTAGGCTTTAAGTGAGACTTAATTATTTTAAGAGCTGGTTTGAAAAATGTTTCATGTAAAGGGTAATCTGGGGTGGGGGGATTTTCTTGAAAACCTTTGTGTCGCATCTCTGGAAGATTCTGAACCTAAATACCAAGTTTGGTGTTTATCTGACTTTTCGTTTCTGAATTATGCTGTACACAGACAGACATGTTTCCAAAAATGCTTTTTTTGGATTCAGGGGGCCTCAAAAAACATTTCCGGTGAAATCTTGGTATTGAATTTTTGGGTGGAATACAATACTTCCCCTACTTACTATATGTAGTAGAGAAAGTAAAAATATGGGTCACACTGTATATTATTCAATGAAAGATAGACCTAGTCTAAAAATTATTTTGCTGGATTCAGGGGAGATTAAAACGTACATTTCCAATGACATCTCTCTGTTACATGTTTTGGATCTACTTCCTCTACATATTATAGGCAAGCCCTAGAAAGTATATATATCTTGAGCAAAAGTTGTAGGACATTTAATGCACAGCATGTCTGGCCTCTGGTGACAGATAGCTAATTTACAGAAAACTTCACTATACTTTGTAGCTACAGTAACATCGAAGTCAAGTCTTTTAGTATTAATATATATAAAAAAAAAACTGATGTGTTATGTTCACTTGACTTTCTCTACCCACTGTCATTTATTTTCCTCTCTCTTCTACAAAAAAATGTTACAAAACTTCAATCTGAATTTACTGAAATAAACATTTGTAGAAACAGTTTCACTATACATTCTGTTGTAGGTAAAAGAACGATACTGGAGAGTGAAGCAATAATCAGATTATAAAAAGCGAGCTAATGTATGCTGGCATTAAAGTTTCACTCTTTACATGAGCAAAAGAAACAAAAGAATGTGAATTAGTACTCAAATATACTATTTAAGTATTGGTAAATTCAAGCCAATAGCAATGATGGTCAGAACAGGTTAATGGCAGAAAAACTTGACAAATTATGCATTTTAGTGAGTATATTTTTACTTTCTCTACCATAATAGACAAGGTATTGCATTCCATCCCAAAATTGGATACCATAAAGTCAAAGGAAATAATGTTTTGAGACAGTCTGAGTTAAAAAACAGAGGTCTGTGAACAGCATAACTAAAAATCTGATGTGTTACACTCACATGACTTTCTCTACTCTTGTACAAGTACAAACTATTTTTACGAACTCTTATTCTCCATCTATTTCATATTAATCGAGATAAACATTTGCAGAAACGATCTTTTGACATGCAAAGAGAATTGCAGTTTACACATAGCGACCAGTTCTAAAAATATTTTACTTTTGCTTAAAGCCTACTATGTTCCTCTTGTTTTGTATTTGCTGGAAAATACAGTAGCCTTAAAGTATAGACATATATCTTAATAGCTGGTTGCTATGTGGAGCACCATTCTCTTTGCCACAGATTAATACTCTTTGCATATCCAAGACAAAACACATGAATAAATGAATAACGTATCCCCATTTGAAAAAAGTATAAGTATTGGAAAATTTAAGGGAATAACAAGCAATATCTCGAAAATGGTTCGCTTAACAAAAAAACAAAAACAAAATATATATATATCACATAAATTGTGTATTTTAACGCTATCTACGTTTTTTTGTGTAGTAAAATTGTCTATCTCTTATGGTTTACCAGTTATGCAAAAGTCATTCACAATGAAGAATACTTTTGGAAACATTCCCAGAAAATTCAAGATATACATTTTATTTGCCATAAAAATGTCTTAAACATATGATACTTTAATCAAAATCGTTAAGAGCCATTTTTGAGAAAATTAAAGGGTAATCTGGGGTGGGGAGATTTTCTTGAAAACCTTCGCGTTGCATCTCTGGAAGATAGTGAACCTAAATACCAAGTTTGGTGTTTATCCGACGGTTCCTTTCTGAGTTATGCTGTTCACAGACACACACAAGGACATGTTTCCAAAAATACTATTTTTTATTCAGGAGGCCTCAAAACATGTATTTCCGGTGAAATCTCGGAATCAAATTTTTTAGTGGAATGCAATAATTCCTCTACTTACTACATGTAGTAGAGAAAGTAAAAATGAAGTCAGATAAATATAAAATCTGGTGTTCAAGCTCAATATCTTCCAAAGATGTGTCATGAAGATTCTCAAGAAAAACCCAAACCTGCCCTTTAGATGGGACATTTTCCAAAAAGTTTTATTTTATAAAATATGGCTTTTAATAATTTTGATTAAAATACAATATGTTAACAGATATTTACATAAAAAATACAATGTATATCTTTAATTTTCTGGGAAAGCCTGTGAAGTCCTCTTCATTTGGAAGGAATTTTGCATAATCTTGTATAATTGATAATCGCTAAACCATATACGAAAACATAGTACACAAAAATTGTAGATCTATTTGAAACACATACTTTATTTCAAATACTTTTTTTTTTGTGGCATCAGCCATTTCTGAGATATCAGTTATTAGTGGTTCCAATTGTTCAACACTTAACTCTACTTTTTAAGTCCTATCGATTTTCAATTGTTTCTCACTATGTCATGGAAAGAGTATGGAATTTTAAGGCCAGCATGTATCGTCCGGTTGTAAAATATTTGATTATCGCTATACCCTTTGTATCTATAACAAAATATGCAATGCAGGTTTATTTCAATTAAAATGAAGTAGATATGAAAATAAACTTTCATAAGTATAATTTGTATATCCACTAGTGAGCAATAGAAGATAAGAGAAATTCATGTGAATGAAACACATCAGATTTGTTTTTGGGCTTTGCAGAAAATCCAAGATAAATGTTTTATCAGTCATGCAGATATGTAAAACATAGTTTTTTAAAAACACACACAAACCTTTTGCTGTATATGCTTTTTTTGTGGACTTAAAGACATGTATTTCAGGCGGGTTACAAGTGGTAGAAAAAATATGTTATCAATCTAGAACAGTGTCTTGTATTTTCTGCAGAGGTAGCAACAAAATGTTGTGCTTTGAACCTTATTATTGGACCTCAATTTTGGTGCAATCTTTGATCTCGTATTCCATTCCAAGATCCTGAACCAAAAGACGAGTGTCAACTTTAAAACACACACTCAGTGGTGACTTTCATGAACTTCAGCAGCTGCCATTATCATAAATTAATCTTCAGATGACTAAACAATATCATATCAAAGTGTTTTGATTATCATTATACTATGCAGGAGTGTACTTTTATAGGAGTGGCATTTCAAAATGCAAGTCCACTCGCAGACGTAAATTAATTTGAAGTGGATCCCTACTTCAAATGAAGGACTGCATCAAGCTACAGTGTTGCTTTGATTAAAAATGCAGTCAGTCCAGCAACAAAACTGGTTCAAACTGTAAATAAGTCCAGCTTATTAGGACTGCTAATGCATGTAGGACCTAAAGAAGTCAGTGGTATCAGAGACATGAAACAAGTAACACTGAAAAATATATTAAATGGACAGAAAACCTTCATTCTTTCTAAAATGGATCCCTTATAGAGACTGGATGATATATCAAAAGTTTTTTTCCTGTTAAACGGAGATGTAGCAGCAGATCAGATGCTGTCAGTTGATACCATTAAATTAGAAAAAACTTAACTCTTCTGAAACAAAGCTTTGGTGATCACTGGAAGGAGAGTGAAACCTGAAATTATATGTTGAAGTACTTGAGATAGGAAGTGATGCAACAAGTAATGTAGAAGAGCAAGTGAGAGATTGCTTGCTCTGAAGAAAAGTAAGGGACATATAATACATTCAAATTTCAACATTTTACTGAACTGTCATAATAACAGTCATTGAAACTACTTTTGATGGTGATATTTGTCAGCTCAGTATTGATTAGATTTTCTATTACCCGTCACAAAAACTGGATTTTATACTTTATTTTAAAACGTTTTACTACTTTGTTTAATATTTTTGAGATTTTGTGAGTAAATAATATAGATTGTATTGCTTAGATAATGTTTGAATATAAGCCAAAACAGAACTTTGCAGATGATTTAGGAACAAACTAATTTTGATTCTATTATTATTATTATTTTTAACATAAGGTGTGAAAACAACTTGCTGAATTCTGATGAAATTGTAAAATACAATTTTTCAAAAACTTGAAGACAAGAACTTATATATAAAGAAACAATTTTAGGGTAATTTTTAAATGTTTGAAAATATCCTCCTTAATTACAATTTTATGCATTGCTTAAATAGTGTCTTGAAGAATGGTATAAAACTGTTAAAACAAGTGGCGAGTTTGATTGTATTGCTTAAAAAATTGGTTTGGAATTAATTTCACTGTATCAATTATAAAAGTAATACTTAATAAATCTGATGTGTTAAATTCACGAGACTTTCTCTATGCTCTAGCGCTTATTAGTGGGTAGGTATACAACTTATTCTTACAAAAGTTTATTTTTCCGTCTACTTCATTTTGAGATAAAGCTTACCGGGAATTGTTGAACTGCATATTACATTATAGATACAAAAGGAATAGCGATAGTCAAATGTTTTAGAACTGGATGCAATGCTAGCCATAAAATTCTATACTCTTTCCATGACATCGGAAGTAACAATTGAAAATCAACAGGACTTTAAAAGATTGGCTGATTGAATTCAAACAATCCGAACCATTAATAATGGATATTTCGGAAATGGCTGATGCCACAAAAGTTATTTTAAATAAATTGTTTTTTAAAGAATCTACATTATTTGTGTAGAACATTTTCGCCTATTGCTTAATGTTTACCAGTTATACAAGATTATACAGAATTTCTCCTGAACTTCACTGCCTATTCCCAGAAAATTCAAGATATATATTTCATTTGAATGTAAATATGTTTAATATATGGGGTATTTTAATCAAAATCGTTAAGGGCCATGTTTTTAGAGAATCAAACATTTTGTAAAATGTTCCATGCAAACCAAGTTTGGGGTGGGGGGATTTGCTTGAAAATCTTTGTGTCGCATCTTTGGAAGGTGGTGAACCTAAAATTTATTCTTTAAAGCAATTACAGAACATGTACACATAGTAACTGAAACACTCTTGGGTTTTCAAATTCTTTTACAGACTGATGTATGGTTCAAAATGTCTTTGACAGAGAGTTCCGTTACATTTTTTACAGAATGTTGTGGTCTACCTTAACACCCTTCCATCTGACAATACCTCTTTGGAGAACATTTATCCATAAAGTGGTCTCTTGCATCAAACTTCAAATCAAATTTTAACACACGTGGTGATGAAATTGCCATCCCATCTTCAGATATTGCACTGCCAAACATCATTTCAATTCAAGTAGGTCCAGGGAATACTGTCCATGTATTTCTCTATAGACGGTCCAACCATTTAAAACAACCATGTCTAGTATTCTTGGAAAGAGGGCCCACCATCACTTTTTCCCGCAGATTGAAGTTGCATATTTCCCTGATAGTCCATTCCACCATGTTCTTATTGTAGTGCTTTATGAACACTGTATTTCTGTTCCACCCGCTACTGGTTTTATTTTATCAGAGTTTATTGCAACGGTTACCATTTATTATCACTCCATTTCACAACAAGAATTTCACCTTGAAGGTCAAACGTATAATCATACGATCCCCTTGTTGATTTCTGATATGATTTTGTATCCTGGCGAGGACAAATTCCATCTGTTTACTCTAACAGTTCTAGTAGTATGAAAACCAAGATTTTGAAGGCGAAGCAAAAAAGTTAAGACATCAAATTAAATGTCATGAGGATGAGAGTTGGTAATGCAATATTCAGCACAACTCTGCTACCTAAAGCTAAGTCATTCCTGTCATTGGCTTTACTTCTGGTTGTATCTTTTCTACAGTACACGTAAAATTTGTAGCACTACCCATTAGAATTACATATAGCCCACAGCTTGTAACCAAATGGTATAGTTTTCCCTCGAATGAATTGTTTGAGAGAATTGTGGCCAAATATTTTACAATCATCTCATCTATGGCAACATGATCTGAAAACATACCAAATTGCAGGAAGGAGGCATTTAGCATAGAAATATGTGGCCTCATTCTGAATCCTTTATCTTGTCTTTGATTGTTAGCAAGTGTATTGTTGTTAAAATGGACTTTTAGGTATTGATTTTGAAACACAGCATTTTTCTCTATATTTAATCCCTAAGTTGGCTCTTCTGACCAGTAGTGTCTCTCAGAAGGAAGTCTATGATTCCTGAAAGCAGTAATCTGCTTAAGTAAACTGAACTCATTAGCATCAGAAGAGAAGTTAAAACTGTTTTTATATGAATCTGCATTCCATTTCTTTCTTACTATTACAGAAGTAACAATGTCACAGCTGCCATGACACAAAAGTTTCTGTGTGCTGCTGCAAGGATAACACAAGTGCCTCAGCGGTATATAAATAGATCGCTTTTCAACTAATATTAGTAGTATTACAAATACCAACAGCCACACTTTCTTTGTTTGATGCAATAATAAGAACCTTAGTCA
This sequence comes from Deroplatys truncata, assembly GCA_030765065.1. NCBI lineage: Eukaryota > Metazoa > Arthropoda > Insecta > Mantodea > Mantidae > Deroplatys > Deroplatys truncata. The sequence goes on along the minus strand of CM060984.1, from coordinate 33,032,655 downwards.
ACAAGTTTACTCTATCACAGAAACTTATGTAAGAAATGTTATAAGAACAAAATAATAATGTTCCTTCCCAGGCACAGCAGTCATTTGCACCTTAACATTGTTTATTAATAAGCTTCAAATTATTAAACTTTTTAAAGATGAGAATGTGCTCACAAAATTGGATACCTTTGTTAATGAGTATATATTAAAATTGGCTCTTCAGAATTCATGTGACTTGAGTAACAAAAAAAATTTAAAGCTGCAGTGTTAATGGGTTAAGAACCATATATACAGTGAAATCTTAAAATAACATAACTCAGTATAGCATATACTTCACTTTTACGTATAGATTTTAAATATCCTGCTTAAATCCCATACAATTTAATGCAAGGGACTTTCTTGGACAAAAATGTTATTACATTATATAGAAAATTTCACTTTCACACCACTGTTACTAGCTTATCCATATTTTATACTAATATCATTACATATTCCATATTACAACATTTCTGCATCAATTTCAAACTGTTGTCCGGGAGCAAATTGCACAGTATCTGCCAGGTTAAGTTCTTTGTTCTCTGAAGAATAACTTTAATCTATCAAGAGTGCCAACAAATGCATAGCTACTTTCCGAGGCTGGCAACCTCATATTTTTGTGCAGTCATTAGTTAGACACTTCAGATTCCGATTTCATTTGAATTTAAGGTTTCGTTTACACGAGGTTCCTACTGTTAAACACCGGAAGATAGTTAAAGCTTTTAAAGTCTGTGTTGCATTTTTTTTGCTGATCGTTGACAAAAGAGTTGTCTTTTAACTTCAGCAATGTAATGGGGACGAAGGAAAGGCAACAAACTTCAATAGAACAGAAAGTTGAGCTGACAAAAAAGGTAAAAAATGGAATGATGCATATTGAAGAAGCACATGTGCATAACATCAAACCCACCACTCTTTTGACAATACTTTGTAACAAAGAGAAAATACTTCAGTTCTACAAAAGGTCAATTTGCCTCACCAGAAAGAAGATTCATGTTGGTTATTTCCATCAAGTGGGAGCAGTAGTGGACATGCAGTTCAAAGATGTTGGGGCCAAAGGTGTAACTGTTTCTGGACCAATGCTCTGAGCAAAGGAGTCTGCAATGTTATAGAACGTCATAGATTTCCAAGCAAGCGCTGGTTGGTATTTTCGTTTTTGGGAGAGATTTCCTGGAATACCAAGTGGAGAGACCAGAGATGTCAATGTGGAAACTGCTCAGGAAGGGAAGGAAATGGATTTTAAGGATGTCATCATAAATTACAAGCCAGAAGACATTTTAAACACAGTTGAAACTGCATTTTGTTTATAAAATAAAACATTGGCTTACAAGGGTGAGACATGTACTGTGGTAAGCAATCAAAAAAGAGACTGAAAGCTTTATTCTGTTGCAGTGCCACAGGTACAAGAAGCTGAGCCTTTGATAATAGGGCACTTTGCTAAGCCAAGCAGTTGCATCCCTGCCTATGAAATATATATGGCCAACAGCAACGTATGGATGACAAAAGATCTGTTCACAGACTGGCTCATTGAGGTGGACAGAGATGGGTAGAGATAAGAAAATTATCATAGGCAACTGCTCTGCGCATAAAATTGACTGCAAGTATCAGGCTTGAATTCCTATCTGCTAATTGTACACCAATGTTACAGGCACCAGACCAAGGAATATCCAGAATGTCAAGGTATACTTTTGCAAATGTCTGGTGCAATGCATGCTATCAACATACAACTTAAGATGCCTAACAACGTAAATGTTTTGCAGGGTATCCAGATGGTAGCAGGGGCCTGGTGCAATGTGAATGGTTGGAGAAAACCTGGCATTATGAATTTTCAGAAAGTTACAGAAACAGGTGACACGTAAGTCTCTTGCGAGTTGTGGGAAGAAGTTGCAAAGGAACTGGATCTGCTATCTTGGTTAACCTTTGAAGAATGTCTCTTTAGATACTTAGGCAGAGACAACACATCACCTTACAGAGAAGGAAATAGTAGAGTCTGACTGCAGTAGCCCATCAAGACGGCAGTGATGACAATGAAGAGGAAGAAGTTAAAATTGCAGCTGAAAGTGTGACTTCCATTAATGCAATGAAGCATCTACAACAGTTAAGACGACATGTGGAGAAAACTGACGTGCCAAAAAATAAAGTATAGTGGGCTTGAACAGTTTGTAAAGGAGAACTTGTTGAAACAGTCAAAACAAATCAAAATCGATGACTACTTCAAGACCTGAAAGTGAAGTGGAAACGTCATTTGCTTTGGTGATGTATTTTGTGTAAATATATGGATTGTAGATAGGTGTGTGTGTGTGTATATATATTTATTTGTACATTCAAGGATATCAATAAGGCTGCAATTAAACTATGCATTATAATGATATAATTTTTAGTGTATTTGGTAAAACTGTCAAGTATAAGTTGTTGGATTCTAGTGAATTTCTGTATTTGCTAAATACCTTTTTCAGCATACATACTTTTCAGAATAAAGCATAAATCTTATGATTTTCTGAAGTACTTTATACTGAGATTCGACTGTACTTACACAATGCTATACCAGTGTTATAAAGGCATGAAGTGCTATACAAAACTGCTTACAGCTCATCATTGTCTACGGTCAACCGTGGCTCCTGTTGCAGAAAGAATAAGAAAATGAAGGAAAAGGAAAAGCAAGAAAGAAAATCCAGAGCTTTGGGAGAGAGAGTATACATGATTAATTTGTTTTCAAAATGCCATGTTTTCCCAAGTATTACACGTACAATTATGATTGATACATCAAAAGAACCATAACCTCACCAAATTTTCTCCTCACACTCTACAAATGTTGTGTGTGCCCCTTGAGTAACAGAACAAGGTGGTAGTCCAGCTCATTCCATACATTCTGTGGCATCATCCTATCAGTAGTCATTACTGCAGACCCATGTATTCCCTAAGCTGTAGCAGTGTTCTTGGCAGTGAGGTTAGGTAAATGCAATCCCTTACGTACCCACAAGGAAGAAGTCGCATGGCATTAGGTCAGGTGACCTGGGGGATCAAGCAAACAGATCTTTGTCATCTTCACTAACACGCCCAATCCAGCAATGTGGAAGGTCATCGTTGCTCTCTTTACATGGCGGTTCTTGTCTGTACTCTTTTCGTTAGAAAGTATGTAACATTTAATCACAATGTAAAACATCAAACAATAGCAGACAAGAAAGTAATCGAAATTGAAAAGAACAAACATTATGCACATTTACAGGACTTGGACCTTAGAATCTATGAATTACACTTATGGTTACCGAAAGTTTTAGGACAACCTTGTGGGAACATTTACAGTCAAATTTCCTTACGCTACTTAGCAAGAAAATGAGCACCAAAACAATGAAACTAAAAAAGAAATTAAACAACCCAATATTCAAACAAAACAACTCCCTGGAATGCTGGAAAAAATCCCCTAGACATAACCAAAAACGGAAAGCAACATATAAACATAACCTAAACAATGAGCTTACAACAGGCCAATATGTAATTAACCTCTCAAAAGAATCATTCACCAGCACCGAGCTATCTGTCTTGAACAATGGCCTAAAAACCTGTATAAACTTCACCAAAAATACAGAAAACTTCGTTGCTGATATCAAAATAGCCTCCAATCACCTAACAGATAATGATAAAAGAATAATAAAATCACAGTGTGAACCAATATTGGACCAGATACAAGCCCAAAAATACCACTACATACCACATCAAAAAATTATCAAATCTCTGAAGTCAAAGCCTGTAGTATACACCAAAGCAGACAAAGGAAACACATTAGTGATATTAGATCAAGAAGATTATGAATCTAGGGTTATGCAATTACTACATAGCCCAGAGTACATAGAAATCAACAAAAATCCATTAAAAGAATGCACCAAGTCACTTCAAAACACATTGATAGAAACCAAAACATTAACAAAAGCCAAAAAATCAAGAATTAAACCAGATTTTCCCACCATACCTAGGTTATATGCACTACCAAAAATACACAGACTCGGCAACAAAATGAGGCCCATACCGAATAACAAACTCTTCCACATATAAACTAGCAAAATGGCTTTCACATACCTTCAACTCCATGCCTGTGTTCAAAAGTCTAAGTATAAAAAATTCATTAGAATTAACCAGTCACCTTTCAGATATAAATATATCACCCACAGTGCGAGAGAAAGTGCTTACGTAATATGTTTTACGTAATTTATTAGAACTTGGAGATCTTATGTTGTGTTTACTTCATGTGAGTGGAAGCCATCTTATGACGTCATTCTTTGTTAGGTTCGTAGCTCCATCTGGCGTTAGCAATTTGCGTTCCCTAGTATCAGTTTTTGAAATAATTCATTTTAAATGTCCTCCGGCTAGCTATTATCCTGTTGGCTTGGGTCGAACATGTGTCTCAATACAGGTTGTGAAACGGAAAGGAATCTTTTATCCAAAAATTACACTGATGAAGAAATTTGTTTTATAATTTTTATTGTCAAACACGTTCACTATCACTTCTACATCTTGATCTAGATACTTGCCAAACTGAAACTGTTATAATACTTCTTACTGATCACTTTTAATTCACGTATTTCAAATTTGTGTATAATTAACTGTATAATACTTTAGATCTTTCATAATCTGCTGCGCGTAACTTGAAGACGACGTGTAGTATATGAATGCTTTCGGCGAACTGAAGGACTGACTGACTTTACCTCCAACTTGGCTTCTATTTATACTCCCACTCAACGATATGCCTAAAGATTATAACTGAATTACTATTGGCTAATAAAACGCGCCAACATTAGCGTCTATTTTAATATCCAATGAAAACCACGAATACATATTGCTTTAGGAGAAAACATTCCAGAAGTTTCTACCGAAAACGCGCCAAACATTACGTAACTTCCTCGTTCCAATAATGATAAACTGCTCACCCCCCTCTTTGCATTATTGCGCTATTATTGACACTTTCAGTAAAGCCTTTTAAACTTATTTCCCAATAATAATTACAATTAATAAACATCTGAAATCAATGTCACATAAAAATGCATATTCATATTACAATCATTATTTACATTTAAGTAATTTGTGATACAAATTACCGCATCAACAGACATGATGGTATCATTTGATGTCACTGCACTCTTCCCAAGCATACCAAAAGAAGAATTATTACCACTCCTAGAAACTTGGATATTAAACAATGGCACACCTAGAGCACAAACAGAAGATTACTTAAAACTAACAAAATTATGTCTGGACCAGAATTTCTTTTCATTCCATAACAAAATCTTTAAACAAACCACAGGCCTAACTATGGGAAACCCCCTTTCACTATTTTTAGCAGACTATATATGAGCCATTTTGAATGCCATATTACTAAATCTTTCCCACATCTATTCAAAACCTGGTATACGTACGTAGATGATATTTTTGCCATTGTTCCAAAAAAAACTTTCAGAAGATGCTTATGAAATTATTGAATTTACAAAAAAGATCTATTAAATTCACAATAGAAAAAGAAGAAAATGGCCAATTACCTTACCTAGACATCAGGATCATCAGAAATACTGCACACAACACACTAACGTTCGGCATTTACAGAAAACCAACTCACACAGAAAATTATATTAAAAACAATAGCTACAATCCTACAAGCCACAAACATGCAATTTTAAATAGTATTACAAACAGGTTAGTACATATACCAACGGAGAATGAGGAATACCAGAAAGAATACCAACACATTATCAACATAGTCACTATGAATGGATACCAGAAAAAAATAATAGACAAGAAGATAAAAAAGTTTGAAAGATAGAAATACATCCAACAAAAGACTACTTTATTCAGACAACAAAAACCACAAGCATATACAAAATTCACTTATCACCCTTGGACACATATGTTTCAAAGGATTTTCAAGAAATACATCACCACCCTGTCACCACAGAATAACCACAATATACAGTAACTACTATGCAACAGAACAAAAGATCCTATCCCCAATGATAAATCCGCTGGAATATATCAAATTGTAATGACTGTAACCCAGTGGCAAAGCGTGCATAGAAGCGGTGGAAGCGCCGCTTCCCCAAGAATTTAAAAAGAAGAAGGCAAATAAAATTCACGCCAACAAACATTTTTAAAATGTATTCGTGAACATCCGCAGTGCTGCCGACATCAGGACAACTGCCAAAACTTGAGTGACCAGATCCGCGAGCTCATTCAATACTGAGCATTTCTGTGTTCACGAATCGTAACCTCCACTAGCACTTCGTAAGTTTCCGGAAGCAATCGGGACTTGTCCATGACTTAGGAAGCGTTGGAAGATATCGTCATGTGAAATCTCTGTAGCGTGCGAAGAAAAGTTTATTATTTTATTTTATGTGGCGCCTTTAAATAGAACTGTAAGTATATTTTAATAGCAATAATTCGCGTATTTTCTGTAGATTGATATTTGCTAGTAATAAATAGGTATTTCTTGTGAAATTGTAAGTTACTAGCAAAAGCGTGTGAATTTCATACTTTCTCTACTTTAGGTTAACATTTCACGCGGTGTTGGCCAGCTCTACGAATTATTGGAATGTCTGAGTGGAATGGGTTGGGGATATATCTGCTTGTAGTGTGAGCAGTCGTACAGTGCAAGAAGGGTCTACGTGTGACTGTACTATAGAAAAAGTACTCAAGAGTAGGTTTAGTTCTTTCAGTTATGAGGAAAAACTAAATATAATTAAAAGAGACAAGCCGAAAAAACTTCTTAATAATGATATCGGCATACAAAGCAAAGGTGTTAAAGCATTCATGTGCCACTTTAATGAAAACATGAATGATACAATTCCATGGCTATGTGGGTGTCATTGATTGCAAAAATTGTTTTGCTAGCCGTGCTTGCTATTTTCGCAAGAAAAAAGCACTTGGAGTTATGCAGGTTTTGACGACTTGAATAATTTAAACAAAGCTCAGAAAAGGCATCAAGGGTCGCAAAATCACATTATTTGTCTGAAACAATTTACACAGTTCGGAAATACATGAATTGAATCGCGTTTAACTGAACAATTCCGTCTCACAATACAGAAGCACAATGAAGACGTAAAGAGAAACAGGAAATTTTTTTCGCAAATGATAAAGGTAGTATGCTTTTTGGGAAAGCAGGAACTTGCATTTCGAGGTCATGACGAGTCCGAAAGCTCTTTGAACAGAGGAAATTATATTGAAATGTTGAAGGAATTAGGAGATTTTGATATAGACTTATCACTTGTCAAATTCGACCGTTTTTTCAGGATTGTCTAGTGACATACAGAATGATTTAATTTATTCTGTTTCAGAACTGATGACAAACGAAATAAAAGACATTTCTGAGACTTCTTTTATTGGTATTATTGTGGATGGGGCAACAGATATTACAACGAAATCACAGCTATCTATTATACTTAGGTATGTGACAAAAACTGGAAGTATTGAAGAAAAATTTCTGTGTTTCAGAGATGTCAGTGTAGATAGAACAGCAAGTTCTTTAGTACATCATTGTTTGAGATCTTAAAAGAATTTAATTGTGAAAAGAAATTGGTGTCACAGACATATGATGGGGCGGCTGTCAGGGGAACACAGTGGTCTTCAGATGAGAGTAAGAGAAAAATGCCCACAAGCTGTATTTGCGCATTGCTATGCACATAGACTGAATTTGGTTTTGCCACAAGCTGTGAGCTTTATTAAGCAGTGTAAAATATTTTTTACTTCACTTTCTGGTTTTGGCATTTTCTTTTCTAAATCTACAAAGCGAATGGCAGCATTCAACTCTAAAATAAACAAGAGATTTCCAACATTAGCTCTAACAAGATGGAATTATGGTAACAGGCTATTACAAACTGTGTACGAGTACAAACAAGATATATAAAACTTGCTAAATTCAGTGGTTGAAAATGCAGATGATCCGGAAACAGTATATGGTGCTCAAGGTCTTCTTTCAACATTACATGGGTTTGATTTCAACTTTTTTCTTCATGTATTCTATTGTATATTTCCTCAGGCTAACATATTGTTCCAAGTACTCCAAAAGAAGGCTTTTGATATTGAGTTTTGCCGTAAACAAGTTGACAAATTTTCAATGCATCTTATGAAACTCAGAGATTTTGAATCTATCCTGCATAAAGTATCAGATGTGTGTGGTATGCCTGGCCCTAATAAAAGACTTAGAGTAGATACTATACCAGGGGAAAATGTATCAACTTCTTAAAAGAGATTATTCTTGGAAATTATTGATGTAATGAGGATCAATATGGATTCCAGATTTGCTGACTTGGAAAAACTCAAATTCCTTAGTATTTTAGACTCGGCGAACTTTAAGGAATTTGCAAAACAGTTTCCAGAAGAAGGGTTCTTTGGCTTAAAGCAGAGCTTTGGCAAATTCTTTGATTTCCCAATTTTTGAGAAGTGAATTGTGTGTTATATAGAGATATTGAAATGCATTAAGACACTGTCGTGAAATTGCATCAGTACTTGACAGAAGCGGGATTAATGTCGTGTTTCCAGAACTACATAAACTTGTCCTTTTAGCAATAACCATCCCGGCATCTAGTTCACCTACTGAGAGGTCATTCTCAGCAATGAAGAGAATTAAATCCTATCGTCGAAATACTCAAGGTCAGGGGAGACTTTCTTCACTAGCTCTTCTCAGCATTGAAAAGTCCTTGCTTTCAAATTTGCGCCAAAGCCCATCCTTCTACAATGATGTGATTGATATCTATGGGAGGAAAACTAGAAGGATCGATCTGATATACAAAAAATAAGGTACGATATTTAATTTACTCGTATTTATGAAAATATATTATTCATTACTTGTAAAAATTTAAATCTATTTTTATTTCTTTTTTAACCAATATTAAGAAAAAAAAAATATTATTCATTACTTGTAAAAATTTAAATCTATTTTTAGTTCTTTTTTTACCGAGATTAAGAAAAAATATAGATACAACATTCATGGTTCTCTCCTATTTTAATGAAAATTATTACTTGAAGCTTCCCTCACTTTGAAAGTCATGCTTCATCAGTATACATAGGAAGAACCAAAAGAAATCTTGAAATAAGACTTAGAGAACATATGAGATGCATTTACCAAAAGCAGTCAGATAAATCGCAGGAGCACATCATTTCTGGTCTTCAAACTATGACATCACTCCCAACATAAAACTCTTAAAACCGATCAACAACAGCAATGAATTGGACATCTGGGAGAAAATACATATCATCAAACACAGGAATCACCTAATGAATTTCGAACTGCCACCACCCATCAGCCTTTGGAGGTTCATCAGCCCAACACCAGAGAACACCACTATCCACACCATTCCCCAGACAATGACCAGCAAAATCAGTTGAGGACATGCTGACCATGGGAGCAAATCGTCTCCCAAAATGCGTTCAAGTAAGAACATTTTAGTGATATAGTGTAACAACCTTCAGCTCTCTTTATTTTAAATTATGACACATCACTGTTACTAGCGTCTAAATATTCAAAATTAGTCAGGGATTATCCATGTTTAAAACATTGAGACCAATGGAAGTATTTCCAATTACATATACAGATGTTTGTGCCCCTATCATGAAAACATAGAACTCCTGTGAAAAGACTGAATAAAATAAACGCCAAATTTCAAGCTTACCCATGATACTGAAAACTTGTCAAAAGACAGTCTGTTCCCATGACAAAGAATTGTTAGTGTTGCATGTAATTGCATGGGGAGTTTGGTCCTCAGAGGTGGGTTGAAGAGACATTTATCTGGGAACTGTGATGACAATTAGTGGCAGCGTATGGAAGAATCTTAAAGAAATAAGTGTCACAGACACAGGGCATGCCAAAGAAGAATTAATTAGTAATTGAAGCCATTGTTTCTTCATGTGTATACGACCCATCACCAGAAGTAAAATTTTCTTTGAGGGCACTACTTAAGAAAAATTTGAAGACTGGTAAGATTATAGTGATTGAAGATTTTGCAGAAAATTATCAGCTTAAGTATTAGAGTTTGCCTGTTCTTGGAATTGCCCTCAAGTAACTTTATTCACACACACTGTGTATTATGGGGACCCAGAAAATTCTTAGGCATATTAACTATGTTACTGTGTATGATTCACTAGTGCACTCAAAAGAAACTATTTGTATATAATAATGTATTGAAACACGCATGTAGTGTATTGCCACCTTTAAGTGTAAACAGCGTGCATTATTGGTCTGATGGCAGTAGCACCCAGTTCTTAATGCAAGGCTGATTGAAGTTGTTTTCAAAACAGCACATGGCATGGGGCTACTGATGGACTAGGCTCCACTGTCAACAGAAGCGTATGACTGACTGTGTTAAGAAAGAAATATCTACTTAATACTGCTCAGGAATTTTTAAAAGTCGCTGCAAAAGAAGTAGAAGTTCTAAGTTCAGATGAAATAGCATAAACTGCTGAAACAAAAGAATTACAAGAATGTTGGGGGAAAGGTCTGCCCAATTCAAAACATTCACAAAAGCCATTTACCAATGGAAACCTTGGTATGTACTTACATACATGCTATAGAACACCAGAAATATGCAATTATGAGGTGCAGGTGTCAGTTAAACAGGCTACTGCTTCACCTGTGAGGACCACCAGCAATCCATCCTTACAAGAACTAAGCATTGGGGAATGTCCTGTATGAAAGTAAATGGTGCCAGGTGTCACAGAAAATGTTAATAATGATCATGTAACAATTCACCTTGTGACCTTTAACAAGTTTGTATGGCCTACAAAGGTAGAGAGGGATACAATCAATAAAGCTGGAATTTTATTAAAACTTAAATGTGCTACACATCCTGTAATCAGAAATTTGCACTTCCAGCTGATGAATTATTATTGAAACCACAATCCAAATATACTTTAAAACATTCAGTCATTGCAGAGCTATGTAAATTTAATAACATATATCCCATATGTAACAAACCACTTGTTCCATACGAACTTACACTTTGTAGAAATTTTAGTTTTGTAGAAAGATGCGAGACAACACCTTGAATCTGCTTGCTAATTGTTAAGCACACATTTTTACTTTCTCTAGCATGTACATAGTGTTGCGTTCCACCCAAAAATTTGATAGCGAGATTTCACCGGATAAACATGTTTTGAGGCACCTGATCCCCAAAAAAGAATTTTTAGAAAAAAGGTATATGTGTAAGTCTGTGAACAGCATAACTAAAAAACGATGTCAGATAAACACCAAACTTGGCATTTAATTTCAGTACCAAAGATGCGACACAAACATTTTCAACAAAATTCCCCAAATGCCAAACTACCCTTTAGATGGAAGATTTTTCGAAATGTTTGATTTTCAAAAATAGCTCTAACAATTTTGGTTAAAATACCACATATTAAAGATATTTATATGACAAATAGGAATTTTCTGGGAATAGCCTTTTAAGTCCTCTTTATTCGGAAGGTATTTTGTATGATCTTGTATAACTGGTGAACGTTAAGCAATAGACAAAAACGTACTACACAGAAAATGTAGATCTCTTTAAAACACACAATGTATTTCAAATAACTTTTTTGTGACATCAGCCATTTCTGAGATATATGTTATTAATGCTTCAAAATGTTCAATACTTAGCCATTCTTTTAAAGTCCGATCAATTTTCAATTGTTTCTTGAGATGTCATGCAAGAAGCGTGAAATTTTAAGGCTGGGGTATAGCATCCAGTTCCTAAACATTTGACCATCACTATTCCCTTTGTGAAATGTGTAATGTAGCTATTTTCATAAATGTTCATCTCGATTAAAATGAGGTAGATAGGAAAATGAACTTTCATAAGAATAATTTGTATAACCACTAATAAACAATAAAGGGTAGAGAAAGTCATGTGAATGTAACACATCAGATTTTTAATTGTGCTGAGCATAAAGGATGTTTTTAAACTATAATGATTTCAGAAAAATATCAAATAAAAATAAACCAATAAATGAATGTTGAATTTCTAGTATCCCATACGTAACAGGTGCTAAGTTTTATCTGACACTGAAATGATATTTTGAATTTCCGACTTTGGTATAAAGTAAGGAAAAAAATTCTGCTGAATTGTATTCCAGTTCATTGAAAAGTGTTGTAAAATGTGCCATATATAACACAAATAGTGTGACTTTACTCATATCTATACACGTGCCTTGTACACATTTTGGGGTTGTGTTGCTGTATAGCTTTCACATATTTCATACAAGTTCTAATTGCATTATAATCCTATGTAGCTCTTATTCTTCCACTTTAACTGCTGCATAAGTATAACCTACGATTCTAACGTATCTAGCCATGGCTTTAAACCCATCCTAGCCAAAGAGCGAGTGTGACGCCATTTTAAGAAGACATGTACTGCAATTTGGCACAAAAGCTTGTTTAACAACTCAGACATGGGTTTCATAATAGAAATTTTACAACAAATAAAAAAATGACATTGCCACAATAAAAACCTTTCAAAGAACACTAGAAGTTGATCTGGGAAAATCAATCAATTTCTGTCATGAAAAACTTAATGCAAGTTTAAAGAATCAAGAAACGTACTGGAAAAAATCTGATGTTACATTCACATGATTTTCTCTATCTCCTATCGCTTATTAAAGGGTATACAAACTATTCATAATGGCAGCTACTCCATTTGATCCAAATAACCTTTGCAGAAACAGCTACATTACTTATTTCGTTATACATACAAAGGGAACAGCGATAGTCAAATGTTCAACAACTGGACGCTATATGCTGCCTTAAAACTCCATATTGTTTCCATGCAATTGCGAGAAACAACTGAATGTTGACAGGACTTTAAAGGATGATCTGAACCATTAATAACAGATATCTTAGAAATGGCTTATGTCCAAGAAAGGTTTGAACCATTAATAACAGATATCTTAGAAATGGCTTATGTCCAAGAAAGGTTTGAACCGTTAATAACAGATAGCTTAGAAATGGTTTATCTCCAAGAAAGGTTGGAACCATTAATAACAGATACCTTAGAAATGGCTTATGTCCAAGAAAGGTTTGAACCGTTAATAACAGATAGCTTAGAAATGGTTTATGTCCAAGAAAGGTTGGAACCATTAATAACAGATATCTTAGAAATGGCTTATGTCCAAGAAAGGTTTGAACCGTTAATAACAGATAGCTTAGAAATGGTTTATGTCCAAGAAAGGTTGGAACCATTAATAACAGATATCTTAGAAATGGCTTATGTCCAAGAAAGGTTTGAACCGTTAATAACAGATAGCTTAGAAATGGTTTATGTCCAAGAAAGGTTGGAACCATTAATAACAGATACCTTAGAAAGGGCTTATATCCAAGAAAGGTTGGAACCATTAATAACAGATATCTTAGAAATGGCTTATGTCCAAGAAAGGTTAGAACCATTAATAACAGATACCTTAGAAATGGCTTATATCCAAGAAAGGTTGGAACCATTAATAACAGATATCTTAGAAATGGCTTATGTCCAAGAACGGTTAGAACCATTAATAACAGATAACTTGGAAATGGCCACAAAAAAAGTTATCTGTAGTGAAGTTTGTATTTTAAGGAGATGTACAATTCTTGTGCAGTTCATTTTCATCTATTGCTTAAGATTTACTAGTTATACAAGATTATACAAAATTCCTTCTAAATGAAGAGAACTTCAAAGGCTATTCACAGAAAATTCAAAATATACATCTTATTTGTCACATAAATATAATTAATTTATGGTATTTTAATCAAAATCGTTAAAAGCCATTTTTTGAGAAATATAAAAATTTAGAAGAATCTTCCATGTACGAATCTTTAGCTTTGGGTGAAGGGATTTTCTTGAAAACCTTTGTCATATACAGGGTGAGCCAAAAAGCTACGAACCGGCTGCATGGAGTTTTTCCTGTCCGCATCATCGGCGCTCGTTGCTGTCTGCCGCTATCATGAAAATGTGCGGATGAAACTATAAAACATTTTTAAAACTACTTTTAAAGGCATTACTTACCAACTTTATGAAAGGAAATGCTTAAACGGGCTATCATCCATACATTTTTGGCACCTCTTTAGGAAACTATCCATCACAAGCCCTAGTTCACGCTGAGAAATGTTGGCAATTTCCTGGCAGATATTTTCTTTTAATTCTTAAAGGGTATTTTCTTTTAATTCTTAAAGGGTGTGTGGGTTTGTCTTGTACACTTTATGTTTTAACTTACCCCCAGAGATAGAAATCGCAGGGGGTTTGGCCAGGGGAGCGAGCGGGCCACAATTCTGTGCTCAAACACATTTTTAATTTTTCTCATCGAAATATTGGCCGTATAAGCTGTTGTAGAGTCTTTTTGAGAAAAGGCAAAATCAAGCTCCCTGGCTTTTAATTCTCTTAAAAAAGGCTGCAAAATATCCACATATGTACAGGCTTCAACTGTTGACTTGAAAAAAAATTGGCGAGTGATGAATAGTTTCCTAAAGAGATACCAAAAATGTATGGATGATGGAGGCCAGTTTCAGCATCTTCTTTCATAAAGTTGGTAGGTAAAGCCTTTAAAAGTTGTGGACATGCTGACGATGGGAGCAAACCGTCTCCCGAAACACGTTCAAGTAAGAACATTTAAGCGATGTAGTGTAACAACCTTCAACTCTCTTGATTTTAAATTATGACACACCACTGTTACTAGCTTCTAAATCTTCATAATTAGCTTTTAAAAGTAGTTTTAAAAACATTGTATGGTTTCATCCACGCCTTTCTAGGATAGCGGCAGACGGCAACGAGCGCCGACGATATGGACAGGAAAAACACTGCGCAGGCGGTTCGTAGTCTTTTGACTCTTCCTGTATTTAAAAGGTACTGGATAAATGCCAAGTTTGGTGTTTATCTGACTCTTCGTTTTTAAGTTATGCTGTTCACAGACACAAAGACCTTTTTCCAGAAATGCTTTTCTTGGATTCAGGAGGCCTCAAAACATGTACTTCTGTTGAAATTTCGGTATTAAATTTTTGGGTGGAATGCAATACCTTCTATGTACGTGACAGAGAAAGCAAAAACTAGAAGAAACATTAAAAACCTTGAGGAAGTCAAAAGAGAAAATTCTGTTCTAAAAAGGAAGACAAAGAGTTAAAGGAATATCTGGAGCATTTTAAAACAGTATTCAAGAATTATATGCTTGAAATTCATGGCATACCTTCTCAGCCCATACAAAACACTACTGAAGTGATAAAAACAATTGCCAAAGCTCTAGATGTCAAAATATAAGATCATGCATGCCACCGGTTGGCCCCAGCTACCTAGCCAGAGCGTAGTTAAGTTTGCAGGTGTTTCAACCAAAGAGGAAATTCTAGGAAGACAGCATGTCAAAAGGAATTTATTCACCTTGCACACTGGGTTTACATTCAGCAATCCTGACAGTATAATGACGGTCTTTGTCCAGCCCGAAGACATCTGCTTGCTAAATGTGGACAACTTCTTAAATCTGGCAACATAAAGTACCTGTGGACAAGAAACAGAAAAATATTCCTGAGCAACGAAGACTCTTCACCATTCAACAACATAACCTCAGAAGATAACCTGGGGCCATTTAATGTACCTAATTATAGTTTAGCCCTTGATACTTGGACTTTTATCATAAAAATGTAAGAGGACTGAGAGGAAAAACAAAAGAATATTAGTTTAATTTCCACAAATTATGATGTACTTTGTATAACTGAATCTTTGTCACTAGATGGCATCCATAATTGATGACAGATAGAAATATGCTGAATCCTGGTGGTGGAGTAATAACCACAGTTAAATCAACACTTATATCAGGAAAAAAAAATCCTTTCTCTTGACACCAAATATGAATTGCTTTGGATTCAATGTTATTACAATATTAAATTAATTATAAGCAAAGTTTATTTTCCACAATATAAGAATATTTTGATCACACAGAACAAAAGTTTGAACCTAACTTGCGTGTACTTATGTACAACCTTCTAAGAGATTACAAATTGGATTATATAGCAACATCTCATGATGTTTATAACTCAGTAGCCATTTTCTATGATAAAATTTACTCAATACTGGACAGTTGTGTGCCCAAAATAAAACAAGATAAACATCCCTCTCAGTTTGTAAAAGAAATAATAAAGAATATAAAATTACAAGGAAAGCCTGCAAAAATAAAAGTATCCGAATATTATACATATGGCCGTATGTACCATTCTCGATCAATATTTTACTTTGGGAAAATATGGACTTTACCATGATGAACAGACATTTGCAGTGCATCGACAGTAAGTTTATTGAGGATTTTACAGTGGTTAAATCCTACTGGCCATGGATGGATGGTTTTCGTCAATTATCGCCAACTTCATTTGTTAAAATGGCAGAATACTATATGAAATCTCCATTTTTGCCAATGAATGCATCCTGATAGTTACTTTAATGTACTTTGTAATTTTTAATGTCAAAGGCTTTTTGTGCGACAGGTGCCTTAAATATCCTGACCCAAAGTGTAACAAAATCCACAAAACATGGCATTAAATACCATAATTATATTAGTTGAAGCATAGTTCCAAGAATAAGGCAAAATTAAAGGGAGCAATGAATGGATTTAGTGCAATTAATTTATTTTCAGGGATATTATTATACATTGCACAGATATAATAATCCGTAACTTAATGCCAAAGTCGAAGCTGTCATCGTGGTATAGGGGTAGCATGTGCATCTCATATTCAAGAGGTTCCAAGTCCAAATCTTGTCTGGGAATAATATTCTTTCATCTCTTTCAGTAGGTAAATGTCAAATAAGCTAAATGGAACTTAGTGAGTGTCAGAAAATTCTATAATGTCTTTTCCTAAGAATTGCATGTTAAGTTTAATAACATATTAAGAGAAACTTGGGTATATTTTTGCTTTACTTCATTGCACGCTACGCAAGCAAATGCATGCACTTCAGCAAAGATTAAATTAAATTGAATTTTATTTATGGACGCTCTTTAATGCTGTGGTCCTTAGCGTCCCATTCTATATTGGGCATGAAAGACTGGTAATTTTGCTCAGAGGCCTCTTTATCAGGCTTGAGATTCTTTCACATGCTGTAAATCTATGACATGGCACCACCGGCTTTACTTCCCCTCCGAAGGAAACCATGATAAGCATTTTTTACGTCCGAAAAAATCTATTGCCCTCCGCCGGATTTGAACCCGTGACCTCAGGAACTAGAGGCTAGAATGGTAAACACTACACCACGGAAGATGTGCAAAGAGGAAGAACAAGTGAAAGAGAGATGACTGTTTGCAGTTAACTCTGATCCGGACCTCTCAAACTTAAAACAAACCTCCCTCCACAAGTGTCTCCTGGAGATAGGTTTCAAGTTTGTCAGCAGGAAAAGGAAAAAGTATTATTGTGGATAGAGATGACGTTATTTTATGGCGCAGAGATTTTCTCCATAGCATAAAAGAACTACGAAAAATCCAAAAAGTGTACTATTTGGATGAAACGTGGATAAATGAGAGACACACAACAAGCAAAGCATGGACAGACACCACTGCAAAATCAAGAAAGCAGGCATTTCATGCGGGTTTAGGTACAGAGCTAAAAAATCCTATGGGGAGGGGTAAGTGGCTTATTGTGCTGCACATAGGAAGTGAAGATGGTTTTGTCGAGGGTGGAGAGCTTGTGTTCGTATCCAAAACAACAGGAGACTATCACGAGGAAATGAATGGCGACGTTTTCAGATCCTGGTTTGAAAAGGTTCTGCCCAAATTAAAACCAAATAGCGTCATTGTGATGGACAATGCCCCCTACAATAGTGTGAGGTTAGAACGCATACCAAATCAATCTTGAAAAAAAGCTGACATCATAGCATGGCTGCAAAGTAAAAATATAGTTTTCTACGAGGGTCTTGTTAAGGCAGAATTGCTGGTATTGGTCAAGTCTTGTGCTAAACAGTATGAAAAATACATAGTTGATGAACTGCCCAAACTTGCAGGTCACACTGTACTCCGTCTGCTGCCTTATCACTGTTACTTAAACCCGATAGAGATGTTGTGGAGTCAGGTGAAGGGTTACGTCGCCAGAAATAACACGACTTTCAAACTGCAAGACGTGCGTGCGCTGGTTGATTCAGCAATCCGTGTTATAACACCAGATAACTGGTGTACTTTTGTACAACATGTGGTTTGAGAAGAACAACATTTGTGGGACTTGGAGGGTATTATTGACTCCGTTGTGGAAGAATGTGTGATACATCTTGGAGACGAATCAAGCGACACAGAGACGTCCGAACTGGAGGGCATTCAATCAATGTCAAGCTCAGATTAGACAAATAGAGATGACAAGTAAATAGCAATTTCCGTTACTAGCGTGCTGTATGTTATTTAGAGTGAATAAATGTGTCCTAGTGATGAAAAAACTCATAATAGTTACCGTATGGGTAAATGTGTTCAATAAACTGAACATATTTAACTACTGATACCTGATGGTGGGCATAACTTCATTTGGAATGCACGTGGCCGCAGAGTGATACAAACCGGTGATTTGTTTATGTCTACTTTATTCTCCTGGTGTACCGAGTTTATTTATAGTATTTGTGTACATCTGATGTTTTGAGCATAGACCTGGAAGAAAACTTCTTATACCACACAACATGCTTTTCTCTGAGCAAGAAATACTTGCTATAGGCCTATTGAGGTCTACACAATTTTTCTGGTATATAGATGACACGTTTATGATTTGGCCACATGGATTCCACACTCTGCCAGATTTTCCTGCACATTTAAATAGTCCTCAATCACAAATACAGTTCACCATGGAAGTTGAGAAGGATGGCTCCCTTTTCTGGACATCTATGTTACCAAAAAAGCGGATGGAACTATTAGACATGCCATGTACAGCAAACCTACACACAACAACCTGTATCTCAATGCAGTTTCTACCAGAAAGATCAAAGATTGGGTATCCTTAACACATTAGCACTCAGAGCAGTTTCTGTATCGGTTCCAGATAATCTTCAAATTGAAATTCAACATCTAAAATACCTGCTCCAGCAGAATGGATATTCAACTGCTTTGAGAGGAGCCAAGCAAAATAAGGAAGTGCAGCAGATACCCAAGAGAAGGATAAGCCAGCTGCAATAGCCTATATACCGTTCACCGGCAATTTTTCAGGAAAGATAAGTAGACTGCTCTACAAATACAGCATCAAAAGCATCCAAGAAGCCATCACCTTGTATCAGAAACTTGGTCAGCCCAGTAAAAGACAACTTAGTTCTAAGGGTATCTGGTGTCTACCATATTCCTTATAAATGTGGCGCAGTTTACTTTGGTCAAACAGGATGCACTATTGCCACATGCATTACTGACCACCACAGAGCTATTAGGATCATGCAACCTGAGAACTTGGACTGGCTGAACACCGTATTGATAAAGGCCACAGGCCCAATTTCAGCAAGACCAAGATAGTAGCAAAGTGTTCAAGCTACTGGGAAAGAAGAAACAAATAATCTTAACAGAGATTCAGGCCTACAATTTAGTTCAACATGGGCACTGATGATAAAACGCCTTAACACCTAGCTGTCAAATGTGGTCTTTAGAAAATTTTACAGCATTTGTATCACGGCTTGAATTAAAAAGCATGTTTTGTGCCATAAAAAGGTTCCTACCAGGTTCCATACTCAAGTTCAAAAATCCGATTTACACAAACACTATAAACAGTTTACTACCAGGTCCGTGTCCATACCTCAATCGCATTAAATACAAGTTGATACATGGCCAGAAAATGATGTGAACCAATGAGATTTCAGTTTCAACCCAGCACTATAAATATGGGGATTCGGACTTTCAGTTTCACCAGCATGACAAAGATGAACTTCAAAACGTTGGTTTCAAGCTTCAGCTCTTATTTTAACTACGAGGGTAATCCCAAAAGTAAGGTCTCCGAAGTGCTGGGATCGCAGGGAAACTGTTTGTTTGGATGTTGGCCATACTGCTTTTTTCCTTCCTCCTTACACTCTCTTCAAAAACCACCGCACATCCCTTAGCGCCCTCAGTCTTGGCTTGGCAGCCAGTTATAATGGAGCTCCCGTTAGCCACTACCGCCAGGTGCGAAGTTCGCGCAGTTATTAGCTTTTTGAGTGCAAAAGGGGTTAAACCTGTCGAAATTCATCGACAGTTGATGGAAGTGTATGGAGAGTCTTGTATGGATGTCAAAAATGTTCGCAAGTGGTGTAGAGAATTTGCAAATGGTCGCACGGAAATTCATGACGAGGAAAGAAGCGGGAGACCGTCAATTTCTGACGAAACAATCGCAAAGGTTGAACAAATCGTGCTTCAAGATCGGCGGATCACTCTCGATGAGCACTGCATTGTTGTTCCTGAGATTTCTCGAAGCACTATTCATCGGACTTTGATTGAAGAGTTGAAATTTCGGAAGGTGTGCGCAAGATGGGTCCCAAGAATGCTGACAGATCACAAAAGGCAACGCACTGAAACTTCCAACCAATATCTTCAACGCTATGCAGATGAAAAGGACAACCTTTTGGATTCAATAGCCACGGGTGATGAAGCATGGGCTTTCCACTTCACACCTGAGACCAAACAACAATCGCGTGAGTGGCGGCATTCTGGTTCACCCAAGCCGCGAAACTTCAAGAGAACACAGTCTGCCGGTAAAGTCATGGCAACTGTGTTTTGGGATCGAAAGGGGATATTGTTGGTCGACTTTATGGATCCTGGGACAACAATAAATGCAGACAGGTATTGTCAGACATTTAAAAAACTCAGAACCGTAGAAGAGGAATGTTGAGCAAGGGCATAAGCCTTCTCCATGACAATGCTCGCTCCCACACCGCCCGTCAAACCATGAATCTTCTGCAACAGTTTGGATGGGAAACCATCACCCATCCACCCTATAGTCCGGACTTAGCACCCAGTGACTACCACTTGTTTCCCAAGTTGAAAGAACACTTGGCCTGAAGGCGCTTCGGCGACGATGAAGTGAAAAATGAGGTCCATCACTTTTCAAGTGCATGGCGGCAAGCTGGTATGACATGGGCATACAAAAATTGCCACAGCGTCTACAAAAATGCATCGACCGAAATGGCGATTATGTGGAAAAATAGACAAATGTTAAAGCTTCAAAACTATGTATCATTTGTTGTCAATAAAACTTTCTTTGTATTTTAAAAAAAATTGGAAACCTTACTTTTGGGATTACCCTCGTATAAACCTATTGCGGTTCTGTCTACACCAGCAAAAATTATTGAAGGTATTATTTATATACATATACTTAAATCTACTGTTCTGTTTGGCTCAATATGACCTGTAATGGATATTGATTTCAGATTTTCTCTCAAAGTAAGATATAGTTATGAAACTATGTGACTTTGTTTATCATTACAAAATCAATTTGCTGTTTTAAAAAAATTCTCTATTATTTACATAGTTTAGTCTCCAGCCATAATAGTCGCATACACTGTGTTCAGGTCAAAATGACCCAGTAGAAAGCTTTAGTATTCTTACATATTATGTTAGTGTTTATGACTTATATTACAACATTTATTTTTGTATTGCTCATTTAATTTTTTATAAACCAATTGTGGTAAGAAATGAGTTGCATATTGTTACAGCAATATTCCGTATCATCGTGGCATGAAGTGCTGCTTGGTGCTAAATTACTTTTACCCTCTTTTAATTTTTCTAAATATAATCTGGCAGTTATACCCAGTTCTACAATGAATGTCATCAAGAATATGATAGGAGTTAAAAGGTATGCAGTCACCACAATAACTGATATAAAAGGTTCATTTGAAGCAGTATTTGGTGCCATGATTGAAAATGAAATAATAGAAATGGCAAATTTGGAAGGAAGGAGAGTTTATGGCTAACAATGGTGAAATTTTGCCAATATTGAGTTTCAAGCATATTTAGGCTCTTGTCTTAAGCAGGTGTGTATGCTTAGTAATTAGTAATTGTTGAGTCGTTTGTAACACTACATCACTTGTATTTATCACGAATACATGTTTCAGGAGCTAATTGCTCCCATTCTCAGTTCCCTGTTGACTGCCTGCATCCTTCGTCTTGGTTGTAAGCTTGAACTCTGGTGGCGGCTGGAAGAACTTCTTCAAAAGTAAGTCTCCTGGCGGGGTTTCAAAATTATAAATGCGGTTTCTGTTCTTCCAAATATAGATGTTTTGCCAAGTTATAAGTTCTGCTTTTCCTGAGATGTTTTTAAGTATTTTGGGGTTTCTGTTTATGGTATGTTTGTCTCTCCAAAAGTGCCAAGCTACTGCTGATTTATCTTCCTGTTTTTGTTTTATGTAACTGATATATTCATGGTTTGTTCTCCTGTGGGATGTCATATATTAGTTTGGAGTTTAGTAGGTTTTTTATGGTGTAATTGTTTTTTGGGGCCAAAGAGATGTTGTGTTGCTTGAAGATCCTATGGAATTTGTAGAAGGCTGTTGGGTGGTATGTGAATTTTTTGAAAATCATCTTTTCTTTTTCAGTAGGGTGAGTGTGGTAACTTCTTGTATTTTCTTTTTGCTCACAGCTCTGTTTACATTTTTGTATATTGTTTCTGGCCTGAATCCGTTTTCTGTAGCTATGTCTAATATCTTGTTTAACTCAAGTGTGTATTCCTCTTTGTTCATAGGGATGTTGATCAGTCGGTGTGTCAGACTGTTGAAAGCTGCATGCTGGTGGGGAACGGGATTTAAACTGTTTTGTTTTATGTAGCTATTTGTGTGTGTGGGTTTCCTGTAGATGCCGAATGTTAGGTGGTTTCCTTTCTTGATGATTTTAAGGTCAAGAAAGGGGAGTTGTCCATTCT
This sequence comes from Deroplatys truncata, assembly GCA_030765065.1. Taxonomy (NCBI): domain Eukaryota; kingdom Metazoa; phylum Arthropoda; class Insecta; order Mantodea; family Mantidae; genus Deroplatys; species Deroplatys truncata. Next base: position 33,009,854 of record CM060984.1, on the reverse strand, counting down.
GTTCTTTTTCCATTGTGAAGTTTATGGTTTTTTCTTGAAGGTTCAATAATTATAGTGCATCTTCCAAATGTTTTACTGGGACTATTGCAAAGATGTCATCAACGTAGCAGTACCATCGTTTAAACATCCAGGGGAAAGCCTTTCTGACTCTTGTCTCAATATTACTCATAGCGGTGAAAGTGGACTGCCCATAACTAGCCCTGAATTCTGTTTGTAGTAGTTCCCATTGAAGGTGAAATAATTTTGTTCTATCTCAGCTTAGTTAGTGTAATGTATTCTTGAATTTCTTCTGTAGTCCTTCCTATTGCTAGTAGCCAGTCTTTGATGTGTGTTGGTAGGATTTCTGTTGGTATGCAGAGGAAGAGAGCCGTAACATCAAAAGAAACTATGGAATCTGTTTTTGCTATTTCAACATCTTTTATTTTTGAATTAACCCCAAGGAGTTTTTTATGCCTAAAGTTTCAAATTTTGGCAATGCTGAGAACTTCTGTGTCAGCCATTTTGCTAGTTGGTAGGTGGGAGCATTGATATTATTTATGATTTGCCTCATTGTTTTTCCCGGTTTATATATTTTCCTAAGTCCATAGATTCTGGGTAGTGTGGGATTGTCTACTTGGATTTTGTATTGTTCTTTTTTGTGTATTAATTTTGAATCTGCAATTGTTGCATTAAATTTCTTTGTACATTGATTTAGGGGATTTTTTTTGTAATTTAGAATATTCATCTTTTTCTAAAAGTGTTTCCATTCTTTCTATATAGTCTGTTTTTTCCAAAATCACTACTGTGTTCCCTTTGTCGGCTTTTGTGTAAATCACAGGTTTGTTTTTGAGTGCTCTTATCATGCATGTGTATGCATCTCATGGACAGTGAACCCAATGCATATGGGATAAAGAACTGGCAGCAACATATTTCAAGCAACAATATCACTTGAATAATTTTATTAAGGTTTCACACGCCATGCGGTTTGATAAGAAATCTACTAGAGAAGATATGCGTATGGACAAACAAGCTGCTATCCATAGCCTATGGAAGAAATGGGTGGAAGTGTACAACCTCAAGAATATCTGAAAAACATGTGCGCTGTAAATTCTGCGCATCAGGCAAAGATAACAAAACTAATATCTTGTGTGAGAACTGTAAAATGGATGTTTGCAAAACCCATGTTGCTTACTTGTGTCCAAAATGTAAATTCTGCCCATCAAGCAATGACAACAAAACTAATATCTTGTGTGAAAAGTGTAAAATGCATGTTTGTAAAACCCATGTTGCTTATTTGTTTCCAAAGTGCAAATTCTGCACATCAAGCAATGACAACAAAACTAATATCTTGTGTGAAAACTGTAAAATGCATGTTTGCAAAACCCATGTTGCTTACTTGTTTCCAAAGTGCAAATTCTGCACATCAAGCAATGACAACAAAACTAATATCTTGTGTGAAAACTGTAAAATGCATGTTTGTAAAGCCCATGTTGCTTACTTGTGTCCAAAGTGCAAATTCTGCACATCAAGCAATGACAACAAAACTAATATCTTGTGTGAAAACTGTAAAATGCATGTTTGCAAAACCCATGTTGCTTACTTGTGTCCAAAGTGCAAATTCTGCACATCAAGCAATGACAACAAAACTAATATCTTGTGTGAAAACTGTAAAATGCATGTTTGCAAAACTCATGTTGCTTACGTGTTTCCAAAGTGCAAATTCTGCACATCAAGCAATGACAACAAAACTAATATCTTGTGTGAAAACTGTAAAATGCATGTTTGCACAACCCATGTTGCTTACTTGTGTGCAAAGTGCAAATTCTGCCCATCAAGCAATGACAACAAAACTAATATCTTGTGTGAAAACTGTAAAATGCATGTTTGCAAAACCCATGTTGCTTACTTGTGTCCAAAGTGTAAATTCTGCACATCAAGCAATGACAACAAAACTAATATCTTGTGTGAAAACTGTAAAATGCATGTTTGCAAAACCCATGTTGCTTACCTGTGTCCAAAGTGCAAATTCTGCACATCAAGCAATGACAACAAAACTAATATCTTGTGTGAAAACTGTAAAATGCATGTTTGCACAACCCATGTTGCTTACTTGTGTGCAAAGTGCAAATTCTGCCCATCAAGCAATGACAACAAAACTAATATCTTGTGTGAAAACTGTAAAATGCATGTTTGCAAAACCCATGTTGCTTACTTGTGTCCAAAGTGTAAATTCTGCACATCAAGCAATGACAACAAAACTAATATCTTGTGTGAAAACTGTAAAATGCATGTTTGCAAAACCCATGTTGCTTACCTGTGTCCAAAGTGCAAATTCTGCACATCAAGCAATGACAACAAAACTAATATCTTGTGTGAAAACTGTAATAATGCATGTTTGCAAAACCTATGTTGCTTACTTGTGTGCAAAGTGCAAATTCTGCCCATCAAGCAATGACAACAAAACTAATATCTTGTGTGAAAACTGTAAAATGCATGTTTGCAAAACTCATGTTGGTTGCTTGTGTCCAAAGTGCAAGTGTTGAGAAACTACTAGAAAATCTGTGATTTTCTTACTTTTATTATGTACCTTAACATGTTTTCATATACATAGAGCGAAATTATTGTAATACTGTTAACTCTTAAATTTAAAATAAACTGAGTTTTATTTATGGATGCTCTTTAATTGCTATGGTAATCAATTACCCATTCTATATTGCACATGAAAGACTGGAAAGTTTGCCAGAGGCCTCTCTATCAGGCTTGAGGTTCTTTTGAGTGCTGCAAATCTATGTCACCGGTCAACTAGCTTTACTTCCCTTCCGAAGGAAGCCAAGCTAAGATTTTAAATGCCCCCCCAAACAAAATCCATAGTCCTACATCAGATTTGAATCCGTGACCTAGGGAACCAGAGGCTAGCACAGTTCCCTAGACCACAGAGGACGACATGCAAACTCCTACATCAAATAAAAGTTCCATATAGTAAAAATGAAGCCAATAAAATAAGAAGAAATAAATATATTAACTGAATTATATGACACTCATTCGTATATTTTGAGTATGGTTCTGTATCATAACAGTAGGTTGGGCCATATTGACACAAACACTATATATGTACAGTTAACGTGAACATTACAGCAGGGTTAATCATATCAAGGTAGTGATTTCACCAATGCAGCATGGCCTCATGCCTAAAAGATCAATTGTTACAAATCTCTTAGCTTTACTTTCTTTGGATAGACTAATTTCAAACAGTAGATATAAAATATACCAATTTTCAAAAGGCTTTCAATAAAGTAAATCATGACTGTTTTCTTACTAAATTATCAAAATTGGCTTTCTCATATCAATTAATGAAATTACTTCAATCATATTTAAAAAACAGATCACAGGTGGTGTAGTATAAAGATTGCATCATACCAGTTTAATGTTAATTCAGGTTCCAATTTAGGACCTTAGTTATTTTTGTGTTGTGTAAATGAACTACCTAGTGCTGTTAAACATTCCAAAATGTTAATATTTGCTGATGTCAAGTTATACAAAAGTATTAATGGCATTAAGGATTACTTGGAACTTCAACATGACCCAGATTCTCTAAATGCACGAAGCATAATGAACTTCTGTTTAAAATTGATAAATTAATAATGTCTTTCACTAGAGGCAACACCACGAGAAGTAATTGAAAATATTTAGGAGTACATTTTGCAAATGATCTCAAATTCAACTGACACATTCAATTAATCATAACAAATTCATTAATTCAACTTTAGAACTGCTTTACACATCTTGATATGCATCTATCATTTGGAACCCTAAATGATTCAGATAAAATGTGCTGATTTAATAGAAAAACACATTTTTTTTTAAAAAGATTTGTTGTGCAAAAGAATAGGGTATTACCCTATGTATACATATTACAAAACGCTTTTAGAAATATTTAAATTTGCAGCTTTAATTTCAGAAGAGACATCATGGGATTAATACTGAGTGATCAGCATACAGCAGAACAGGTTTCATGGCTCTTGGACGGCCAGCGGCTTCAGCATGAGCAAACGTGACATGTGTTTGTTAGTTGATGCAATACAGAATATTAAGTCAAATGGCTGTATTTGGGTACCAGTACTTTGTTCTCCAAAAAGTATTCATTTATGAATCATACATCCATACAGCATCTGCAGGTGCTATAAGGAGATAATTGCAAGAGAGATTTCCTGTTCAAGTTCCAGGCTAAACTATGGTTCACACATTAGTATGAATGAATGAATGAAACTTGTCATTAATCACATACAATATCTGGTTACATTTATACAATATAAACTTTCCTTCTTTTTTTCATTAGACACCTTCAACTAATTTCTATCCTTAAAGAGTTGTTTGTTTGTTCCTTTGGACCTTATACACACTAACACTCTGGTTATTGGTGTATAAGAATCCTGTTTAACTAATCCTATTCCCTCCTTAGTTTAATTTCTTCCTCCTTTCATTAACCGACAGTTCTATATCATTTCTCATGTCCTTTCTTACTCTAATCCTGTACCCTTTATCTCCTTTGTTATAAGTTCCTGTACCTTCTAATAAACACTTGTATTTTCCCTGGTAGCCTGCCTTTCATTTTCTTTTACACTCCGCGTTTTCCAAAATACTCATAACCGTCCATGTGTATCACTGTGTTTAAGTTTCCACCATTGCTATAGATCACCTCACTCCACACTTGAGCCAATTCCCAATTTTGAGTAATAAACCTTCCGCATTCCAGCAACCACTGCCAGGGGAGACTCATCCTATGCTGAATCGGTTCTATTTTGTCTAAATTGTTGTAGTTTTGCTTTCGTTCTTGTTAGTCTCCCCTCCTGTTGCGCCTGAATCCACTTGCGGTCTTTTACTATTAAGATACTGCCTTCAGGTGTTGACACTACACACTATCTTCTCCGTCTTTCCATACGTCTAGTCCCGCTGACTCCACTAATTCATCGCTCCTTGCTTCATCTACCAGCTGCTTCTGTGGGCTGACGTTCTTCAATGGTGACATAACCTCCCTGGTTGGTTTGCTGCTCTCCCGGTCCTTCCCCTGTGGCACACTTACTTCTTCTCCCCTCCTTTCCTCTTTTCTGACTGAAGTAATTTGGCCTTGGTGCTGAGTGAAGGGAATTCCATCGATGTATAATTGCAAACCTTGCATGAAAGCTCTCCTTCCTTTGTTTCTGGCTTTTTTCAGCTCTTTTAGTAATTCATGTCTTATTTCTCGTTCTTTTTTCCCCGTAGTCGTTTTCAATATATATTCCGGTGCCTTTCAATTTTTTTGTATTGCTTAAAATTTTCCAATTGAAATTCATCATTACTAGTTTGACCACAATTGGTCTTGGTTTCCAGCCCCTTCGACCAATTCTAAAGGAGTGTATAATCTCCCAACCTGCAAGTTTGATGCTGAGCTTCCCTTCTACTTCTTCCCATGTCCTTTTGCCTCTTTGTTCTACTATTCCAAAGATCATCACATTCAGATTTCTATTTGCATCCACCAATTTCTCCAGTTGGTCTATTCTGTTTCTACATTCCCTTAGTTCTTCATAGATTTAGTAAATAAATTAGATGAAATGGAAAGTCTTCTTGATAAGAAACATAAAAAAACCATGTACAGCACTCATAGAAGAAACTCTAGATAACATGGACATGCTCTGGAAAGATCTCTTAGAAAATCACTTCAATGTCTTACCAAGCAAATGGAAATTTCCTATGACTCTGTTCAAACAGCTACAAAATTACTGAAGTTAGTGCCCTATAAAATTAATGTAGTGCATGAACTCAAACCAGGTGACCCTGTATAAAGGATACAATTTTGTGAATGAGTTATTTGAGTGCTGAAAACTCAACCATATTCACGGAACCCCTGCAAGATCAAAAAATAGTGTGATGTGCTATTAGCAGTGAAAGAAGAATAGGCGTAATTAGTTTTGCAGGAACAACTAATAGTGAGATGCATTTTGCTACTATTTGTTGGCAAATTAACCGAGAGGGAAAGAAGTAACATGACTGCGATGGCACATACAGTCAAATTCTCCTTACAGGAAATCCATGAAGTATTTGAAGATAGAGTTATCACTAACAATGTATGGCCCCTACATTCCCCCAATTTAACCACCTGCAATTTTTATTGTGGGTGGGGGTGGAGTAAAAGAGAAAGTTTTCAAAACAAGTCAATATACTTAGTAGGAAATGACATTCGTCAAGAAATTGGTGCCATTTCTCAGAGGGAATGTAATGGCCAATTTCCTAAGCAGGTGCCAGAAATACTTTAACGAAGGGAGGCATTTCCAACATTTCCTGGCTGGATATCTGTGAGTATTTTTATTTCTAAGCATTTACCTTTTGTTTCTTTGTTACAAATAACTTACGTAACAAACTGTGGCACATTTACTGCAGATGTGCTGTCACCCGCTTAGCACACATAGCAAGCAGTACTGCCAGCCACCTAACAGCAGCAAAAGCTGTTCTCTATGCAGATCACCCAATATTTCTGAATAAGGTACTCCATTCAATTACTAATGATATGCATATTACTACAAACATATTCTTTACATACCAAAATAGATTCAAAAAGAACTTTTTTACCCCCAGAGCAAACACAAAAATTCATGATTCAATAGAACTGTGCATTTATTTAACCAAGTTCATCTGATGTAGATAATCTCAATATCTCAAAATTCAGTTCAAAGATGCTATTGTGTTCTAATATGTGAATTTGTCCTTATTCTTTTGCTTCTGTCACCAACATTATAGTACCACCGTTTTATCTCTGGCTCTGACATTTTGCTCGACCGAGAAAGGCAGTGTTGCCAATTCTTGCTCCTATTGTGAACATGTGTGTATACATGTGCCACCTCTTCGTAAAATGCAAACAATGAAATAGTTGCCTATATTAAGAGTATTTAAAGTATGTGGATAGCATTTACAGTAAGCTTAAACAAAGAGATTTAAATTACAAACATTTAACATGTCAATAGTCCAGGGGAAAGATGCCACACTCCTCGTAGATATACATTTCACATTGGTGTCACTGCAGTCACTACTGTCGGCATTTAATGAAATAATAGTTTTTCTACGCTTTCTTCCAAAATACCTTCAGCTTTTTTTGCTTGAAGTAGAAGCTCCCACGTAAGTTTCACAATACTCTGCCACTTTTCCAATGATACATGTTTGATTTCTAGTTGCATCAAGCGCTCAACCTTGGTGAAGCAGAAAGTCTTAAGTGTGTTCTGCAACATACCCCTTTACTTGTGCCCAGATAAGTTCAATGGGATTGAATGGCAGAAGCCTGATGACAATGTGCCCACGAGTACTGACAATGGTGTCTATCTCGTATGTACAGAAGCTTGGTTTGTACAACTTATCAATTTGTAAGAGCTCTTCTTTGTTCATTACTGCTGACACTCCGGGAACATTATTTTCCAACACCCATTGAAGTATGACTTGCTATGGTGCTCTGTTTAGCTGCACTGAATGATAAGGGGCAATGTCCATTACAATAATGGACTTTGGACTCAGCTGTGGAAGTAAGGCTTCCTTAAACCAGGCGGTCAAAGTTTTCCCTTCATTTCTTCGTGATAATCACGCGTACTTTTTCTTCTACTCTGTCATCTGCCCAGGCCTTTGGTTTTGTATGTCCTGCTTTCACCCACGTTTCGTCCAACCATGCCACTTTTTGGGAACTAACGTTTGGAAATTCCCTAAGAAATCTGCCACGCCATGTCATTAGATCACCTCTTTCCATTATGGCTTTCCTACCTCAAAAGTTCTTGAATTTAAAACCAACTTCTTTTAACATCTTGCTTAAATTTGTCTTACCTCATTCAAATAATCCGGCGTGTTTCAAAGAACCTAGAAGTTTCTCTCGAGTAGGAAATTCTTTCCTCATATAAAATTGGTAAATATGCTGCCATATCGCATCCTTCTGAAAGGTATCCAGTGTTGTCTTAGGCCTGACTTTAGATCTCGATTTTCCTGGTGATTGCAATTCTTCTGATGCCATATCCAAATCGGCCGGGCATTTTTCCTTTGCCACACTTTTCACAATTGTTTAACCCACCTTCAGTGCATCACAAACTCTATCCACTACTCTTGCCAAAGGAATAAGAGGTGCTCCTTTTCAAAATATTCACGTAGCCTGAATATAAATTTGCAGTTTTGGCTCTGGTAAGACCCAACTTTTTTCTTTGATTCTGAAGAACCACTAGCTATAACAATAACTATAACAAGAATAATGCAGTAAATTGCACATGCAGAAAAAACCAACTTCACCTGAACTAAAGCAAACAACTACTGACCACATGTGCTTCACTTACAAGAGAATTGGCAACACAGTCCAAAATGCAGTGGATGCACATGGGGAAGAAGACTATAATTGGTCCTAGCAGACAATTTCCACTCTTTGCTGTGCGAGTCAACCCAGTACTGCAAACCTTTCCAGATTTTCCGATTCTTTTGTGTTGTGTTTTGCATGTAGCAAATCTTTCAACAATAACAGTAAACTATATTTATTAAAAGCGTTAGAAGAAATCAAATTAGATTACCAATTTATCTGTTGAAAGGAGACAGAACAGCTTTCTTTACTGTGGAAATTCATAGTGCTAGTATTGTTAGAGGTGGCCATTCTGACATATATCTATCTCTTTCTTTACCCTCACGAAACATCAGGGCTGGAGATACAGTGGTATTAGTTTAGTATGAGTCCGGTTCATAAACTTTTCAGCTTTATGAGTGTTTTTTTGTTTGTTTTCTGTGACCAGGTAACCAGCTTGGTGCACAACCTCCAAACTGGAGAGCCAAGTTTATTATTGGAGTACTTTCTCCTAGATGGTTAAAATTAAATGTATTATTTATGGGTGCTCTATGGTCCTTAGTGTCCCATTCTATATTGGGTGTGAAATACCAGTAAATTTGTTCAGAGGCCTCTTTATCAGGCTTGAGGTTCTTTTACGTGCCATAAATCTATGACATGGGACTACCGGCTTTACTTCCCTTCCGAAGGAAGTCATACTAAGGATTTTCACAATTGAAAAAAATTCCATCGCCCTCTGCTGGGTTTGAACGTACAACCTTGGGGACTAGAGGCTAGCAAGGTACCACTAGTCTACGGAAGACGACCTCTCCTAGATGGCTGCCTACCACAGCTGAGACCAACCCCCTGCTGATTTTGGTCTGTCCTAGGTATTTCATTTCCCCGGTACCACCCATATCTGGGAGGTATTCCCTTATCAGCTACCTGGGGAGGCACCTGATGGGAGACCGGCAACTCCACAAGATTTCCTAGGCAAGCATTATTAAACCACATGGTCCAAGAGATGTAGGACTGCAAAGATGGGTAGAACAGTTTCAAGAGCCTCATAACAGGTCGTAAGGGCCTAATACTTGCAAGGGAAGACAAGATACTCTAGTTAATAAATACTCATAACTAGATTAATATAAATATTTAATAAATACTTATTGCTAGATTAAGATAAGTATTTAACTTAAAACAAAAGTTGCAAAATTAACGACCATAACGCGTCTCTCTTTCTTCCTCAGTTACTGTTACTCATTTTTATTTAAATTTTTCCCTCAATTGAAGTCTGCCATATAAACAAAGTATACCTAAACAATTAACAAATTTAAGTTAACAATAAAGACAATTTATAGCTAACATATGAAAATAATGAAAATCTACTTGAAATATAAATGAATTTAAATTGGAACACAGTAGTATATAACAATCCTATCGTGCAGTTAAAAATAAATACATATTTCATTAATTCGTAAAGTGGTATATCAATATTACATTGAATATAAATGATTTCTGAGGATAACAACTGATCATCTAACAGCCATGATTGCTCTTTGATAAAGTACATGTTTATCTAGGGCACAATCTTATACAAAAATTGTGTAACTTTTTGGGTATTGTACCTCTAGCTCCTATCATCAATCCTGTGACTGAGATTTTAAGTTGTATTTACCCTTATAATAGGAGATAGTGGGATCCAAAGCAGACAGTGGGATCAATGATTAATTCACTATTGTCAGATGATGTTTTGTAGGCAATGATGTCGATGCGCCAGCTACTACCACTGTTGGATAATCCATATACCTCCTCGTGGACCTGAGAATCTTTCTTCTTCATACCTGCTGCAATTAAGCTTCTTATTTTGTGATTTCTGCTGTTTTGCAGCACTTCTCTGTATGGGCAAGCACACAGGATTTTATGCTCTCTACCACAACGGTGACAGAGGGTATTGTTTTGGGACCTCCCTGGTAAGGAGTGTTCAGCAATAACTCCAGCAGTCATTTTGATAGCATTTCTCCATTCAGAGCAAGAAAGTCCACAATGATCTCAGATCCATTTACTAGCAGGTGTATAATTGCTGAACAGTTTAACTCTTCTTCCTTTGTGCACTCCAAAGTTGGAATTCTTCTTCTCTCAGATGTCATCGTACTTTCCTTGCACCTGGGAGAAGACTTACAGGGTCTCTGATGTCCTTTTGAGTGATGTTGAGGAGTCATAGACAGCTTTGAGTTTCTTGATCAAAATCACTTACGGTGATAACAACTGGGTCGTTGAAGTGTTTTAGAAATTCGCAGATGTTTATATGTTGGAGTCAAACTTCCATGAGGTGCAGAATAGACCAAAGCCTTCATATTTTCTTTCAGTGTATACCATATGGTCTGTAACGTCCGTTGGTAACTGTAGAATGGTATTTTAAAGTGAATTTTAAGATTTTGCCAGCATCAGTTTAAACTTTTTATGGAATTTTATCCATTGGAATAACTTGAAATGGATAAATTAATGTCGTTGAGATGGACGAGTTTGGAGATAAGAGTGCTTGTAAGAGTGGTGAACTTTTTCTAAAATTTCAACTTTTTATGTAAATTTTCTAAAGACTGTAAAAAAATTATTTCATCTTTTAAGTTAATGCCTAGGTAAGTATTTTCTCTTTAGGATGTTAACAGTGAATTTCATTATCTTCAGAAGTAATATTATTAGGAGAATATTTTCTATTTCTAATGGATAAACAAACAGATTTTGATGTGATGGTAGATTGAGTCACACTTATTGACATTCACCTTCACTAATTACATGTTGTATAAAACAGAAACGTTTTCGAGGGCATTCGTCCTCATGTCAGCGACTGGGTGACTAAAGGTCTCTTTCTCCCATATCCTCTTCTTCCTCTTCTTGCAGATTCTGAACCTGTTGCCATCTGGTGTTGGGGGCACAAAGTTTTAACACATTGCTCACAGGCAGAATTTCAAAATTAATGGCGCCGTTTTTGAAGATGTTTTTTTTTCCCAGATGTTCAATTCTAGCGGTGTGGTGAGGGGTTTTAACAATTTTTTACTTTGGCCAATGTTGGGGTTTTCTGTCCAAAAATGGTATGATACAGTGGATTTCTCAATTTGTTTTAGTTTTATGTTCCTTTGGTGTTTAAGTCTGGTTTCCAAGTTTCTTTTTGTTTTTCCTATGTAGTATTTATCACATTCATCACAGTTAATCTCATAAATTCCAGATTTTAATGTGTTTGGGATGGTATTTTTGAGAGGTGCATTTATTAAGTTCTTCAGGCTGAATTTGTTTTGTGGAGATTTTGATGAATTGATGCTGAAGCCAATTTCTTGAACACGTATTGCCAGTTTAATTAATTCTTTTGCTACTTGTGAATTTTTCCCAATGATCTTGGTATCAACTGCGAAGCTCATAATTGTTAAATTCCGACAATTTGGGGGCAAAGGAGTAACCATATACTTCAAACATAGCTTACTGAGCTCCTCCAGAATGAAATCAGTTGCTACATTGTAAAGAATAGAAGATGTAGTAATACACCCCTTTTTATTTGAATCTGATTGTTTTACTGCTATTCGTTTCAGATATTGTTCTGTTATTTTCTCGTAGGTTCATAATTAAACGTGATTTGTTAGGAACTCCAATGAATCTAGTGTTTTGTGAAGATGTACATTACCTATGTTATCGAAGGCTTTTCTTATATCCAGAAATACTATAATAATATTGTCTTTTCTTTCTTTGGCAGATTTCAGAGCCACTTTGAGAATGGTAGTGGCAATGTGAGTTCTCGGGGATGGTGTAAAGCTTCACTCATAAGGACTTAAAGTTATATAATTATGCAATCTACAGTCATGTGCACTTTTAATAACTCTTCTGACAACTGAGGTAATTCTTATTGGTCTCCAGTTTGAGTGTGATGACTGATCCCCTCCTTTATGTACAGGAAGAGCCAAAAAACTATGAACTGGATGCGCAGTGTTTTTCCTGGCACTTGTTGCCATCTGCCACTATCATAGAAAGGTGCGAATGAAACTATGCAACATTTTTAAAACTACTTTTAAAGGCTTTACTTACCAATTTTATGAAAGGAGATGCTTAAACTGGCCACCGTTGTTGTCCATACATTTTGGCACCTCTTTAGGAAACTATCCATCACTTGCCGTAGTTCACGTTGAGAAATGCTGGCAATTTCCTGGCATATATTTTGTTTTAATTCTTCCAGGGTGTGTGGGTTTGTCTTGTACACTTTGTTTGAAGTTACCCCAGAGATAGAAATCACAGGGGGTTAGGTCAGGGGACAGAGGGGGCCACAAATATCTAATAATAATTCTGTCCTCAAACACACTTTCAATTGTTCTCATTGAAATGTTGGCCATATGAGCTGTTGCATTGTGTTGTTGAAAAAAGGCAAAATCACGCTGTCTGTTAATTCCCTAAAAACAGGGGGCAAAATTGTATTCACAGGCTTCAACTACTGACTGGAAAAAAATTGGTCCTATAACTCTTTTGCTATCTTTTAGATTTCTTAGCCTGATGGCCTGAAATTTGTTGTCAACTTCATGAATTATTGTACGACCTGGAACTTTTATACCTGAAATCTTTCTGCAAATTATACTTTCACATGGCGAGCTGACTGAGTTAACACATACAGATCATAAATAAATACATGCCCTGCAGTAGAAAGCATATACTGAAAGCATAATATACTTTGTGACCAAGCACAGGAAAAAATAATAAATAACTCGTAATAATGGAATTATATCACATCACCGTCAACTCAATACTGCACTTCACACTGCAGAGCAAAACCACCTCAACATGACATTGTTTATAACAGCAAGTCATTATTATGTTTCCACATGCCCAGTGGAAAAACACTGCGCAGCCGCCGGTAATACTGTTCTTAAAGTACCCCTTCAAGACGATAAAATTTGTGTATGATGCGCTATGAGCCAAGAAAGAGTTATAGACCCAATTGTTTTATGAGTCAACAGTTGACGCCCGTACATATGTGAATACAATTTTGTCTTCTTCCTTTTATTACAGAATTATCAGACTGGGTGCGTGATTTTCCCTTTTTTTTCAACAAGACTCTGCAACAGCTGCCAATATTTCGAAGAGAACAATTGAAGGTGCATTTGAGGATAGAATTATTAGTAGAGATTTATGGCCCCCTCGGTCCCCCGACTTAACACCCTGCAATTTCTATATCTGGGATAACTTAAAACAAAGTATACAAGACAAACTCACACACTCTGGAAGAATTAAAACAAAATATCTGCCAGGAAATTCCCAGCATTTCTCAACGTGAACTACGGCGAGTAATGGATAGTTTCCTAAAGAGGTGCCAAAAATGTATGGACAACAATGGTGGCCAGTTTCAGCATCTCCTTTCATAAGGTGGTAAGTAAAGCCTTTAAAAGTTATTTTAAAAATGTTATGTGGCTTCATCCGCACCTTTCTATGATAGCGGCAGTTGGCAACAAGTGCCAAGGATGCAGACAAAAAAAACACTGCGCAGCTGGTTCGTAGTCTTTTGGCTCTCTGTATAAGGGTAGATCTAGCTGTTTGAAGTGTTGGTGGTGTAATTCCAAATTCTAGTATTCTGGTAGCTATGTTTGCAATGATTTCTGAAGTCACATCGGTTTTAATTGTTCTCATCAGTACATGTTCAGGACCGCTAGTCGTGTCAATCTATATACTTCTCATTGCATTATTTATTTCTTCTTTGGAGATTGTTGTATATAAGATATCATTATTTCTGTTAAACCAATATCACTGATTTTCTGAGGATATTTCTGATGAATTTGCTCATTTGGTATAGAAAATATATTTTTAAAATAATCAAGTATTGTGTTGCTATTAAGTTTACAGGTTATGTTATTTACATTAAAAACATTTCAAATTGCTTTTCGTTTTTTGTTATAGTAATTAAATTGTGTTATTTGATAGTCATATTTTGATTTTCTTTTCAATCTATCTCTTTTGGTCCCCTTTTCTGGATTAGTTGAAGTTTTATGCAAGCGCTATGTTTGTATAAAATTTTTGTTCTTTCTTGCCTCATAGTATTTTGCCACAAGATGTATAGGACCTAGTAGCATATGAATAGCACCTGATACAAACGAAAGAAAATCTTTTATTGTTTAATGAAAGCTGTCGTTATCTAACTCAAGTGAAAACTTTTCTTTCTAAGTTTGTAGTTGTTTGCTACATTCACTTAAATTTGTTATTTGTCTGAGGTTGAGAGTAAGTTATATTAGTTTCATCTTGTGTTGTATTCTGACTGCAGCTTGCATGTCTATGTACAATTTTATGGCGATGTTGATCTGAATGAGCTCTACTTATATGGATGTTAGCTTTTCGGAAATGTTGACCGCAATATGGACAAGAAGCTTTATTTTTTGGAAAACTTCTTGAATTAGCTTGATTTAGTGGTATTATATTCTTCCTATATAAGAACAGACGCATAAAGGGGAGGCTGAGGGCCCTAAATCGTGTTTTCACTATGTTGGTATTTCAAATGTTGGCAGCAGAAAGACAATGCAACCAATGTTCCCATGCCACGGGTGAGATGCATGCAATGCGACTTCTGAGTCTCGGTAATATGGAACAAAAGTGACAAAATATGCCATATTTTCATGAAAATAAGTAAAGCACTATGTTATTTGTTCTTTATAATGTGTTGAAGTCAATAAAAGGCATGCAGTGTATGCGTGTGTTACATGTATATAGTGATACCGGCCATAATCCATTACGAAAGTTTATCGCTGACTATTACTGTTGATGACATTATTTGCATTAACTACAGTAATGGCATCTTGAGAATAATTATGACACCCAGCATATGAATATTGACACCTCTTCTCATAAATTTATTTCCAAACATGATACATTTAATATTATCTGATTGATTTTACTAAGTAGTAGAGGGTAATTCAGCAGAAGTGGGATACATCAGATCATTGTTCATGAACCAAATGGTTTATAACAAAGTTTAGAATTACATAAACCAAAGAAAATAAAATGGTAATTTTGCTCTAAAGGTTGACGTGTCATGGTGGACGATGTAAATGCACAATCTCAGGTACCAACTGTTAAACTGAGAAAACGCTACCGTGTTATTAGAAACAGTTTGGTATAGTTGCGAACTGTTATACCCTGTCGTAATAGAAAAGCATGAAATAATGAATAAATCCAATAAAACTTAACATTAATCTGAAACTGTAAATATAAATGCAATAAAACTGAATAACTGCGAAACAGTAAAAAGTATTGTTGTTATTGTCTAATGCTTGGCATTTATTAATGACCATTAGCGCTCATGCACTAGTAAATGAATGTAATACAACGTAATGTAACTGAATAATTACCGTGCAACAGTGAACAAATGTAATCATTTAAATAATTGCTGCATAGCAGTAAACAAATGTAATAGAACCAAATAATTATCGCATAGCAGTGAACAAATGTAATAGAACTAAATAATTACCGTGTAATAGTAAACAAATATAATTATTGCATAGCAGTGAACATATGTAATAGAACTAAATAATTACCGTGTAATAGTAAACAAATATAATTATTGCAGAGCAGTGAACAAATGTAATAGAACTAAATAATTACCGTGTAGCAGTAAACAAATGTAATAGAACTAAATAATTACCATGTAGTAGTAAACAAATATAATTATCGCAGAGCAGTGAACAAATGTAATAGAACTAAATAATTACCGTATAGCAGTAAACAAATGTAACAGAACCAAATAATTATCGCATAGCATTGAACAAATGTAATAGAACTAAATAATTACCGTATAGCAGTAAACAAATATAATAGAACCAAATAATTATCGCATAGCATTGAACAAATGTAATAGAACTAAATAATTACCGTATAGCATTGAACAAATGTAATAGAACCAAATAATTATCGCATAGCATTGAACAAATGTAACAGAACTAAATAATTACCGTATAGCAGTAAACAAATGTAATAGAACCAAATAATTATCGCAGAGCAGTGAACAAATGTAATAGAACTAAATAATTACCGTATAGCAGTAAACAAATATAATAGAACCAAATAATTATCGCATAGCATTGAACAAATGTAATAGAACTAAATAATTACCGTGTAGTAGTAAACAAATATAATTATTGCATAGCAGTGAACAAATGTAATAGAACTAAATAATTACAGTGTAGTAGTAAACAAATATAATTATCGCATAGCAGTGAACAAATGTAATAGAACCAAATAATTATCGCATAGCAATGAACAAATATAATAGAACCAAATAATTATCGCATAGCAATGAACAAATGTAATAGAACCAAATAATTATCGCATAGCAATGAACAAATGTAATAGAACTAAATAATTACCGTGTAGTGGTAAACAAACATAATAGAACCAAATAATTATCGCATAGCGGTGAACAAATGTAATACAACTTAATAATAATAATAAATGCTACTATAATTATGTTCAAGGACATATCTGCTCTTTCAAAATGCAATTGTTAGCCTTAATAAAGACTGTTTTGCATCGATGCATATAAGGAAGACAGATGTAGAAGACAAATGGAGTTCTGGAGGATAGACAGCGAAGAAATATGAAATTTTGGAAGAGAAGATGAAAAGAAAGTTCTGAGGGAGAATACAAACCAAAAAAGAGCTGTGAAGATGTTATGCCGCAGAATAATTCTCAGAGAGTGTCACAAGCAAATTCTGAAACATTCGCCAACTGGAACAGCTGTTCCTCTACATGAACCCAGCAGCAAGGATGAGTTGATGAACTCCTGAGAAGTGCTGAGCTGCCTCCTAAGCTTGCTAGCTCTTCTGAAATTATATGTCCCAATTTTCCATTAGGACAGTGTCACTGTTTATGATCTCATTCTCCGCAACGATGCGTAAGTTGTCCAACTTGACTGCTGACAAAATCATGACAGAACACATAACCAATTTAATAAATTGCACTGGAATACACAATCGGAAGTGCTTAAACAACTTCCGAGCATTTAAAAGGCCAAATGTCACACGTTCGTGGAATTTTAGCATTTTCCTGCAGGGTAGCATGACGTTGCGCAGGAACTACCATGACACGTCGACCTCTGGAGCAACATTACCGAAAATAATACCATATAGGATCTGTAATAGCTACAAATTTCCTCAGTAATATGCAAGAAAGATTAACTTTCCTTTTTACTCACAGGATACTGTGGTATTCTTCAAAATAATATTCTTATTGCTTCTTTAAGCAGAATAGCTTTAGCAAACATTGGAAAATATCCATAAAGACTTAAGAATAATATAATAGTAGTAGAAATACATATATACGCTGAATTAGCTTGTCTCCACGGCCTCCTCATACAATTATTTCTCTATATAGATTCCATTTTATTTTAATTTTCATCTATGAATTTCTTTGCCTTTTCAGTATTAGATAGATATTAATTATTGTAAATGACCGCATTTTATAATGATTGTAATTTAGTTTATGGTATAAGCTTCTAAGTAATAAATCAAGCTCTGCCCATGTCCAAATCGACTCAATGAGATTAGACATGCAATGTGCAGGTTTGAATTAAATTGTAAAAATTTAATGTCAGCTATGTTTAGACATTGGGCAAAATTGCCTTACTTGCACCGACCTATATTAGGTATAAGGAAGAGCATAAATTTTCTTAGGAGTGAGTTTAGAACATGATGTGGTCACTCCTATATCTGGTGCCCACCTGTGCGCTCGTTTGAGGTGTTTTACTTATATAGGCAAATCGCGTCAGAAACACAATAAACGTAGCCATTTTTCCGATAAATCACATGCAAAGTGGGTACTGACAACCTAAATAAAACGTGAAATGCACTAAATATGTGAAGTGCTGTTGTTTCTGCGAACATGAATCATTCGAGTTTTAGACACGCAGATCCCTTGGCTACGCCCTGTCATCGCCTTGCAGTTGCGGACGACACTCCTCTCCTTCTAAAAAACATCCCTCGGCTACGCTTTGAGGCTGAGGACCCTCAATCTCTTGGCTACGCCTTGAGGCTGAGTATCTTACCAGCTTCGGTGGCATTATTCATATGTTGCCAGCATTGTGTTAAAGTCAGAGAATGAGATACATGCCATCTTAGGACACCCAGGGACATATGTTTGACATTTAAGACCACTTCAGTCGCTAATTCCGGTGCAAGTAAGGCAATTTATGCAAGTATTGTAATATTTTAAGTATCATAAGTAACTACACCCCCTCAAGAAAGTATTTGTCTGCAGTTTAAAAAAAAATTCTAGCAGCCATATTAATCTGGTGAAAAATACGATTTTTTTTTTTTATGATCAAATGAGAATATAGTTTATGTGTTTTTGGTGGTGTTTCAGAGTGTTCATTTTATCAGTTTTATAAATTTTTGAAAAATATGCCAAATTTGCACTTTTTTTTGTATGTGGTGTTCTTAAAATTATCTTTCATGCATTGGTTAGAGCATTTTTTTTTGTGCACACATCCACACATTTCTGAAGGTGAATTAAACTAACTGGCAGAGTAATAAATTCTTAAAGTCCTAATCAGTAAGCCGAAAATGAGGGATTAAGACAAAAACATAAAAACTAAACTCAAACTTTAACATTTTATTCCTCTCACATGAAATCGTATTTTCGTGCAAAATCAATACGCTAAAAACCCTTGCTCTATTCTATGGATGTAGATAACCTTGAAAGCACCACTCACAAAAGAGTTTGTCTTCTGGCATATTTTTAAATTTATAAAACTGATTCTCATTGCAAAAGGTTTATAGGGACTTCTAAGTATATATATATATATATATATATATATATATATATATATTATATATACACACATTTCATTTTAAGGAGTAAATAATGAGTAAAGTTAGTTTGTGTATTACTGTTACAAATTAAAAGCAAGGTGTTATAACCCTGGAACCAGATGCCTAATCCATTGGACTTAAGACGCAGTTTTAAAGCTCCGGCGGATTTAACATAGGTAGCTAAAATCTAACATGACCTCGTGGTTGCTGGTGCAACATTTTATCTGAAGCAATCCGTACAATAAGTACATAAAAGAAAACATCGTGAAAACATTATAATACAGAAGATACACTGGGACTCGGTGATATTAGAAATTATCCTAAAACACGTTACAGGGGGTCAGAGAAAAAAGAAATTCAAAAGTGAGCACACAATGCGAGTAACAACACCCATTATGAAAGTGCCAACGTTTTGAGACAAACACTTTACACGAAAAGCGGATATTTTCGAATTGTTAAAGTTAACACAATGAAAACAACAAGCCGAAACACAATTGTTGTCGAAACAAAACCAAAAAAATATAGAAACCAATAATTGTACAATGCACCGCTGTCTAGTATGTGTTCAGTTCGACATTATCCACATTTTCAAGGGATTATTTTTGCAATAATTACATAGATTTATTCCCTGACGTAAGATGAAACCAAATTTAGTAATTAAATCGGGTATTTTACCTTATATTCTTCCTCACCTCTTCCTAATCGAAATCCACACCACAAACACCTATGATCAATGCATACACGTGAGAGAAAAACTGTGGGAAGAACCACAGAACAGCAAACTATTAGAAGTGCAACTATCGTGTTAAACGTTGGAAACACGAGGGCGATCGCAGCGTGAGTAGTGATCGGGGATGGAACTAAACTATGAAAAATCGTGCTCTCGGATTATGACGTCACTCGTAGCTACTACAGCTGTATTTTTCATACCTGCCTAGCTGTCTGCTCAGCTGATCATATGTTCCAATATTGTATCACTACTGACGACGTACAAAGTTAATTACGTGAGCTTCAATAATCGTGATTGCACTTGGAGTTATTCATATTTCTTTTTAAATGAGTCGATTAAAGCTCACATAAAATAACTTGTCTCTGTCATCTGTAGCAATACAATATTAGAACACAATTATGATCAGTTGAACACCTCACAGCTAGGCTAGTATGAAAAACACAACTGTTTATTCCTGTGTAACTTATTTAAATTATCCAATAGTCGGCACATACATTGCTTTTTATATAATATTATCGGGGTTAATAATGGTTGCTGAATGTTCTATGACATAATACATAATGGTCACATTTAAATTTTTGAGAGTGAATGAGATCCAGCACCTTGAAATAATTTCTTCTGCATGCTTCATAGTAAAATCTTTTGCACTTAAACTGTCTCCATGGTTTGTTTGAACTTCCAACCAACAGTAGGATGTGGAATTTGACAGGAAAATTGGAAGAACAAGACATGTTTGACACTTGTTATTTTATTCTACTCTAGATAGCGCAATACAATTTGACATATCTTAAATCCATTTCCTACAAAGAAACTTCTGCACACATTATATGCAATAGTGTAGCTATTGTTTGTCATTCACTAAATTGCTATTAGCAGTGCAATAAATGTCATTAGCAAGTTTCACCACACCATTTAACACTATTAATGTCATTGACACTCTTTGTGCTCTGACTTGAAGCACCATCACTGGACACAAATAGCCACAACTTAACTCCAGCTTTCCATTGTGTATATCCTAGAATTAAATAGAACACACATGTTTAAACTACCCTTAAAAGTAGGTTTCTGGAAGGAGAAATTGCTTACATTAAGGAAACATTTGTGGTTACAAACACCTTTTTATTATATTACACACTATCCACTGTAAACCAGAGTTCTCTCTGATGTAAACAAAGCATTTGCTTCCTCTTGTCTTGAAACTAAGCATTACGCTTATGCCAATGTAAATAGTTCCTTAAACGTATTGTGTCATGAAACATTGGAGTAGGAAAGGTATAGAACTACACATTTTATTGCGATTATCGTAAGAACTCATTGTTAAAGGTTATGGATATATAGTAACTGTTAAGAGATTACAAAATATGATTTTCTTAATTCTACCTGCTATTGCATTAACAATCAAAGAGTATCTTTTTGTTAATTACCAACTGTATGGATGACTGCTTTTCTCTTGCCTATATGAGAAATGCAGGATTGAATTCGCAGCGGTGCTATCTGAGTACTAAAAAAACAATTTGCATAACACAGGAAATATGATAAGCAAACAGTCATTCATAATACGCTCGCACTCACATGCTCAGCTCAGGTCAAATCTTCGATTTTATCAGTTAGTGTTTGAGTTGCCATGACAAAGGAAGAAGTGCATAGTGTGAATAAGCTGTTTTAACACAAAACTGGGAAACCGTTAAAAAGTGGCAAAAACGTTTGGTTGATAAAGTGCTAAATGAGAAGGAAATAACACTTTTTATTGTAAAACCACCACCACTTTGTGTTACTTGAACAAAATAAAATTCAGTATATGCAAAGGATCCATGGATCTTTTCATTGAAGGTTCAATGAATCAGATCTTTTGAAGGATCCTTCGAACTGTTATTTATAGTGAAATTTTAAACACTCTTCATTAAAAATATTACTAAGCTTCTGTGAATTCAGAAAACTAAGCTTATATATATATATAAACAAACCTAATGCTAACCTTCCATAAATTCAGAAACCTAAGCTTATATAAAAAAACCTAACCTCCCAAAGTAACTTGGATGCAATGTGCTGTATATGAAAAGCGTTTAAAATACTCAGTGTGTTAAAATGTTCACTATAAATAACAGATCAAGGGATCATTCAAAAGATCCAATTCATTGAAAGGATTCATGGAACCTTCACTGAAAAGAGCATGGGTTGTTTGCATATACACAATAGTGGATGAGTATATACAATCAGACAAAAAATTCAATGCCATGCCTGGGATTCAAACCAGCAATCTTTAACTTGCCATACCACTGCTCTGCCATCTAAGACTTTCTCTACTCACAGTAAGCTATTTTCATAAGTATTCTACAAATGATTCATCATATATCGTGATCAACTTCATGTTTATCATATGTGTTAACTTAAAAGGCTTCAATACATTTAAAAAATATTAAATGTTCATTACTTCAAAACCTTTGATTTTTGCACAAAAACAACACGATCATTTAAATGCCTATACATTTCTTATAATATCCTGCCACTTAATTACTACTGCACAATGTATCTTTAAGGGAAGGATTTTGTATCATCAAAATTGCTACAAAGTTTAAATGGTAGAAAACAGACACGAAAGATTGAAACCACTTTGGAATTTCAAAGCCTCAGAACACATACTGAAGCTGCTAATTTCACTCAAAACGAACACTTCAGTTATTCTTGGAAACAAATGCTTCTGAGCATCTGTAATAACAGATTACAAGGACATTAATTGTCAAAAAAGCTACCAGAATTTCTATTTTCATACACCATGCCCAGTTCAAAAAAGGAAATAATGGCAGTTAGATAAAAATGCCCAAAAGAGGGTGAATTACTGAAATATATGTGAATGATATCAAATATATTTCTTCCTTCTGTATTAGAAAATTTCATTTGGGCACTGTCTTAAAAGAATTATAGTATCATTGGCATGCTATCCTTGACAGTTAGTATGTCAGTCCACCAATAATCCTACATTTTTTAATAATACAAGAGTATCACTCGCATGATCTGCATCTATGTGTTTGAATATTAGCACAGTAACATGCTAATTAATTTGCATTAAAGGTTGATTTTACCTTACCTACTTTTGGCTGTGATCTCCACCCATCAATTATGAAGTGCAAACACGAAAATTAATCGTATATTTCACTGTCTGGATGACTCACAATATCTGAAAAGTAAATCAGGACAATATAAAATTCAGCAACACTAAGAAGCTCTTAAAAACTTAACCTTTCATCCAGCACTCTCATGCTAGAAACTTAATAACATACCTTCAGATTCTATGTCACCATTCGGGACTCGAACCACAACACTGGAAGGAATGTAAATCGTAGGCGTATCCCCTCTGTCTGGACGGCTCAATGTATCTGAAAATTAATTCGTTATATAAAAATGTTGCAACATAGAGTAACCTATCAGTTTTCTACCTCATTCTACGAATATCACTGAAGTTAATAGAAAATACCAATATTACAACAAATATACATTCAATCAGAAATAGCGTAAATGTATGCTTACCGTCTCGGCTTTGTTCCTGGTGAAAAAACTTCGGACGAAAACTTCCAGCTATAAAAATCCAAGATGGTCCCTTTCTTCGTGCCTGTCATTAAAGTTCGTTAAGAACGTCGAAACTTGAAACAGTCAATCAGAAAATTCGCCTTTCCCGCAAAAGTGCAACTAGTGACACACCGTTTCCATGTGGGGAGTTAGTGCCCTCTGTTTCTACTTAGCCAATACCACCATCACCCCTGTGGGAAGAACCAGCCTCTCCCTGTCCAACGTCACCGTATGCTGCCAACATACATACTTAAAGAATCGATAGAAATGCGCAAGTAAAAGTGATGCAGAATGCCAGTCTTGTTGATAGATAAGTAATGGGTGTGTTCCACATCGTACGCCCCTTTTATCTGCGCATTCTTATTTACATTTTCTAAGATCCATTTCAATTCCACTACCGCTCCTTTCCGCACACAGTACCTCCCTTCAAACGTTATTGTTGTTGGCTTGTTTTTAGACGCTACTGCTCCACCAGAGGTGTGCTACTGCGTCTCAGGAATACGGTTAGCAGCAGTGATATCAGGCGCCGTATTTAAAATGAGGAGTGGGGACACCATCGTCTACAGCTTCATTTTAGTACGTGTGATAAATCTGAATAAAGCCCTACAAAGATGTCCGGAAAATGGCAGGAGAATCGAAGGTAAGTGGTATGGACCCATGATACCCATGTCGTGTAAATTGGCAAAAAGTGCGGCAGTAGCGCCCTGGTGAAGACGGCACTCAAAAACAGGTGATTAACATCACCCCGATGACCACAGGTGCAGAGGTCCGTGTCCCGGAAACCAATACGAAAGGGATACGCAGGAGTCAAGGCCACATTGAATAAAAGGCGAAAGTAAGACGAGAAAGCTCGATTAGGTAGTCGTCGAGAACTAGATAAAAATGTAGTGAGATGATCTAACGTTATATGCGGCGTCTGTCCCATATCGGGCACCACACGTAGTGTATGTCTTACAATGTCCGATGGAGGCGTCCGTAACTGGTCACAGGTCGTCAGGTTCCTCGTCGCGACCCGCGCAATTGCGTCCACACATTTGTTACCCGGGATTCCTACGTTGCTCGGTATCCAGGTTAGAACTAGGTGTACCGTCCCCGATAAAGTATACAAGAGATTACGGATAAGCACTTCATATATAGGAACCTTGGGCCACCGGACCGGGCATTGCAGAACCGTCAAAAGACTGCGGCAGTCAGTAAATATAATACAGTGTGGTACTAAATGACAATGTAAGTACTTCAGAGCCCTATAGAGTGCAATAGACTCCGCCGTATAAATAGTAGTCACGTCATCCAGTCGCCATGTAAAAGTTTCGGACGTTGTGTCGACATAGATCGCCGCACTAGTGCCATCCGGGGTTTTGGAGCCATCTGTGAAAATTAGGAGTGGGGAATCGTCCTTCCGATAGACCTTCCGGTCCTCGCGGTACGCGTGCCATAATGTGTTATAATCCGAAATCGGAATATGGAATGTCCGGGTGTCAACTTGTACATAATCCGGGAGTGTGTGGGCCGGGATGTCCAGCAGATACGCCGGGTATACCGGCGTACTATAATATTGGCCGCGTTGTCGGAATAAGGCAAGACCGCGTATCAGTGGTAAAGGTAAATGCGCCACCCCATCGGGTTTGGCGCATAGTAAGTCGTATAAACGGGTAAGTTTTGGTAACAATGGTGTATGAGAATGGGTCAGTAGGTCAGCAATAAAGTGCATGCTGAGTGCAAACAGCCGCTGTTCCAAATGATATCGCGGGAAATGTCGTTACAGTTGGTAGAAAAAGGCGTCCAACGTCCGTCTAGTTCCACACGATAATGATGGTACAAGGAGTTGTCCGTATTCCAATCTAGCGTATATCAGTGGCGGTATGAGCCGGAGTAGTAAGAGGGGATGCATACCCCAATGTCGGGCCGCCAAGACTCTGAATAAGTTTTTGATACGAGTCAAAGCAGTCACAAAAAATTTGTAATGTGATGAGGTGGAGAGATTGTGTTGCAGATGGAGGCCTAGATATTTTACCGTCGGCGTCGGGCTTAGATCGTGGTCCTGTATGTGGAGTATAAATGGTGAAGGTCTAGTGGATCTACGGAAATGCTGGAATTTCGTTTTCCGGATATTTACCCGCATACCCAAGGATTCCAAAAACGTATGACACGTAGGCAGTCTAGTTCAATGAGTCGAAAGTCGCCCCTGGAATTCGGTTGAATCGGTGTATATATCACCAGGTCTACCGCATATTGTACCACGCGCGCAGTCATTGTCACCTCGGATCGAATATCTCCTACGTATAAAGAATATAACAAAGGACTTAGTGTCGAACCCTGTATCAAACCTCGAGACGTAGTACAGGTGTGGGAGTTATGAAAATACGACGCGAGGTGGTAACGTCGATTGTAAAAAAGGGCATAAAGTAACTCACATATACGAGGGGGAATGGAATATTTGCAGAGACGGTCTATAAGCATCGGCAGAAGGACATGGTCATACGCTGCCGACAAATCAAGGAAAAGTGCAAGCACCTGCCGGTGTGTGTGAAAGGCTGTATTAATGTCGGTAAGGAGGATGTATAGCGGGAATGTGGTGCCATAACCCTTTCGAAATCCATATTGCGTGGCGAAATCCATATTATAACGTTCCAAGTAAAAGCTTAAACGGTCGTGTAGTAATTTTTCAAAGGTTTTACGTAGTGTAGGGAGCATGCCAATGGGGCGATAGTCTGCCGCGGTCAATCCCGCGCTACCCGGTTTTAAGATTGGGTAGATATTTACCTCGCGCCAGGACATTGGTGGTGCCCCAGTACGGAGGATAGAAGTAAAGGCATTCGCAAGCAACGTGTACCATCTGTTGGGTAAAGCCTTCAAATGTCGATACGTAATGTCGTCAAGTCCCGGAGTAGAGTTGTCCGATCTACCGATCACGACGCTGCGGACATCAGTTCCCGTGACAGGTCGATATAGTGGGTCGGATACATTAGTATCAAGGGGGGTCCAGGATTGAATCAGGTGCTACATGTCTCAAGAATTCCAACTGCAGCCGTGGACGTCCCGATATCGGTGTCGGTGGGGATTGTCTGGCTTTCGTGAACCACGCAAGACGTTTCCAAACCTGAACTGTAGGGGTGCGTGTAGTAGTAGAATTACAAAATGTGGCACAAGCCGCGCGTTTAATCTGACGGAACCGACGGTGAACATGTGCCTCTTTAGCCCGCACTAGCAAGAAGGTCTCCCTAGTACGTTCCCGATGATATTGAGCATAACTTCGACGTTTCTCCGCCACTAGTCGGTCGCTTTCTGGGGTCCACCAAGGCGGCCTCGGTATTCTGCGTGGGCGTCTAGGTGTTTTAGGATGGAAGTGATCGAGATATTCGGTAAGTGTGTTCTCCAGGTGTTCATAAGTGACATCGGTGTCATGGAGTAGTCGGGTAACGTGTTGTAGTTGTACCTGAAATTGATGCGGCGTAAAGTCACCTGTGCGGAGAAGTCGTCTGTCCGGCGGTGTCACTCCTGTGGTACTATAGGTGTAAAGGATGAACGGGTAGTGGTCGCTATCCATGGTGTAGTCAAGGCGGGATAAACTTAGTTTTTGTGTCACGTCAGGCGTAGCGAATATTATGTCCGGCGATGAATCAAGCTGCTGTAGCGATCCTTGCCGAGTAGTAAAATGTTGCGTAAGGACCTGCCATGTATGTTTAGTCGCCAGTTGTCCTAATGGTAAACATCGCCTCCTTTGCGGTGTGAGAGTCGCAAAATTACCAATATTGAAGTCACCTACATGTAAGTACTTGGAGTCACGGGGAGCAAGAAAGCTCTCCCACTCTCGTAGTGTGAATCGAGCGCCTGAGGTGTAAACACCGACGACAGTAATATCCCCCAGCACGACACGAACCGCCTCGAGGTGCGGTGGGAACCTAATGCCCGTCCTGCAATTGTATACGCATAGGTTATCTGCGACACAAATAGCCACACCCCCAGCCGGAGATTGTCTGTCCGTTCTATAAATATTATAACCCGGGAGTCGAAATGACTGCCCTTCCCGTAACCAGGTCTCCACGATAATCACCACAAGGGGCCAGACTCGGGCTAAATATGTTTGGAGTTCCGCCTTCTTTGAAGTCACACTACGCGCATTCCAATAGTAAACGGTTGGCTGCACATCCATACGGTAATACGCCTAAGTTTATAAGTGCAGCTGATGCTGCAGCCCCTGGAGGGTGTGCAGGACGTAATCAGGCGCCATCATACACAATTTTACAAAGAGTGTCTGGAGTTGCATACTGACCCCGGGCATCCCCGTGGGCTCACGTGTCTGTGGTGTAAGCTGTACTCCTTCCGGAGCTAAGACATTGTCATCCCTACCCATTTCAGCAAACCATGTTGTCGGGTTCTCCCGAGGTAAAGTCGAGGGCGTGGGTCTCCCACCACCATCTCTCTCCAGTTCGTGTGCGTCTCTGTTCCTACTAGTAACTGCCTGCGCCCCCTCGGGCCACCTACCATGTGGTGCCCAGCGCTTCTGTACCCACCCTGGGGTCGTCGGAGTACTAGACGCCATACATGTACGTTTATTAGAGCCATTAAACCCTGGACGCCCCAGTCCCTGTGGCGCCACCATGGCACCCGGTACGGGAGTTGTCACATTGGTATAGTGGGCGAAATTTCCCCCGTATGTGTCCTAGGTGATGGAACACTAGGTGTACGTAGAGCCTCTGCATAGGATATTCGTCCCGTCGCCATTTGACGGGCTTCATACCGTGACACTGGTAGAGACGCAATGGTATGCGTTATTTGTGTTTCCAAATGAAAGGGCGAGCATTTCTCCGTCTCCGTGGGTAGGTGTTCCTGTTTGCAATTAATGCATCGCAATCTATCCGTAAAACGTTCAGGTTGCGCATCCAAATGGTCCTGTCCACATTTGAGACAACGTGGCTCATTTTTGCAAAATTTGGCCCTATGGTGGAATTTCCCACAATTAGTGCAAACGACTACCCTAACATTGTATCGGTCCACCTGAAACCGTTGATAATAGAGATATATATGAAAAGATAAAGTTTGCGTGCGGAACGTGATCTTCAGTGAACGCGTGGGGATATATTGGGTTTCCCCATCTAACTGTGCCCGGCGATTAAAACGCATGATATGGTGCACTGGCAATTGTCCAGTCATGCTAAGATGAGTGCGAATCTCGTCGAGATCCACGCCTATATCTATTCCCCGTACCACTCCTGACACAAAAAGGTTATATGAAGGTATGTATGATCGGGTATCGTGTATCGAATCTAAATCTGAATCTAAGAAGTCATTCGCTCCCTGTGCCGAGGCAAAATGTACTTCAAATTGGTTAAACCCCGATTTGTTTCTATGCGTAGCTCCTTTGGCGTGTAAAAACAGCCATTTACCCAGCTTTAAGGGGGGAAAATCCCTTATATTTTGGCTATTACCACGCACAAGCACAAAATAAGGGCCTGCGTCCGTGTGCATGCATCTTAAAGGTGGCTGTGGCGGATTCGTAGCCGAAGCAGCACGTGGTGCTATCACCTCTCCATTTGACTGGTGCTCCATCATAGGGGCATTGGACGGGTGTAATTGTTCCGCACTTTGAACCTGAGGGATTATCGGCGTGCTAGTAATCACCTCCGTCTCCATACCTACAAACGGCGTCTCACACAGAATAGTCTCCTCTGCCGCCGCCATAGTACGTCTTGGCACCCCCTTGGGGGCTGCGCCCCTTTCTGGGACTCACAGAACCACGCACGAATACAAAAAAGAAAAATCACACTTACCAAAAGACGACAGCCACACTCTAACTATACGAAAATCAAGAAAACTACAAGAAACTGCCCAATACAGGAGTAAAGCGGTGCACGTGCAAACCTGCACTTCAGGCGAACACACTCTCCAACTTGTATCCCCACCCCTCCCCACTGAAGTCGATATGCACTATGCGCCTTGCCAACCTGCTACCGTGCCGTTCCTAAGACGAATGTGCCTTCAAACATTACTTGCTTCCTGTATTGAACTCCTACAGACTCATCTTCCTGCCAACCAACTCATCCCTTTGGCGTTTTGCAACAATAAAAGGTTGGTATGGTTTAGCGACATGACGTAGAATAAGGAGAGGCTAGCAGCAACATTATCGAACCAAACACACCACGTATAGCCAATGTTGCCAGGTGAAGCACACTAAATTTCTCCATGTTCATGATCCCCCCTTCACAGATTTCTTGACAAATATTCCCCTAATGTCTTCAGAAAAGCAAGTAATATTTGGTTATGTTAATAATATGTACTTTATTAATAGTTTCTAAATTCAGTACATTTCTAATTTACGTGCACTGTCTAACTTAGGATGTGATTCTTAGTGTCTATAACAATTAATAACACTAAATTTGCTTGTTGTGTCTACATTTCCAATTATACCCTTATTAAAATGTTTAACAGTTTCAAATACCTATTATAGGTTTAAGTTGCACTTTGAAATAGTAACTTACATACTTGCATAACCTGCTAAAATATGTTCTGTTTTAAAAAAAACTTTGCATATTATTAAATGCCATGTTTATTATTATTATTTATGTCGTTTCGTTTGATTATTATTCAAACAATAGAAAATTTCTCTTTACAGTCCTATTGCTCCTGTATTTGCAATTTCTTTCCTTGGTGTTACTGCGTTGGATACTTTATGAGCTAGATAATTATGGAAAGTGGTACTGCCCTTGTCTTAAATTCTGTTTTTTTTTTGTTTAGTTACGTTTGCGATAGCTTTCATTAAAATAAGCGTTATATATTACAAAAGAGTTAGATGCAGTGTTTGGTTCGCCGTCTAACAGGGAGATCACTTTTAACCACAGCCGCCTTAAGTCGTGATTTGCAGCAAGTTTATGATGATTAACTCCTTTTGATGTGTCCTTGGTATTGTTACAAAACGGCACACACCAATGGAAAGAGTGCCAAATGTGCCTTAGTAAGTTGGGACTTTTTACGAAAATGGTCCTGCAAATTTATATTTAATGCGTTTTCTTCTATGCCTAATTTATGTTAAAAACATCTACTGTTTACCTTTTAATAATCCAAAGCAAACCTGTATCACTAATTATAATTACCAATTACTACAAATATAACACCAAACTCGCAAGCAAGGTCATGTGTGACATTAACTGTATAGTAGGCTATCAACACTTCTGCCGTCAACTATCAGAAACTTCTGTTGGTTTGTCCCGTAAGCATTCGAACTTCGCCAGTCTGATAGGCATATACTGGGTTAAGATATAGTCTGTCTCTATATATACATACCTGATATAGTCAAGAAGCTTGAGGCGTTCTTATTTTTTGACAGCTAGTGAGACTAGTTCGCGCAAGGTGCTCATCTATCAAGGTTGCCAACCATTTTCATTCTAAGGTGAAGCACATGGAACCTATCATCAAATTTTTGGCCTTTTGGATCGTACGTACCGATACCTTATTTTTATAAACTATATCGTTATTTATACTGAAAATGAATATTTATAATAACTCACGTGTTTTACAGGCATGTTTTCAAACTGCAAGCTACAGTTTTTAAAGACCCGGATTTATTTCCGCTGCCCAATGTGAATTCTTTTGTTAGTTACTCGTATAAATAAAACTTACAAGTGCTAAACCAAGTATTGAAACATAATGATCCTACATGATTTATATGTTGCAAAAAATATATTCATGCTATTTTCTATTCTTATTTTTAAACTGCATAAGCACCAACTGAATTTCAGACCTTCTAGTGGTTTACCGAGAAAAATGAGTGTCAGTTGGAGAATCTAGTGTTGTGCCCGCATTGTGCTATGCTGCCTCTATTGGTTAATCAACGATTGTGGCACTGAATTACTCAGTTTGGCTCTGCTTTTTCAACCTTCTCTTATACATAGCTTATGTGAAAAAAAATTAATCATCAGCTAGAAATAAAAATATGCATAAAAATAACTCGAGAGAAAATATATCGCAGAATGCTATCAAAGTATATTGTTATTCTCTAGGGTTTTAAGTAATATATATCGGACACAGAGCGCCAAAGAAAATTTTCGGCGGATTTTGAATCGTTTTCTGAGTTCTTTTGAGGCGTGTCCTTCACCTTGCCTATCACAGAGCGTAGTGGTTTGATAACACAACAATAAGGAGGAAAAGGAGTGAGGCTGATGCCTTTGCTGTTATTGAAACAAAAACATGTTTATTGTCTCAACACCAGTCATGTCGTATACTAGCGAAATCATTCATGGGCGTATCGTGGGTATGTGGGAGGCTGGTTGTACTCAATGTGGCTAGATAACTAAGGTGAGCCACTCCGGGGTGGGAGCTGCCATTGGCTGCCCGCCTGTGACGTAAGTGAGAGTGAAGACGAGCGCGCGGAATACAAACACAGCGCAGTGAACACACTAAATTCCTCCCGATTAACTCCCAATTGTTTATTATTAGCACTTCTTCCAGTTTTTTTAAAAGGTATACTATTTCAGGGCATTCTACAAACATTGTGGGCTAGAAATAAAGCAAAACGAATAGAAACTGCATTACATTAGTAATATATTTACGTATAAACAAAACTACTGGAACACATCCAGGACTTCAACGTAAACTGTAGGCGCTACAAGAGATTCAAACATACATTACTTTAGTACTAAGGGAAAATTTACAACTACTCTAAAGGAATCGCTAAATGGATATGCTGGTGTAATTTTTTTACCGTAAGAAATGAAAACAATAATTCCAGAATGCATTATTCTGTTACAGGATGTAAAAATGAAAAAGACATACCTGCAACATTCCACTTGTACTTGGACCTTCACTAAGTGCATATCCATGCTAATCGGGAATGAACTGCTACGGAACTGCATCTGGGAGCAGAATTTTCTTAACCGGCAAACCTAAAAGTTCACTCTTCAAATCCCGTTTATAGTTACTAGGAAGAAAGTGCACTGAACATACACGTGAATTATCAGCGTTAAATTTGTCAGTACGCTTACAGCGAGACACCCACACGCGCTTTAATTGCTCATTTTTTTTGGAAATGTGTGATAATTCACACCAACCGTTTTAAAACCGTAATTACGGTATTGTGCTACAGCACAATACATTCTACTCTTAACGTTCTTACTCATTGCACACCGACTTAAACACTTCACCAAAGCAGAGAAAACTGAATCTATACTCAAGATTCTAGTTTAAATATATGTGTGCAACTTATTTGTTGAAGTGGGGGGGTATATGACTGAGTGATAAGGAACAATGTACTTTCGTACATCTGTTGTTAAGTTGTGAAGTTTCCGCCAACATAGCGAGATAAAGTAGGATAATTGTACGTGACTTTTAAAGCGAAGAGAAGCTCAGATTAATATCTGCTGCCTTTTACGCGGTATAATTATTTCAACGGAAATGCTGTTTGCTCTTACAGCCAAAGTTTAACGACCTTTTTCCGTTCACTGTGGTTCTGTAAAGGATTCTGTAAAGCTTGCCAATTTCAGGGAACAATACCTTTGGCCCGCATTACATCTGTTTTCATGTTATGAGTCGGCCTACCTGCCAAAATGTAAGTTCTTTATATTCCTCAGGAATGCGTATTAAACAGTATATTATTGTGAGCAGAAGCTATTTGAAGACCACGTATCATATAAGCATGATCCGGATTCAGATGACATGCCATCTTTTAATTCTTGCAATAAAGGTATTGCTTAAGTGTACATAAATCCTTATCACCGGTCCCATATTAAGAAATATATATATTAGGTCATTTTGGTAGTTTGAAGTTTTCTATTTTGGATAATGTTTTTTTTCGATATTACATCATTAATTTATAATTTCTTTGTCCTTTGCCGCTTTATTTGGTAACTTCCTTGCAAAAGTATAGAGTATATAAAGATTATTGGTTGGTCTGGAAAGAGTTGCTTGTGGGTGGAGAGATGGTTATTGTCAGGGAAACAGGTATAACTACTGTTATGAATTCATGTTCAAAATTAGGGATGAGGAGGTCAGTTTTCCCTTTTTTGCTTAATAAGTGCGTATTGCTCTTATTTATGTATGACATGGACTGTGAAATCCTCTTCATTTGCAATAAACATTGCATATTCTGAGTTCTCAAAAGAGTTAATGCTACACTTTTGTAAGACCTGTTTAAAAACACAATAAGTTAGAAAATTAATTGAAAATATATTTGTTCTATGTTCTTGTTTGGAGAATCTGAAAAGCAAAGAAAATAATGTTCTTACTTGTTTGAAGAATCTGAAAAGGAAAGTAAGAAAATTTTCTTTTCTTTTCAGATTCTTTGAACAAGAACATTTTCACTGCTCTTTTACTTATTTTTTCTTCTTGTATAGGAGTTATATCAATATATAAATTAATTTATAACTTTCTGTACACTAATTTTAGTAAATCAAATAAATCTCATTTTAGATAATTTTTTTGTAATTACAAAGTCATTTTGAAACAAATGTAGTCATTTTAAAAAAGAAATTAATCATCAAAATCCGCGCCCTTCTTATAAAACACCTCTCTGACATTTTCTCTCATGTATTTACGTTCATCTCCTCTGTATTTGCTCACATAATATTGATTTGTTTCGTAAAGCCTCTCCTGCCAGTTTGGCGTGAAATTGTGTCCATGCTTTATACAGAATAATGAAAACTAAGATACGAGTAAGTTATTGCACTTTCCTTGCATAAATACTAAATAATATAGGCACCTAATTACAATTGGCAAGTTCCTTAGATCTACCTCCTTTTAAAAAGATCAGTGTAATATGTTTCAATGATCGCCAGTGCAATTCACTAATACACCTCCTTTTAACAACACCCACTTTCCCGTGGGTGAAAGCATTACATTTGTGTGCTTTTAAGGGTATTGGTTGCGAGCGTATACTAAAGCATACAGGAAAGGTTGTTCTAAAATTAATATCCCCAAAATATTAAGGCTAGACGCATCCTTGTTCTTACTCTTTCAAGTAGGAAGGACCAAATGGGAACTATGTACAATTAATTATTCATTAATTAAAAAATTAAAACAACTTTATACTAGAAATGATTAAGAAACTAGGTTTATATAAGCACATTCTCAGCCTAAATAATGAAGCCAAAATATCCAAATTCTGAACACATCATTCGAATGTACACTACTCTGTAAATTCGGTCTATTTGAAAATTGGAGGATATTTGCAAGACTTGCTGTGCAGATAACTGTTTTTCAGCATGTGTCCATTATCTACTTCAAGTAGTCGAATGTTATGTGAATTTAATTCATTTTTTGGAGTTACTCTCTTCTGCCAAAATAGTTATATTAATAAAATTCTTTTTAAAAAATTATTTTAAATATGCATGTCGATTATTCATGCTTTTACCTAGACGCGAAAAAAAGTCTCGGAAAACATGCACATATATCAAGTTTTCAGCTATCATGACTTTTAAAACTGCTATGTTTAATTCATATTACATAATAGCATGATCAACATACAGTTTCTCTCATTAAGCTGCGTTTTTCACAATCCATAAACAAACAATACAATTTAATTTCGAATCAAAGTTTAAGACCCGATAGCGTATAACGTTGAATTTTATATAGCGTATAACGTATTTTATTTTCGTTGCTAAAATTGGCCGAATAATGTGTTATCGGTTTTCTTTAACATAATATAATTAATGTCAAGCAATAGCATAAACTAAGAAAATGGTTTTAAAGCTTGCAACTTAAAGCTTCTGAACTACTTTAATATAACAAATATCTGCTTTATATCTACATATCTCTCTTTCTTTGAATAACATGTATGCTGTAAGTCATCCCTCAAGACCAAATTTCATATATCGACAGCGTTTAGTGAATATTTCAAGGAGAAATGAAATTGGCGCCAGTTGGGTATTTAGCTGTAAAAAGACAGGTTTGTGTTTATTATTTCCAAGACTAAGTCTAGTTATAGATGCGATTTTGTTTCAAGTAGTATAGGGTCGAAACAGATCGTATAACGAGAATATTATACGAACTTTCATGCCGAAAAGTACGGTGCAGAATACTGGCTAGCTAAAACTTCACTCTCGATGACGTCATGCAGCAGGCGGACCGAAAGCAGTACAAGCGAAAATGATGCGGGAAGAGACCCCCTGGGTTGTACTGTTACAGCAATTGCAACGGCAGTACATAAAAGTATTTTACTTGATAAAAATATTCCAGGAAGATGGGGAATACGGTCTACATACTCATCAGGAAGTGGGCACTCCCCGTAAAACTTCCGCAGATGATTATATTTGTTTACTGAACACAAATTGCTCTTTTGTTATAATTTACTGATCATGTTTAGAAACTAGAGATACATATGTATATGATTTACCCGAATATGACATACATATTATGGCAATAAAATTGGGTTATATTTTGTCTATAACCCTGCTGTATTCCTATGATGAGTAATGTGTTAGTAAAGATATATTAACCAATTGTATTTTGAATTAGAGGGAAAACATTATAATTTATTTATTTATTATTTAGTTACGTTTGCTTCTATGCAGCAAGAACCATTGATACCACTGTGAGAATACAGTTCTGTTTACTTTTTATTATAAAGTGCTGCCTTGTTATGTATTTAATGAATACACTTCAGCCTTTAATTTGCACCCCCAGAAAATCTCAAACTACACATTCTGCATTTCGCTATCCTGGGCGCTCAACCCCTTAGCTTTTAACCCTTTCAAAGGCGTGTCCTACACTAGCCGATAAGGTTTGGTTACCAATCACGATAAGAGGTCTGTAGATAAACTGAATACACTCACTCTACCTCTTTCTCTTTTAGCCAATACGATCGAGAGTGTAAACATATATTTCGTTTCTAAGCCATTTTGTAACCTTTGTTGTGATTATTGGTGTAACTATTTAGCAGAAGAACTGGCGCACCGTGGCCTAAAGCAACCAATGACATGGCCATGGCTTCACAAGGCTACGTACAACGATAAATAATGTTACATAGACGCGGGCGCAGTGAGATTTTCTTTGGTACTCTTTGTACATGTTGATGTTGAATTATTGTAAGTTTCCATCCGGATCATACACATTGGCAACATGAAAGCCGCTAGTGGAACATTGCATACTTTGTTCTTTGTTGTGAAATATTCCATTTTGTAAATTTCGATACCCAAATAAATCTATTCCAAACAGTTTTTCACTTCCAAATTTTTAATTACTTCACTTTACGCCATTTTGAACGTTGCTCGTTTACCTACTTAATGGTGTAAGATGTAGTAATTAACGATTTAGAAGTAAAAACTGCCTGGAATAGATTTATGTTGTATATCGAAATTTACAAACGGAATATTTCACACCGAAGAAGAATGGTTAGAAGTATGGGAAATTAATACTGAGAATAGTCTGATAAAACTTGGAAAAAGAAATTGTTTTCATAAAACTACAAGGTTGTTTGTATCATGGAGAAGTTAGAAATTTCAGGATCCAAAAATACTATTATTTTGCTTAGGAGTACCAAAAGTAGCAATGAAGTGTTAGTTCTTAAAAGTGATATAATTATTGAGGTTAACCTGAAGTTTTATAAAGTGAAAACATTATATAATAAGTATTATAAAAAACATTCAAACAAAAGACCATCTTCAGCAAGAAAAATTTAGCTTGCTTTGATTAGAAGAGCAAGACCTAGTTTATATCCAGAAGAGGTAAAATAAACGAGGAAAACGAGAAAAAACTTTTATTTATGGACGATCTTTAAATGCTATGATTCATAGTGTTTCACTTTATATTAGCTTTATTTTTGGACGCTCTTTAGCTGCTATGCTTCTTAGCGTTGCTTTTTATATTGTGCGTAAAATACCAGAAAGTTTGCTCAGAGGCCTCCTTCCCAGGCTTGAGGTTCTTATTCCTGTCGTAAATCTACGTTACAGGACCGCCGACTTTACTTCCCTTCCGAAGAAAGCCATACTAAGGATTTTTACGCCCGAAAAAAAATTCACAGTCCTCCGTCTGGTTTGGAACCGCGACCTCGGGAACTAGAGACTAACATGGTACCACTAGACCACGAAGGACGAGGAAAACGTGGAAGAAAAATAAGAAAAAAATACCGTGTTAATGATCTTAAATACAAATAAAGTGACTAACGCGTAATAAAATCGATAGATATAAAAAATTAAAAAGGATTTAATGTACTGAATAATTAAATAATCTTGTATATAGACGTTAAAGATATCTTAGTTATCTCAGCACCTCAATAAATAAGTAAAGGAAGAAGAACCAACCAAATAGGTATGTTAATTTGTTGCATGGGAGAAAAAGACATGTTGTTATGTGAATTGCTTGTTAAGAATAATAGTAAGGCTCAAGGAGGGCGTGAGATCAGATTTATTCTTCTTCCGATTTCTGAACGATCTCGGAAGATGAATTCATATCTACATTAAAATCAAATATAAGTACTACTGATGCTGTTATACTTGACACAATTTATGAATGAAAACATCGTTCGCGATTACAGAACTATACACCTGAAAATAATAATTATTGCTCTTATCATGCCAAAACTGTTTATGGTAGAATTTATTATGCTTTATTAAAATATTTAATTAAACAGATTGTTTAAATAGTACGAGGATGGTGTTCATTTTTCCAAAAGAACACAATAACGATCGTATATTTTGCCATCTACTGAGATGACCCTAGGAGTGCTAGTATCTCCTCAACTGATAAACCTATGCACATTTTCTGCATATTAAGCTTCACGGTTGCATTATTATTAGACTTTAGTATTACACGGTGCAAAGCAAAAGCCGCTGGTTGCATACAGCTAGAAATCAAACGCCAGTCGTTAAATGTCATTTAATACGGGAAAATATTTACTTTGCTTTCTGAGTCATTAAACCTTCATGAAACAGAATTTTCTTCAATACTTCAATTATTGTTAGACTTTTGTCTTAAAAACACAAATTTAAAAAAGAAATCCATGTAGTTCCGTACTCAGTTCTGTTTTTACGTGTAAGGACGAGGTGTATTTTAATTTGTGGCACGACAGCTTGATAAACCATAGGCTGCATGTATATGAGCTGTACGGCACGTCAATTAAAGAAGTTGGCTGCCCTAACGATTTTGTTTAAGTTAGGAGACAGATCGAAGCCCTTCATTTATCGTTTCAAGAAAGTAGTTCCTTTGTAAGTACTTCTGGTTTTTCTCTCCTGAGTGCACCCAGAACGATTCCCTCCGCCAAAAGAAACCTTTCTCCTACTTCTAGCATTTGTGATGACATTTGCCGTAAAGAATACAATAACCAACGGGACCCCACGCTATTGGTGGATGTTTAACATTGGAGCTCACAGATACTTCTTAAAATACTGTTTTATCGCATTATACGTTAGTTTATGAACAGTGAGTTGGCAAGCTGTATTGTGATCAGTGTATTAAACGTGATTTTAAGAAGTATGGCATATTCTGATATGAAATGAATTAAACAAGCTCGTAACTTACAGAGTCTATAGGTTATACGATGGAGGGGAGGCACCTCGCACACTGCCACCTACGAGAGATCTTCTATAGCAACCACCCCGGGAGGAAAGGATGAAGTGAAGGAATCACAGTTTGCTGTTATGTGTTCGTTTTATGCTTTATATCTGTGTTATACATCCAGCCAGTCACTTTACGTTGCTTGTCCCCTTTCTTTGGTGCTCTTTTTTTTCTCCTCTCTGCTTTGCTTGCGTGGCATGTGCCTTGGCCGTATGCGGTGTGTGGTGGATTTCTGTCGCATTGCAGGGTTAGCTCTCTGCCCGGCAACAAGTCATCCGGATTGTGGAAGTTTTTTTGGAATTGATTTAAGCAACTTCTTTTGTGATGTTTTGTGGATCGGCCTTATGTAAAGGTAGGCTTTGTTATGAGTTTATATCTTGGTAATGGTGAGTGAATTTTGGGGCGAAAACGTAATGTGTGTTTTTGACACGAATTCGTAAAGTGACTGGCTCTTGAAATTGTTCATATGTTTAATGTGTTTTGGTTCTTTTCTAGCTGAGTTATATTTTCAATACGTGATTTTCAGTGCATAGTTAGCTTGAAGTAACAGAAATTGTGTTGTGTTAATTATGGGACCAGTAATTACAGTTAAAACCCAATCATGCTGAAATTTTGTAACTGAAAACAGTGTGGTATAGCACATCGTAGTCATAAAGCGTTACTGAGCTCCCAGTATTTGTATTTTTAATGTATGGTAAAGAAATGCAAGAATCAATTCATTCTTTACACAACTTATTCAAAGTATTATAAGAATCAGGAAAATTTAACTGTAACCACAAAGCATTACTGACCTTCTAGCTGAGGTATATTTTCAATACGTGATTTTCAGTGCATGTTTAGTTTGAAGTTACGGAAATTGTGTTATGTTAATTATGGGAGCAGTAATTGCAGTCAAAAAACCCTACCATGCTGAACTTTGAAAAACTGAAAACAGTTGGGTTGTAAAGTACATCTAGCTCAGCTGGACTTTGAAGCCTGCTGTTCTTAGAAGTTCATAAAAGTCTGTTTAGGTCTTGATCAACATACTTGGCAAGTTGACTAGATAAGCATAATTACTATTTGTGAGACCAATGGTTCACACAAAAAAGGGGCAAGTAATGCTTCCAAGTTCTACTGTATTTTTTACAGTTTAAGAAAAGGTATGTGCTTATAACATATTGGTCTGATGTTTATAGTGGCCTTGTTTTATAACGTTTCTAAATTTATTTTGTTTGTTGAATTTTTGTTTTACTTAATTTTTGCTTCATTTAAAACTTGCCTTACTGCTCTGCTCAATTGATATTTGGTTTGTTTACTATTTAGCCATCTTTGTTTTACAGTTATTCTTTTAAGGTTGCTTTACGGTTCTGGTTATTAATGTTTGTTTATTATTATCATTAAAGTGCCATAAAAAGGAAGAGAGAAACAACTTATCAATAGTAGTATATTTTTGAGAGTTCTGGTTTCCATCTTATTTTTTCCCCTACGGCACTCGTTAGGGCTTCCCTTTTCGCTTGGCCGGGGTTCCCTAACTCAGCCAAACCTTCTTAAGCGTCTGCATGGTTTCGCTGCCTTGTTCCAGTTTTATGTTTTGGGAGAAACAGTGGAACCATTGCAAGAGGAGGCTACAGGTGTCAGGCAGACAGACCACAGACATGCGCGGAAGTCCCTAACAGTTCCTGCCTCAAAGACCCGCCCGGAGAGGTCTTTGAACATTCCGTAACGAAGCAGCCCTCTAGTGTCGACAAGGAATACTCTTTCCTTTGAGCAAGCATCCCCGCCATCTGTGCAGCACTACCATACGCATCGAAATCTAGAAGCACACCTGAAACATGAGAACGAATTAGAATGGTAATGAAGTCGTGGTAGATTTCCACCAACCAACATGCAGCTATCGACCAGGGAAAACCAGGAAAACCCCAAAGCCGAAGTACGCAGTCGACGTGAATTGAACCCGGGATCTCGCGAATGCAGCCTCACATCTTACCGCAGAGCCATCTCGTTTGATATAGGATTCTATAGAAACTGTTTTTATTTTACTGTAAAATGGAAAATCGGGGAATTTAATAAAAAGGATAACACATTTTGGTGTATATATTTCCGACCATAAGTTGTGCTGCTTGCGCAAAGGACTCATCGAAGGCTAACACATGTAGTCGATATCGAGGATTGCTTTAGGGAATTAACATATAATGTTTGCATTACATACTACAATGCCCCCTTATCATTATTTCCACTACACGCCTTATGGACGCGTGGTTTGACTCGCATAACTAAAAACTAGGGCCTTTTTTCTGCTGGATACAGAACGCATTAACCGAGTAAGTCGGAAGAGACTGCAAATTTTGCGTACTTTAGGTAGATCCACTAACTCTGTTTGTTAGCGAAGCGTTCATTGCATTTCAAGTGTTATTCATTGTGATTAAATGACATTAAAGCTATAATTTGCTTAATGGCCTAAACTCGCATTCATTAATAATTGTCTCAGATTTATAGATTTCAAAAATTTTAATTTTTTCTCAACTTACAACGTTACATAAACTGGATTGATGAAAACAAATAATTTAATAACATCAGCAAGATGAAGTTGTTATTAGTAATTCTGTTACTGTTAATATCGGCTGTAGGCATTACTAATAGTATTTGCTACTATTTCTAAGAAGTGAAATCATAATAGCAGCGATTTAAAGAACTATCGAGGAAAGTTAATGCCGAAATATTGATCGAATGTTTCATCTTTAATTCCCTTAAGCTCAAACAGTCTTCTAGACGCTGCCTTCCTCCATTTCCCGCGAACATTCCGAAACAAGACAAGAGCTCTATATTAGCAAGCTTGCTCGCGAAATCAGTAAGTTAATGAGTTCGATTTGTTGATGTGGCATAAAGACTGTCCGAGTTGTGGTGTATAGGCTGATTTTTTCGTTGTGACACGCTTATGTAGTGCTCAGTATTTGGATAAGTCCATTTATCTTATGGGAGGTGCGTTGGGTCAGTAGCAACAGAGCAGTAGGCGCGTGCACAGCGTAAGATAAGGTGATATCACTACGCCTTCAGAGTGACTGTTCGACGCAAGGGGAATATTGCCAGCCGTCTCCCACACCCTAGACTACCTTCTCCTCCACTGCGTTTCTGTCTTTTCACGATGAAACACTGACCTGTGCAGTGAGTGCTGCTCAGCACATCACAAAGTGAAACAGCAAAGACGTAACGGAAAATAAGTCGCAATAGTAAAGTGAAGTGACATTGAAAAATTGAATAAAGTCACAATAATATGGGAGGAAGCTGAACTCCGCAGGAGTAGAAAACAAATGCCATGCAACG
Organism: Deroplatys truncata; assembly: GCA_030765065.1. NCBI lineage: Eukaryota > Metazoa > Arthropoda > Insecta > Mantodea > Mantidae > Deroplatys > Deroplatys truncata. The sequence goes on along the minus strand of CM060984.1, from coordinate 32,967,670 downwards.
AACTCCGTCAGAGTGGAAAGTTGTTATAGAAAGAACTCAGAGTAGGAAGTAAATCAAGGAACGAACTCCAACCGAGTAGGAAGTAAGGGCGGTAGTCATAGTCGATTTTGGTCCGGCCCAACTTGCTACTTCCGGTGGATTTACAACGGACCATCGATTTTCTTATTCATAGACCGGGATTTGCGTTGGTCCTGGGATCAAACCCTTGGTAGGGACCAAATTTTGGTCTACCTCAGAGGGGTAGATTAAAGGCAGACCATATTTACAAAATGGATGACTTTGGAGTAATGGGCGTGGCTGCTTGCGTAGAATTCGCAAAATGAGACGATGGAATAAAACTATCTACCAAAATTAGACCTGATGTTATTTCCGGGAGTCTTTGAGACGCGATCAGATAATTCTAGACGCTGCCTTCCTCCATCTCCCGCGAAATTTCCGAAACAAGACAAGAGCTCTATATTAGCAAGTTTGCTCGCGAAATCAGTAAGTTAATGAGTTCGATTTGTTGATGCGGCATAAAGACTGTCCGAGTTGTGGTGTATAGGCTGATTTTTTCGTTGTGACACGCTTATGCTGTGCTCAGTAATTGGACAAGTCCATTTATCTTATGGGAGGTGCGTTGGGTCAGTAGCAACAGAGCAGCAGGGGCGTGCACAACGTAAGATAAGGTGACATCACCACGCCTTTAGAGTGACTGTTCCACGCAAGGGGAATATTGCCAGCCGTCTCCCACACCCTAGACTACCTTCTCCTCCACTGCGTTTCTGTCTTTTCACGATGAAACACTGACCTGTGCAGTGAGTGCTGCTCAGCACATCACAAAGTGAAACAGCAAAGACGTAACGGAAAATAAGTCGCAATAGTAAAGTGAAGTGACATTGAAAAATTGAAAAAGTCACAATAATATGGGAGGAAGCTGAACTCCGAAAGAGTAGAAAACAAATGCCATGCAACGAACTCCGTCAGAGTAGAAAGTTGTTATGGAAAGAACTCAGAGTAAGAAGTAAATCAAGGAACGAACTCCAACCGAGTAGGAAGTAAATGTTTTAGAACAATTGCGTAGAACTGTAGAGTGATTACTCGATACTTCCAAAGTAGGAAGCGTTCCGTTGAAATGACTCCGATTTCAAGTGTTACAGAAATAGGCGCTTTCGAAAGTGCGTCAATTTCTACGTGTAAGAAAAACCTTTTGTCAACAATAAGTAGATTGCTCATCAAGTTAAAAGACAGCACAAGTGTTCAAGGTGGTGCTACAGGTCCCAGAAAAGGTTATAAAACATTTCGGATTCAAGTGGAAGAAAACGAAATAAAATAGGAATATGATCCCAGCAGGACTAATACCTTACTCTTCTTCGGAGTTACAAATCAGAGGTTCCAACTGTAGTGTATGAAGATGAGTTGTACATACACAGCAGTCACACAACATCTGGAGTGACGATAGCGAATTGCGTCAGCAGGCACCTGCTTCCAGGGGACAAGGACTTATCATCGTTAATGGTGGTGGAAAGTCGCAATAAAACACAGGAGATTTTCATCAAGAAATGAATACACAACACTACATGAAGTGGAGCAACAGCATGTTGATACCTAAAGTGCCGGCTGATTCCGTTCTGGTTATGGACAATGCTTCTTGCATAACACTCTGACTGACATACCACCTACCCCAAATTCTTTAAAAGAGGAGATGAGAGCTTGGTTACTTAAGCACAGTATAGCTTTGATGAAACACAAGTTAAACAAAGGTGAATAACTTAATTAAACCCAACAAACCTCTTCACAAATCATACATACTTGACTAGATATTAATGCAATGTACTTAGACTGCCACCGTATCACCCAGATCTAAACTCAATCGAATTAATCTGGGCTGGCGTTTAAAAACTGGGTGGCATGCAGAAATGCCACTTTTAAATTAAACGATGTGGAGCAGTTGTGTCGCCAGCGACTTGCAGAATTTGGAAGGTCATAATGGGCAAATGTATGTCGACATGCTGAAACTGAGAATCATTATTTCGAAAAAGATGGAATTATAGAACTCAAATAGAAAGAATTCCCATTCAGGATGATGGTGCAAAAGGTAGCGAAAGCAGTGATATCAGCAATGATGAGAGTGATTCAGCAGAAGAGGAAGAATTATGTTAGGTGTGAAAGAATTGGAGGCAGATGATTGTCAGTGTTTTTGTTAAGCGCTTTTTACAGCGATAGATTTCAGTATACTGATATAAGCTTTATCAATGCAACGCAGTGTAGTCCAGTGTACGGATATTTGACATTGACTGTCCCACGTACTCCTCCAGCACCATTGACCGATCACCTTCTGATGTGGTAACTCGCTTCATATTTGTCACTAACATTTTCATATGTCCTGAACTTTTGCGCCAATTGTGACGTCGGAGGACTTTAGGCTTGTGCGGGAAACGGTGCTATTGTGCCGGCTGGGTTTTACCATGGTTTGTTGTATTGATATTTAAACTAATTGCCTTGTAGCTCCCTTGAATATATAAAAAAAGGTTTCACTCCTGAAGGCGGCAGGTCCCTCTGTCTTTAAACTGGGAAGCGGGACCCTGAGGTGAGCAAGGTCTAGGACAGGACTCCCACCTAAGACAGAGTGGTGCTTAGGATATGAGCATACCATTGGAGACATCTGTAATGGTGGAGGAATTTACCGCCATGGTAAACAAATCCTCAAGCAAAACACCTAAGTTAATGGGAAAAAAGTAGTGGAGTTTTGAGGCTCTCGCAACTTAGTAATTACTAGAAGAGAGGAAGGAAAGAAGTTTATATCGGCGAGCCCTTTACAATTCCAAATAAAACTGATGGTCCGGTAAAACCTTGTATGAGTACTCGTAATGACACGCTCCTCGTTGAAGCATATTCAGCATTCTAGATAGCTTGAAAATTTGAATGTCAATTGGCGTTTCAGCATGGTAAAAGTCTTATTTATATGAGCGCCAACAAACTGTTGTGTGTGCTAATAGATCAAACCCATCTCGGTGGAAAGAACACGAAAGCAAGTTTACAATGATCAGTGCTCGGATTTTTGTTGTTTATCTACATAAAAGACACTATAACACATTGTACACTGTTTACTGTTAAGGTTAACAAAACGAAAACTGCAAGACTTAAAACAACTGCTGTCAAGAAACACAAAACATGAAAACCAATAATTATTGTACAATGCACCACTGTTAAGTGTATGTTCAGCTTGACATTACCTGAAATTTTAAAGGATTATTCTTGCAATGTTTATATGGAATTATTCCTTGACATAAGGTGGAACCAGATTTACGAATTCAATCGGGTATTTTACCTTATATTTAGCTCGTACACCAACTTCTTCAATTAATGCTAGACATGGGGCGATTCATACAAGGAAAGAATCGCATGAAACGTCGTTCAAAGTGAATCGTAAGAATCGCGCATGAATCGTCGTTCAAAATGAATCGTAAGAATCGCGCATGAATCGTCGTTCAAAATGAATCGTAAGAATCGCGCATGAAACGTCGTTCAAAGTGAATCGTAAGAATCGCATGAATCGTCGTTCAAAATGAATCGTAAGAATCGTGCATGAATCGTCGTTCAAAAAGAACCGTGATCAGGACATTCTCGATTCAATCTCGCTTGCGCTTTTTTTACTACCCACCCTAAGATTTGGCTGCCAAGCTGACCCCGGACGAATGTTGCCGAGTGAGTACGATGATGGGCAAGGAAATTACCATGCGGCAAGCATTGTGATGCTGTAACATGGTATACGAAAACAGAACACCGCATAAAAAAGTATTGCTGAGCTCTGTCGATTCGTAGTACACCAGAATGATCAAAGTATTGAGTGAATTACACAGGTCTAAAAAATCGCTAGAATTCATAATATGAATTGGTAGATCAACAAGATTCTTTGATATGCTGATATCATTACCTAGGAGTACCGAATTCAGCCGAGAAAGATTAATTCTTAAAAACAAATTGTGTAAATAGCTGTAAAGCGCAGTAAAATGAATCGTAAGCATTGCCAATGGATGAACGTAGGCTGCAGCACGTGGTATAAACAATTGAAGTAATTTTCAGTACTTTACTGAGAGATTTGATACACCGTATTGCATGATTACAGTGTAGTAGATATTATAATATACAATACCAAAAGATATGCAAAATGAAGGAAAAAAAGAGAATTTTAGAATTCCTGGTTTGAATAACGTTGTGATTATAAAATATTAAAGTGTTTAAAAGTATATAATTTAAAAACATTAATTTATATACTATAATCTACATTAAAAAGTATAGAAACATGCATCGATATAACTAAGCCAGTTCTAATGCATTAAAAGTACCTCGAATATGCCGATGCAAAATTTACCTATTTATAATTGGTTTTATCAAATCCTTGGGGGTCCTTCTACTAATGCAACGTCGGCGTTTAACAGGTCTTTATGAAGAACACCTTAATTCGTAATGGACTGATTGCTCTTAATGAATTTATACAGTCAATGTCAGTTGGTGACATTAGAATAAACCAGTTCTTCACATATGCGAGTGTAATACTTTAAATGTTATTACTTGTGATGTTTGTGTATGTGTGTTTACTTTATGTAAAGCCATCTTGTGACGTCATTCTTTGTTAGGTTCGTAGCTCCATCTGGTGTTAGCAATTTGCGGCAGTATTAGCTTTTGTTTGATTTCATTTCAAATGTCCTCCGGCTAGCTATTATCTCTCGGTCGAACATGTCTCTTGATCAGGGTTGTATAAACGGAAAGGAATCTTTTATCCAAATATAACACTGATGAAGAAATTTGTTTTACACATTTATTGTCGAACACGTTAACTATCACATATATACATTGATCTTAACACTCGCCAAACTGAAACTGTTATAATAACTTCTTACTGATCACTTTTAATCCACGTACTTCAACTTTTTGTATAATTAACCTTACAACACTTTAGATTATTCATAATTCTGCTGCGCGTAACTTGTGAATCGATACCCGACGTTTGCCGTACAAATACTTTCGACGAACTGACTGACTGAAGACGACGTGTAGTGTACACAGATTTTTGATGAACTGCCCGACTGAAGGCGACGTGTAATGTATTGAGATTTTCGATGAACTGACATGACGCTACCTCTAACCTACCCTATTTATACTCCTGCATCCAGATACGTCTAAAGATTATAACTGAGTTACTATTGGCTAATAAAACGCGCCAACATTAGCGTCTATTTTAATATCCAATGAAAATTATGAATACATATGCTCTAGGGAAACATTCCAGAAGCTTCTACCGAAAAACGCGCCAACATTACGTAACTTCCTCGTTTCCAATAATGATAAACAGCTCACCCCCTCTCTGCATTATTGCGCGCTATTATTGACAGTTTCAGTAAGGCCATATAAACTTATTTCCCAATAATAATTACAATTAATAAACATCTGAAATCAATGTCACATAAAAATGCATATTCATATTACAATCATTATTTACATTTAAGTAACTTGTGATACAAATTACTGCATCACATTGCCGACGGAAGTTTCAGTAAGTTAAATAACAAAAAATAAGGTACAGTATTTTACACTATTTCCTGTTAAACGTTCTTAGAGACCTTATAGTATATCGAATTGCGTGATTACGATTTGTAGAAGTTACGCACAGCACCAAACTAAGCGAAAATGCGGGGAAAAGAAAACCTTGCGGAATTTTAAAATTCTTTATATAAAGAGGACTTGGATTACGCATTACACATATATAAACAACCGTAAAATGACTATGTGGTCGAGTGTCACTATCCTGACTTCTCTACCCAGCTCAAAGGTCCCGGGTTCATTTACCAGTTGGGGCTGGAGTGTTTTTCTTTAATTACAAACTTTCTCTCCCTACCTCCCGCAGATTCTGGAAGTATGAATTTGAATGCGATTCAACTCATAAATTAAAGAAAAAACAAGGTAAAAAGAACTTAAAAGTCACTGAGTTGTTTATTAAGTCAAAGCTACCAATATGACCACATACCTAAAATGTCGCTACAAATTAAACAAAAAAGTCCGATGAATTGCACTCACACGACTTTCTCTACTGACTCTTCTATAAACTAGTTTTATAAAAACTTGTTCTCCTATCTACTTCTTTTTAATCCAAATAAATTTCAATTCACATATAAAAAGAAAAGTATAAGTAGTTGAAAATTCAAACCAACATCAAAGAATATCTTATAAATGATTAATTCCAAAAAAGACTAATTATGTGTTTTAACCAGATTTTCTACTTTTGTGTGTGTGGTAAGATTTCGTTTATCTCTTAGGATTTACGAATTATACAAAAGTCGTGGAGAATGCAAAGAGCTTCAAGGGTTCAGAGGCTATTCCCAGAAGACTCGAGATATACAACTCATTTTTCATGAAAATATGTTAAACATATGTATTTCAATGAAAACTGTTAGCCATTTTTTAGAAAATCCACATTTTCTAAACATCTTCCATACAAAGGGTGGTGGGAGATTTCCTTGGAAACCTTCGTGTCGCATCTGAGCTTAAATGCCAAGTTTGGAATTTATCCGACTTTTCGTTTTTGAGCTATGCTGGTCATATTCACGCACACACGCGCGCGCGGACCTTTTCCTAAAAATTGTTTTTTTATTTGTAGAGCCTCAAAACCTGCATTTCCGGTGAAACTTCGATGTTAAATTTTTTAGTAGAAAGAAATTCCTTTTGTACCTACTATGTACGTGGAACAGAAAAGTAAAGAGGCCAAAATGACAATATAATTAAATACGGTTAATTTCTATAACATATTCTGTATAAAAATTATTAGAAAATGCAGTGATACGACTAAGCGTATTCGCATGCATTGGTATGAATTCGAATCCTCGAATTTGATCAAATGAAATCGATACAATATTTCTGCACTAGCACGATCTTATATCAGCTGATATGTAGTACAACAACAATAATAAAAATAATAATAATAATAATAATAATAAAAATAAAAAGTGGGCAAAAGTAAACTTCATAGGGCGGAAACGATTTTTACGAAGAATTTAAGGATGCACTAGATTAGATCTAATAATAAATGAAACATAAGCTTATAGAACTGAATATTTATAAATTATATGATAAAATCGAAGAAAATTAATTTAACTGAAAAGAGCATATGAACACACGATTGAAGAAAGAATACCACTATTAATTATTAAGTACAAATTGTAAAAAGAGACATCGGACACCCCAGGAAAAGATGGGAGTAAGGAATACGAAGGCAGGTGAAATGCCTAATCATAGAAATGAAGAAGAATATAATAATAATGTCTTCATAATTACTTTGCATAATAGCTTATGTAATCGCAATTTAAGTGGAATCACACAGGATGGTTTAATTGACAAATTCAAGAAACTCCAAGTGTATTACCCAAAATAGCGCGGAAAGCATTTTTACGAACATTGTCTTTTTTACGTGAAAGAAAAAAGATAATAACCCTCATCGTAACAACAAACTCCTGATTGCGCATTTTGTCTGCAAACTGCGAAGTACAAACGGGGGACGGTTCATATAAAAATTGTGAGTGAGAATAGGCGGCAGTCAAGCGGACGATTCATGATTGAATCGTGCAGTGGGTTAGACCAGCAGGAAAGCGGACGATTCATGAACGAATCGTGCACTAAGGCAGGCGAGCAGACAAGGGTACGATTCATGAACGAATCGTGGTCGACACGATTCATGATTGAATCGTGCAGTGGGTTAGACCAGCAGGCAAGCGGACGATTCATGAACGAATCGTGCACTAAGGCAGGCGAGCAGACAAGGGTACGATTCATGAACGAATCGTGGTCGACACGATTCATGATTGAATCGTGCAGTAGGGTAGACCAGCAGACAAGGGGACGATTCATGAATCGTGAACGAATCGTATGAATCGATTACCTACTGCAAAAGAATCGCTCGACCCAACCCTAATTAATGCTTATATGTGTGTGAGAGAGAGAGAGAGAGAAATTGTGGGAAGAACCAACCACACGACGCCAATCGCTGACAAGCGCTTGCAGAAAGCCACCCGAAGGTGTACGAACACCACGCTTCCAAAGCGAATGTCGCGACCTCTGCCATGCTGATTGCTGAGGCTGGAAACTAAACTAAGATGGAAGTCAGCTGATAAAATAGCAATGCCGAAAATAAAAAAAATTAAGCAGAATTTTCGTATCAACGAGCAATTGTGTAAATGTAGGAGTTTATAGTGATACCTTATTTAATATTGAGTACCAAATAACGCGCATTCGATGTTTAAAACTGGAACATGACCTGAAAACCTAGTAAGGTAGAAGACAGGTTATGAATCGAAAGTTTAGTTGGTTTTAATGAAGAATTGAAATATATATATAGCGAAAACAAGCTAACCTTAAATATAAACTATAACTTAGTATCTTAAGGTGTTAAAATGTGTTCGAATTAGGGACTGTATTTCGAAAAGTTTATTTTTATGGATTGCACACTAATATCGTAAAACGAACAAGAGAACTCGTGCTCAAAGGTTATATCTGATACCTATTTCAATTTTGAATGTGATGTAATGATAATAGTTTGGGATCCATAGTTTGATTTTGGATGTGTATTAGTGTTGTGCTCAAATACTATTTCCTGCTGTTATACCAAATAAATAAATTAGGACATAATGCTCTTTTCATTGCAAAATAACTTAAAGCATTTCATAAACAGAAAATTCTCCATATGTACTGTATATCTTTGGGAATTTTTTGTCAATCTGGGTAACTCGGTTAAGCGCTGGCCTTGGAAGCACAAATTGTTACATAAAACTTGTGTATTACCACATTATTGCTGAATGATTTCTACATATCGAAATGTCAGCTACCATATTTATGACAAAACACCCAACTTAAATTATATAAATGTATAATATATATTGCACGGCAAAATATCTGCTGAAATAGTTATTCTCTCATTTGTGAAGTCATAGTGGGAGCTGCCTTGTAAAACAACTTCTTGGTTTCATTACTTGATAGTATTGAGTAATGCTATCTCTGTTTTAAATGTTGTCTCATTCATACTTCTAATTGGGCAGCACTATGGCCTCTCACAAAAAAGCCTGGATTCAATCCTAGGGATCAGAGGTGGGATTTTGTGGTAGATAAAATGGCACTTAGGATGAATGTTGTCTGGTTTTCCCCACCATAATTCCATCAATTGCACCATCTTCATCATTGTCATCCCCCCTCCAACCAGTCTCGAATCTCTGTAAACCTGTGAAGTTAAAAGGGACATTAAAATTAAAAATACTATGGAGGACAGAGAGCAATAGTAATGAACGAGTGTCTCATCCAGCCACCCAAATTTATAAACCAGCATGTGCTGTTACATTTTTTCTGCAGTCAACATATGAAAAAACAATTAATACTGGCACACTAAACTACATGTTAAAGTGATTGACAATTATGAACGGTGGGTGTGATATGGCTAAACACAAAGAGACATTGTTCTTATTTAGAGACATTGTATTCACATTCATATTTAATAATACTGTATAAAACATTTGTATGGTATTTTAAGGAACATGTGCCTACATTAATATACATTTGAATGGCCTACCCAATTAAAATGTCCATTAAATTCTAACCTCTTGAATGTCTGTTATTACAATCTATTGGAATGATCTTATAGGTAATTGCACTTAGTCACTTATGCATACACAAAGCCAGTTCTAGTTAATAAAACTTACAGTTATTGAATAGAAAATACACTTTGATTCCTTTTCCTGGGAAAGGTTCTATATATAACATTTGGTATAACACAGTGGAGGTCCTACAGCACATGGGAACTTTAAATTTATTGACAGGTCATATGGGAAAAAAACAAATTGAGCCCATACAGTGATGTTTGTTTGTGTTTGTTCATTTGGCTCCACTGTGAGCAATGCTCAGGGAAATTGAACACATCATACAATTATGAAGTATACAGAGTAAGTAGGAATATACCCAAAGCCAAGAACAGCCTTTGGAGGGGGGGGATGCTCCCCTCCCCATCATGCATTATCTAAGAGAGAAAAATTTGTAAACCATCACCATTTCAACAGTAAACTTCTCGACACGCATTACAGTAGGACAACAATAGCAAATAAGTGTTAATCACCATCACATGCAATCTGCCCTACATAAAGTGCTTACATGAGGTTGATACTATTATGATGATTAATTCACTTTGAATAAGCTCGAAATTATAACTTTATACTTGTTATGCTTAAATTTCAATTTCCCATGTAATTTCTATTACCTTGAAGATATGTTTGAGAAAGACATCATTTGAAACGAGAAATTCTCATTATTACTGCATGGGTATTATTTGGGAAGACAGTATACAGGGTGGAAGGTACTGCTTGAACTGTACGTTAATCATGGATTCTATATAATGATTAGTGCAAATATGTCCAATACAATTTTTGTCATTAAACCTACAAAAATGAAACATAGTGATGTTCCTTGTGCCTGTGTCTATTAGCCATTTTATTACAGTTCAAGCAATACCTTTCACCCTGTATAAGAAAACATTTAGAAAATGGTGGAGTTTGCATATACATAACACATTATAACATATAAAACTGGGATGCAACAGATCCATCTATCCCATTGACTAACAATTATACAATCACTGTGTGCTACCGGTATTCCTACTACTTTCTATCCAGCAATAATATTTACATGGTAGCTTAAGTATTTAAAGTCCAATATCAAACCTGCTATGTCTATAGAGACTGGCACTGTAGCAAGATGACAATATCACAAAAGACATGTCAGGAATGGGGAGGAGTATAATGGTTATTTTGGATGGGGAATTTTCTTGAAAATCTTTGTGTTGCATCTTTGGAAGGTACTGAACTTAAACCGATTTGTACTATGTATGTACAAATTCATGCTTTGAAGCGCATGGCTTTATGTATTCACTTTCAATAGCCAGTCGAAATGCGCGCGCCAACGTTCCACGTTACGTATTTGACCACAGCCAATGGGAGCAAAATGTGCCGGAATGGACTACCTTCTCCCTTGAACTGGAAGATCGTTCCCTTTCGTTCATTTTCGGCATTCGCTCGAACTTCGTCGGGCAACTTCGGGTGGCTTTCTGCAAGGGCTAGTCAATCGCTGATAGCCAGTGTTGCCACATGAAGCACACGAAATTTCTCCAAAGAATGTTCTGGATCCTCACTCCCCCCATAATCTTATTTCTTGACAAATATTCCCCTAATGCCTTTAGAAAAGCAAATAATATTTGTATATGTTATTAATATACGCTTTATTAATAATTTCCACCTCCAGTACATTTCTATTTGACGTACACTATCTTAAGTGTGTACTAGTTTTTACAATTTCTTTCCTTGGTATTACTGTTTTGGACACCTTATGAGCTAGATAATTATGGGAAATAGTACTGTTCTTGTCTTAAATAATTCGGTTTTACAGTTAGGTGTATAAAAGCTTTCATTAAAATGTGCGTTACAGATTATAAAAGAGTTGGATGCAATGTTTGGTTCGCCGTCTAACAGGGAGATCGCTTTTTACCACAGCCGCCTTAAGTCGCGATTTACAGTAAATTCATGATAATTAATTCCTTTTGTTGTCACTTCGTATTGTTACAAAACGGCACACTCACTGGAAAGAGTGCGAAAAGTGCCTTAGTAAGCTGGAACTTGTTACGAGAATTGTCCTGCAAATTTATATTGAATGCTTTTCTCCTATGCCTAAGTTATGTTAAAAGTTTCTACTGTTTACCTTTTAATAATCCAAAGAAAATCTGGGGTATCATTAATTATAATTCCCACCTACTACAGATATAACAACATCAAAATCGCAAGCAAGGTCAAGGGAGAAATGAACTGAATAGTGAACTATCAGCGCCTCTGCTGCCAACTATCAGAAACTTCTATTCGTTAGCCAAATTAAATTGCGTTTTATTTATGGGCGCTCTTTAACTGCCGTGGTCCTTAGCATCCCATTCCATATTGGGCGTGAAACATCGATAATTTTGCTGAGGCCTCTTTATCAGGCTTGAGGTTCTTTTACGTGCCGTAAATCTACGACACGAGACCACCGGCTTTACTACTTTCCAAATGGGTCTGGTCCAGCAACACGGGGCAGTTGACGAAACAGGACAAGACGTTGTGTGACATTACGGTTGACTGTAGTGGTGGTGCTCATTGCAACATGGCCCGTAGACACTATTTGGATAACTTCACACGAAGAAGAATCATCGGGAAACTGAAAGAAGCACGAAGTGTGACGAGTGTTGCTCAAGAGTTTGGAATTGCTCACAGCATTGTTTCACGTGCATGGGGAACCTTTCAAATTACAGGCACTGCCGTTTCAAGGAGAGGTGGTGGTCGACTACGCTCAAATACAGCCGCAGATTATCGCAACATTATGAAACAGGTAAGAAGGGATCCACGCCAAACAGCGGGTGCAATTGCAACCCCATTTAACAGGACACCTAGGAACGCAATCTCACGATACACAGTAGCACGGTGACTACACAGATGTGGTCTCTTTGCCCGACGGCCAGTACGTTGTGTTACATTGACATCGGTGGCACCGTTTGCGATGGTCCCAAGAGCATCAAAATTGGACCAACGAGGAATGGGGTAGCGTGCTTTTCTCGGATAAGAGCAAATTCGGTCTAAGTAGTGATTCTCTACGTACCCTCATCTGGCGAGGGGTGGGAACATATAATGAACCCAGGTACATCCTTGAACATGCTCGTTTTGGTGTTCCGGGTGTTATGGTTTGGGGAGACATAATGTTGCATGGGCGCACCGACCTCCAAATCTCTGAACAATGTACGCTCACTGGTCAACGTTATTGTGATACTGTACTCCTCTTCATGTGCGTCTTTTCAGGGGTGCAGTCGGCCCTGACTTTATTTTTATGGACGACAATGCGCGACCACATCGAATAGCTTAGGTGGAGGATCTCTTGGAACGAGAGGATATTCGGCAATGGACTGGCCTGCCCGTTCTCCGACTTAAATCCTATGGAACACGTGTAGAATGCGTTGAGGAGATGCATTGCAGTACGTCCACATGCACCAACGAACATCCAACAGTTGTCAACAGCGCTGGTGGAGGAATGGAACGACCTACCACAAGAACTGCTTACCAACCTTGTGGCCAGCATGGGAGCACGATGCAGAGCATGCATTGCTGTCCGTGGTGATCATAGACTCTTTTAAGCACCATGTATCTTTTCTGTAAATCTAGAGAGCCATCATATGTAGTATTGTCTTTAGTGTAGCTTATGGTCTATGAATAAAAGTGGCATTTCTGTTCGTCTCATCGCATATTTCGTTTAGTTGCCTACTGTAGCATATCGTAGCAGTTCCCTCTATGTCTGATTCAATTTTATCGAGCTATGTTACTTGGTAGTGTCACAGCATGGGAAGATTACTCTCGTCCTTAGGTTTTGCACACCAGTGTATATGATAAGTCAAGAAGCTTGAGACGTTCTAATTTTCTGGCAGCTAGTGAGATTCGAGCTCGCCTAGTGCCCAGCTATGAAAGTTGGCAACCATTTCTCTAAGGCTATGCACATGGAACTTAAAATTATCAAATTTGTGCTGTTTGGATCGTACACTCCGATACTTTATTTTTGATAAACTATATCGTTATTTATACTGAAAATGAATATCTATAATAAATCACGTGTTTCACAGGAATATTTTCCAACTGCAAGCTACCTATACATTTTTAAGACCCGGTTTTCTTGCTGCTGCTCAGTGTGACTTCATTTATTATATGTTATAAAATGAAACTTATAAGTGCTAAACCAAGACTGGGTACATAATAATCTTACGTGATTTATATGTTGCAAAAAATCTATTCATGCTATTTTCTTTTTGCATTTTTAAACTACACAAGCCCTAACTGAATTTCAGATCCTCTTGTGGTTTACTGAGATATGCGTGTCGGACAATCTAGTGTTATGCCTGCTGGCTCAGTTGGTTAATCAGCCGACTGTGGCACTGAATTATTTAGTTTGACTCTGCATTTCCGACCTTGTCCTGTACATGGCTTATGTGAAAAAAATTAATTATCAGCTAGAAATAATATGCATAAAAGTAACTCGAGAGAAAATATATCGTGGAATGCTATCGAAGTATAGTGTTGTTCTTTAGGATCCTAATTAATGTATATCGTACATGTTAATGTCGTATATTGTATTCAAACTTGAATTATCTTAAGTTTCCATCCAGATCATAAACATTTTCAATATTGAAGGCCGCTAGTGGAACATAAGATACTTTGAACCATTTTTCTTCATTGTGAAATATTCCGTTTTGTAAATTTCGGCACCTAAATAAATCTATTCCGAACAGTTTTTCACTACAAAAATTTTAATTACTTCACCTTACGCTATTTTAAACGTTACTCGAATGCCTACTTAATAGCGTAGGATGAAGTAATTAAGAATTTAGAAGTGAAAACTGTCTGGAATAGATTTATTTTGCATATCGAAATTTACAAAGCAGAATATTTCACAACGAAGAAGTATGGTTCAAAGTATGGGAAATTATTACTGAGAATAGTTTGGTAACGCTTGCAAAAAGAAATTGTTTTCGTAAAACTACAAGGTTGTTTGCATCATGGAAAAGTTAGAAATTTCAGGATCCAAAAATACGCATTAATTTGGTGTTAGGAGTACCAAAAGTACTAATGAAGTGTTAAGTCTTAAAAGTTATCTAATTATTAGGGATAATTTAAGGTTAAAAAGTGAAAACATGATATAATAAGTATTATAAAAACCTATTGAAACAAATGCCATCTTCAGCAAGGAAATATAACTTGCTTTGATTAGAAGGACAACCAGTTTATAGCAAAAAGAGGTAAAATAAATGAGGAAAACGAGGGGAAATATTGAGTTTTAACTCTTATGGTTCTTAGCGTCCATTTTATATTGGACGTCAAATGCCAGATATTTTACTCAGAGGCCACTTTGCCAGGCTTGAGGTTCTTTTACGCACCATAAATCTACGATACAGGACCGCCGGCTTTTCTTCGCTTCCGAAGAAAGCCATGCTAAAGACTTACACCCGAAAAAAGTCCACCGCCCTACACGGAGCTTGGAACCGCGACCTCGGGAATTAGAGGCTTACATGGTACCACTAGACCACGGAGGACGAGGAAGAAAAACACTGTGTGAATGATATTAAACACAAATAAAGTGATTAACGTGTAATAAAATGGGTAGATACAAAACAATTAAATAAGTATTTAATGTACTGTATAATTAAATAATATTGTATATTGACGTTAAAGAGATCTTAGTTAATAAATAAGTAAAGGAAGAAGAGCCAAACAGACAGCTGTGTTAATTTGTTGCATGGGAGAAAAAGACATGTTGTTATGTGATATGTTTGTTAAGAATAATAATATGGGCTAGGGGGTGAGTTTAGATTATTCTACTTCCGATTTCCGAACGATCCAGTAAGATGAATTCATAAATTAGATTTACATTGAAATCAAACATAAGTACTAATGACGTAGTTATACTTGACACAATTTATGAATGAAAAACTAGTTCGCGATTACAGAATTATACGTCTGAAAATAATAATTATTTCTCTTATTTACCGTGCCATATGTTTATGATAGAATTTATTATACTTCATTAAAATATTTAATTAAACAGAATGTTAAAATGTTACGAGGGCGGTGTTCATTTTTCCAAAAGAACACAATAACGATTGTATATTTTGTCATCTACTGAGATGACCCTAGAAGTGCTAGTATCGCTTCAACTGACAAACCTATGTACGTTCTCTGCATATTAAGCTTCGGGATTGCATATTGGTAGACTTTAGTATTACACTGTGCAAAGCAAAAGCCGCTAGTTGCATACAGCTAGAAATCAAACGCAAGTCGTTAAAAGTCATTTAATACGGAAAATATTTACTTTGCTTTCTGGGTCATTAAACCTTCATGAAACAGAATTTTCTTCAACACTTCACTTATTATTGTTAGAATTTTGTCTTAAAAACACAAATTTAAAAAAGAAATCCATGTAGTTCTGTACTCAGTTTCTGTTTTTACGCGTAAGGACGAAATGTATTTTAATTTGCGGCACGACAGCTTGATAGACCGTAGGCTGGATGCATATGAACTGTACTTCGGCTGTACGGTATGTAAATGAAAGAGGTTGACTGCCCTAACGGTTATGTGTAAGTTTAAGAGACAGATCGAATCCGTTCATTTATCGGAACAATTTACACCATTCCCGTTCCCCTTTCGGAAGCGTTTCAACAAAGTAACTACTTCCGGTTTTTCACTCCTGAGTGCACACAGAACGACTCCCTCCGCCGAAAGAAACCTTTCTCCTACTCCTAGTATCAAGAATTTGTGATGGCATTTGCCGTAAAGAACACAATAACCAACGGGACCACACGCTATTGGTGAATGTTTAACAACGGAGCTCACAGATACTTCATAAAACACTGTTTTATTGCGTTATACGTTAGTTTATGAGCAGTGAGTTGGCAAGCTGTATTATTGTGATCAGTGTATTAAACGTGATTTTAAAAAGTACGACATATTCTGGTATGAAATGAACTTAAATAAGCTCGTAACTTACAGAGTCTATATGCGACCTACGAGAGATGTATTATGGCAACCATCCCAGAAGGAAGGGATGCAGTGAAGGAATCACAGGAGGCTACAGGCGTCAGTCAGGCAGACCACAGAGATGCGCAGAAGTCCCTAACAGTACCTGCCTCAAAGACCTCTCTCACTCTGGAGCTGCCCAGAGAGGTCGATTAACATTCCGTAAACCAAGCAGCCCTCTAGTGTCCAACAGGAATTGTTTCCTTTGAGCAAGCATCCCCGCCATCTGTACAGCACTGCCATTCGCCTCAAATATAGAAGCACACCTGAACATGAGAACGAATTGGAATGGGAGGGACATGCTGGAAAGGAAGTAGTAGTAGATTTATACCACACCAACATTCACCTATCGACCAGTAAACATCCAAGGTCGGAGTGGCAAGTCGATGGGAATTGAAACCAGGACCTCCCCGATTGCAGCCTCACACCTTACCGCAGAGCCATCTCTCTCGATATAGGATTCTATAGAAGCTGTTTTTATTTTACTGTAAAATGGAAAATATGTGCAATTTAATAAAAAAGATAACATTTTGATGTATATATTTCCGACTGGGTACTTATCCATAAGTTGTGCTGCTTGCGCGAAGGACTATCGAAGGCTGAAACATGTAGTTGATATCGAACATTGCTTTAGGGAATTAACATGCAATATTTGCATTACATACTGCGATGCTCCCTTATCATTATTTCCACTACACTCCTTATAGACGCGTGGGTGATTCGCATAACTAAAATAGAAAAAGTTTGCGTACTTTATTAGATTAGCTTAACTCTGTTTGTAATCGAAGCGTTCATTGCATTTCAAGTGTTATTTATTGTGATTATATGACGTTTAAGCTATAATCTGCACAAATGACGCAAACTAGCCTTCATCAATATTTGGCTCAGATTTATAGATTTCAAACATTTAAATTTTAACTCAAATTACAGTGTTACATAAACTGGATTAATGAAAATAAATAATTTAATAAAATCAGCAAGATGAATAATAAACATTATTAATTTTGTTATTGTTAATATCATCTGTAGGCAATACTAATGGTATTTGTTACTATTCCCTACGAATTGCAAGCACATCAGCGAATTAAAAAACTATCGAGGAAAGTTAATGCCGAAATATTGATCGCATGTTTCATCTTTAATCCCTTAAGCTCAAACAATATGGCGATCTCTAACCAATACACAGCACACGCTTTACATTGCGATACTTGGAGTGAATTGAATTATATTATGACGGATCCAGCTCCGCCCAGGCGCTGGTAGCATGGACTTCAGTATTCGTCAGCGGTTGTTTGGAGGGTGAGATTGGGCGGTGCATTCTACCGGACGTTATTTCCAGGAGTCTTTGAGACGCGACCAGATAATTCTAAACGCTGCCTTCCTCCATCTCCCGCGAACATTCCGAAACCAGCCAAGAGTATTAGTGTATTAGTGAGCTTGCTCGCGAAAGCAGTAAGTTAATGAGTTCGAAATGTAGATGAGGCATAAAGACTGTCCTCCGAGTTGTCGTGTATAGGCTGATGTTTTCGTTGTGACACACTTATCTTCTGCGCAGTAGTTGGAAACGCCCAGTTATCTAATAGGAGGGAGGTTGGGTCAGTAGCAACAGAACAGGAGCCGCGTACACAACATGAGGTAAGCTAACATCACCACGCCTTCAGAGTGAGTGCTTGTTCCACGCAAGGGGAATATTGCCAACCGTCTCCCCCACCGTACACTACCATTTCCTCCTCTGCGTTTCTGGCTTTTCACGATGAAACATCGACCTGTACAGTGGGTGCTGCTCAGCACAAAACAAAGTGAAGCAGCAAAGAAGACATAACGGTAAATAAGTCGCAATAGTAAAGTGAAGTCACAATAAAAAACTGAACAAAGTCACAATAATATGCGAGTGAGGAAGAAGTTGAAATAACTCCGAAGGAGTAGGTAACAAATGTCATGGAACGATCCCCGTCGGAGTAGGAAGCTGTTATGGAATGAACTCAGAATGGGAAGCAAATCAAAGAGCGAACTCCAACCGAGTAGGAAGTAAATGTTTTAGAACAATTCCGGAGATATGCAGAGTGATTACTCGACACCTCCAAAGTGGGAAACGTAGCGTTGAAATTACTCCGATTCCTACGAGAAGGATTCATGAGTAGGGACATTCTCCGAGTGTAGATCTCAAATATGACAGCGCAGACGCAGCACTGCATCAATTTGCCACCACGCAAAGGAAAACAGATGCCAATTAAGCTTTCTCTGTTAGTAACAATTACAGCGAAGGGATTGGATTAATCCTATAAAGTAATCTCGGAGAACTTAGGAACGTGAATATTTGACTTGTATGAGATAACTTTTGCTTAAGTTTACCCGAACTGTACTAGACAGTGTTACGGAGTACTCAACCTTTGAGGCTTGTTAAATAGTATTTGTTTTATTTGTGCCTTTATAAGGCACTCGAGGCGTAATAATTAGAAATGGCAACATCAGAGACAATATTTCGAAAGTGCCGACGAAGATTTAGGTTTGAAACGTCCTGCGCAAAGGAGCCAACAAGTCATGGTAAAGAAAAGAAGCCGGAGGTTTCTAAAGATACTCTCGGTGTTACGCTGTATGCGCCTAACAAGGAAGAAAACGTAGCTGTAGATAAAAATATCAGATCAAAACACGCAAGGAGTGAACGTCCAGTTACATAACCACGGGAACCGAAATCTGGCAGTACAAAGAATATCACCGAATAAGACGGAAACTGAGACAAGAAATGAAGTGAGATTTGGAGGATACCTTTAAGGAAATGCCTATGACTGAACATCAAAGTTGTCCGAATGAGGAAAGCAAAAACGTAACCGTGCCAAACAAGAATTCTCATCCTTAGGCAGAAAAAGGTGATATGCAGAATGAAATCTATGAAAACAAACCAGAAAATAATGTATCACAGGTTGTAGATAAACGTGGTGATACGAAAATAAGTTATGTAGCTTTATGGAATTCTTTTATTTTGTATTGCACAAGTTTGTTCCGGCGCAGTTTTTTTATTGTTTGTACAATGTCTAATGCATATGCATTGGTTTGACATCATACTACATATTATACTAATAGTCCTGACTAAATTACAAATTGGACAGTTACTTATTGTAAAACATGGGCATATTGGAACACTTTCACTCTGCAGGAATTTGACCTAAGTTGAGACAAACGTAATTTGCTACTATGTATTGGGCACATTTTCTGTTATTGCTATGTTCAACTCTTTGAAGTAGTTTTCTTCTCAGCATACTTTGAAATATTGTAGATGGTTGAACTGTCTTAACTTTCAAGACAATATCACCCGTCGCCCAGTCTCCTGTAAGTTTAGACGATTAGCTCCTGATAAGCTGGCACAAATGAAAATGGAGTTCCAGAAAATGATCAGCATCGGAACTTGCAGGGCGTCTAGGAGATATAGCTCCATTCTGTTTCATTCATTCTCCAAGAAAGATGGTTGACGGCGACCATGTGATTATTACCGTGCACTCAATCGTATAACAATTCCGGACAAGTATCATATTCCACACGCTCAAAGCTTCAATCCTCAACTTAACGGCAAGAGCAAATTTGTTTAAAACATTTACTTGGTCAGAGGATTTCAGCACGTTCGTTCACCCTCTTGACATACCGAAAACAGCGATAATAACGCCATTGTTTTCATGTCTATTAATGCATTTGGTCTTAAAACAATCCTCTCAGCATTACATGCATTGTCTTGCAAGCT
Organism: Deroplatys truncata; assembly: GCA_030765065.1. Classification (NCBI taxonomy): domain Eukaryota; kingdom Metazoa; phylum Arthropoda; class Insecta; order Mantodea; family Mantidae; genus Deroplatys; species Deroplatys truncata. The sequence goes on along the minus strand of CM060984.1, from coordinate 32,947,300 downwards.
ATATTTAGACGACATCCTTGTTGCATCAAAATCTAGGAAGAGCATATTCAACACCATATTGTTAACGTATCAGTCAGTATGGATTATAAATTAATCTCTCCAAATGAGAATTTGGAATCCGAAAGTTTCTGTCCTTGATTATCGTATTAACAAGCCTGGTTCTTTTCCCTGCCGGAGCGAGAGCAGACAGTTCTTGACTAGGCATTTCCAAAAACGGTAGAACAAATTCCACGATTTTTTGGAAATTGTTAGTTTCTTACAGACGAAGGCTTCCACGTTCGGCAACCACTAAACAAATGCTTTGTGATCTGTCCTGTAACCAAGCGTAAAGACAAAAGAAAATTTGATTGGACAATTACTGCAAGGTAACCATTCCGTCGTCTAAAAATGAATTCACTAATGCAACACTTCTGGCGCACCCTACTAGTAGCCTTCCACTGGTGCTTCGCGTGGACGCAATCGATTTCGCCATTGCTGCTTCACTTCAATAAATACGAGACAATAAACCTGAACCTTTAGGTTTCATCTCAAGGAGGGTGAGTAAAATACAACAAGGATTTAGTGCGTATGACCTTGAACTCCTGGTAGGCAATGAATCAATGAAATGCTTTAAATATATGTTGAAGGAAGGCCGTTCTGGATTTATACGTATCACTAACCTCTCACGTATGCTTTTGAATATCGACCTGATAAAGCTCCACCTTGCCAGCCACGCCACCTGGACTATATTGGAAAGTACACAACCGACATTCTATATTTACCAGAATAAAAAACAGAGTACTGCCGATGCATGTTCACGCATTTCATGAGTATAAATTCTTTCAACTGTATCATTCACCTACATCGCAAAATTCAAATGAATATGTGAAGAACTGAAGCATCTCCTAACTTCGAAGACTTCTTCATTTACATTTCATTCTATGATGAACGATGAGTCTAGAACTGGTGTGCGATGCATATAACAAAAAATTATCACCTTTCATACCACATCCTTATCGAAGATTACTATTTGAACCATTAAATAATATGTCTCGTGCAGTAATTGCCGGACAATTTCCTGTCATCCAGGCCATCTCACGTAGATCTTGTAATAACGGCATACCGGAAATCTAGAATGCCTACGTTCAGTATTAGCATTTTTTCCTTTTTAGAATTTTTGTCAGCTTACAATGAAATTTTTTTTATTTACACCGATGAATTTAAGTTCACAAATCAATTGTGTCGGATGTGCCTATTTGTATGGAACCGAACACCATACACTCGATTTTCATGGTAAATTAAATTAATTAAATTGAGTTTTATTTATGGGCGCTGTTTAACTACTATGGTCATTAGCGTCCCATTTTATATTGGACGTGAAAGACGGTAATTTTGCTCAGAGGACTCTTTGTCAGGTTTGAGGTTCTTTTATGTGCCGTAAATTTACGACACGGGACTAACGGCTTTACATCCCTTCCGAAGGAAGCCATGCCAAGGATTTTTACGCAGACCTTGTGAACTGGAGGCTAGCACGGTACCACTAGTCCACGGAGGGCGAGGATTTTCATGGCAGTACTTCCATTTATAATGCACAGCCGAAAGAGAGCCATGTTGTATGTGCACCGTCGAGAATTAAGTGCCTGTGTCATTTTGAGTGATTCCCTTAGTGCACTTCAGAGCCGTCGTGATCTGTACAAATACCACGCCCTTTATGTTTTCACTCTTCTTGCTTTGATGTGGAGTATGCGTGGAATCCTGGTAGAGTGGAAGAAAAGGCCTCATGCCCTTAACTCATACCAGAGTAAATAAATACATAACACTGAGAGCAAATATGTCAGCACTCTATCCTGTACGGTTGAGACATACAGGATCGCACGGTGTCGAAAGCACCCGCACATTGGAAGTTATATCCAACGAGTAAATTCAAGAAAATGTTGAAGATCAAGGCCTGATATGTGCATATCGGGTTCAGCGAAAAGAACGAATTGAATTTGGGCCATTCGTACTCTGTTCCTTACCTTTGATCGGGTAAATCTTCCTTAAAGGATTAAGACAGTGTGTGAAGCCACTGAAGTTAGGCTACATTCACCGAACCCGCTCAGATGTTGTAAGAGACAGCGCTTTGGACACACTAGTGATTTTTGTAACGGTAAATCTACCGGCGTTAACTGTGGAAACGTCTCACACGACGGAACATGCACATCAGCTCCAACTTACCATAACTGCATCGGTGAACATCCATAAGTTTCCGAGCGCCCCTTTTTACAGAAGAAAGGGCGATCCAAGAGATTCGAGTTACGGAGAGCGTGTCCGTCTCGAAAGCAGGGAAACTCCTGCGTATCTGCCAACTCTCTGTCTCGAAGTCCGGTATTTATAGCTCAGTTGCTGCTATACCGGTACCGAGTCGGGAGATCGCAACTCAAGACCAGCGATATTAACGGGGCCACCATTTTAGAAAATATTCCTTATCTAGATCACTTCCAAAGCCTTCGAAATCAACAGCGACGTCTGCATCAACATGTGCGAAGTTCGTTACTAAAAAGATCGCATCAGTAAAATCACCACCAAAACTGTTGAGCTCAAACTATATGGGTGGCAAGCCTGTAAGATATAACGCATCGACCATTAAGTTCAGTATCAGCAATGACAGAACCGATTTTTTGAAACTGGTAAGTCTGCACACTGAGCATCAAAGGGGAAGCAAATCCCACGAGCATCTCCTCGGAGATCCTTCTCCTAGTAATCTTCTGAGCAGGATTCAGATCAGCGATATTCATCTCGCTTATGTGTACTTACACTCGGTTCGAAAACTCTCGTACCGAAGTTTTGTATCGGAAAAGGGTCTTCCCCCGTGGAGATGGAGCGGAGGATTCTGTCCACCCCGCCAGAACGACAGTGAAAAAGAGGCGGGATAATCCTACAGCAAAGTGTTAATCCGACACCAATGAAAAAGGATAAATTGATTCGACCACCGCTGTGGACTATGATGACTGGGAGCGTATCCCATTGTAATTATTACGAGCAGTCTAATAAAATATTTTACATGAATGAGAAAACATTTAACAGCATATTAATGAAAATTTTGTCACAATTGAAAACCCAAGAATGGAACATACGTGGAATTAGAACACACCGATCAGAGCGGAGCCTTTGCTCAACAAGAATGAGCGTTTGGCCGTATGTTATTCCAAATCAGTCGGCATACCCCACTACCGTATGATCTTACACCGGAAGTGGGAATTCGCTCACACGAAAGCACTATGACGCTTTTAACAGATGATGTGATCGTGGAACCCGTATCCATACTGTCCGACATGCAGTCAGTCATTGTAATGATAAAATGGCATCCATCCATGCAATTAAACATTTGTAATATTTATCTGCCTCCATCTGACGACCTGTCGTTCACTGATTTAGATCTAGTTTCCCAGTTACCACACGATTTGTGTTGGTGGGAGACGGCAGTGTCTATTTTGGGCTCACCTCGAGCTTGAGCGAGGAGCAAATTAAGCGCCGATTTCTTAGGTAATTGTGAGCTAGCTCCTCTGATTATCGGAAACCCTACAATTCTTTCAGACTCCTGTTATAGTTTTTCGCATCTTGATTTAGTAGTTTGTTCCCTACAGTTAGCAGTTTCCTTACAATGAAATCTCATCTCTGATTTACACTCTGGCAACCAATTCACGTCTTCTCTTAACATAAGATAAATTTTCCACAAATTCGCCTAGATGGCGTTTAGATGAAGCCAACTAGAACCTTTACTCCCAGTTGACTGCGTTTAATTACAATCAACACGACTCGGTGAATGTTTTAGTCGAACGTCTCACAGAGACGATTCTTTCTGCTGCAGAGCAATTTATTCCTCGGTTGACTGGCCACCAGCGTCGATTCCCGGTTCCTTGGTGGACGGATGGATGCCATTCGTACTCGCAGTCGTGTTGTCGGAGTTTTCCAGGGTCATCATACTCCGAATAATCTGATCCAATACAAGAAAATGCCAAGTCTAGACAAGTTATTAAAGATAGCAAAAGGAGATCTTGGTGGAAGTTTGTAGCTTTGTTTGATCCACATACACCTTTCCTTGCCGTGTGGTGTAAGTTCAGGTGTGTGGCTGCAAAATGGACACACATACCCGTCTTAAAACTGCTGCAGGAACTGTTGTTGATACATTTGACAGACCTTTCGCTCAAATAACTGTCCGTCTGAGCTCCTTGCAGTTGAGACTCAAGTGGAATTTCAAGGCTTGTCATTTGGTCCTGGAAACCTTATACATTACAATGACATTTCGCTGTGCTGGAGTTAGAACATGCTGTTTCATCTCCACGACTTTAAGCACTAGGACCAGATGGTATCCAGGTGCAAATGTTGCAACAGCTCTCTCCTGAAGGCAAGACGTTGCTGCTCGAGGTCTATAATCGTATTGGTGTTGACGACACTTTCCTGGAAAGACGAGGGAGGCCACCATCATACCCATTTTGAAAGCTGGAAAGAGCCGTCATCTTCCATCCAACTACAGTAAGTACTAGTTGCGTTTGCAAGTAAATGGAACACATGACCAATGGACGGTTGCTGGAAACTCAGTCTGCTGACCAACACTTAGTGCTGTTTTCGACGACGCCGTTAAACCGTGGACCACCTGATATGTTTATACAGATCATGAACCTGATAGCAAAGAATTGTCAAACCTTTGGGATATTTTTCAGCTTCAGGCAGGATTATGATACGTGTTGGCAAGCAGAGATGCTACGTTCCCTAGGTTTTTTTTAACCTTTTTGCTCAGCAGAAGTGTCTCAGGGATCACACTAAGCGTTACACTGTTTCTATAGCAATTAGAATATCTCGGAAATGGTTCACTAGACAAAAAAATGTAACTGACATAAATTGTGTCTTTTGACAAGATCTACTTTCTTTTTTGAAAACTTTTGCCCATATCTTACGGTTTACTAGTATGCAAAAGTCATTCAGATGAAGAGGACGTTTGTGGACATCCAAGATTATTCAAGATATATTTCATTTTCCATAAAAATATGTTAAACGTATATTTTAATTAAATCGTAGAGCCACCTTTTAGAAAATAAAAAATTTCCAAAAATGTTCCATGTAAAGAGTATTCTGGGGTGCAGGTATTTTCACGAAAATCTTCGTGTCGCATCTTTGAAATGTACTGAACCTAAACACCAAGTTTGCTATTTAGCGGACTTTTCGTTTTTAGATTATGCTGTTCCCAGACGGACCTTTTTTTTTAAAGAGTTTTTTTAGTGAGGGGGCCTCAAAGGACGTATTTCCGGTGAAATCTGGATATCGAACTTTTGGATGGAATGCAATACTTTCCCTATTTACTATTAGTAGTAGATAAAGTAAAAAAAAAAAAAAGGAAGGCCGCTCGAAAATGTCCAAGTTGAAAGCCAAGCGTTTGATCCGTTATTTTCATTGTCGCAGATTTAGTTATTTACAGACTGAGAGGAAAGATTGGTTCCAGTTGTTTACGTAGTTTCATTCAACCATGCCTAAAATAAAGCCATCTAAAACAGACTGTATTTGAATTTGGAGATGATGTTTTCACTAAGGACAGTGAAGGATTAAACCGTAAGCAGTGTGAAACAAAGGTATCAGCTGAAAGAAAATCCTGTTTGGCAATATGTGGGTCGCGATAACCATATACTGGCAGTGCAATTCGCAAGAAGAAACCATGCAACTTTAACTGTAACAAAGTGTATCTATGAAGGAGAATAATTCGTCAGATTTTTACGGAGATTTGTGAAGCTTTAGTTTCTGCAAACATCCCATTTTGGACATTGAATACTAAATTGTAGTTTTCTAGAACTACATTTTGGACGCCCTATCCCAAAGGAATCATCACTTCGGGAGAACTACCTGTCGCAATATCACAGCACCTTAGAAAGATACGGGGAAAAGTACATGGAAAGCTTTTCGTATCCATTGACGAAGCGAGTGACCTAGAAATTCGTTACGTATCTGACGTATCATTGCTATGTTGGAAATGGACGGACCAGATGAAGTACTTCTGCTTACAAGCGAGATATTAGGAGCTTGTTAATCACTCCTCCATTTATACACTCTTTGAAAAATGTATGTTTTTATTATGGCATGAGGATAGCAGAAATTATGACGTCTTGCTTTTTGTGGCTGACGCAGCGCCATACATTGTAAAAGCGGGAAAGTAAATACAAGCTTCTTACCCGAAAATGGTGCATACTACTTGCTTAGCACACGCTAGGCATAGGGTGGCAGACGAAATTAGAACACATTTTTCTCAAGTGGATTGTCTAGTGTCCACGAAGAAGCTTTTTGTCAAGGCTCTCTCTCGTAGTGTCCCATGGCTGTCGGTATTCCACTACCACCGGAACCTGTCCTCACCCGATGGGGCACTGGGATAGATTCAGGAATTTATTATTGCGATAATTTCCAGCTGGTGAAACGTGTTATCGAAACACTGAATCCTGACGATGCTACTGCAATTGATACGGCTAAAACACTATTTTCAAACAATGAAACTGAAGGACAGCTGGCCTGCATGAAGGCAACTTTCATTTGCTCAACACAGCGAATCACACGTGCCCAGGAGAAAGGTGTAAGTCTGGAAAGTTCTCTAACAAAATTGCATATCATTTGGGAAGTGTAGGGCGAGAAGCTGGAATAACAGTACCTATGAGTGTTCTTGATAAAAACCCTGAATACAAAACCTTGTGTCGCATTCCTCAAGTGCTAATCGGCGAAGCATTTAATATTTCCTGCATTGAAGATGTCACTACCAGTGATTTGGTATTTCAAGTATGCTGCAGTTGTACCAGCGGTTGTGGGAAGGGGTTTCTCACAATAATAAAATGTGCTTACCGGCGACAGATGTTCCCTAACTTTCCAGAGCCTCGCATGCCGCTGGTTACCTGCTGCAATAATTCCTATTAAGTTAAGACTATCTTATACGTTCATCTTCCTGAACACACAAATTCACAGCTTAAATTAATTTTTAATTGCAGTTCTAATGTTACAGAACTAAGAAGTGTCGTACTCTTATACTCTGAAATGAAGACCAAATTTGCTGGTCATATTTTTTTAGATCATTCTATTAATATTTTTTGTATTTTTAGTTCATTAAAATCCGGGGCCTGATTATCACAAATGGGGAATAACATTTTGGATATGTGATTCTATTTAAAATATTAAGGAGTTTTTCGTATATAAATGTGCAAAATCAGCAGATTAAAAGTCTGCAGTCAAATTTAATGGACCAGCCTGCACTGTTGTCATGGAACTTCAACTTGAAAAGTATTTCAACAAGGGATATCATATTTATATTGACAACTTCTTCACATCAATCCCCTGTCAAACAGACACTATTAGGAACCTATGTCACGTAAACAGTGCAAAAGAACAGCAAGTGAAAGATCGAAGCACTCAAAACAATTTCAAATAGATATTTTAGGCATGGGTCATTGCTGTTGAATGGATCTAAACAAAAAGCGCAATAAAGATTAGGTTATTCTTCTCCCCGCTAACAGAGCTGCAAATCTCAAGTAAATCTTTCTCCGATGAATAAATAATCAGCACCTCATTAAACCAGATGTGATTTCCGCCTACAACAGTTTTCATGCGGAGGATAGTTTCAAACATGTTATTTTTTTTATTTAGATGAACAAAGAACTTCCAAACACTGGAAAGGTGTGCTTATTATTTCACGAATTATGTTAAATGTATATTGGAAAAATTGAAGTTGAAGGACTTTAACGATTCAAGTGCCTTTTTTTTTAATGAGTTTGAAAAGTTAATTAATAATTTGAAAGTGCAGGTGCAAATGTTAGTGAAAAGGAAACATTAAGTTATATAATTAAAATTCTTCCAAGTTTGTTAAGTTACGTTGGTGACTTTGTGGCAAGATTAGACATTTTAAGGCGCAATGCACGAGCTCGAGAAGTTGTGAAGGTCCAGAGGCGGAGCGCAACATTATCAACATCATGGTGCCGAGGATATGGTCGAGGTTGGAGTCAACATCGTAGAGGTGCCTGTTGGCAACAAAACGATGTTATATCGAGTAATTTTAATACGGAAATTGAGGCTAAGCCCCGTTTAGGAAAACTGAATGTTCAATCAAATAGTTTTGTCGTTCAAGTAGATTGCTTACTCAATAGTGGTTGCCCTGAACATTTTGTGAATATTGATACATATTTTTATGAATTTGTGGCACTTAAAGAACCGGTAAATGTAAAAATCGGAGATGTCGTTCCTTAAAGGCAACAAAAGTGGGAAATATTTTGCTTAAGTTTAATGTTTATGGTCAAAGTAAATAAAATGAAGAAGTTTCTTTGTCAAAGATGCGAACAGAAGTTTAATAAATTATGGAAAAGTAATTTAAGTTGAAATTTGTCGGTAGGAAATGTATAAAAAATTTATGATCCAAATGGGGATTTAGTTGCTTTGGCTGTTTAAAATTATTTTTATCATATGAGAAGTGAAATTATAGTAAGTGGATTAAATTTTATAACCGATGGTAAATTGCCCGAAAAAGACAAATTACTTAGGACACGGGGGCATGTGTGGTAAGCAAATGCTTGAAAGGTTTGGCAAAAGAATTGGATTCTGATTATTTTAAAGTGTGGGATATACTTGGAAAATAAAATACACAATTTGCCGTTTAAAAATGAAAGAACAAAAGCAAAGGAAATATTAGAGATACTACAGGCTGATTTGAATGGACCACATAAAACCAGTGGCTTAAATGGGGAAAAATATTTACCCTTTATTGATGATTACAGTAAAGTAACTAAAGTTTGTCTTATAAAATCAAAGAGCAAAGTATATAATCGTTTTGTTGACTATGTAAATTTTATTGAAAGTGAGACAGGAAAAGGGGTATAAAGATTGAGGTGTGATATTGTAAGGGGTACATACATATATATATATATATATATATATATATATATATATATATATAATTTTGCTAGGGAAAATGGTATATCTATTGAACCTTGGCCACCATACAAACATGAATTAAATGGCACAGCAGAAAAATATAATCTACATTATGGACATGCCTAGATACGTATTGTCAGAGGCTAAATTAGACAATAGGTTCTGGTCTGAAATAGTTAAAACAGCAGCTTATTTAAAGAATATAATTGTTGCTAATATGGTAGGAAACGACAAAATAGCCTATGAAATAATGTTTAGAAAAAACCTAATATAGAACATTTAAGAATTTGTCAGAGTGCCTAACCAGAAGAGAAATTCAAAATGGGATAGAAAATCAAATATAGGTATTTGGTTAGGGTATGAAAAATGTTGCTTATACAGTTTTATTAATAATAGTAGTTGAAGCAGTACATGTATATATAATTGAAGACGGTACAAATTATATAAGCTTTAAAGATGAGTCAAGAGAGGCTCATGATAAAAACTAAAGTTAAAATGAAAATAAACATGATAATAGTAATGAGAATTTAAATGATGAAAATGAAGAATCAGGGTTGCAAAGATCAATCAGGCAAAAAAGGAAGCCTGATTTAATGGTGATTTTATATATAATAATACTGTTTATGTAAATTATGTTGATGCTGAAAATCCTATTTCTAATAATAATTCTGAAAAGTGGAGAAATGCAATGGATAAAGAAATGAGTTTAAATGAAAATGGATGCTTGTAAATGAACCAAATAGCAAAAAGATTTGATGTAAAATGGGTCTATACAAAAGACTGGTGATATCTATAGCTAGATTAGTAATAAGATGATATGGAAAGTGATTTAATTGATGACATTTACTCTCCGGTGGCAAGAATGCAAACTTTAAAATTTCAATGGCATATTGTCAAAATGGTTTAAGTATTGAACAAATGGATGCTGAGACAGTCTTTTTGAATGGTAAAGTTAAATCAGAAGTTTATGTAAAACAGCCACAAGGTTATGAGGATGGTACAGATAGAGTACTAACCTTGAACAAAGCATTATACGTGTTGAAAGCCCGAGAACTTGATATGGATGTTTTGATACTTATTTGAGAAGTTTAGGCTTGAGCAAAAGTGAAAGTGATTGCTGTCTATATATATCTTAAAATGACAAGAATGAAAACAATGTTTTTCTAATTCTGCTTGTAGATGTTCTACTTATATGTTGCAAAGATGATACAAAGTTCAATTTTGTTAAAAAATTTATTACTTAAAAGATTTGGGTAAAATAAAAACCTATTTACGTATTACCACTAATCGTGATTGTAATCAAGCAAAAATGACCCCAGATCAAAGAATTATAACTTGTCATTAGAAAAGAAGTATGAAATTGCAAATTCTAATTTGTATGCTACTCTGGTGGAACATAACTTGAAGTTACAAACTGTGCAATCACCAAGTGGTGAAATTAAATATAGAAATTTAATTGGAACTCTTTTATATATCAGTTCAGGAGCAATACCTGATAGTATTTCAGTGTAAATTATTTGAGTAGATTTCAGAATTGCTATGGTAGTAGTCATTATAAGTATGCCTTGAGGGTTTTAAAGTACTTAATGTCAACCAAAGACTTAAAAGTCAACTTTTTATAAGAAACAAATGCTGAAGCTTTATATTGCTATGTAGACACTGATTGGACAGGGGATATTGACAGAAAATCAACAACTGGCTGCATAATTAATTTGAATGGAAATGTAATTTATTGGAAATAAAAGAAACCGAACAGTGTAACAAAGTCCTCCACACTAGCTGAATATATAGCGTTATTTGAGTGTGTGAGTGAATTAAAGGTTGTAAAAGATATTTTGTTTGTTTTAATACGGAAATTTTAGATCCTATTAAAATGTATGAAGATAATTAATTCTCTTGCGATAGATATAGCAATTTTTCATCTGTTTAAGAAGAATTCAAATATATAGAAACTCAGTACCACTTTGTAAACAAAAGTTGTATTAATGATGTAATTGATATTGTAAAACTGAATTTGAAGAAAACATTGTGGATATTTTTTATTAAGTCTTTAGCATGAACAAATTTGAAAAGTTTAGAAATATGTTAAATGTAAAGTAATTGATAATAGTACATTTTGGACTGTAATATGGATTTAAGGTGGTGTGTTGGAATAGAGGTTAAATCATTTTAACAAGAGACATGTATATTTAGAGATGTGAAGGTGTGCAGTAGGGCAACGCTGCTGAATGTGCGAGAGAAAGCACTAGGAACATGTCGCTTGCCGAGCAAGCACGCTGTCATATCTTGTAAGTTTGTGTTTCTTAATGAATCCACAACCTCTGAGAGGATATAATTATTCTCTATTCTGACAGATATCTTTTAAGACTATTTTAAAATTTAAGTAGTAGTATTCAATCCTACGCCACTGCCTACCAAGCATGTCCTTTTCCGCATTCTCTTACAGGTGGCTTTGACGCCGTACCTTCTTCTCTGAGCAACATGTTTCCTTAAAGACGTATGCCAGTTTTACACTATGGGTTGGTATTAATTGGCATTTCTTTTTCCAGAACCCTCTGTGGGGCATTATTTTGATTCATTACTTGCAGATGTATAAAATTGTGTGGTCCATTTACCCCCTCCGCCCATTTTACCTGTGCAATGTGACATCACTTGCTAGTTAGTCTTGCTGAAACGTAGTAGCTTCCAGAAAAAACTTGAAACAAACCCTACCCTTGCTTCCAATAGCCCAAAACTAATATACGTTATAGCTGCCTTATGATATAGCTGTTAACTAATGTGTAACCAATTTGATTCATTAAACAATGAATTAAATTATGCAAATTTTAAAATTAAGGATTGCTGTTCTGCAAACGCCTTGATTAAACCAGGATAAAGCACATTTAATGATTAGCCTGGATAGCAAATACAAAAAAGGAGATTATAGTTTGATTCATATTTATAATATTAGGAATGCCAATGACCTGAATTTGAGGGAAAAAAACTTGAATAATTTTGCAGGGTTTCATAAGAAACTACGTTTCTAAATCTTTGGAGGGAGGTAAAAAAAGAAAAAGGTATTGGATATGTTTGTATGGGCACTATGAACTACTGTTACCATTTGCTACATATATCTTAATACTCATTAAATACTCCAAAATCCTATGGAATTGAATTTTTATACCTGTTCTTACTTTGTAATGTTGTGCCAAACTAATAAACCTACAAAAAAGTTTTGCATAAATTGTGTGCTTCAAGGAAATACATTGTGTATCTCCTACAGTTTACTAGTCATGCAAAAGTCATTCTGAATGTGGAGTACTTGAGAGCCAATTGTCAGAAAATTCAACATATGCATTTGATTTGTCACTAGAATATAAGTAACAGATGTTATTTTATTCAATCTTTGAGAAAATGTTCCATATAAGGGTAGTTTGGGAAGCTAGAATTTGTTTGAAAATCTTCCCGATTCATCCTTGGAAGACGCTGAACTTGAATACAAGTCTGGTATTTAATTAAGTTATTGTTTTTTAGTTATACTGCTCCAAAAAGTTTTTTTTCTTTTCTTTTTCAAAAGATGCTCTGTTTATATTAATCGAGACTCAATACATGCATTTCCTGTAAAACCTTGGTATCAAACTTGGGTGAACTTAATTACCATAGGTAAGTGGTAGAGAGAGTAAAAACTATGAGTACCTATGAAAATTCAAGACAATAAAAAGGATTATCTCCAAAATGGTTAGTCACAAAACTATTTCACATGCATAAGTTGCATGCTTTAGTGATATCTATGTGTTTCTGCACTATGTCTTGGTCTATTTCTTATTAGTTTGCTTATACAAAATACAAATTCATTGCAAATGAACATGAACTTCACAGAATATTCAAGGCAGACACATTTTATTGGTCACATCAGTATAACGAACATGACATTCTAATCAAAATCAGTTATACCAAGGTTAATATTTATTCAAATGTTTATTTTTCTGTTATAATGGTTTCCCTCTCAAACACAGGCAGGAGTTTTTCTAAAGGTGTATTCCATTTTATTTTTTTTTACATTGTATTTGCTTAGGGTCGCTTAACATTACGACATCACAGTCATTTACATGATTACATCATATAGGGCAGAGGGTTTTAATGTTATACAATTTCAAATTAGATTACAAACATTACATTTTGTAAGATATATTAACGTCCTTGTCACTGTATGTTCATTGTTGAGAGCATTTGGTGGGTTGCTTATGTCGCTCTATCCATTTGATGTGCTTCGGGAAATATTCTACACTGAGGCATATGTTGCAGGCTGTCAAGGTTTTGCATTTAATGAGCCTCTAATTAAATCTCAACATCTACTTATTGGATGAAAAAATGTTTCCTCCAGTTCCTTCTTTACCTCCTTTAGCACCTTCCTAGTAGACACTACCTGTCTCCGATGAAAGAGTGCAGTTTTCAGGTGAGGTCGCTCATGTGCCATGCTCTAGTTTAGACAGGAGGGATGCCTGGACGACAGTACAGTACAATCTGACCAGCAAAACATCAACACAATGTATGTCGTGGAGACCTTCACATTTATCTTCTTTACAATACTGTAACACATTCAACATTATTTTTCTATTTAGTGAGCATATGACTTTGCATGGTGCTGTTTGCATTTTGACTTGTTTACAAACCCGTACACTGTGACTTGCTGCATTTCCTTACTGCAGACCTGAACTTGCTATACACCAAGAATGGTGATGTATATGGCCTATCTGTTATGTTTTTGTACGAGTTTCCTCTGCCTCCCGTCTGCACTTATTCTTCAGACAGGTAGTGGGTGCTAGAGAAGGTAAAAAATCAAACAAATAAAGCAATATTAATTTTGTTATACGCATGTCAAGAAGCTAAGCCTACTTATGCTACGAGGGCGCTGCTCAATGGATTTAAACAACACACTATGAGATGAGTGATAGTTGTAATTATGTATTTATAAAAATATTCTGAGTTCCTCACTGCAATCAGTGTCTCTGCTCAAAATCAAAACCGCAAGCGCCTTTGAAAAACAACCATTTCAAGGAAATTTTACTAGTTACTAACAGTACAAAGAAAAGCTTTACAGACAGACATGTACCTCATTTATTTGGTTAAGGAATACCTAATATTCATACCAGAAAACACCCTCTCTGGAAAAGATAGAAAGATTAACCTAATACACAGCACGTGCAACATTCTTTTGTAGCACCAGCAACATTGTGTATGTATGAAGTTATACAAGGAAGTGTACATTGAACCCCACACCTCTGAACTTTACTTGCAAATGTCAAATCAAATTCCTATGCAAAACCTGTAACAGTTACAAGGCCAGTCATGTGAGTGTATTGTTACAATGTAACTGAAAGATCAATTAAAGATAATAATGAATTGTGTTGTAATGAACAGGACATGTTAAACAAAAACTACACATCCTGGCTGGGATATATATAATGGACAGGACTGAATTAAAAAAAAGCACATATCCTGGATGGGATATATTATGCACAGGACAATGCTAAATGAAACAGACATATCCTGGGTGGGATATCATCTACCTAAACTTATGTTGTGGATTTACAAAACCATGTGTAATAAAGACTTCTCTCCTGTTTTAATTAACTGCAACTGAGTAGTGTTACCAAGAGACCTAAATGACATGGTCCATGCATCTATCATATATATTGCTGCCCAGGTCTTTTATTCCTTATGGTTTTGTTGGAAAAATGCTCAGTAACAAATCACAAAATATGTAAGGTGTATTATAACATCAATCCATTAGGCAGCTTGTTACTGTTCATACACACAAACAGATATGAAAACATTGTCAGGGCAGACAAGTATAAAATACATAACAGCGTCTATTTTTATAGTATTTCAGTAACATAATTTGCACTACAAGCATTAGCCTTGCTGAAATATGTTATTTCAAGTGTACACCTATCCCTATATTTTTATGTAATGTGCAATGCTTTGTAAGAGAGAGTGAACTAAAACTGCGGAATAGGCTTAATCTATTGTCCGAGTATTCCAGGCTAGCCTTGGGTGAAAATTCACTTTGCTTCCCATTCCTTTCTGGTACACATTGTGAACTGCTCAAAGAATAAACCACAAATTTATTAAGTTCTCTGTTGCTATTTCATTCTTCTCCACCATTTGACAAATGAGCTGGTGTTAAACTCCGCCATTTTTATCTCAAAGGCAAACCTATTGCAGTCTCAGAGCTGTGAGTGAAAGATAAAACACATTTCATGTAAATATCCGGTTTTCTGTAATGGTGACTAGTCTCGGAGCTATGTGTAAAACGTAACTTTTCTCAGGTAGACACATTTCATGTAAATATCCTGTTTTCTGTAATGGTGACTAATCTCAGAGCTGTGTGTAAAACGTAACTTTTCTCAGGTAGACACATTTCATGTAAATATCCTGTTTTCTGTAATGGTGACTAATCTCAGAGCTGTGTGTAAAACGTAACTTTTCTCAGGTAGACACATTTCATGTAAATATCCTACTTTTTGTAATGGTGACTTGTCCCAGAGCTCAGTGTGAAACAACTTTTCTCAGCTAGACATATTTCATGTAAATATCCTACTTTCTGTAATGGTGACTTGTCTCAGAGATGTGCGTGAAACATAACAGCTTTCTCAGGTAAACACATTTTATGTAAATTAACTACTTTCTGTAATGGTGACTTGTCTCAGAGATGTGCGAGAATCCTAACAGCTTTCTCAGGTAAAACACATTTTATGTAAATATACTACTTTCTGTAATAGTGACTGTTGTCTCAAAGCTATGTGTGAAACATAGCACTTTTCTCAAGTAAAACACATTTCATGTAAATATCCTACTTTCTATAACAGTGACTGTCTCAGAGCTGTGTGTGAAACAGCACTTTTCTCAAGTAAAACACATTTCATGTAAATATCCTACTTTCTATAACAGTGACTGTCTCAGAGCTGTGTGTGAAACAGCACTTTTCTCAAGTAAAACACAATTCATGTAAATATCCTACTTTCTATAACAGTGATTGTGTCAGAGCTGTGTGTGAAACATAGCACTTTTCTCAAGTAAAACACATTTCATGTAAATATTCTTTCTGTAGCAGTGACTGTGTCAGAGCTGTGTGTGAAACATAGCACTTTTCTCAAGTAAAACACATTTCATGTAAATATTCTTTCTGTAGCAGTGACTCTTGTCTCAGAGCTTTGTGTGAAAGTCATCACTTTTCTCAGCAAACACATATTTCATGTAAATGTCCTACTCTCTGTAAAGGTGACTGTTGTCTCAAAGCTGTGTGAAACATAGCACTTTTCTCGCAGACACATTTCATGTAAATATCCTACTTTCTCAAATATCGCAAACAATGTGTGAAATCTTAACCTACCAAAGAGAGAGGGATTCTACCATCAACATCCTTTAGAGCAGTATGGTAAAACCCTTGGGCCCCAGGACAAATGCGGCCACCATACAAGTTTTCCTGGCTCTTCTCTCTCTCATACTTGATAAATAGTTTTGTAATTTCAATGCCTAAATCAGTAGGGGAAGTTGTACATTAGATTTTGACAGAAAGTTCTGTATTTCTGCTAGACGGCAGTTCAGTCAATGGCATCAAGTGGTATGTTTTCCTCTGAGAGACTGCAGCAGCTTATGTCTGCTGTATTTTTAACTTTAAATCACCAGGTCTTGATGTAGACCTTCACTCGTCAAGGTGTATCCTGTTCTGTGCTCTGTATGGTTGTCGTACCTGACGTTCAAAATGACAGAACCAAAAACAGCCCACGTTTCAGATAAGGAACGACAATATCAGGCTACATGGTAAGACAGTTCTTTTTTTATTGAGCATTAAACCACTTGTTACTTGTGCACAAGTTATAAGTTTTAGAAAGGAATACAACATAAGCAGACATTATACTGGCTTGCATAAAATAGAATACAGCATATACCAAGGGGCAGCAAGGAATTGTGTGTTCAATGATTTGAGGCAGAAGCTGACATAGTAGGAGGATACTTTTCGGAACTCATTAGAAATCGCAGATTTGACAGCATTTTGTGTTATGTTTGAACTAGCAAAGAGTAAATTGTCTTTTAGGGACGGTGAACTATTAAAACGATGTGCTATAAAATTGGCAATTGCCTTTGGGGAAAACGAGACAGCCAAAAAGTTTGAAACAGTGTCATTGTCCCATCAAACAGTAAGCAGAAGAATTAATAAAATGGGAAATTATGTTTCTACACACATTATGCAGAAATGTGAATTCTACTCTCTGACACTAGGTGAAGGCACTGATACCTGATATCAGTCAGCTTCTTGTCTTTGTCAGAACTATAAACTCTGAGTTTAAAATTCTGAAGAACTGAAACCAAAAGCTTTAGAAGGCAATGACATATTTAGGGCATTGGATGGTGCAATTTCTCAATATGGTGGTTTTGGTAAATACTCTGGCATAGTAACAATGAAGGTAAACGTATGGTCATAACATTGGGTGAGTTCGACTCATGAAAGACAAAGGGATACAATGCTTGTTTGGTTATTGTATTATACATCAAGAGGCACTCTGTGGGAACACTGTAATATTAGTAACACAATGAAGACAGTTGTAAATACTGTAAATCTAATAAGAGGCAAAAACCTCAAAGACACAGAGCATTTGTTGAATTCTTGAACACAATATTCTGGAAACTGATTATGGTGACATTTCGTTGTACTGTGAAGTGTGCTGGCTTAGTGCTGAAACTGCATTAAGCAGTTTTTTGAGTTATGGTAGGAATTGGTGAGAAATTTCTTTCTTAGTTTTCTCACCAATGAAAATATTGGGCATGAATATCAAGATAACCTTGACTGATTTAACATCACATCTAAATGCTTTAAAACTTCAAAGTAGAAAGCAAACTACCTCCCAGCTCTATGGACATATTCAAGGATTCTGCAGTAAGCTTGATTTAATGCAAATGAAATTGGAAAAAAAAGATACAGCACACTTATCATCTTACCAACAGCTGCAGGAAGAGGAAAAGGATACAAATTTCAGTGCGTTTCAGGAAGTTTCGTAAGTGAAGTGGAGGAGTTCAAGAACAGATTCCAAAACTTTGATGCTCTGAAGCCAAAGCTTGCACTCCTCAACAATCCTATGGAAATCATTGTGAGGCAGTGCCCTCCGACATTCAAATGGAGATTTGCGATTTTCAGACTGATCCATTCTTCCAAGCCAAAGAGTGGCATGTTCCTGAGAATATCTGGAAGTACATATCAAAAGAGTGTTTTCCTAAACTCCACAAATTCTTGCTGAAAATGCTATTATTATTTAGCAGTACATGTGTGTGTGAAAGTGCCTTTTAAGCAATTAAAATAAAATATGAGAAATCACACTGAACATACTTTGCTAGAATCAAGCCTGTGACTTTCCCTGACAGAACTTTAAAAGGACATAGAGAAAATTGTGTCCGAAAAGCAGTGCCTATCTTCACATTTAACTTTCCTAATCACAAAATGTATCAGATGTATAAATAACTTTTTTCTGGGAACATTGTTTTTGCTAAAATATTGCTGCCTATTATTTAGCAGGTGAGTTGTGTTTCATTAAATCTCTTATGTCTTTTTTGTTTGAGTAAATTGAAGCTTTTACACATAAATAATATGCAAGTAAAACTTTAAAGGTTTCTATAAAAGCAATTGGTATATCTCATTTATTTGTTCTCTGTGTTCTTTAATTGGAATAATTGAAGTGGTGGCCTTCACCCCATAAGAAGAAGTTCCTATTGACCCTCAGCTAATTAAAGGTTGGACCACACTGCTTTAAAGTACCATAAAATAGGGATACATTGACCAAAATGGAGAAAAAGTAAAGAAATACCTTTTTAATCATGTAGTAGAACTTCAAACTATATGTAGCAGTCTGCTTTTGCTGTGGTGGTTTACTTACTCCCCCTAGATGACATAACAGTGAAATTAGTTATGTCTAGCAGCCAACAGGTGTCAGTAGTGTAGATACCATCCATAGTGTGTTTTGGAAATGAAAAATCTTATCATATAAAATCCATCTGTCACAAAGAAACTGAAAACCATCCAGCCTTGAACCTCTCTCTGGTACATAAATAATTTATTGTTGTGCTAGTGGATAAAGGGTTTTTATTAGAACTCTTCATTAATACTTTATTTTTTAATATAACCTACACCTGCACACATTTTATAAAAATGGGGATTCTTTAACCACCCAGTCAATGTTGACCTTAATATACTATTTAATGGTTGTTTTAGGTCAATACTCTATATTTAGTATGGGCAGAGAATATAAATCTAAACCTGGGGCTCACAGATATGCATGGTATTTACAAAAATGTCTTGATGCTGCAATACCAGATGTTGGAAAAGGTAAGCATTCTAGTATGCTATCAAATGTTAAGCATGTGAGAATGAAGTTCAGAGCTTATGTTTTATAGATATAATTAATATACTTATCTAGACAGCTGGGCTGAAAGGTTCCTCAGTTTGGGCAGAAGAACCTTCTAAGTAGCAAATGGACATGAAATTTTCTATAAACACAAAGAAGACCTTTCCAATAGATTCTGCCAGTGTCTTGAGAAATCTAGAGCCGCTAGTGTGCTTATAGAGACCATTCAATTACGATGAAATACCAATGATCTAGGCATAAAATAATGTACTTTTGAATGAGGTGTGGTGTCAAGTATCCAGAATGCATAACAAAGACCAGCACATCTGTAATGTAATGCGGATCTGCTGCAGGCAAATTGTTACCACTTTATGTAGTATGTAAGATAGGCCACTTATGGCAAACTTGGATGGATCTGCTGCAGGCAAGTTGTTACCACTTTACGTAGTATGTAAGATAGGCCACTTATGGCAAACTTGGATGGATCTGCTACAGGCAAGTTGTTACCACTTTACGTAGTATGTAAGATAGGCCACTTATGGCAAACTTGGATGGATCTGCTGCAGGCAAGTTGTTACCACTTTATGTAGTACGTAAGATAGGCTACTTATGGCAAACTTGGATGGATCTGCTGCAGGCAAGTTGTTACCACTTTACGTAGTATGTAAGATAGGCCACTTATGGCAAACTTGGATGGATCTGCTGCAGGCAAGTTGTTACCACTTTATGTAGTATGTAAGATAGGCCACTTATGGCAAACTTGGATGGATCTGCTGCAGGCAAGTTGTTACCACTTTATGTAGTATGTAAGATGGGCCACTTATGGCAAACTTGGATGGATCTGCTGCAGGCAAGTTGTTACCACTTTATGTAGTATGTAAGATAGGCCACTTATGGCAAACTTGGATGGATCTGCTGCAGGCAAGTTGTTACCACTTTATGTAGTACGTAAGATAGGCCACTTATGGCAAACTTGGATGGATCTGCTGCAGGCAAGTTGTTACCACTTTATGTAGTATGTAAGATAGGCCACTTATGGCAAACTTGGATGGATCTGCTGCAGGCAAGTTGTTACCACTTTACGTAGTATATAAGATAGGCCACTTATGGCAAACTTGGATGGATCTGCTGCAGGCAAGTTGTTACCACTTTATGTAGTATATAAGATAGGCCACTTATGGCAAACTTGGATGGATCTGCTGCAGGCAAGTTGTTACCACTTTATGTAGTATGTAAGATAGGCCACTTATGGCAAACTTGGATGGATCTGCTGCAGGCAAGTTGTTACCACTTTATGTAGTACGTAAGATAGGCCACTTATGGCAAACTTGGATGGATCTGCTGCAGGCAAGTTGTTACCACTTTACGTCGTATGTAAGATAGGCCACTTATGGCAAACTTGGATGGATCTGCTGCAGGCAAGTTGTTACCACTTTACGTAGTATATAAGATAGGCCACTTATGGCAAACTTGGATGGATCTGCTGCAGGCAAGTTGTTACCACTTTATGTAGTATATAAGATAGGCCACTTATGGCAAACTTGGATGGGTCTGCTGCAGGCAAGTTGTTACCACTTTACGTAGTATGTAAGATAGGCCACTTATGGCAAACTTGGATGGATCTGCTGCAGGCAAGTTGTTACCACTTTATGTAGTATGTAAGATAGGCCACTTATGGCAAACTTGGATGGATCTGCTGCAGGCAAGTTGTTACCACTTTATGTAGTACGTAAGATAGGCCACTTATGGCAAACTTGGTTGGATCTGCTGCAGGCAAGTTGTTACCACTTTATGTAGTACGTAAGATAGGCCACTTATGGCAAACTTGGTTGGATCTGCTGCAGGCAAGTTGTTACCACTTTACGTAGTACGTAAGATAGGCCACTTATGGCAAACTTGGTTGGATCTGCTGCAGGCAAGTTGTTACCACTTTACGTAGTACGTAAGATAGGCCACTTATGGCAAACTTGGATGGATCTGCTGCAGGCAAGTTGTTACCACTTTATGTAGTACGTAAGATAGGCCACTTATGGCAAACTTGGTTGGATCTGCTGCAGGCAAGTTGTTACCACTTTACGTAGTATGTAAGATAGGCCACTTATGGCAAACTTGGATGGAAGTCCACCATTCACTAGATACAATAGGAGTCTGAGAGGCTGGTTTGACTTTAGTATTCAAAGATTGGTTTCAGAATTTGTTTCTGCCACAAAGTTGGAACCTTAAGAGTTGAATAATTCTCATTAGAGATAACTTGTCAAGCCATTTCAGTGCTGATATATCATTGGCAGAAGCATATAATGCTGCTTTTGTATGCATGCCCCAAATACTACCACAACTGCTAAATATAGCATTCTGTGCACCATTGAAGAAATATTGGCAAACATATTAGATGAGTGGAAAGGATCCAACCAAAAAAGGTGATAAATGCTGTCAAAAGAAGCTTTCTCAAGGTTGCTAAAATCTCTCCAAGAATCAGTGTACAAAGATGATGTTTCCGACATTAGTGGATTTAAAAAAATGTGGAATTGTACCTTTTAATCCACTTGCTGTAACTGATCAACTGTCCAGGAAGAAGTAGCAAACCATGTTTCTGATGCAGTTTTAGATATGTTGTGATCCATGAGGTAGTCCTTCAAAACAGTCAAGGCAGAGGAGGAATGAAGTAAACACACTGCCTGGAAGGGCTATGATGCTGGAAGAAATGAATGCTAGCAATAACCATGCTTCTCCACAGAACAAGAAAAAAGGCAATGCACCTATTACTAGTTCCAGTGATTAAGTAAACATCCATATGCTGAAAGTTCAGATCATGTGATTGGTTACTCATCTGAAGACTCAACAGATCAGTGGAATGACAATTTATTGCACAACGATAAGTTGATTGTTGTGAAACTTCCTGTTGTCAAAAAAGCGCAGCTGTGAAACCCCAATTCACAAACTTTATATAGGTCAAAGTAACCAGTGAACAGTAATGGAATGTGCAATGCTTCCTATTTATGCAAGCAAAAGCAGCTCTGTTTTTTGTATGGCTGCAGGTTGTAGATGACAAAATTGACTTTACCCAGGTGGAATTAAGGCTGCATAATCCTGATTGTTTAAAGACAAGCTATAGGTTTCAGCCTGAGCAAATAGAACAGTACATTCTTAACTGAAACAGAACTTCCTTTCAGTTACTGTCTTTCTCATTTTAAGTTCGTTTTGAGGCAGATGTAATAGTATGATTACATTTGTCTTCTTATCTCTCTTATATTATCTGCTTAATAATTTGTAATATTGATAATAGTTATGATATATAACATAAGCGATTATTTATTCAATGCTTTTTATTTATTTAAGTTTTAGGCGGTCAATGAATCCAAAATCAAAGCATACTTTGACCAGCTGTTAATACAAATAAATATTGGTGACAGCTTTAAAGTTTAATATTATCTATTTAAGTCAGTTAAAACATTTACAGTCCCAAGAGAAAAACCAAAATATGCTTTTAAATTACACATGTTTTGGAGAAATCTAAAAAGTTATATAGAAAGTGGTCAAAGTATCCCTATTTTACAGTAACAGAAGCACCACGAGCAGCAAGCAGCTCCACAACATGAAAATGTTCTTTAAGACAAGCCAGGTGCAGGGGTGTGTCATCCTTACCATTCTGAACATTAATGTCTGCCCCCTTGTCCAGAAGATATTCACATATTGATGCATGTCCATGCAGTGCTGCATAATGTAGAGGAGTATATTTGTCAGTGTCAATTATTGCAACAAAAGCACCACGAGCAATTAACAGCTCCACAACAGGAAGATGTCCATAATAACAAGCATCAAGCAGGGGAGTTCCACCATCATCTTCCTTAACATCAACTTCTGCACCCTTGTCCAGAAGATATTCACATATTGATGCATGTCCATGCAGTGCTGCATAATGTAGAGGAGTATATTTGTCAGTGTCAATTATTGCAACAGAAGCACCACGAGCAATTAACAGCTCCACAACAGGAAGATGTCCATAATAACAAGCCTCAAGCAGGGGAGAGGCACCATCATCTTCCTTAACATCAACTTCTGCACCCTTGTCCAGAAGATACTCACATACTGCTGTATGTCCTTGCTGTGCTGCATAATGTAGAGGAGTGTACTTCTTATTGTTAGTTACTGCAACAGAAGCACCATGAGCAATAAGCAGCTTCACTACAGGTAGATCTCCATTAGAACAAGCCTTGTGTAGGGGACTGATCTTCTCATTATTTCCAACATTTATATCTGCCCCCTTGTTCAGAAGATACTGACATATTGCTAAACGTCTATATTTTGCTGCATAATGTAGAGGAGTGTTTTTACTTGAGTCGCCTAAATTAAGTGAAGCACCACGAGAAATAAGTAACTTCATGTAAGAGGCTAGGAGTAGGGGTGTAATCTTCTGTTGATCTACAACATTCACATCTGCCCCCTTGTCCAGAAGATGTTCACAAACTGCAACATGTCCAACTTGTGCTGCATCATGTAGAGGAGTTCTATCTTTATTATCTACAACATTCACGACTGCACCCTTGTCCAGAAGATGTTCACAAACTGCAACATGTCCAAGTTGTGCCGCATAATGTAGAGGAGTTCTATCTTTATTATCTAAAACATTTGCATCTGCACCTTTGTCTAGAAGATGTCCACATATTGTAGCATGGCCAAGTTGTGCTGCATAATGCAGAGGAGGATTATTTTTACCATCTACAACATTTGCATCTGCCCCCTTATCCAGAAGATGTCCACAAATTGCCACATGTCCATGTTGTGCTGCATAATGCAGAGGTGTGCTTTGCAATAAATCATGCAACTCAAGTGAAGCACCATGAGAAATGAGCATCTCAACTGCAGCCAGATCACCCTCAGAACATGTCACATGCAGCAGTGACATCCCCTGCTCATTTACTGCATCAACATCTGCCCCATTCTCCAGAAGATACTCCTGTATCGCTGTATGTCCATGCTTCATTGCATAATGTAGAGGAGTATAGATGTCTGAGCTATATACATTAACAGAAGCTCCACGACAAATTAGCAGCTTCACAACAGGAAGATGTCCTTCGGAACAAGCCAAATGTAGAGGTGTGATAGTGTCTTCACCAGCTTCAACACCTGCCCCCTTGTCCAGAAGATGTTCACATACTGCAACATGGCCATGCTGTGCTGCGTAATGTAGAGGTGTCTTGCCTGTGCTATCTACAACATTAACATCTGCTCCCTTGTCTAGAAGATGTTCACAAACTGCAACATGCGCATGTTGTGTTGCATAATGTAGAGGTGTCTTGCCTGTACCATCTACAACATTAACATTTGCTCCCTTGTCCAGGAGACATTCGCAAACTGTAACATGCCCAAATTGTGCTGCGTAATGTAGAGGAGCCTTGTCTGCATTATCTATAACATTAACATCTGCTCCCTTGTCCAGAAGATGTTCACAAAGTCCAACATGGCCATGTTGTGCTGTGTAATGTAGAGGAGTATTGCCTTTATCATCTACCACATTCACATCTATTCCTGAGGCTATGATAGACTTCACCTCTGCTTCATTTCCATTTCTTGAGAACGTAAACATCTGTTCGTCTCTTGCAGCAACATTTTGTGTGCCATGTATGTTTGTTACGTATGCTTGCGGCTGCAACAGAACAAAATACACAATCACTAATTGCAAAGTAACATTAAAATGAATTCTCTGTAACAAGGCGTCCCAATATTTCAGAAGAAGCATATTGTTAATGAAATTACTAAATGCATTTGAATCCTGTGTTCATTTTGAATTAACACATACAGTTACCATGATATCAACATTGGAAAATATTTCAACAACTCTGGCTCAAATAATACAAAATGTGATGAACATAACATTAAATGTCAATAAAGTCCTATTTAAGCCATTACTTTACTCAACAAGTTAACAATAACATCTGACTTTAGACCTCATATCGACTCCCAGACACTTAGCTACTTATTGCAATAGAAATACTTTCTCAACTTAAACCTATTATCTGCCTCATATATTTAAAGAATATCAAGAACACATTTTTGCAAGCATATGTTCCTGGAAGGTTATCTCTCATGTTTGAATCACAAGGGCTTATATAAACATTACTGCATAGTTTTTTGCCTTCAACTAGTTTTTAGTTGCATTACACCATTTTCACAAATGGTTAAAATTCTGAGTTTTGTAATTATGGCATAATCTGAGTTTACTTCTTAGCAACAAGCAATATGACCTTAACATTGCAGTTGTAGCAATGAGATTAAAAACCAGTTACTTTGCAGTATAAAAATGTGCACTTGATAGGTATGACCATTTTATTAAAGCTACTGTGCATAGAATTTTCTTTAAAAATGAATTACCAACACTAAATATAGTCTTAACAGTTTTATCAAGCTTCAGGCTTACTTAATTCAACAGATCAACTCTATACAGCCTAATAGTGTTTTCAAAAACTGACTTAACAAGTCTATGTGGCTGTTTAAAGAGATGTAAATTTCAAACATTTCTTTCGTAAATCCCACGTAAAGTAGTGTGCTACACGTTTGTATTTATCATGGGTAGCTATGCCCTTAAGCTTGTTGACAAGGGACCAGGAGGATGATGATATTACACAATCATACTCCAGATAGAAGTAATTGCTCCATTGTCAAACACTTTGTCAGTTGAATACTTTATACATTTGTAGTTACATTTCACATGTTGGATCCACTTGCTAGGAAAGGTTTACTTATGGCATGAGCAACTTAGCTAGAGATACAGAGGAACACATCTTAGTATGTTTACATATGGGGTACAGTTACTTTTGATGGGTAGTACTAATCTTTGACAAACATGGCTGATATGTTCTAACTGGCTGCAACACCATCCACTGGAAAAACTATTATAAATGTTTTTCTTTTCTAAGCCACTTGAGAATGATCTAGCAGCTGTTACTTGGTTACATTCACCTTCCTGCTCCAGAAGACTTCACATTCATTGTGAATGTTTTCATTTGAAAGCAAGTTTTTTAACTTCTTTCCCATTATGGTTTCTTTCCAGACAATCTTGTGCAAGGCTTAACATTTGACATAGTACTATATGACCTACTTCACAAATATTTTGCCTTAATTTTCTCACTTTTATTTAAATTGACTGCTATTTCTACAACAGGCCATGGTAAATACCATCTTCTAAGAAGTGATATCAATACATTTAGCATTCATTGGCAATCTGAATCTACATAACGCACGTGAAAGTGTGGTTTCCCAATGTAACTTTTCCAAAGTGACCTGTTGGGGTTTAATTACCCTCTGCGACATGATACACCTACATTAATCCATCAATTTGCGGCAGTTTTAAAGGAACTTCCATTTCTATCCAAACTCAAGAAACACATTCATTTAAATACAAATCCACTATGGTCTCTGATCCTATTTAATCTATGGAATACTAGCTTTAATACATTTAAAAAAAAAAGGTTTACATAAAACATTTCTTTTTCTATTCTTCTTGAAATGGGCTCCTCTTTTTAATATCAAATTAAGATGCACATTTGAGAGGTTTAATTCCATATCGCAAGATGTGCAGCATTCCGATGTGGGCATATGTTCAGTTGCTTATTGTTGCTGTTTGCGCAAATTTGTGCTCATCACTGATAACTCATCCCAAATGAAATTTAAGATTTCACCTCTTGAATGTGAGGCAAACATGTTATCCCTGTACCATCAACGTGAAGAGTGAGGAAGAGAGAACAAAAATGTTGTCCCAGAAAATGAACAATTTAAAGGAAAATATTACATACAAGATTAATGATACTGACATGGGTAAAATGGAATGTTTTGGGCTGTATCTTCAGCAGGGTGAAGCCTGTGTTCAACATTTTCTATACGAGTTAGTAGTCTCACAAACATACTCTACATTTGAAGTATAACAAAATGTGCTCAGAATGTCTCATTTTGAGAAGTCTTGGTAACTTCAGTTCTTTACCGTAAGGCTATTAATGTATACAATTTCCTCTTACATCATACCATGAAATAAAAATATGGTTTCATTCACTTGAACTTGGCTGCCCACTCCGTTTCTTTTTTTTTTTATTATTTGTTTGTAGAGTTGTTTGAATACATGAAACTTCCTATGTAGCATGGATCTGGTACAACTTGAATCTCATGACATTGTAATTATAGTCTCCAAGTACTTAACAATAGTTGCACCAGAAATGTGCATCTGTTAAGTACAGTGTATGCAAAACATTGTGAAACTCCATTTGCGCAAGAGAGGAGAAATGAGGAGTGGTGGGGGAGCAAGGATCTAGAAGTGACATCAGTCACACAATTACACAAGGCATTGTAAACAATTGTTTAAGCTTACAATACCACCCTTACAGCAGGTGGAACAATGACCCCCACCACTTTTATTGCGTAGGTGCGCTGGTCGATGCTATTGTGCATCTATGCTTCAGGAGTGGGGGACTGTCACCACGTTTTACACAAACTGTACTTGATTACAACATTTATAGTTTTGGAAATGTCCTATGCCTACTTGATATCAGCATTCATCTCACAATATTTATAGATTTGTAAATGTCATATAGATAAGTAGTGATCACTATGTGGGATCCACAAATCAGAAGACACCAGGGAAGACTGTAGATTAGATGGGCAGCCATGTCCGTGAAAATGGCATGCTAAGAGTGGTCAAGAAAGGCAAAAGACAGAACTCAGTGGATAGAACTAGAACATAGTCTATCCAATCTCAAATTAATTGAAATGTTATAGAGTTAAACAGGACCAAAATGACATCAGTCAATGAGTATTACAGTGTAGAGTTAATAGAACAATAATTCTAGAGATAAGCAGACTGACAAAATGTTACCTCGCTTGGAATAATGAGCCAAACCTTCTAAAAGAGGCCTTGCCCTTTAAGGGACAGTATGACTAAATTCGTTCAGTCACATTATAGCTACCGCCGAAATAAGACCAATCAGCTGAGCTGCATATCTGCTACATATTTAACATTAAGGGAACAAAGACCAAAATTGGAACAAGATTCCTGTAAATGTGACATGTCCGGAAGTTTCAGACCTGTACTTATGACTGGCAGATAAACACATTAGTTAAAATCTTTTCACTTATCTGATAAATACATTGAAAATGCATACCATGAGTTCTGCATATTCACAATCTGAAAGAATATTCTCTATATCAGCTAACAGGAATATTTAGCGAGGTGTAACAGTGATCTGGTAGACAGAGATAAAATAAAAACAATTACTGTATTTGGGTTTATGATTTAAGACTTCTACTGAAAAAGTGAGCATTTTATAAGTATATACATACCATCTTTCGAGAAAGTGAATGGATGAATCTATGGAGGGTGAAAAATCAGTCATGGTAGAAACCAAATTAACAGCTTCCTCACTGAAGCTTTGTGCCTTTATTTCAGATGTATGCCTGAATACAGATATGCACTATATATCCCAAAGCTATTTAAAATCCACCTATAAAATAACTACTGCCTACTTAATTGGTGGCATTAATAGAACCATTCGTAATACAGAACAGCGATTTTCATTTGTTTTACCTACCAATCCATCTTTTTTCTATGAATATATTTATATTTGAATATTACTTCTAGTTTTTTTGCTCATGAAGTGAATTTCTAAGCTCTTTTTGTTTTTCATTAATTGACTGGCATTTGTAGGTTAAAAACTGTTTGTTTGTTTTTTTTTGGTGACTCTTACCATTAACAAATTACATTTAATGAATATTTTTGGCTACATCCCTAGTAATAACTCGAATCATGTAATGTCTGTTCATAAAAAGCATCATTGAAACATTAACACTGAAAAAATAGAAGGAAACAAATGAGTTGTGTCTTAGGAATTCAAGTTAATATCTGGATGTTATCAACCTAACATAAATATTACTGGTCTGGCTCTTCCAATTAGGTTAATTGCAGCTAACTTACCTTTTAGTGTTTCTGGCACTTATTGTACAGGCCCCAAATTGTTAGCCTTTATTACAATAAAACTATTTGGTTTGCTTATAATCCAAACATAATATTTATTGCATTTAAAGGACAAATTCTTACCTTCTGAACAGCTGGAGCTGCAGCAGTCTCACTGTTCGTACTGCTGGGTACTATTTGACCCCCCTCTTCTAACTTTTCCTCCAATTCTTGATACTTCTTTTCAAGATCAGACTTCTCTGTAATGTGCATTGTCTTCAGTTTTTTATAATGCTTCTCTTCAGTCAACTTAGCAAGACTGCTATTTTCTTTATGAAATTCTGGGTTCTTCAGCACCAAGTCTCTCCTACTGCTTGTTTCATCAGCCAATTTTTGCATGAGCTCTCCGACTTTTACCTGAAGATCAATATTCATTTCTACTTCCATTTCATCACACTGTTTTCCTGTTGGCCTTTTGGTTTTTTTCCAGTTCACCATCCCCTTCTTTCTCAGTGTTTACAACATTTTGTTGGTGGACAACACATATTTGCTGTTGAAGCTCTTCACACAGCGATTGGTTTCCTTTAACCTTCTCCTGAAGAGCAGCAAGTCTCAAAAGAGAAGTTTGGTTTGTATCTGGTTGATCAGCCATGTTGTAGAAGCTGATGTATGCACCTGCAAGCAAACAATGTTTGATAAACAATGATCACTCCTCAGATACAGGACCTGCAGAGAGCTCACACGGAATTGATGTGATGAATTAACTGAGTTACATTAAACCGAGGCAGTTGTTATTCTTTGTGTAATGGTTACTAAGCTATCATCTTAAAATGCCAAAAACACAGTTTAGACCAAGCAGAGGACAATATATTGAGTGTAAAAGCCTTAGCATGATTTCCTTCTGAAGAGAAGAAAGGTTGGTGGTTCATGTAATGCTTGTTCTATAATCATATGGATTTTTCTACCGACTCTTCAACAAACTATTCTTAAAAAAAATTGTTTTACTTCATGTTAGTAGAGATAACATTTGCAGAAATGGAATTAATTGTTCTTTCACACAAGCCGTGTGTTGGACAGGGTTGGAAGGTAGAATCAGATGACTGAAAAATTCAATGCCATAGCCGGGATTTGAACCACGGAGGGTTCAAATCCCGGCTATGGCATTGAATTTTTCAGTCATCTCATTTGCAGAAATGCTTGTATTACAGTGTTATAGCAATAAGAGGGATACAATAGGGTGAAGCAATAGTATGTTTTAAAACGGGTCACTATGTGATTATTTACAAATTTACTGCTCTTTGCTCAATTTAAAAAAAGAAGAAGAAAAGTAGAGTAGCACTTGAAAAATATAATGTATTTGACAAAGTATTAACAAAGGGTATCTCGAAAATGGTTAAGGTCACTAAAAATGTATTTAACAAGTTGTTTTAATGCGATATAGTTTTGTGCTTATCTCTTGGTTTACTAGTTATACAAAATTACATAAAATGCCTTTGGAATGAAGAGCTCCTCAAAGGCTATTTGTACCAGACAGTTCAAATACATATTTTATTTGTCACAGGAATATATAATAAATGTATTGTAATCAAAATCAATCATGATAGATTTTAGAATATGAAAAATGCAAAATATTTTCTTTTAACACATAGCTTGAGGTGGGGATTTTGTTTAAAATACTTGAGTCACATTCTTGGTGGATTTCGAACTTAAAATTAAAACTTTATTATTTATGCTACATTTTGTCTTTAATTACAGGGTGGCCCTTACTTAAGTATATGATGCTCAATGGACTGCAGTGTTTCAGATCCTCTAAGATGAAAACACTCTATAGCCTGAAAGTGAGGTTAATGAAGCCAAACTCTCAAACGTGCGTGTCCAGAGTGTTGAACATTTCATGCATGACTCTGTAAAGAATAACGTAGGACCTGAAATTAAAGCCATATCCTAATTTGATAAATGCTGCAAATGATGATGCAGATAAATGTATAACTGTGGCTGGGAAAAATGTTGCAGAAAAATCAAGGTTTGGAAGAAGACACAATTTGGACAGATAAAGCCAAGTTTTATATTTTGGGTAATGTTAACCAACACACCTGCATCTACTGGCAGCAAGTAAACCCCAATAAAAACATGAGTATTAATTATAAAAGTCCTGGTGTCATGGTATGGGGGTAGGTCTCTTATAATTGGTTGATTACTGCATTTTTTTCTAATGATAACGCAAGTGTAGGAAGTTACCTGCAATTGCTTAGACATTGTGTATCTTTTATTGTCTGCAAGACAAGACATTAATGATCTAGGATGGCAGCAAGATGGAGCACCACCACAATGTGCCATATGAATTTCAAAGAAACATTCCTGCAATCTGGATTGGCCAGCATGGATCTGTGGAGTGACCAACTCAGTCTCTGTTTTAACATAACTTTTTCTTATGGGGTCTTTTAAAAGACAAAGTGTATCAATGTCGCATACACAATTGATTTGGAAGGTGCACCAGTGTAATATGCCATGGAGAAAAGAAAAACCTTTCAAACTTTTAACATTAGTGTGTTCATATTCTATTACGAGTGTCGGCTGATAAGTCCCGGGCCTCTCAATGAAAACAACATTTAAAAACATATTTTTTTTCTTTCTCAACATAAGCTCCAGAAAGGTTAATTGTCAACAAATGCGGCACCCACCTCACGCAGACCTTGTGAAAGCCCAAAACATTACTTAAAACATTACCTGCACATTCTTTTGATACGTTTACAGCCTCTGCTATCTCAAACAACTTTAATCTGTGGTCTTCCAGTACTAAACGATGAATTTTTTCAATCATCTTTGGAGTTGTGACTTCCACAGGGTATCCAGAGCGAGGCTCATCACTAGTGCTTGTATGTCCCATTTTAAACTCTGCAACCCACCTTTTAATCATTGAATATGAAGGAGCAGTCTTTCAATGTACTGTCCATTTTCTCCTTGATTTCTTTAGGCGTTAAGCCTTTCAAATGGAAGTATTTAATCACTACGTTTTTCCAAATCCTCCATTTTTGTGAAAACTCTAAAGTTGTCTTGTTTAAAATGCTGTCATTCGAAAACTAAACAAGCTATTGACTATGGATGCAAGCTAGCCTAGAGTAAAACTATACGATGCTACCGTCTAACTGGCCTAGTGGCTCCATCTCTGTGTGAGGTCCGGGACTTATTAGCCAACCCTCGTACATTGATTTTCTTGTTACTTTACTGCAGTTTGTCAAACATCATATACAAAAATATGGGACACATTGTATATTATTCAAATGCTGAAACTGGCCACCATCGCTGTCCATACATTTTTGGCACCTCTTTAGGAAACTATCCATCATGGATAGTGATGTGGACGGATGTGATGGTTCTAGCAGACAGTCAATCTGAACAGAAATTTATCTCAGAATCTGTAAAAAGTGATTCCGATATCTTTGTAATCTCACATGTTCTCTTCAGATGTATTCAATACGTCCTGAGGTCATGAAAAATAAAAATTCATTGACTTTCTCATTTTTGGTGTTCTAAACATAACATTTGATTTAAAAAAAAATTAGTAATGAGGGGGTTTGACACTGTAGTATGTTGTTTTTGAAAAATAATTTTATAAGAGAGTGTTCATAGTTATGTTTCAGTGTTAAAGAGAAACAAGAAATAACAAAATTTCATTGCTTGTATATTTGTGTTTAAAAAGTCAAAATTTGACTATGTCCTATGGAATGGGCACTAGGTCTGAAAGGGTTAAACTTAAGTTTAAAATTTACAGACACCACAGTCATATTATTACACATAGAGTACCAAACGCCCGTTGTGGGCATAGGTGGGGGAAGCAGCGGCCAGATGGCAGTCTTTGGCCTGGCAATGGGCTGTTGCGACACAGAGTTTAGAGTACCAAATGAACACCACTGTAGGTGTATTTTTATTTATTGAATAAAAGGATCACAGAGTAATTTTCTGTTAAACTAATATAAATCAAATACACTCATTTACCATTGTAATGCTCTAATTTAGTCTTTCATGTCCAAACATAGTTATTCATAGGTTAGACCTAGAATTTTCTGTTACTCATTTGCAGTGAAATAGTAATTTTGTTCTGCTAGAATTGCATCCTGTCCCACTGTGCAGTGGTGACGTTCATGAACCTTAGCAGCTGTCATTCATAAATTAATCTTGAGATGACTAAACAATATTATATCAAAGTCTTTCCATTATCATTACATTATGCAGGAATGACGTTTCAAAATGCAACAAATCCACTCGCAGGCGTAAATTAATTTCAAGTGGATTTCTACTTCGAATGGAGGACTGCAACAAGTGTTACTTTGATTAAAAATGCAGTCAGTCCAGCATCAAAACTGGTTCAAACCGTAAATAAGTCCAGCTTGTTAGGATTGCTAATGTATGTCACACCTAAAGTGGAGTAACAAAAATGAGAAAGGAAACATTCCAAACCCTCACAACAATGTTTTTGGTTATATACCAATTATTCTTGTGGCGAACATTTTGTTGCATGTGACAGGTTAATTATCCAGCATTGTGTTTTTGTGCTAGCCTGCAGTTCATATACATGAAAGAAACTGTACACATAGCGGACCATTCTTCTGCATCTAAAACAAAATTCAAATAGAACTCTAGAAAACTTTGAACATACGGGAACTTGCTTATTGTTTAATTCACCTGAGACTTGGTAACTAGAAAATTTCTGCTTTCTTTCCAAAGACATCATCACTTAGGGCCGGACGGTTTCATAAATTATATGTTTACAACTTCAAGGACCTAAAGAAGCCAGTGGTATCGGAGACATGAAACAAGTAACACTCAAAAAGAAATTATATGGGAAGAAAACCTCTATTATTCCTAAAATGGAGCCCTCATAAAGACTGGATGATGTATCCAAAAGTTTTTTTCTTGCTAAAAGGAGGTGTAGCAGCAGATCAGATGCTCAGTTGATACACACCATTAAATTATAAAGAACTTACTCTTCTGAAACAAAGCTTTGGTGATCGCTTGAAGGAGAGCGAAACCTGAAATTTTATGTTGAAGTACAGGGAGAGCCAAAAAACTATGAACCGGTTGCGCGGTTGTTTTACTGTCTGCATCTTCGGTGCTTGTTGCCGTCTGCCACTATCATAGGAAGGCACAGATGAAACCATACAACATTTTTAAAACTACCTACTTTTAAAAGCTTTACTTGCCAACTTTATGAAAGGAGATGCTGAAACTGGCCACCATCATTCTCCATACATTTTTGGCCTCTTTAGGAAACTATCCATCACTTGCAGTAATTCACATTGAGGAATGCTGGCAATTTCCTGGTGGATGTTTTGTTTTAATTCTTCGTGTGTGTGGGTTTGTCTTGTACACTTTATTTTTTAAGTTACCCCAGAGATGGAAATTGCAGCGCGTTAGGTCGGAGGACCAAGAGAGCCACAAATCTCTATTAAGAATTCTGTCCTTAAACACACATTCAATTGTTCTCATCGAAATATTGGCCGTATGAGCTGTTGCAGTCTTGTTGAAAAAAGGTAAAATCATGCTCCCTGTCATTTAATTCTCTACAAACAGGAAGCAAAATTGTATTCACATATGCATGGGCTTCAACTATTGACTGGAAAAAAACCACGGGGCCAGTTTCAGCATCTCCTTTCATAAAGTTGGTAAGCAAAGCCTTTAAAAGTAGTTTTAAAAATGTTGTATGGTTTCATCCGTGCCTTTCTGTGATAGTGGTAGATGACGAGTGCTGAGGACGCAGACAGGAAAAACACTGTGCAGCCAGTTTCAGCATCTCCTTTCATAAAGTTGGTAAGCAAAGCCTTTAAAAGTAGTTTTAAAAATGTTGTATAGTTTCATCCGTGCCTTTCTGTGATAGCGGTAGATGACGAGTGCTGAGGACGCAGACAGGAAAAACACTGTGCAGCCAGTTTCAGCATCTCCTTTCATAAAGTTGGTAAGCAAAGCCTTTGAAAGTAGTTTTAAAAATGTTGTATAGTTTCATCCGTGCCTTTCTGTGATAGTGGTAGATGACGAGTGCTGAGGTCGCAGACAGGAAAAACTCTGTGCAGCCAGTTTCAGCATCTCCTTTCATAAAGTTGGTAAGCAAAGCCTTTGAAAGTAGTTTTAAAAATGTTGTATGGTTTCATCCATGCCTTTCTGTGATAGCGGTAGATGACGAGTGCTGAGGACGCAGACAGGAAAAACTCTGTGCAGCCAGTTTCAGCATCTCCTTTCATAAAGTTGGTAAGCAAAGCCTTTGAAAGTAGTTTTAAAAATGTTGTATGGTTTCATTCAT
The DNA here is from genome assembly GCA_030765065.1 of Deroplatys truncata. NCBI lineage: Eukaryota > Metazoa > Arthropoda > Insecta > Mantodea > Mantidae > Deroplatys > Deroplatys truncata. The sequence goes on along the minus strand of CM060984.1, from coordinate 32,911,785 downwards.
GCCTTTCTGTGATAGCGGTAGATGACGAGTGCTGTTGACGCAGACAGGAAAAACACTGTGCAGCCAGTTCGTAGTTTTTTGACTCTCTCTATATTTGAGAGAGGAAATTATGCAACAAGTAATATAGAAGAGCAAGTGTGTGATTGCTTGCTCTGAAGAAAAGTAAGGGACATACAATACATTCAGATTTCAACATTTTATCTAAACTGTCATAACAACAGTCATTGAAAGCACTTTTGATGGTGATATTCATCAGCTCAGTATTGATTAGATTTTGCACTTTATTTTAAAAGAATGTTTTACTGCTTTGTTTAATATCTTAAGGTTTTTGTGAGAAATTAATATTGATTGTATTGCTTAGATAATGTTTGAATATAAGCCAGAACGGAAATTTGCAGATGATTTAGGAACAAGAAAATGTTGATCCAATTATTATTTTTAACATAACGTGTGAAAACAACTTCCTGAAATATTACTGATTTTGATTAAATTGCTCAATACAATTTTTCAAAAAACTTGAAGACAAGGACTTACACTTAAAACAACAATTTTGAGTGTATTTTTTAAATAAGTTTCAAGATATCCTCCTTAATTACAATTTTATGCATTGCTTAAATAGTATCTCAACATTTCTCAAAGAACGGTATGAAACTGTTAAAACAAGTGACTGAGTTTGATTGTATTGCTTAAATAATTGGTTGGGAACATCTTCCTGAATTATTAATTTCACTGTATCAATTATAAAAATAAAACTTAATAAATCTGCTGTGTTAAATTCACATGACTTTCTCTAGCCTATAGCGCTTATTAGTGGCTATACAACTTAAACAAAAGTTTATTTTTCCATCTACTTCATTTTAATCAAGATAAAACGTACCGGAAATTGCTGCATTGCACACTTCATTATAGATACAAAAGGAATAGTGACAGTAAATGTTTTAGAACTGGACATTACACTAGCTATACAATTCCATGCTCTTTCCATGACATCACAGGAAACAATTGAAAATCGACAGAACTTCCATTTTTTATAAAATCAAGAACTTAGTTTAAGTTCTGTGCAAAGGGTAGTTTGGGGTGCAGCATTTTCTTGAAAATCTTTGTATCACAGCTTTGGGAAGTAGTGAACCTAAATTTTATTCTTTACAGCAATTACAGAACATTTAAGTTAATTCACATAATAACTGAAACACTCTTGGGTTTCCAAATTCTTTTACCGACTGATGTAAGGTTCAAAACATCTTTGACAAAGAGTTACATTACATTTTTTGCAGAATGTTGGTGGTCAAACTTTACAGCCTTTCATCTGACAATGCCTTTTTGGAGAACATTTATCCATAAAGTGGTCTCTTCCATCAAACTTCAAAAAATCAAACTTTAACACACGAGGTAATGAAATTAGCCATCCCACCTTCAGATATTGCACTGCCAAGCATCATCTGAATTCAAGTAGGTCCAGGGAATATTGTCCATGTATTTCTCTATAGACAGTCTAAACACTTACAACAGCCATGTCCAGTATTCTTGGGAAGAGGGCCCACTATCACTTTTTCCCGCAGGTTGAAGTTGCATATAATAATGTTCCTTCCCAGGCACAGCAGTCATTTGCACCTTAACATTGTTTATTAATAAGCTACAAATTATCAGACTTTTTGAAAGATGAAAATGTGCTCATAAAATTCCTGCTTAAATCCCATACAATATAATACTAAGAATTTTCATTTTTACATACCTGTTAAATATAGATAATTCAAAATTGGGTGTGCAATATTTATTAAATACGGTTTCTTTATAGTGTTATTTCATTTATTCTTGGACAAACACATCATTACATAATGCATATTACAACATTTCTGCATCAATTTCATACTGTTGTTTTGAAACAAACTGTGCAGTATCTGTCGCGCTAAGTTCTCTAAAGAATAAGTTTACATCTATCAAGAGTACCAACAAATGCATAGGTACTTTCTGAGGCTGGCAACCTCATGTATTCATGCAGTGATATGTTGTTGGTTAGATCCAATGCACTTCAGTTTCCAATTTTGTTTGAATTTAAGGTTTTGTATTCACGTGGTTTTCATTGTTAAACACAGGAAGATGGGTAAAGCTTTTAAAAGTCTATCTCTTGCATTTCTATTGGTTTTTAAAAAGTTGTTTGTAAAAGTTTGATCTTACATTTCTTTTTCTATCACTAACAAAAGATTGACAATTTAATGGAAGCGAAGGAAAGGAAGCAATCTTCAATAGAACAGAAAGTTGAGCTGATAAAGAAGGTAGAAAATGGAATGATGCAGATCGAAGAAGCACATGTGCATAATATCAAACACTACTCTGTTGACAATACTTTGTGAGAAAGAGAAAATACTTCAGGCGTACAAAAGGTCAACAATTTGCCTGAACAGAAAGAAGATTCATGTTGGTGATTTCTATCAAGTGGGAGCAGTAGTGGACATATAGTTCAAAGATGTTGGGGCTAAAGGTGTAACAGTTTCTGGTCCAATGCTCTGATCAAAAGCAAAGGAGCCTGCAATGTTATTGGACATCAAAGACTTCCAAGCAAGTACTGGTTGGCTTTTTCGTTTTTGGGAGAGATATGGCATTTCCTAGAAAACCAACAGTGGAGAAGCAAGAGATGTCAATGCGGAAGCAGCTCGGGAATGGAAGGAAACATATTTTAAGGATGTCATTGTAAATTACAAGCCAGAAGACGTATTGGTGGTAAGCAATCAAAACAGAGCTGAGCCATTCATAATAGGGCACTGATAAATCAAAGTGCTGTATCTCTGACTATGAAATATATATGGACAACAGCAAAATATGGATGATAAAATCTGCCTCTTGGTTAACCTTTGAAGAATATGTCTCTATGGATACTAAGACAGAGAAGGAAATAGTGGAGTCTGACTGTAGCAGCCTCTCAAGATGGCAGTGATGACAATGAAGAGGAAGAAGTTGAAACTGCAGCTGAAAGTGTGTCTTCCGTTGATGCAATAAAGTATTTACAGCAGTATTTTCAACATGTGGAAAAAACTGACAAGGTACCAGAAAATAAAGTTGTTTGGTGGCTTAGAACAGGACTTACTGAAATAGTCAGAATAAACCAAAATCAATCACAACTTCAAAACCTGAAAGTGAAGTGGAAAACGTCATCTGCTTTGGTGATGTACTTTATGTTATTACTCGCGCAAAACTTCTGGAATCGTGACCTTGATTGCCAACCCAGCTGCCGAGTCTAGGAATGGTTTATGTTTAGCTTTATCAACGAAAGCGATATAATACCTTTGCTTACTCACAGTGCGTAACACATACAGTCTGCATAGAAAGTGTCTGCATCTGGTTGTAATTTTAAAGAGAGCTGCAGTATCTAAATAGTACTTATTTTATATTTGTTATATTTATAACCATGGCTCCTATGTTTTCAAAGTTAAGTGGTAAGGTGTTACGTAGTCAAAGTAGGGAAATAATTGCAAATGTCCTCGACTTCATGAAGCAAGAAGCAGAGATGAAGGAAGAAAATATATGTTCATCCGAGTTCCACAAAAGCCTTAAGAGAATGAAAGAAAGAGTAGTCAAAGCAACTGGTGTTTCACCGAGTTCCGATTCCAGAGTTCTCAAAGATAAGAGAAAAAAAAAACATATGGATGAAAGAGTACCATTTGACACACCTGGGAAGAAACATAAGGTCCCTAAACGTATTACAGAAATAAACGATTTCGAATGCGTCATTCGGCGCACGATTCACAATTCCTATGTGGAAGAAAAAACTGTGCTAACAATAAGCAGATTGCTCATCAAGCTGAAAGACAGCAGAAACTTACAAGGTGGTGCTACAAATCTCAGAAAAATTATTAAAGATTTAGGGTTCAAGTGGAAGAAACCAAAATCAAATAGAAAAACTCTAACAGAAAAGCAAAATAAATAAATAAAATAAAATAAAATAAAATAAAAAAATAATAAGTAAATGTTGCCATGATAGCTTAGTCGGTTAGACCAACGGCACGGAAAGCCTAAGATCCGTGGTTCAAATCCCGGCTATGGCATTGAATTTTTCAGTCTGATTCTACCTTTCCAAATGAGTATAATTTTATATGTACTTATATCAGCATCAATTTTTAAGGTGGTGCTATAAATTTCAGAAAAATACTATAGTGTATGAAGATGAGTCATACATACACAGCAGTCGTACAGCATCTAAAAGTTGGAGTGACGATAGCGAATTGGGTTGCAGGTTCCTGTTGCTAAAGGGCAAATACTTATTATCATTCATGTGTTGGAGAGATCGGCTTCGTTCCAAATGCCCTTCTTTTACAAGTTGCAAAAACAACAGGAGATTTTCATCAAGAAATGAATACAGAAAAGTACATGAAGTGAATCAACGCCATGTTGAGACCTAATATGCCTGCTGGGTCTGTTCTGGTCATCGACAATGCTTCACAATGCGTCAACACTCAATTGACAAACCACCTACCTCAAATTCATTGAAAGAAGAAATGAGAGCTTGGTTACTTAGACATAATATAGCTTTAGATGAAAGCATGAGTAAAACAAAGCTATATAACTTAATTAAAACCAACAAACAGCTTCAGACGTCATACATACTTGACCAGATAGTAATACAACATCGCCATAATGTACTTGGACTCCCATCGCATCACCCAGATCTAAACCCAATCGAATTAATCTGGGCTGATATCAAAAAATGGGTGGCATGCAGAAATATGACTTTTAAATTAAAATATGTGGAGCAGTTATAACGCCAGCAATTTGCTGAAATTGGAAGGCCAGAATGGGAAAATGTATGTCGACATGTTGAATAAATTAAGAATCATTATTTCGAAAAATACGGAATTGCAGAAAATCAAATATTCTCATCCAAGATAATGGTGCAGAAAGTAGTGACAGCAGTGATGACGGCAATAATGTGAGTGATTCCGCAGAAGAGGAAGGGTTGTTAGGTGTGGAAGAATTGGAGGCAATGATTGACAGCGTTTTTATATTAAGCGCTTTTTACAGCGTGGATTTTAATATACTGTATATAACTAAGTTTATCAGCGCAATGCAGTGCATAACGGTGTGCGTATATTTGACAATGACTGTCCCACGCACTCCTGCAGTATGCAGTCGACCGGTCACCACCTGATCTGGTAAGCAACTCGCATCATAGCTCTCATTAAGATTTTCGCGTGTCTAGAACTGTTGCACCGATTATAATATATGGGTTGTAGATAGCTGTATATGTGTATGTATATATTTATTTGTACATACAAGAATTTCAATAGAGTTGCAATGATAGAATTAAAAGTATGTAACTATGCATTATAATGTTATACTTTTTATTGCATTTGGTAAATCTGTCAATTTTAAGTCATTGGATTCTAGTGAATTTCTGTATTTGCCCAATACTTTTTTCAGTATAGATGCTTTCAGATTAAAGCATAAATCTTATAATTTTCTGAAGTACTTTATACTAAGATTCAACTGTACTTGCACTATGCATTACCAGTGTTATAAAGGCATGCAGTGCTATACAACATTGCTTAGAGCTCATCACTGTCTACAGATCAACTATGGCTCCTGTTGCTGTTAAAGAAAGAATAAGAAAACATAGGAAAAATAAGAAAGAAAATCCAGAGATTTGGGAGATGAAAAGAGACAGAGAGAACACGATTAACTTGTTTTCAAAATGCTATGTTTTCCAAAGTAATACATATACAATTATGAGTGGTAAATCAAAAGAACCCTAACCTCACCAAGTTTTCTCTTCACACTCTACAAACGTTTTATGTGTGCCGCTTGAGTAACACAACAATTCGTTCCATACATTCTGTGGCATCATCCTATCAGTGGTCATTACTGCAGACCCATGTATTCCCTGTGCTGAACCAATGTTCTCGGCAGTGGGGGTAGGTAAATGTAGTACTTAACATATCTCCAAAGGAAGAAGTCACACGGCATTAGATCAGGTGATGTGAGGTGTCATGGGAACAGAGCTTTCTTTGTCATCTTCACTGACACACCCAATACAGTTACTGGTTCTATCTCTTTACTTTTTGTCTTTTCCTAAGAATTGCTTGTTAAGTTTAATAACATAGTAAGAGAAACTTGGGTGTATTTTTGCTTTCCTTCATTGCACGCTGAACAAGCATATGCATGCACTTCAGCAAAGAGGAAGAACCAGTGAAAGAGAGATGACATCTGGGCGCGTTCAGTAGAGTTTACCTGTAATTAATGGTGCGCTCAACCAAGGTGAGTGAATGCCTGCCACCTAACCATGGTGAACACTGGTGTGTCATTGTGTAATCATTACTCTGTCAAATTCTTACAGCAGTAAGCTGAAGGTCCCTGAGCTGTTTGTTTAACCAGAATGGTGCACACAGCCATCAGTGTTATAAAAAACCTCATAAAACTTATTAGATTCTTCACTGTACAGATTATTCTAGGTGACCATGACCCTAAAAACCACCAATGCCCTTATAGCCATAGCCTGCAAACATAAGACTGGAAGGAATTGAGCATATGTTCATCCTAACCTCAGATCCTGAGCATACTGCAAATGAAAGGGTCATCTACAGTTTATGTGCAGCCCAAAACTGGCTATTGCCTCAAAAACAGTAGAAGTTAACAAAGAACAATAAAGGACTGAAAGGTTGGTATGACTGGAGGAATCAGAAATGTAATAGATCTGCATTTAGGTAATTTTATTCTTATTGAAATTTAACATTGGCTAACATCTAACCTACATTATGTTGGCTGAATTGGAAGCAGGTGAAAAAAATCATTGGTTCAGCTAAAAACAAACAAAATCCCAATGTGAAAAGTTGATTTTCCACTTTGTGATCAATACCGCTACCGGGCTGTTGTTAAACATAAAATTCTGTATGCTGCATTAATTCCCATTCTCAGGTATCATGAACCAGGCTATAGAAATCATATTGGACAAGTTGAGGTTAAATTGTCACAAAATTCAAAAGACTTTTGGCAGTTTAGCAAAAACAAACTGAAACATTTTCAAACACAGAGAAAGAATAAAATGGTAGAATATTAAAAACTCCTAATGAAACTGTTAATGGCTATGCTGAACTAAATCAGTTCATTTAAGTAATGCTTCAAAATATTCCAAATCCAAGTAGATTCCTTTCATATAAGAGCAGTAAATGAAAATAAATTAAAATTTGTAATAATAAAATTAAAGAGTAGATCTGAAGAGCCTGATGCAATACCGACCTACATTTTTAAAGGATGTGTTGATCTATTATTATACATTTTAACAATCTATAACCAAATCTTACATCAAGGAAGTTTTCCTGATGTGTGGAAGCAAACTGAATTAATTCCCATTCCCAAATCTGGAAATTCTAAGAGATAAACAATACAGAATGAACAACTCTAACTTTTTTTGGGTTTCTATCCAGGTAAGTAAACGGTTTGAAACCAACATTTCAAAGGTGTTCATCATCCTCCTATTCAGGATAAACTGACTCAAGTGGAAGTTCAGATCTCCATATTTATAGTGCTGGGGTGAAACTGAAATCTAATTGGTTTGCATTATTTTTTTGGCTATATAGCAACTTGTATTTGATGTGACTGGGGTATGGGCACAGACTGTTAGAAAACTATTTATAGTATTTGTGTACATCTGATGTTTTGTTTTGAGCTAAGACCTGGAAGAAAACTTCTTATACCACAAAACATGCTTTTCTCTGAGCAAGAAATACTTGCTACAGGCCTATACATATTTTCTGGTATGTAGATGACACATTTATGATTTGGCCACATGGATTCTGCACTCTGCCAGATTTTCCTGCACATTTAAGTAGCCCTCAATCACAAATACAGTTCACCATGGAAGTTGAGAAGGATGGCTCCCTTTGCTGGACATCTTTGTCTAAAAAAAGACGGACGGAACTATTAGCCACGCCATGTACTGCAAACCTACACACAACAACCTGTATCTCAACGCAGTTTCTACCACAAAACTCAAAGATTGGGTATCCTTAACACATTGACATTCAGAACAGTTTCTGTATCGGTCCCATATAATCTTCAAACTGAAATTCAACATCTAAAATACCTGCTCCAGCAGAATGGTTATTCAACTGCTTTGAGGGGAGCCAAACAAAATAAGGAAGCCCAGCACAAACACCCAAAAGAAAGATAAGCCAGCTGCAATAGTATATATATATTGTTCAATTAAAAAACATGTTTTGTACCATAAACAGTTTACTACCAGGTGCATGCTCAAGTTCAAAATATCCAATTTACACAAATACTATAAACAGTTCACTACCAGGTCCATGCTCAAGTTCAAAATATCCAATTTACACAAATACTATAAACAGTTTACTACCAGATGCATGCTCAAGTTCAAAATATCCAATTTACACAAATATTATAAACAGTTCACTACCAGGTCCATGCTCAAGTTCAAAATATCCAATTTACACAAATACTATAAACAGTTCACTACCAGGTCCATGATCAAGTTCAAAATATCCGATTTACACAAATACTATAAACAGTTCACTACCAGGTCCATGATCAAGTTCAAAATATCTGATTTACACAAATACTATAAACAGTTCACTACCAGGTGCATGCTCAAGTTCAAAATATCTGATTTACACAAATACTATCAACAGTTTACTACCAGGTGCATGCTCAAGTTCAAAATATCCGATTTACACAAATACTATAAACAGTTCACTACCAGGTCCATGATCAAGTTCAAAATATCCGATTTACACAAATACTATAAACAGTTCACTACCAGGTCCATGATCAAGTTCAAAATATCCGATTTACACAAATACTACCAACAGTTTACTACCAGGTGCATGCTCAAGTTCAAAATATCTGATTTACACAAATACTATCAACAGTTTACTACCAGATGCATGCTCAAGTTCAAAATATCCAATTTACACAAATACTATAAACAGTTCACTACCAGGTTCATGCTCAAGTTCAAAATATCCGATTTACACAAATACTACCAACAGTTTACTACCAGGTGCATGCTCAAGTTCAAAATATCTGATTTACACAAATACTATCAACAGTTCACTACCAGGTGCATGCTCAAGTTCAAAATATCCAATTTACACAAATACTATCAACAGTTTACTACCAGGTGCATGCTCAAGTTCAAAATATCTGATTTACACAAATACTATCAACAGTTTACTACCAGGTCCATGCTCAAGTTCAAAATATCTGTTTTACACAAACACTATCAACAGTTTACTACCAGGTCCATGCTCAAGTTCAAAATATCTGTTTTACACAAATACTATCAACAGTTTACTACCAAGTGCACGCTCAAGTTCAAAATATCTGATTTACACAAATACTATCAACAGTTTACTACCAGGTGCATGCTCAAGTTCAAAATATCTGTTTTACACAAATACTATCAACAGTTTACTACCAAGTGCATGCTCAAGTTCAAAATATCTGATTTACACAAATACTATCAACAGTTTACTACCAAGTGCACGCTCAAGTTCAAAATATCTGATTTACACAAATACTATCAACAGTTTACTACCAGGTGCATGCTCAAGTTCAAAATATCTGTTTTACACAAATACTATCAACAGTTTACTACCAAGTGCACGCACAAGTTCAAAATATCTGTTTTACACAAATACTATCAACAGTTTACTACCAAGTGCACGCTCAAGTTCAAAATATCTGATTTACACAAATACTATCAACAGTTTACTACCAGGTGCATGCTCAAGTTCAAAATATCTGTTTTACACAAATACTATCAACAGTTTACTACCAAGTGCATGCTCAAGTTCAAAATATCTGATTTACACAAATACTATCAACAGTTTACTACCAGGTGCATGCTCAAGTTCAAAATATCTGATTTACACAAATACTATAAACAGTTTACTACCAGGTGCATGCTCAAGTTCAAAATATCCAATTTACACAAATACTATAAACAGTTTACTACCAGGTGCATGCTCAAGTTCAAAATATCCGATTTACACAAATACTATCAACAGTTTACTACCAGGTGCATGCTCAAGTTCAAAATATCCAATTTACACAAATACTATAAACAGTTTACTACCAGGTGCATGCTCAAGTTCAAAATATCCGATTTACACAAATACTATCAACAGTTTACTACCAGGTGCATGCTCAAGTTCAAAATATCTGATTTACACAAATATTATCAACAGTTTACTACCAGGTGCATGCTCAAGTTCAAAATATCTGATTTACACAAACAATATAAACAGTTTACTACCAGGTGCACGCTCAAGTTCAAAATATCTGATTTACACAAATACTATAAACAGTTTACTACCAAGTGCACGCTCAAGTTCAAAATATCTGATTTACACAAATACTATAAACAGTTTACTACCAGGTCCATGCTCAAGTTAAAAATATCGGATTTACACAAATACTATCAACAGTTTACTACCAGGTCCATGCTCAAGTTCAAAATATCCGATTTACACAAACACTATCAACAGTTTACTACCAGGTCCATGCTCAAGTTCAAAATATCCGATTTACACAAATACTATCAACAGTTTACTACCAGGTCCATGTTCAAAATATCCGATTTACACAAATACTATCAACAGTTTACTACCAGGTCCATGCTCAAGTTCAAAATATCCGATTTACACAAATACTATCAACAGTTTACTACCAGGTGCACGCTCAAGTTCAAAATATCTGATTTACACAAATACTATAAACAATTTACTACCAAGTGCACGCTCAAGTTCAAAATATCTGATTTACACAAATACTATAAACAGTTTATTACCAAGTGCACGCTCAAGTTCAAAATATCCGATTTACACAAATACTATAAACAGTTCACTACCAGGTCCATGCTCAAGTTCAAAATATCGGATTTACACAAACAATATAAACAGTTTACTACCAGGTCTGTGTCCATACCACAGTCACATTAAATACAAGTTGCTACATGGCTGCAAAATCATGCGAACCAATGAGATTTCAGTTTCACCCAGCACTATAAATATGGGGATTCAGAGTTTCAGTTTCACCAGCATGACAAAGATGAACTTCAAAACGTTGGTTTCAGACCATTTACATACCTGGATAGAAGCCTGAGTAAAAAATTTAAATTATGCATCAGGGAAGCTTCAGCTCTTTATTTTAACTATACACCTACTGCTGTTCTTCTACACCAGCAAAAATTGTTAGAAGTATTATTTATATACATATACTTAACTCTACTGCTCTGTTTGGCTCAATATGAGCTGTAATGGATATTGATTTCTGATTTTCTCTCAAAGTAAGATATAATTATGAAACTATGTGACTTTGTTTATCATTAGAAAATGAATTTGCTGTTTTAAAAAAATTCTCTATTATTTACATAGTTTAGTCTCCAGCCATAATACTGACACACTGCGTTCAGGTCAATATGTCCCAGTAGAATCCCTTAGTATTCTTACATATTATGTTAGTGTGTATGACTGTTATATTTTGGCATTTATTTTTGTATTGCTCATTTAATATTGTAATAAACCAATTGTGGTAAGCAATGAGTTACATATTGTTACAGCAATGTTCCCTATCATCGTGGAATGAAGTGCTGCTTGATGCTAAATTACTTTTATCCTCTTTGAATTTTTCTAAATATAATCTGGCAGTTATATCCAGTTCTACAACATGGCCATCTTTCTGCAATGAATGTCATCAAGAATATGATAGGAGTTAAAAGGTATGCAGTCACCACAATAACTGATATAAAAGGTTCATTTGAAGCAGTATTTGATGCCATGATTGAAAATGAAATAATAGAAATGGCAAATTTGGAAGGAGAGTTTATGGCCAACAATGGTGAAATTTTGCCAATATTGAGTTTCAAGCATATTTAGGCTCATGTCTCAAGCAGGTGTATATGCATCTCGTGGACAGTCAACCTAATGTTTATGGGATAAAGAACTGGTAGCAACACATTTCGAGCAACAATGTCACTTGAATACGTTTTATTAAGGTTTCACATATCGTGCGGTTTGACAAGAAATCTACTAGAGAGATATGTGTATGGACAAGCTAGCTGCTATCCGTAGCCTATGGGAGAAATGGGTGGAAGTCCTTCCAAAATTATACAATCCTGGAGAAAATGTGACTGTTGACCAACTAGTAGGATTTATAAGTCGGTGTTCATTCAAGCAACACATCTTAAACAAGCCAGCCAAATATGGCATAAAGATATAGATGCTTTGTGACAGTGGAACTTCCAATGTGCTGTAAGCACAAGTTTATACAGGAAAATAATCTGGCACAGCACCAGAAAGAAATCAGGGCATGAGAGTAGTATTTGATCTCACATGTGACTAAGAGGTCCTTATAATTTGGGACAGTTATTTCTGAAAAGGAAATTGATGCTCTTGGTAACACCATATGGTAAAATAAGCCAGAGCTTCTAGCAAATGACAAACAAAGAGGTACACAGCTCATTTTACTTTACAGATGACACTACTATGGTCAGTTACATTCCAAAGAGAAATAAAAATGCAATGCTACATCATTACAAAACAAGCAACAGGGATGATAAGAAATCACAAATGATTTTAGATTACAATGCACTAATGGTGCTGTAGATACACTCGATCCAGTACCTGTAAAAGATAAGCAAATCGATGACCAAGGATTATTTTCTACAACATACTTGATGTTTCTGCTTACAATGCATGTTATGGACTTCGATTGCCCCAAGCTGGAATGCCAGGAAATGGATGAGAATATTCCTAGAATTGCCAAAGACTAAAGAATCATTGAGAATTTTTAAGGATATTCAGCAACCGTTTCAGAGTGTACAATTTCAAGAAAATCTGTAAAACATGTGCGCTGTAAATTCTGCCCATTAAGCAATGACAACAAAACTAATATCTTGAGTAAAAACTGTAAAATGCATGTTTGCAAAACTCATGTTCCTTACTTGTGTCCAAAGTGCAAGTGTAGAGAAACTACAGTGATTTTCTTATTTTTATTATGTACCTTAACATATTTGCATATACATAGATCGAAATTACTGTAATACTGTTAACTTCTAAATTTAAAATGAACTGAGTTTTATTTATGGATGCTCTTTAATTACTATGGTAATCAATTACCCATTCTATATTGCACATGAAAGACTGGAAAGTTTGCCAGAGGCCTCTCTATCAGGCTTGAGGTTCTTTTGAGTGTCACAAATCTATGTCACTGGTCAACTAGCTTTACTTCCCTTCCGAAGGAAGCCATGCTAAGATTTTTATGCCTCCTCCCAAAAAAAAATTCAGTTCTACATCAGGTTTGAATCCGTGACCTTGGGAAACAGAGGCTAGCACGGTACCCCTAGACCACAGAGGACGACATGTAAACTCCTAAAGCAAATAAGTGTTCCATATAGTAAAAATGAAACCAACAAAATAAGAAAAAATAAATATATTAATAACAGAATTATATGACACTCATTCGTATATTTTGAATATGGTTCTGTATGTTTTGTATCATAATAGTAGGTTGGGCCATATTGACACAAACACTATATATGTACAGTTAACGTGAGCATTACAGCAGGGTTAATCATATCAAGGTAGTGATTTCACCAATGCAGCATGGGTTCATGCAGCGAAAAGATCAATTGTTACAACTCTCTTAGCTTTACTTTCTTTGGAACAAGACTAATTTCAAGCAGTAGATATAAAATATACCAATATTCAAAAGGCTTTCATGACTGTTTACTTACTAAATTATCAAAATTGGCTTTCTCACATCAATTAATGAAATTACTTCAATCATATTTAAAAAACAGATCACAGGTGGTGTAGTATAAAGATTGCATCATACCAGTTTAATGTTAATTCAGGTTCCAATTTAGGACCTTAGTTATTTTTGTGCCGTGTAAATGAACTACCTAGTGCTGTTAAACATTCCAAAATGTTAATGTTTGCTGATGTCAAGTTATACAAAAGTATTAATGGCATTAAGGATTACTTGGAACTTCAACATGACCTAGATTCTCTAAATGCATGAAGCATAATGAACTGCCATTTAAAATTAATAAATACATAATAATGTTTTTCACTAGAGGCAAAAAAACTTTAAAATATGTTAATAGATAATATTAATAGGACACCACGAGAAGTAATTGAAAATATTTAAGAGTACACTTTGCAAATCATCTCAGATTCAACTGACACATTCAATTAATCATAACAAATTCATTAATTCAACTTTACAACACCTTTAGACATCTTGATATGCATCTATCATTTGGAATCCTAAATGATTCAGATAAAACGTGCTGATTTAATAGAAAAGCACATTTTTTTTAAAATATTTGTGCAAAAGAATAGGGTATTACCCTATGTATACATATTACAAAACCCTTTTAGAAATATTTAAATTTGCAGCTTTAAATTTCAAAAGAGACATCATGGGATTAATACTGGGTGATCAGCATACAGAACAGGTTTCATGGCTCTTGGACGGCCAGCGGCTTCAGCATGAGCAAACGTGGCATGTGTTCGTTAGTTGATGCAATACAGACAGAATATTAAGTGAAATGGCTGTATTCGGGTATTGGTATTCTGTTCCCCAAAAAGTATTCATTTATGATTCATACATCCATACAGCATCTGCAGGTGCCATAAGGAGATAATTGCAAGAGAGATTTCCTGTTGTTCAAGTTCCAGGCTCAACTATGGTTCACACATTAGTATGAATGAATGAATGAAACTTGCCATTAATCACCTACAATATCTGGTTACATTTATACAATACAAACTTTCCTTCTTTTTTCATTAGACACCTTCAACTAATTTCTATCCTTAAAGAGTTGTTTGTTTGTTCCTTTGGACCTTATACACACTAACACTCTGGTTATTGGTGAATAAGAATCCTGTTTAACTAATGTAAATTAACTAATCCTATTCCTTCCTTAATTTAATTTCCTCCTCCTTTCATTAACTGACAGTTCTATATCATTTCTCATGTCCTTTCTTACTTTAATCCTATACCCTTTATCTCCTTTGTTCTAAGTTCCTGTCCCTTCTAATAAACACTTGTATTCTCCCTGGTAGCCTGCTTTTCATTTTCTTTTATACTACCGTGTTTTCCAAAATACTCATAACCCTCCATGTTTATCACTGTGTTTTAGTTAACCAAGTTTCCATCATTGCTATAGATCACTTTACATCCACACTTGAGCCAATTCCCAATTTTGACTAATAAACCTTCCGCATTCCCGCAACAACCACTAGGAGAGACTCATCCTATGCTGAATTGGTTCTATTTTATCTAAATTGTTGTAGTTTGGCTTTCGTTCTTGTTAGCCTCTCCTCCTGTTGCGCCTGAATCCTCTTGTGGTCTTTTACTATTAAGATACTGCCTTTAGGTGTTGACACTACACTCATACCTTCTCCGTCTTTCCATATGTCAAGTCCTGCTGATGCCGCTAATACATCACTCCTTGCTTCATCTGCTTCTCTGGGCTGGCCTTCTTCAATGGTGACGTCACCTCCCTGATTGGTCCGCTGCTCTCGCGGTCCTTCCCCTGTGGCACGCTTACTTCTTCTCCCCTCCTTTCCTCTCTTCTGACTGAAGTTCCTTGGCCTTGGTGCTGAGTGAAGGGAATTCCATCGATGTATAATTGCAAGCCTTGCATGAAAGCTCCCCTTCCTTCGTTTCTGGCTTTTTTCAGGTCTTTTAGTAATTCATGCCTTATTTCTCGTCCTTTCCCCTAGTCATTTTCAATAAATATTCTGGTGCCTTTTAATTTTTTTGTATTGCTTAAAACTTTCCACTTGAAACTCATTGTTGCTAGTTTGACCAAAATTGGTCTTGATTTCCAGCCCCTTCGTACAATTCTAAAAGAATCTATAATCTCCCAACCTGCAAGTTTGATGCCGAGCTTCCCTTCTACTTTTCCTATGTCCTTTTGCCTCTTTAATCTACTATTCCAAGGATCATCACATTCAGCTTTCTATTTGCATCCGCTGGTTTCTCCAGTTGGTCTACTCTGTTTCTACAATCTCTTAGTTCTTCATAGATTAGTAAATAAATTAGATGAAATGGAAAGTCTTCTTGATAAGAAACATAAAAAACCATGTACAGTACTCATAGAAGAAACTCTAGATAACATGGACATGCTCTGGAAAGATCCCTTAGAAAATCACTTCAATGTCTTAACAAGCAAATGGAAATTTCCTATGACTCTGTTCAAACAGCTACAAAGTTACTGAAGTGAGTGCCCTATAAAATTAATGTAGTGCATGACCCTGCTTTAAGGATGCAATTTTGTGAATGACTTATTTGTGTGCTGAAAACCTAACCACCTTCACCCGGAACCATGCATGATAAAAAAATAGTGTGATGTGCTATTAGCAGTGAAAGAATAATAGACCTAATTGTTTTTGCAGGAACAACTAATAGTGAGATGCATTTTGCTGCCATTTGTTGGCAAATTAACTGAGATGGAAAGAAGTTGCACAACTGCGATGGCAGATACAATCCACTTCTCCTTACAGGAAATCCAGAAGCATTAAAAGATAGAGTTATCACTAACAATATAGGCCCCTACATTCCCCCAATTCAACCACCTGCAATTTTTATTGTGGGAGACTAAAAGAGAAAGTTTTAAAAACAAATCCACATACTTAGCAGGAAATGACAAGAAATTGGTGCCATTTCTCAGAGCGAATGTAATGGCCAATTACCTAAGCAGCTGTCAGAAATACTTTAACGAAGGGAGGCACTTCCAACATTTCCTGAGGATTTTTATTTTCAAGCATTTACTTTCTGTTTCTTTGTTACAAGTAACTTATGTAACAAGCTGTAGCACATTTGCCGCAGATGTGCTGTCACCCACTTAGCACACATACCAAGCAGTGCTGCCAGCCACCTAAGAGCAGCAAAAGCTGTTTTCTATGCAGATCACCCAATATTTCTGCATTCAATTACTGATGATATGCATATTACTACAAAGATATCTTTTACATACCAAGGAAAATAAGTACATTAAAAAATTGTTTTACTCCCAAAGCAAACACAAAAATTCACAATTCAACAGAATTATGCATTTATATAACCAAGTTTATTATTTTGAAGTAGATATTCTCAATATCTCAAAATTCAGTTCAAAGATGCTATTGTGTTCTAAAATGTGAATTTATCCTTATTCTTTTGCTTCTGTCATCAACATAGTAACGCCATTTAATCTCCAGCTCTGACATTTTGCGTGACCGAGAAAGGCAGTGTTGCCAATTCTTGCCCCTATTGTGAAACACGTGTGTATACATGTGCCACCTCTTCGTAAAGTGCAAACCATGAAATAGTTATTAATAGAGTCAACTGAAAAATTCAATGTAACAGCCGGGATTTGAACACGGTTCTCCCACTCTCTGTGCAGTTGCTCTACGGAGAGCAGGAGAACCGTGTTCAAATCCCGGCTGTGACATTGAATTTTTCAGTTGACTCTATTAATAACTTGCCAAGACCGGCTAAGGTCTGTAAAAAGTATAATTAATTTCAATTAATTATATATCTAATAATAATAAAATGAAATAGTTGCCTACATTGGAGTATTTAAAGTATGGGGATAGCATTTACAGTAGCTTAAACAAAGAGATTTAAATTACTTACATTTAACATGTCAATAGTCCAGTAGAAAGATGCCACACTCCTCGTAGATATCCGTTTCTTCATCATGGCGTCACTGCAGTCGGCATTTAATGAAATAACTAATTCTTCTACGCGTTCTTCCAAAACACCTTCAGCTTTTTTTGCTTGAAGTAGAAGCTCCCATGTAAGTTTCACAATACTCTGCCACTTTTCCAATGATACATGTTTGATTCCTTGTTGCACCAAGCGCTCAACCTTGGTGAAGCGGTAAGTCTTGTTGTGTTCTGCAACATACCCCTTGACTTGTGCCCAGAGAAGTTCAATGGGATTGAATGGCAGAAGCCTGATGACAATGTGCCCACGAGTACTGACAATGGTGTCTATCTCATATGTACAGAAGCTTGGTTTGTACAACTTATCAATTTGTAAGAGCTCTTCTTTGCTCATTACTGCTGACACTCCTGGAACATTATTTTCCAACAGCCATTGAAGTATGACTTGCTATGGTGCTCTGTTTAGCTGCACTGAATGATAAGGGGCAATGTCCATTACAATAATGGACTTTGGACTCAGCTGTGGAAGTAAGGCTTCCTTAAACCCGGCGGTGAAAGTTTTCGCTTCATTTCTTCGTGATAATCATGCGCACTTTTCGATTTAAATAAAAGCATTGCTCCAGGAACAATCACTGTTTCTTCTACTGTGTCGTCTGCCCAGGCATTTGGTTTTGTAGTCCTGCTTTCACCCACGTTTCGTCCAACCATGCCACTTTTTGGGAACTAACGTTTAGAAATTCCCTCAGAAATCTGCCACGCCATGTCATTAGATCACCTCTTTCCATTATGGCTTTCCTACCTCAAAAGTTCTTGAATTTAAAACCAACTTCTTTTAACATCTTGCTTAAACTTGTCTTACCTCATTCAAATAATCCGGCTTGTTTCAAAGAACCTAGAAGTTTCTCTCGAGTAGGAAATTCTTTCCTCATATAAAATTGGTAAATATGCTGCCATATCGCATCCTTCTGAAAGGTATCCAGTGTTGTCTTAGGCCTGACTTTAGATCTCGATTTTCCTGGTAATTGCAATTCTTCTGATGCCATATCCAAATCGGCCGGGCATTTTTCCTTTGCCACACTTTTCACAATTGTTTTACCCACCTTCAGTGCATCACAAACTCTATCCACTACTCTTGCCAAAGGAATAAGAGGTGCTCCTTTTCAAAATATTCACGTAGCCTGAATATAAATTTGCAGTTTTGGCTCTGGTAAGACCCAACTTTTTTCTTTGATTCTGAAGAACCACTAGCTATAACAATAACTATAACAAGAATAATGCAGTAAATTGCACATGCACAAAAAACCAACTTCACCTGAACTAAAGCAAACAACTACTGACCACATGTGCTTCACTTACAAGAGAATTGGCAACACAGTCCAAAATGCAGTGGATGCACATGGGGAAGAAGACTATAATTGGTCCTAGCAGACAATTTCCACTCTTTGCTGTGCGAGTCAACCCAGTACTGCAAACCTTTCCAGATTTTCCGATTCTTTTCTTTTGTGTTGTGTTTTGCATGTAGCAAAGCTTTCAACAATAACAGTAAACTATATTTATTAAAAGCGTTAGAAGAAATCAAATTAGATTACCAATTTATCTGTTGAAAGGAGACAGAACAGCTTTCTTTACTGTGGAAATTCATATTGCTAGTATTGTTACAGGTGGCCATTCTGATATATACCTATCTCTTTCTTTACCCTCACGAAACATCAGGGCTGGAGATACAGTGGTATTAGTTTAGTATGAGTCCGGTTCATAAACTTTTCAGCTTTATGAGTGTTTTTTTGTTTGTTTTCTGTGACCAGGTAACCAGCTTGGTGCACAACCTCCAAACTGGAGAGCCAAGTTTATTATTGGAGTACTTTCCCCTAGATGGTTAAAATTAAATGTATTATTTATGGGTGCTCTATGGTCCTTAGTGTCCCATTCTATATTCGGTGTGAAATACCGGTAATTTTGCTCAGAGGCCTCTTTATCAGGCTTGAGGTTCTTTTACGTGCCATAAATCTATGACACAGGACCACCAGCTTTACTTCCCTTCCGAAGGAAGCCATGCTAAGGATTTTCACACCTGAAAAAAAAAATCTGATGTGTTACACTCACATGACTTTCTCTACTCTTGTACAATCTAATTTTACAAACGCCTATTCTCCATATGCTTCATGTTAATCGAGATATCGAGATGTCAATCTTATTGGTAATTTTCTTGTAGATGCAAGGGGAATATGGTAGCTTTTAAGCGATAGTCAAATATTTTAATGCTGGTTGCTATGTGGCGAATTCCATTCTCTTTGCATGTTCAGGACATAAAAAAAATGAATAACGAATTTGAGAAAAAGTATAAGTATTGGAAAATTTAAGGAAATAACAAGCAATATCTCGAAAACGGTTCACTCAACAAAAGAAACGTATATGACATAAGTTGTGTATTTTAACGCGATCTACATTTTTTGTGTAGTAAAATTTTGTCTATCTCTTATGGTTTACCAGTTATGCAAAAGTCGTTCACAATGAAGAATATTTTTGGAGACATTCCCAGAAAATTCGAGATATACATTTTATTTGTCATGACAATATCTTAAACATATGATATTTTAATCAAAATCGTTAGAGCCGTTTTTGAGAAAATTAAAATTTTCGAAAAATGTTCCATGTAAAGGGTAGTCTGGGGTGGGGGGATTTTCTTGAAAACCTTCGTGTCGCATCTCTGGAAGATACTGAACCTAAATACCAAGTTTGGTGTTTATCCGACTGTTCGTTTTTGAGTTATGCTGTTCACAGACACACAGACAGACACACAGACAGACACACACACGGACATGTTTCCAAAAATGCTTTTTTTGGATTCAGTGATTCTCAAAACATGTATTTCCGGTGAAATCTCGGTATCGAATTTTTGGGTGGAATGCAATACTTCCCCTACTTACTATACGTAGTAGAGAAAGTAAAAAATCCATCACCCTCTGCCGGATTTGAACGTGCAACCTTGGGAACTAGAGGCTAGCAAGGTACCACTAGTCTACGGAAGACGACTTCTCCTAGATGGCTGCCTACCACAGCTGAGACCAACCCCCTGCTGATTTTGGTCTGTTCTAGGTATTTCATTTCCCCGGTACCACCCATATCTGGGAGGTATTCCCTTATCTGCTACCTGGGGAGGCACCTGATGGGAGACCGGCAACTCCACGAGATTTCCTAGGCAAGCATTATTAAATCACATGGTCCAAGAGTAGGACTGCGAAGATGGGTAGAACAGTTTCAAGAGCCTCATAACAGGTCGTAAGGGCCTAATACTTGTAAGGGAAGACAAGATACTCTAGTTAATAAATACTCATAACTTGATTAATATAAATATTTAATACTTATTGCTAGATTAAGATAAGTATTTAACTTAAAACGAAAGTTGCAAAATTAACAACCATAATGCATCTCTCTTTCTTTCTCAGTTTCTGTTACTCATTTTTACTTATTAACATTTCCCTCAATTGAGGGCTGTCATATAGACAAAGTATACCTATACAATTAACAAATTTAAGTTAACAATAAAGACAATTTATAGCTAACATATCAAAATAATGAAAATCTACTTGAAATATAAATGAATTTAAATTGGAACACAATAGTAGTATATAACAATCCAAATAGATACATAATTTCATTAATTTGTAAAGTGGCGTATCAATATTACATTGAATATAAATGATTTCTGAGGATGCCAACTGATCATCTAATATCCATGATTGCTCTTTGATAAAGCACATGTTTATCTAGGGCACAATCTTATACAAAAATTGTGTAACTTTTTGGGTATTGTCCCTCTAGCTCCTATCATCAATCCTGTGACTGAGATTTAAGTTGTATTTACCCTTATAATAGGAGATAGTGGGTTCATAGATGGCCTTTATTCTACATCTAGTTCTTCGGGCTGTTGATAGTGGGATCCAAAGCAGACAGTGGGATCAATGATTAAGGCTTCATTTACAATGAAATGTAAGCGCTAACGTAATGCAGCATAAGCGCAGGCGTGAGGGAACACCAATCACAATGCAGCCATAGGCGTAATGCAAGAACTTTGCACAGGCTTCTACATCCTTAGACTAATTGCGGAAATGTTCCGAGTGCACTGTAAGTTTCAAATTGAATAATATAACCAACAATACCCAATAAGAAAGTTCACTCAATATTTTATAAATAAGTAGGTCAAAAAAAAAATTACACGTACGTCCAACAGCCGCCCATAGCGTTAGTGACATCACAACTGCTCACTCTATCAAAAAAGCATCATATACTCTGGCAGTAAACTTTACAATAATTTACCAAGTAATATCAAAGCAATTAAAAAAGTAAACCAGCTGAAACCCAGTCTCAAGGGACATCTAATTAACTACTCCTTTTATTCTATCAATGATTAGCTTGAACACAAATGTATGTCGTGAACCATAGTATTTAGCATGTAAAGACCTATTGTGCATAATGTAAAAACATATTGTATATATTGCAAAAACCTATTATTGTTTGTTTATAGCTCCATGTGTCCAATAGTCAATGTACATTATACCAAACCACTTTAACGGTAGAATAAAACTGTTTGCTCAAAACATTGATAGTTGTGCAAGTACTATGGAAGAAGGGCCATTATTCCATATGTAGGTAGTGAGCACTTTCACTATCAATATGTAACACACGCACTTGCATTATGTTAGCGTTGCTGTCGTTGGCGTTCTGCTGCCAAAATTGTAACATCATGGGCCCTAAGCCGCAAGGGCCGCAGCTATGATAGGGCGTAGCCGTAGGCACAGAACAGCCATAGGATCTGCCCGTCTAAACTCGAATAATCCACTTTAGCTACATTTTCCTTGTTTTGCGGCATTCCGTTAGCCATTATATATATATTTTTTCATCACGTTCGCAATATCTTTCCGCAAAACCTAAGCGGTCGCCAACAAGGGCCCAATGTTTTCGATAAAGCAACAACTCCTACACCATTTAAGAACCCAGGATATTACACAATCAACTCTGCATATTAAAGAAAAACCTCGATTCCGTTAGTTTCTTAAAATTTCATACCTCCTTCCCATGTACGGAATAATGTCCAGAAACTGCAGCAAGTTATACATGTGATGTTACAGCTGCACAAATTATATTAATCCAATGTCATTATCTCTTTGCGCCTGAGCCAAGAAATCTAGTCACAGATGCCAGGTACATCCACTAAATGAAAGGGGATTCAGTAAGGACGCTACCATAACCTCTTGAGAGAAATCAGAGATGGTGACCCACAATTTGTGTGGCAAGGCCTAATGGAAGCGTGCACGCATGTACATTAGATGGCTAAAGTCTCGCATCGTGATCATCTGTTGTTGAACAGCAGGCAATGCAAAGAGAAAAGAAATGCAGAATTCTTCCTCTATGCACGCAAAGCAAGCATAAAGTTTGGAGTTTGCAAACTCTTGCATTGTGTGACTGCTTCCATTAAATAACATGAATGCAAAGTGTTGCGCTTATGCTACGTCTGCGCTTACATTTCATTGTGAATGGGCCCTACTTCACTACTGTCAGATGAGATGTTTTGTAGGCAATGATGTCGATGCGCCAGCTGCTACCACTGCTGGATAATCCATGTACCTCCTCGTGGACCCGAGAATCTTTCTTCTTCATACCTGCTGCAATTAAGCTTCTTATTTTGTGATTTCTGCTGTTTTGCAGCACTTCTCTGTATGGGCAAGCACACAAGATTTTATACTCTCTACCACAACGGTGACTGAGGGTATTGTTTTGGGACCTCCTTGTTAAGGAACATAAAGTAATAACTCCACCAGTCATTTTGATGGCACTTCTTCATTCAGAGCAAGAAAGTCCACGATCTCAGATCCATTTACTAGCAGGTGTATAATCGCTGTACAGTCTAACTCTTCTTCCTTTGTGCACTCCAAAGTTGGAATTCTTCTTCTCTCAGATGTCATCGTACTTTCCTTGCACCTGGGAGAAGACTTACAGGGTCTCTGATGTCCTTTTGAGTGATGTTGAGGAGTCGTAGACAGCTTTGAGTTTCTTGATCAAAATCACTTACGGTGTTAGCAAGTGGGTCGTTGAAGTATTTTAGAACTTCGCAGATGTTTATATGTTGGAGTCGAACTTCCATGAGGCACAGAATAGACCAAAGCCTTCATATTTTCTTTCAGTGTATACCATATAATCTGTAACGTCCGTTGGTAACTGTAGAATGTTTTTTTAAAGTGCATTTTAAGATTTTGTCAGCATTACTTTAAACTTTTTTGTGGAATTTTATCCATTGGAATAACTTTAAATGGATAAACTAATGTCGTTGAGATGCATGAATTTAGAAATAAATTTCTGGCCTGCTTGTAAGAGTGGTGAACTTTTTATGTAAACGTTCTAAAGTTTGATGACTGTCAAAAATTATTTCATCCAGATTTGAATTAAATTATAAAAAAATAAATATAAAATGTCAGCTATGTTTAGATATTGTAATCTTTTAAGTATCATAAGTAACTACACCCCTCAAGAAAGTATTTGTCTGCAGTTTAAAAAAAAAAATTCTAGCAGCCAATTTTTTTTTTTAGATTAAAGATCAAATTATAATATAGTTTACTGTTTTGGTGGTGTTTCAGATTGTTCATTTAATCAGTTTTTTAAATTTTTGAAAAATATGCCAAATTTGCACCTTTTTACTTTCTCTACTACGTATAGTAAGTAGGGGAAGTATTGTATTCCACCCAAAAATTTGATGCCGAGATTTCACAGGAAATACATGTTTTGAGACCCCCTGAATAAAAAAAAACATTTTTGGAAACATGTCCGTGTGTGTGTGTGTGTGTGTGTGTGTGTCTGTGAAAAGCATAACTCAGAAACGAACAGTCAGATAAACACCAAACTTAGTATTTAGGTTCAGTATCTTCCAAAGATGCGATCAAAGGTTTTGAAGAAAATTCCCCCACCCCAGACTACCCTTTACATGGAACATTTTTCGAAATTTTAATTTTCTCAAAAATGGCTCTTTTGATTAAAATATCATATGTTTAACATATTGACATGAGAAATGAAATGCATATCTCAAATTTTCTGGGAATGTCTCCAAAAGTATTCTTCATTGTGAACGACTTTTGCATAACTGGTAAACCATAAGAGATAGACAAAATTTTACTACACAAAAAATGTAGATCGCATTAAAATACACAATTCATGTCATATACATTTCTTTTGTTGAGTGAACCGTTTTCGAGATATTGCTTGTTCTTCCCTTAAATTTTCCAATACTTATACTTTTTCTCAAATTCGTTATTCATTTTGTTTATGTCCTGGACATACAAAGAGAATGGAATGCGCCACATAGCAACCAGCATTAAAATATTTGACTATCGTTTAAAACCTACCATATTCCCATTACATCTACAAGAAAATTACCAATAAGATTGACATCTTGACATCTCGATTAACATGAAGCATATGGAGAATAAGCGTTTGTAAAAATAGTTTGTACAAGAGTAGAGAAAGTCATGTGAGTGTAACACATCAGATTTTTTTGTATGTGGTGTTCTCAAAATTATCTTTCCTGAATTGGTTAGAGCATTTTTTTTTTTTTTTTTTTGTGCACACATCCACACACTTCTGACATGTGAATTAAACTGGCAGAGAAATAAATTTGTTAAGTCCTAAAGAATAAGCCGAAAATGAGGAATTAAGACAAAAACTTAAAAAAACCCAACTTTAACATTTTATTCCTCTCACATGAAATTGTATTTTTGCCGCAAAATCAAGTAATACACTAAAAAATATTGCTCTATGTTACGGATGTAGATAATCTTGAAAGCTGCCCCCATAAGAGTTGTCTTCTGGCATATTTTTAAATTTATAAAACTGATAACATGAACGATCTTAAAAAGTGCCAAAATACGTTCACCGTATCGACAATCTGATCTTAGTCCTCTTCCTTAGTGATGAAAATGATGTGTTATATGTCCAACAGATGTCACTCTATGTCATACGCTAGCTCTAACGCAATGCTGGTAACATGTAACTAGTGGCGCCAAGATACTGAGCCTCAAGGCGTAGCCGAGAGATTGAGGGCCCTCAGCCTCAAAGCGTAGCCAAAGGATGCTTTTTAGAAGGAAAGGAGTGTAGCAAGTTGCGAAGCGACAATAGGGCATAGCCAAGGGATCTGCGCGTCTAAAACTCCAATGATTCACGTTCGCAGAAACAACAGCACATCGCATATTTCACTTCTTATTTACGTTGGCAGTTCCCATTTTGCATGTGCTTTACTGCAAAAAATGGCTACGTTTATTGTGTTTATAACGCGATTTTCCTATACAAGTCAAACACCTAATAGGGACGCGCAGGTGGGCACCAGATATTGGAGAGATCACATCCACTTCTGGACTCACTCTTAAGGTAATTTTCCTATTGCTTTTATAACCATTTTCCACATAGAGCTCTAAGAGCAGATTAGTCAACTATTACCATTTGATTTTGTCAAAAAAAAAAAAAAAAATTAAAGAGTTTTTCCTCCATTAATTTGACTGCTAGAATTTTTTAAGTGGAGACAAATACATCCTTGGGAGGCTGTTGAAAAAGACAAACAGTAATTCTCATTGCAAAAGGTTTATAGGGGCTTCAAAGAATACGCATAACGTAAAAAATTGTAATTGCTGCTTTATAAACATACATTTCATTTCAAGGACGTTAATATTGCGGAAAGTTAGTTTGTGTATTACTGTTACAAATCAAAAGCAATGTGTTATAACCCTGGAACCAGGTGCCTAATCTGATGGACTTAAGACGCAGTTTTAAAGCTCTGGCGGATTTTACATAGGTACGATCTAACGGTAAATATGACCTCATGGTTGCTGATGCAATATTTTATCTGAAGCAATCCGTACAATAAGTACACAATAGAAGACATCGTGAAAACATTATAAGACAGAAGATACACTGGGACTCGGTGAAATTAGAAATTCTTAGAAATTGTCATTATACGGGTTCAGACAAAAAAGAAATGCTAAATTGTCATACTTTGGCCCACCTAAATTAGGAATAAGGAAGTGAAAAATAATGAAATAAATTAACTTAGGAGTGAGTTTAGAACATGATGTGGTCTCTCCAATATCTGGCGCCCACCCGTTTTAGGTGTTTCACTTGTATAGGCAAATCGCGGGAGGAAAACAGCAAGCGTAGCCATTTTTCCGATAAATCACATACAAAGTGGGTACTGCCAACGTAATTAAGAAGTGAAATGCACTAAATATGCGATGTGCTGTTGTTTCTGCGAACGTGAATCATTCAAGTTTTTGACGCGCAAACACCTCGGCTACACTCCTCTCCTTCTAAAAAAACATCCCTCGGCTACGCTTTGAGGCTGAGGGCCCTTAATCTCTCAGCTACGCTTTGAGGCTGAGTATCCTACCGCCTTCGGTGGCATTATTCATATGTTGGCAGCATTACGTTAGAGCAAGCCTAAGACCTAATGCGGGCAAAAGTATGACATTTACTCGGCTCGGCAGTGAGCACATAATGCGAGTAACAACACCCATTATGAAAATGCCAAGGTTTTGAGACAAACAAAAACTTTACACGAAAAGCGGATATGTTCGAATTGTTAAACTTAACACAATGAAAACAACAAGCCGAAAAACAACTGTTGTCGAAACAAAAACAAAATATGGAAACCAATAATGTGGTCCAGTATTTGTTCTGTTCGACATTACCTGCATTTTCAAGCGATTATTTTTGCAATTATTACATAGATTTATTCCCTGACGTAAGATGAAACCAAATTTAGTAATTAAATTGGATATTTCACCTTATATTCTTCCTCACCTCTTCCTAATCGAAATCGACACATGTACCTATCAGTGTTGCCAACACTTCAATCCTTTTCCCGTCAAACAAACACCAAAAAATCCGCCAAAATCCGTCAAAATTCTAAAAATAAAAACAAACTGGGCATTTTCATGTAAAAATGAAGTTTGCTTTAAATACCACTCGTTATTTGTTTATCCGCCGAAACAACACCCAAAAAATGCGCTCAAATTAGTCAAAATAGAAAAATAAAAATTAGCGCGTATTTTCAAGTAAAAATAAAAAGCCAATTTCCTCACTGGTGTTGATTACAATAATAATAATAATAATAATAATAATAATAATAATAATAATAATAATAATAATAATAATAATAATAATTCATCCACATCATCCTCTGCCTCTAGTTCTTCAGTTGAAGTGCTGGGTTGGTTTACTCCTCCGTACGCAGCCATTGTACGAATTTGTATCAGAACATTTTCTGGTAGGACATAATCATAACACACTTTTTCACCCGCCTAAGTCCGGTCGGCACGGTGAGAATCGAGTTAACCATATTAGTTTTAAGCCTATTCCTAAGGGAGGTTTTCACAATGTTGAGCATACTAAATGCTCTTTCGACGTCTGCATTTGACCAAGGTAGGACCAAAAGCATCATTGCAAAGTCCGAGAGTTCTTGAAATGGATTTTGGGAACTTGCATCTTTATATGTTGCGACCTCTTGCCAAAACTCTACTGTATTGCTAACATTTTTCCATTGGACAGTAGTTAATTTTGACCACTGAAAGTCGATTTTCGTTATTTTAGTTGCAGGTAATTCAAATTCTTGAGCTAGCGGGATTATACTTTCTTTAATCACCTTCAAACTCTTTTCAGGTGCAATTAAAGATACTTTTTGCAAAATCTTAACATTATTCGGCAGTCGCCGCTGGAGCTCCTTTGCTAAGCAAAGCAGAAAATTCTCGTACCTACTGCGAAATACCTTTTCATTTTCAGGACTGATTTTGTTTTGTTTCATCAAATCCACTATCAAAACTTCTACTTCATGGCCAAGATAAATATTAGGAGATTTGTATTTTCTAACATCCACGGATAGCAGATCCCCCCTATAACCGGGAACAACAATCCGTCTCGTAAGGCCTACAATTAGTAGAACTAAGTCTTGGAGAAGCTTTGAAGGGTCTGCTGTACTTGACTGGAATGATTTATTCACTTTTGGGCATTCTTCAAGATGTGGTATAAGAAACATAAGACAGAGCTTATTAATGACATCAGAGTACATGCTATAAAGGAGTTCAGCTGTGTAGCACTTAGTTTGAAGTCTGCATATCTCAAAATGTGTCTGTAGTTCAAGCCATTGATTTAGAATCCGATAAACAGCAACTTCGATCGACAGCCACCTTGTATTTGATTGTTGTACAATTTTAAGGGGCTCGGCTCTATCATTTATTGTTCTAAACAAGTTCCTGTATGTGACTTGTCGAGAAGAAGACTTAGAAAACCAAGAGTAAGTTTCCGAAATTAAAAACTCAAGATTTCTTGGTAGCATTTCGGCAGCAGAGGACACAGCTAACTGAACAGAATGGCAAAGGTTAGTTACCTCACATTTCAGTTTCTGGTAGACACCATTGTTAATGCCCACCATTACTGAAGCATTATCGGTTCCTATTCCTCTCATTTGTTTGATGTCTAAACCATAATCTGAAAGTAAAGACTTTACTGCGACGACAATACAATCAGCATTCCCCTGTTCTAGTTCAACAATTCCAAAGAAAGTGGATATAATAGTGCTTTGTTGTTTTGAAAAGTATACAATACAGACAGCCAATAGTTTTGTGACAGAAATGTCTGTAGACTCGTCTATAAGAAGACTAAAATGGCCAGTGCCGATGTGATTTTGTAGTTCTAATTTAAAGTGCTGATAGAGAATATTCCTAATTAAAGTACTACACTTTGTACGGTGCAGCCTTAAAAGAGATGCATGGTCAGCACTTTGGAAAAATTTCTTAGTTAGATCTGAAAGATGATCAACGGATCTGATTGAACAATGATTAATTACAAAGTAATGGCAGCTTCAGCCGCTGCGCGTTCATACGTATGTTTAATTGGTTGAAATGACAACTTTGACTGCCGTGAAGTTGAAAAGGGTTCTGCTGCTTTTAAATGTTTCTTACTTTTTCCATGAAGAAGTAAATCTGACAAGCGCACACTCAGATTGCAATGACAATACTTGCACCGCGCATTACTGGTTTCACCGGGTACTTCTAATAACCAATCCTTCAATTGTTCATTATTTAACCACCCTTTTCTAAACTTTCGAACATATCGCTTATCCTTTTCTGACATGTTAAACCTTAAAATAAAAAGCACCACACACTGAATCTTAAGAAACAGGTACACAACAAACGCACCACAATATTCAAATGCCGATATAATGGACTGGACTCACTGAATGCAGTTAACTCTGATCAGGAGTTCTTGAATATGGGATCACGTCACGTACGCATACAAACTGAAAAGCAAACTGATTTAATATATGGAGAAGTCACAAACGCTATTGATAAATAGCATTCAGCCCACTTAGCTTATCAGGAACGCTAATGCCGTATATCAGGCAACAATTCTGAGGGAAGTAAGCTTGAGGAATCTCTCACGTGGATGCTATATCAGGTGTTATTATTTATACTTTATCGCAAGCACCCGGGCTAGCAGTCTAAACACACTCAGTGTACAGATAGCAGATGTTGAATAAACGGGGTGACAGCAAATTTATGCTACGATAATCTAATTTACACCTTAGGCAGCATGATGAAAGGCTTTCTGATACGTAATCCGAGTTGTGATGCAATGGAGTATTTCGTAAATGTAGGTACCGTGGCCCATGTAGTGATATGCTAATAAAGACTTGTATGCGTCTCAATTTCTCCAACAAAAAAAATACAACTGATTTTTTAAAATTAAAGAAGATAAGAAAAATCAGTCAAAAGACGGAACAATTCGTAATAATTTCCGCCGAAAAATCCGTCATCCGTCAAAGCCAATTTTTATCCGTCATACAACTTAAAATTCCGTCAATTTTGACGGAAAGTCCGTCAAATTGGCAACCCTGGTACCTATGATCAATGCATACAAGTGAGAGAGAGAAACTCTGGGAAGAACCAGCCTCTCCTTGTCTTACGTCACCGTATGCTGCCAACATACATACTTAAAAAAAATCGACAGAAATGCGCAAGTAAAAGTGATGCAGAATGCCAGTCTTGTTGGTAGTAAGTAATCCAAGCCGCCGTGAGGGAGAAGGCGGCGGGAAAAGTCATTGCTGTTTAAAATGGTCAACTGGGGTGAGTTTACGATTGTGCGGTTTCTTTATCTAAACCGATGCAAAAACACTTTTTTTTATGGCTAGCATTTGCATCATAAAAGAGCAAGTAGACCTCTACTCTTAGCTCTGTATTGTCTTCTTTTAACTCTTTTCTTAGCTCTGCATTACTTTCAGTTACTTTATTACTAAAGTCTGCACTAGTTTCAGTTATCTTATTGTTAAATTCTTTACTTAATTCTACTCTTGTTTCTTTTAACTCTCTTCTGATTTCAGTTAACTTATTATTTAAGTCTGCATTATTTTCAGTTAACTTATTACCTAAATCATTTATTGCTTTTACAAGGCACATTAAACTTTGTTGTGATAAGTTTTTTTGCATTTGTTGGCTAGATGTTGGGAAATAGCATCTGTTTCTATTGCTCCATGCACTGACATTTGTAAAGGTGAATGACCTTGTCTACAACTGCTATCTGACTGACTTTGCATACTATTGCTCTCTCTTTCAACATCTACTTCTAAATTTTCAGATAAATGCTCATTCACTTCTACAATACAATCTGTAATAGCTGACCTAACCTCAACTATCTCCTTACTTTCTTTATTTATAGCTTCCATTTTATTGTTTCTATCCACTTTTGAACTATTTAATTTAACTTTTCCACTTCTCAACAGCATGGATTTTACTTAAAATTTACAATATTTTCCCTAAATTTTACATTTACAATATGAAAAAATTGAATGTTCTGACCTTTCTTTTTGTAGTTGTTATTTAATTTATAATACTCAGTGCTCCCGCGTAATTTTTTGTTCAGATGTTGACCACGTGCACCTTACTCCTGAAGAATTGTTGTTATCCTGGATTCCTTTGTCAATTTGGTTCGGATCTTGAAGTTCCAAGCTGCAGTCTCTTTGTATGTTTGTTGTTTTTGGCCGCCCTGTTGAATTTTCTCTTCTGTGACGTCATCAATTCTCGTCGCTTCGAAGCCTCCACGTTTGGGCGTCAATTTGAAGATGCACTTGTTCTTCAAATTGCAGTTTTTATATTAAGCCCCACGCTTGCGAGCCAATTTGAAGATGTTATTTATGGCTTACAAAAAATATTTATTACGTATATTTGAAAAAGCATGTTTTTATGTAATTATTTAGCTCCACGTTGAGGGACACCAATTAGCGAATAGTTATGGTTACGTAATTGTTTGGAGGAGTTTGCACCACATTTGTAATTTGAAGAAGTATGTTTGTTGCCTCGGCTGCTTTCGGTCGCACTATAGAAACAAAAGTTCTTTTATGGTTGTGATAAGACAAGAATTAAAATACGTCACACAATTTACTTTTTAATTTCACTTCTTTTTATTTTTCTTTATACTTGCACATTTATAAACACAACACTTTATAAAAGAAAAAAATTGTGAGCACTTTATATATATATATTCTAGCGGAGAACACAATGTTTACCATCCGTACTCTACAACATCTTACCCGCGACTTTTACTTCTGCTCTCTATAATATCTTGCCCGCGACTGACTAAATCCAACGGTAAAAATCTTATACCTTCGGTAATACCAGTCTCTTATTGGCTAATTCTACTCCAATAGAATTTAAGTATTCTAATTAAAACTTTTCTTTACTTTTGATTGGCTAATTCCATACAGTAAGCGAAATTACGTTATTACCGATCTTTTCATGACCAGTACTTTTAAAACTCCAGACACATTATTGTCACCAAACTTACATTATTTCCTCATTATTAACATTCTAAAACATATTATTCTCACAGCTTTTGCACTATTAGAGTATATAAACCATTACATAGCATTAATAAATACGTTTACAATAAAAATAAGTATTTGCAATGACTTTGCATACAATATAAATAATAATTATACATACTGTTTTCAAGGTGAGCTGTTATTGAATTTAATTATAATAAAAACACAAGTAATATCATTTAGGTATTAAAATACTGCCTCAAATTGCCCCATTTTAGAAATATTTAAAATGTACTCTTTTTGTTTTGTTCTTTTAAATTTTCAAATATTTTCTAAAAGTCTCCTGAAAGAAAGAAACAAAACTTTTATTTTGCACTTCCTATCTTTCACTTTTACACTTTTTTCTTCAACACTGGTTTTTCAGAACACTCGTATATAGCTAACATTTCTTATTCGCTTGTATAACACTTTTCAAGGTTAATGACCTTGTATAAGATTAATGACCTGAGCTAAGTTTGCTCATTCACTATCACTTTCACTAGTAAACACTTTATATGCTTTACATTTTTACATACAATTAAACATGTTAACATTTGTTACCCTTTCTTTACAATTTGTTTCCTAAATTTTAATTTATAATATAAATGTAATTGCTACTTAGAATTTCTACTAACAATGGATTTTTAATGTTTTTCCTTTGTTATTTATTACTTGCTATTTGGTAAAAAAAATACTATTTACATAGTAATTTACAATCTTAAATTACATTGCTTTCCCCTTTATGTTCTATATGCATTAATTTATTTTTATTGTGCCTCAGATTGTTTACTTTTATATGGCTTTAACATTTGTTTGTGGAATTTTCCAATTATTTTGTTTGTGTTATTGTTTCTAGGTTCATATGTATCTGTTCCAAATATATTTATTACTTCATAAGGACCATGGTAGCTCAAAAATAATATCCAACATTCTTTACGAAGTTTATTCGATAATCTTTTGTTCTTCACTAATACTTGATGTAATTTTATTTTCCAAATTCTTCGTTTTCTTTCTTCACGTTTTTGTTTTCTTTTGAGGGCTTTTGCTTTTAATTTTGAAAATGCTAATTTGAAGATTTCTTCTTTCTCTGGTAATTTACTTGTTTGGTCTTCAATAACTTTTGGTATATTAGATCTCAATGTGTTGTACAATTTTCCATGGTGAAGTTCAGTTGGTTTAAATCCTATAACTGCATTTATGGATTGATTTAAAAGATTTTGGATAATACTGATGTATGAGTACCAACTGCTCTGTTTATTATGACATACTACATGTAGATAATTTGCAATTTCTTTAGTTTCTCTGTATCTTGATGAAAAATACTATTTGACTCCTAAATCTTTAATTCCATTCATAAATTTAGAACTAGTAAATACTGATGCATTATCACAAAGTATGGCCTCAACTATTCCTTCCTCTGGGAAATATGATTTTGTTAGCTTGTTTAAGCATGCTATGCTGGTTGCATTCTTGAGTACATAAATTCTAACATATTTACAAAATACGTCATACCATACAAATAAAAATTTGTATCCAAATGTACCTGCTGGCATCGGACCATGTAAATCTAAACTCAATAAACATCTTGATTTATCTCTGAGTATTGAATTTGTTGTACAGACATAGGCAACATTCATTTGTTTTGCTTTATGACAGAGGTCACAACATAATATACCTATATTTTCTAACTTTATGTCCTAATTTTGAGATGTATAAATTTTCCAAAATGTTAGGGTTGTTTTCTCTGTACCTGCATGTTTCCTAAATGAAATTGCTCTATTATTTCTAATTCCATGCTTGTTGTAATATATGTCTTCCACCTCTTTATTTCTTTTCCATGGTTCTTGTAAATTATACCATCTTTAACAGCGATTGTACTGTTCTGTGCCACTTCTATTGTTGAAGCCTTTTCTTTTAAACCTGCTAGTTTAATATCTTTGTCTTGTTCTTCTTTAATATTCTTTAATTGATTCTTCAATTCTTTCCTCATTGGAACGTCAATTGTAAGCACTTTAATTTCGTATTGTTGTCCTGAACAACTTTCACAAAATTGTTTGCTGTGATTGATCCTTGAAATTAAATCACTAAATGTATTTTGTATCCCTGGAATATGCACATCAAATTCCGTTATAGCAAGAATCATTCTAGCTAACTTGCCACTATATAACTTACATTTCTGAATGAAAGTTAAGCTAATATGATCTGTATATATTTTCACTTTCTTCTGAAATATATGTTTTTAAATTTTAGTAGTGAGAAATATAATGCTCCAATTTCTAACATTGTTACTGATGCATTCCTTTCAATGTTGGTAAGGCCACGTGATGCAGTATTAATAACATGAAATGTGTTGTCATGTTCTCTTTGTCCAAGTATTCCTGCATATCCCTGACAAGATGCATCCACGTACAACTCGTAATCTAACTCACCTCTTGGACGTTCCAATAATATTGCATTTGCAAACAGCTGTCGGATATTTTCAAAACATTTTTGTATCTCTGCTGTCCATTTCCATTTATTTGTCTTCTTCAGCAGTTGTCTTAATGGTTCTACTTCTAAAGCATATCTTGGTAAGAATTTACTTTCATAATTCCAAATATACGTCTTAACTGTTGAATATTCTTAGGTGGTGGTATTCTTAATATGGCTTCTATTCTTTCTTCATCTGGTCGAATGCCTACTTCATTTATCACATAACCTAACAATTTGATTTCAGGTACATAAAATTTTGACTTTTTGAAGTTTACTGTCATGCCATGTTCATGTAATTTGTTCAACACACATTACATTTTCTAAATGTTCCTCAAATGTTTGACTTATAATTAGGAAGTCATCAGTGTATCTAATTAAGAAATCATCTGCTGTGTTACCAAAGATACTATGTATTGCTCTCATTAATCCATTAGCACTATTCTTCAATCCATATGGATTTACACAATACCTATACTGTAATCCAAAATCTTGAAAAGCTGTATAATCACGTACTTTAGGATCTAGCTCGACTTGCCAAAATGAAGCTGTAAGATCTATGGAAGAGATATATTTGCAACGTGATAATTTTGCAATGGTTTGTTCTATACTTTCATTTTGAAAGTGATCTGGTAGCATGAATTGGTTTAAATATCTCCCATCTATAGTGATTCTTCAACTATTGTCTTTCTTTACAGTCCAGCAAACACTATTTATATATTGTGAATTGCTAAGTTCCGTGATGTTGTTTTCTAACATATTAGCTATTAACTTTTTAGCTTCGTTTCTTA
The DNA here is from genome assembly GCA_030765065.1 of Deroplatys truncata. NCBI lineage: Eukaryota > Metazoa > Arthropoda > Insecta > Mantodea > Mantidae > Deroplatys > Deroplatys truncata. Next base: position 32,875,963 of record CM060984.1, on the reverse strand, counting down.
GATTCACTGGTAGATTATTACACTTTCTCCGAAATGCTGGTACATTTTATACTGTGAATTTGTGAACATATGATGTACACCGTCCTGGAATTTCACTGAAAACATGTTTATTGTCTTCTAACACCTCTATTATTAACTTTTCATTCTCTGTCAGTATTGTATTTGTCATCAGTGTCTGTATATATCTTCCTATCTGCAATCTATGTTGCATAAATATCTTCTACCTGCTCTAAAACATTTTCTTCTGCATTAGATTTCTTTACATGAGGGTTCCATTTGGTAAGGTCAGTGTTTTGTTCTTGGAAGTTAAGGGTCAGTAACATTTCTTTGTTTTCCTTGCTCGCTTGGACATTAATTATCTGTATGAGGCACTCTTCTTCATATACTGTATTTTCTTGCTCCATCCTTTGTACTTTACATAATTCATCTTTTATAAATGGCACATATATCTTTTCTTCTTTATTTAATATAACTCCGTCCATTTTGAAATCGACTATTGCAGAGAGCTCTAATAAAAATTACGCCTAATTATACCTTCGCATATCAAATTTGGAACATTTAAAAACATAACCTCCAATGTAATATCTGCTATCTGTATAGGTATCAATGCTTGTGATTTGATGGTTTGTGTTATTGTACCTACAGCTACCTTACATATTAAGTTGCTGATTGGTGCAATCATGAGTTGTATTTCTTCATTTAGCAATTGTTCAAAAAATTTCTTCGAGCAGATAGAGCTTGATGATCCTGAATCTACTGCAACATTTTGCTATTATAGCTTGTATGTACGGTGAATCATATTTGTTTACACAATTCCCTGTGTTTGTGCTTAAACTATAACAATTAAAGTGTGTAGATATTTTACTTTTGCCGTTTAGAGCAGAAGGTACTGCATTACCAGAATCTACGTCACGCAATACACAACTTAGTTTTCCTGGTAAGTATTCTCAGTATTTACTGGATTGCCATCTTGTACCGCAGTCAAAATTATTTCATAATCAATATTTGAATACAAGCCACCTCCCCTAGCTCTCGTTCTTCCTCTGAAATTGCTATTTCCTCCGCGTGTATATTCTTCACAATGCTCGTCACTCGTCTGATTATAGTTATGAAAGTTTCCCCTGTTTTCCATATTTCCTCTATGTTGGAATCTGTTATTACTCCTGGGTGATGTAGAATTTTGCTGATTCATTCTCTCAGTTCTCACATAATTTATGTGTTCCTGTCTCCCTTGTTGTCTTGATTCTCTGATTTGTGTTTTGTAGTTAAACCTATTATGACCCTGAAATTCGTTATTTCTTCTGTTTACATTGTGGAAGCGTGTATTGTATGGCATATCATTCTCATTTCTCGCCTGGTCTGTCTGTCCCGCCTATGTGGACTCCACATTTCATTACCGCAACTTTCCTGTTGTTCTAGTGATGATATGAGTTCTGTCATCTCGTAGATTGTTTTGGGTCTAGCAATTAAGATGTAGTTTTGTATGTGTAGAGGATAGTGTCTAGTTGTGAAACTAATGAAATCCTCCTCATGCATGGCTGGAGTTAAATATCTGATATATTCTGCATATTTAATCAGATAATTTGTCATTGACAAATTGTCGTCCCTATTGTACTTTGAATAGCTTAGGCTTGCCCTAATCTTATGTTGTACAGTGGTGTTCCAAAATTTATTCATGAACAAAATTCTGAATGTTTCAAAATTCATTTCACTGTCCGCTACCATATGTTACCATTCTAGTGTTTTGTTGTCTAAGCATTTTCTAACTAGGATCATTTTTAATGCTTCTGGCACATTTTTCAATTTAAAATACTCTATGAGATCATTAATAAACTGTACTGGACTTGAGGAAGCATTAAAGTTAGGTAGTGGTAACTCATTAAGCACAGAATAATAGTTTGATGCTTGGTTTTGTATATACAAATGTGTATCGTCAATGTTGCGTGTTTGGGAAGCTGATGCTATTAAAAAAGCATTAGCGTCTCGTGTTATTTGTTAACTATGGTGATATACTTCTTTCTGTACTTGTATTATTTACATGCATTTGGTTAGCATTTATAGAACTACTTGTACTTACCCTTGGTACATTTTTACTTAAATTTTCAAAACTATTTCTAAGCTTATCAATTTCCTTACTACTTTCTTGTACTTCATCTTTGATTTCGTCTATCATTAACCTTACTTGTCCTTGCCCTGTATTTGCATCTTTAACTGCTGCTGCATTTGTTTTTACCACTTCATGCATTTTATTAATTTCCCCAGTTAAATCTATTTGTACTTGTACAAGATCTGCATTAGTATTTTCTACCATAGTTTTCAATTCCTCACTATGTTTATCTAACTTGTAACAAATACCCTGTTTAGTATCAGCAAGTTTTAACTCCAGTTGTAACTTTCAGTTACATTTTTGTCAATATGACTTGACAATTTGTTCTAGCCGTTTACAACTTTTGTTTACTTTAACATCTATGTCTTTTTGAATTACTTTGGAAGATTATTCTAGCATTATTTCTAACCTCCTGCTCTCAACTTTACACTCTTTCACACTGTTTTCTATTTGTCTAGCTAGGTCAATTTTAATACTAGCTAACTCTATATTAAGTTCAGTTTATTACATAACTCTACTCTTAGCTCTGTATTGTGTTCTTTTAACTCTTTTATTAGCTCTGCATTACTTTCAGTTATTTTATTACTAAAGTCTGCACTAGTTTCAGTTACCTTATTGTTAAATTCTTTACTTAATTCTACTCCTGCTTATTTTAACTATCCTCTGATTTCAGTTAACTTATTATTTAAGTCTGCATTATTTTCAGTTAACTTATTACCTAAGTCATTTATTGCTTTTACAAGGCACATTAAACTTTGTTGTGATAAGATTTATTGCATTTGTTGGCTAGATGTTTGGGGAATAGCATCTGTTTCTATTGTTCCATGCACTGACATTTGTAAAGGTGATTGACCTTGTGTACAACTGCTATCTGACTGACTTTGCATATTATTGCTATCTCTTCTGAATTTTCAGATAAATGCTCATCCACTTCTACATTGCAATCTGTAATAGCTGACCTAACCTCAACTATCTCCATACTTTCTTTGTTTATAGCTTCCATTTTATTGTTTCTATTCACTTTTGAACTATTTAATTTAACTTTTCCACTTCTCAACAGCATGGATTTTACTTAAAATTTACAATATTTTTCCTAAATTTTACATTTACAATATGAAAAAATTGAATGTTCTGACCTTTCTTTTTGTAGTTGTTATTTAATTTATAATACTCAGTGCTCCCGCGTAATTTTTTGTTCAGATGTTGACCACGTGCACCTTACTCCTGAAGAATTGTTGTTATCCTGGATTCCTTTGTCAATTTGGTTCGGATCTTGAAGTTCCAAGCTGCAGTCTCTCTGTATGTTTGTTGTTTTTGGCCGCCCTGTTGAATTTTCTCTTCTGTGACGCCATCAATTCTCGTCGCTTCGAAGCTTCCACGTTTGGACGTCAATTTGAAGATGCACTTGTTCTTCAAATTGCAGTTTGTGTATTAAGCCCCACGCTTGGGAGCCAATTTGAAGATGTTATTTATGGCTTACGTAAAATATTTATTACGTATATTTGAAAAAGCGTGTTTTACTTGCACATTTATAAACACAACACTTTATAAAAGAAAAAAAACTGTGAGCACTTTATATATATAGCGGAGAACACAATTTTTACCATCCGTACTCTACAACGTCATACCCGCGACTTTTACGTCTGCTCTCTATAATATCTTGCCCACGACTGACTAAATTCAACGGTAAAAATCTTATAGCTTCGGTAATACCAGTCTCTTATTGGCTAATTCTAGTCCAATAGAATTTAAGTATTCAAATTAAAACTTTTCTTTACTTTTGATGGGCTAATTCCAAACAATTAGCGAAATTGCGTTATTACCGATCTTTTCATGACCAGTACTTTTAAAACTCCAGACACATTATTGTCACCAAAATTACATTATTTCCTCATTATTAACATCCTAAAACATATTATTCTCACAGTTTTGCACTATTAGAGTATATAAACCATTACATAGCATTAATAAATACGTTTACAATAAAAATAAGTATTTGCATTGACTTTGCATACAATATAAATAATAATTATACATACTGTTTTCAAGGTGGGCTGTTATTGAATTTAATTATAATAAAACACAATTAATATCATTTAGGCATTAAAATACTGTCTCAAATAATAGATAATTTCTCTCTACTATACTATTGCTCTTGGTTTTACAATTTATTTCCTTGGTGTTACTGCTTTGGACACTTTATGACCTAGATAATTATGAGAAATGGTACTCCTCTTGTCTTAAATTCTGTTGTTGTTATATTTTTTTATTGTTACGTTTGTGATAGCCTTTATTAAAATAAGCGTTACATATTACAAAAGAGTTAGATGCAGTGTTTGGTTCGCCGTCTAACAGGGAGATCACTTTTAACCACAGCCGCCTTAAGTCGTGATTTACAGCAAGTTTAAGATAATTAACTCCTTTTCATGTTTCCTTGGTATTGTCACAAAACGGCACACATCACTGGAAAGAGTGCCAAAAGTTTCTTAGTATGTTGGAACTTGTTACGAAAATGGTGCAGCAAATATATATTTAATGCGTTTTCTTTTATGCCTAAATTATGTTAAAAACATCTACTGTTTACCTTTTAATAATCCAAAGCAAATCTGGGATATCACTAATTATAATTACCACTTTCTACAAATATAATAACACCAAACTCGCAACCAAGGTCATGTGTGACATTAACTGAGTAGTAGGCCATCATCATCTCTGCCGTCAACTATCAGAAACGTCTTCTTTTCGTTTGTCCCGTAAGCATTCGAACTTCGCCGAGTTTGATAGCCATTTCGCGGCAGAAATACTGTCATATTTTCACGACCATATGACAGAGTACAGGCAAAGAGAATATTGTCCGACAACTTAAACAATGACTAGCATACTCTGTTAGGGTTGAAGGCGATAAGATTCATAGTTGCAACAAAATAAATGTTTGCAGATATAATAATAGTTAATTCTAAAAGAAACGAGCGAAAAAGAAAGTAACAGGTATGCGATATCTTAATTTATTCGCTCTCTGGAAGCGGCACTTTTATCAACTGTCAGCGGCTCATTTTTTAAAAAGAATTTGTATATTGTTACGTGAATAACATTCTTGTCCCATTCTTGCATCGCGTATTTCTAACGCTTTCTGTTTTTCCCGCGTGTAACGACACTCCCGTTTCAGATTTTTCTTAAACGAGCACTGTTTATACTTGTACTCGAAACACTGGTGTTTCACTTCTTTCACGGGAAGTGTTAGATATTTCTCACATAACTTACAATAAACTTCCAACTGTATTGTTTTTTCACCACTAGTCAATGGTTTGTCTGCTTATGCTTTACGTGAGTCGACGAAAACACAAGAGCAAATCACCGTCCGCCATGATATAAACAGAAACTGCTGGTTTCTGACTACAAACAATATTCTGAGCACACCCGGGTGCCAAGTAGTTATATGAATTGTATGTTGGGACTTGTAGCTCTGTTTAAAGGTACAAATTAGCGTTAATTAGACTTTTAGGAATTTGTGTAGAATATTATACCATTTAAGAATACATTCAATATAAAATTTATATTATTAACATGGGACTATTTTCCTGCACGCATTGCTACAGTTTTGTGCCACGGTGCACTGGTCACGTGTGTTTGTTTTGTGCGCGAATCAAGCTAAGAGTGAATGCAGTGTAGCGAGATTAGTCCGCGCCTAGTGCCCATCTATCAAGGTTGCCAACCGTTTTCATTCTAAGGTTAAGCCCATGGAACTTAAAATTATCAAATTTATGCCGTTTGGATCGTACGTACCGATACCTTATTTTTGATAAACTATATCGTTATTTATACTGAAAATGAATATTTATAACAACTCGTGTGTTTCACAGGCATATTTTCAACTGCAAGCTACATATAAGGTTTATAAAGACCCGGTTTTAATTCTGCCGCCCAGTGTGACTTCATTTATTATGTTATAAATAAAGCTTACAAGTGCTAAACCAAGTCTGGGTACATAATGATCTTACATTATTTATATGTCGCAAAAAATTATTCATGCTATTTTCTATTTGTATTTTTAAACTACATAAGCACCGTCTGAATATCAGATCTTCTAGTGGTTTACCGAGAAAAATGCGTGTCAGTTGGAGAATCTAATGTTGTGCCCGCATGGTGCCATGCTGGCTATGTTGGTTAATCAATCGACTGTGGCACTGAATTACTCAGTTTGGCTCTGCTTTTCCAACCTTGTCCTATACATGGCTTATGTGAAAAAATTATCAGCTAGAAATAATATGCATAAAAATAACTCGAGAGAAAATATACCCCGGAATGTTGTCAAAGTATATTGTTATTCTCTAGGGTTGTAATTAATGTATATCGTACACAGAGTGCCAAAGAAAATCTTAGGCGGATTTTGTATCGTTTTCCGGGGTCTTTTGAGGCGTGTCCTTCACCTTGCCTATCAGAGGGCGTGGTGGGTTGATAACATAGCGAGAAGGAGGAAAAGAGGGGAGGCTGATGCCTTTGCTTTTATTGGTGTTTTATTGAAACCAAAACATGTTTGTCTTAGCACCAGTCATCTCGTGTACTAGCGATATCACTCATGGACGTATCGTGTGTATGTGGGAGGCTGGTCGTGCTGTTACAGCAATTGCAACGGCAGTACATAAAAGTGTTATTATAGACGGTCTACATACTCATCAGGAAGTGGGCACTCCCCGTAAAACATCCGCAATGATGATATTCGTTTACTAAATCCAAATTACTCTTTGTTGTAAGTGACTGATCATGTTTAGAAAACTAGAGATACATATGTATATGGTTTACCTGAATGTGACATACATATTATGACAATAACATTGATTTATATTTTATCTATAATCCAGTTGTATTCCTATGATGAGCAATGTGTTAGTAAAGGTATATTAACCAATTATAGTTTGAATTAGAGGGAAAACAGTATGTTTTATTTATTTATTATTTAGTTACGTTGCTTCTATGCAGCATCAATCGTCGATACCACTGTGAGAATACAGTTCTGTTTATTACTTTCTCTACTACGTATAGTAAGTAGGGGAAGTATTGTATTCCACCCAAAAATTCAATACCGAGATTTCACCGGAAATACATATTTTGAGATCCCCTGAATCCAAAAAAAGCATTTTTGGAAACATGTCCGTGTGTGTGTGTCTGTGAACAGCATAACTCAGAAACGAACTGTCGGATAAACACCAAACTTGGTATTTAGGTTCAGTATCTTCCAGAGATGCGACACGAAGGTTTACAAGAAAATCCCCCACCCCAGAGTACCCTTTACATGGAACATTTTTTCGAAAATTTTAATTTTCTCAAAAATGGCTCTAACGATTTTGATTAAAATATCATATGTTTAAGATATTTTCATGACAAATAAAATGTATATCTTGAATTTTCTGGGAATATCTCCAAAAGTATTCTTCAGTGTGAACGACTTTTGGTAAACCATAAGAGATAGACAAAATTTTACTACACAAAAGATGTAGATCGCGTTAAAATACACAATTTATGTCATATACATTTTTGTTGTTGAATGAACCATTTTCGAGATATTGCTTGTTATTCCCTTAATTTTTTCAATACTTTTTTCTCAAATGGGAATTCGTTATTCATTTTTACTTTCTCTACTACGTATAGTAAGTAGGGGAAGTATTGCATTCCACCCAAAAATTCGATACCGAGATTTCACCGGAAATACATGTTTTGAGACCTCCTGAATCCAAAAAAAGCATTTTTGGAAACATGTCCGTGTGTGTGTCTGTGTGTGTGTCTGTGTGTGAACAGCATAACTCAAAAACGAACAGTCGGATAAACACCAAACTTGATATTTAGGTTCAGTGTCTTCCAGAGATGCGACACGAAGGTTTTCAAGAAAATCCCCCCACCCCAGACTACCCTTTACATGGAACATTTTTCGAAAATTTTAATTTTCTCAAAAATGGCTCTAACGATTTTGATTAAAATATCATATGTTTAAGATAATGTCATGAGAAATGAAATGTATATCTCGAATTTTCTGGGAATGTCTCCAAAAGTATTCTTCATTGTGAACGACTTTTGCATAACTGGTAAACCATAAGAGATAGACAAAATTTTACTACACAAAAAATGTAGATCGCGTTAAAATACACAACTTATGTCATATACATTTCTTTTGTTGAGTGAACCGTTTTCGAGATATTGCTTGTTATTCCCTTAAATTTTCCAATAGTTATACTTTTTCTCAAATTCGTTATTCATTTTTTTATGTCCTGGACTTGCAAAGAGAATGGAATTCGCCACATAGCAACCAGCGTTAAAATATTTGACTATCGCTTAAAAGCTACCATATTCCCCTTGCATCTACAAGAAAATTACAAATAAGATTGACATCTCGATATCTCGATTAACATAAAGCATATGGAGAATAGGCGTTTGTAAAAATAGTTTGTAAAGAGTAGAGAAAGTCATGTGAGTGTAACACATCAGATTTTTTTTGTCTTGGATATGCAAAGAGTATTAATCTGTGGAAAAGGGAATAGTGCTGCACCTAGTAACCAGCTATTAAGAGATATGTATGTACTTAAAGGCTACTTGTATTTCGATACTGCCCTTGTAAATATATATTCCCCTTACATCTACAAGAAAATTAGCAATAAGATAGAGTCTGCAAATGTTTATCTCGATTAACATGAAGTAGACGGAGAATAAGCGTTTGTAAAAATAGTTTGTACAAGAGTAGGGAAAGTCATGTGAGTGTAACACATCAGATTTTTACTTTCTCTACTACGTATAGTAAGTAGGGGAAGTATTGCATTCCACCCAAAAATTCGATACCGAGATTTCACCGGAAATACATGTTTTGAGACTCACTGAATCCAAAAAAAGCATTTTTGGAAACATGTCCGTGTGTGTGTCTGTCTGTGTGTCCGTGTGTCTGTGAACAGCATAACTCAGAAACGAACAGTCGTATAAACACCAAACTTGGTATTTAGGTTCAGTATCTTCCAGAGATGCGACACGAAGGTTTTCAAGAAAATCCCCCCACCCCAGACTACCGTTTACATGGAACATTTTTCGAAAATTTTAATTTTCTCAAAAATGGTTCTAACGATTTTGATTAAAATATTATATGTTTAAGATATTGTCATGAGAAATGAAAGGTATATCTCGAATTTTCTGGGAATGTCACCAAAAGTATTCTTCATTGTGAACGACTTTTGCATAACTGGTAAACCATAAGAGATAGACAAAATTTTACTACACAAAAAATGTAGATCGGGTTAAAATACACAATTTATGTCAGACACATTTCTTTTGTTGAGTGAACCGTTTTCGAGATATTGCTTGTTATTCCCTTAAATTTTCCAATACTTATACTTTTTCTCAAATTCGTTATTCGTTGTTTTATGTCCTGGACATGTAAAGAGAATGGAATGCTCCACATAGCAACCAGCGTTAAAATATTTGACTATCGCTTTAAACCTAGCATATTCCCCTTGCATCTACATGAAAATTACCAATAAGATTGACATCTCGATATCTCGATTAACATGAAGCATATGGAGAATAAGCGTTTGTAAACATAGTTTGTACAAGAGTAGAGAAAGTCATGTGAGTGTAACACATCAGATTTTTTTACTTTCTCTACTACGTATAGTAAGTAGGGGAAGTATTGTATTCCACCCAAAAATTCGATACCGATATTTCACCGGAAATACATGTTTTGAGACCTCCTGAATCCAAAAAAGGTATTTTTGGAAACATGTCCGTGTGTTTGTGAACAGCATAACTCAGAAACGAACCGTCAGATAAACACCAACCTAGGTATTTAGGTTCAGTATCTTCCAGAGATGCACCCCACATTACCCTTTACATGGAAGGTTTTTCGAAAATTTTCTCAAAAATGGCTCTAACGATTTTGATTAAAATATCATATATTTAAGATATTATCATGACAAATAAAATGTATATCTTGAATTTTCTGGGAATGTTTCCAAAAGTATTCTTCATTGTGAACGACTTTTGCATAACTGGTAAACCATAAGAGATAGACAAAATTTTACTACACAAAAAATGTGGATCGCGTTAAAATACACAATTTATGTCATATACATTTTTTTTGTTGAGTGAACCATTTTCGAGATATTTCTTGTTATTCCCTTAAATTTTTCAATACTTATTTTCTCAAATGAGAATTCGTTATTCATTTTTTTTGTCTTGGATATGCAAAGAGTATTAATCTGTGGGAAAGGGAATGGTGCTGCACCTAGCAACCAGCTATTAAGAGATATGTATGTGCTTTGTATTTCTATATTGCCCTTGTAAATATATATTCCCCTTACATCTACAAGAAAATTAGCAATAAGATAGTTTGCAAATGTTTATCTCGATTAACACGAAGAAGATGGAGAATAAGCGTTTGTAAAAATAGTTTGTACAAGAGTAGAGAAAGTCATGTGAGTGTAACACATCGGATTTTTTGTCTTGGACATACAAAGAGAATGGAATGCGCCACATAACAAGCAGCGCTTAAAACCTACCATATTCCCCTTTGCATCTACAAGAAAATTAGCAATAAGATTGACATCTCGATATATCGATTAACATGAAGCATATGGAGAATAAGCGTTTGTAAAAATAGTTTGTACAAGAGTAGAGAAAGTCATGTGAGAGTATCACATCAGAATTTATTTTGTTATAAAGTGCTGCCTTGTTATGTATTTAATGAATACCATTCAGCCTTTAATTTGCACCCCCAGAAACTCTCAAACTACACATTCTAAATTTCGCTAACCTGGGCGCTCAACCCCTTAGCTTTTAGCCCTTTCAAATGCGTGTTCTGCACTAGCCGATAAGTTATGACTACCAATCACGATAAGAGGTTCGTATGACAAACTGAATGCAAACACTCTACCTCTTTTAGACAATACGATCGAGTGTGAACATATACTTCGGTTCTATTTTGTAACCTCTGTTGTGATTATTGGTGTAACTATTTAGCAGAACTGACGCCTAAAGTAACCAATGACAGCTATGTCTTTACAAGGCTACGTACAACGATAAATAATGTGACATAGACGCGGGTGAAGTGAGATTTTCTTTGGCGCTCTTTGTACATGTTGATGTCTTATATTGTATTCAGACTTGAATTATCGTAAGTTTCCATCCGGATCATTCACATTGGCAACAAGAAAGCCGCTAGTGGAACATTGCATACTTTGAACCATTTTTCTTTGTGTGAAATATTCCATTTTGTAAATTTCGATACCCAAATAAATCTATTCCAGTTTTTCACCTCCAAATTTTTAATTACTTCACCTTACGCCATTTTGAACGTTGCTCGTTTGCCTACTTAATGGTGTAAGATGAAGTAATTAACAATTTAGAAGTGAAAACTGCCTGGAATATATTTATTTTGTATGTCGAAATTTACAAAACGGAATATTTCACACAGAAGAATGGTTCAAAGTATGGGAAATTAATACTGAGAATAGTTTGATAAAACTTGGAAAAAGAAATTGTTTTCATAAAACTACAAGGTTGTTTGTATCATGGAAAAGTTAGAAATTTCAGGATCCAAAAACACATATTATTTTGCTATTAGGAGTACCAAAAGTAGCAATGAAGTGTAAGTCTTAAAAGTGATATAATTATTGAGGTTAAATTTAAGTTGTATAAAGTGAAAACATTATATAATAACTATTATAAAAACAATTGAAACAAAGTACCATCTTCAGCAAGAAAAATATAGCTTGCTTTGATTATAAGCGCAACACCTAGTTTATATCCAGAAGAGGTAAAATGAATGAGGAAAACGAGAAAAAATTGTTTATGGACGATCTTTAACTGCTATGGTTCATAGGGTTTCATTTTATATTAGTTTTATTTTTGGACGCTCCTTAACTGTTATGCTGCTTAGTGTTTCATTTTACATTGCGCGTAAAATACAGAAATTTTGCTCAGAGGCCTCTTTCCTAGGCTTGAGGTTCTTTTACGTGTCGTAAATCTACGTTACAGTACCGCCGACTTTACTTCCCTTCCGAAGAAAGCAATATTAAGGATTTTTACGCCCGAAAAAAATCCACCGCTCTCCCCCGGGTTTTGGAACCGCGACCTCGGGAACTAGAGACTAACATGGTACCACTAGACCACGGAGGAGGAACACGCGGAAGAAAGAATGAGAAAAATGCCGTGTTAATAATATTAAACACAAATAAAGTGACTAACGCGTAATAAAATCGATAGATACAAAGAAATTATACAAGAAAAATAATCCCTTATACAGACGTTAGAGATCTTAGTTATCTCAGAAGCGCAAACCAGACAGGTGTGTTAATTTGTTGCATGGGAGAAAAATACATGCTATGTGAAATTTTTCTTAAGAATAATAGTATGGTTCAAGGAGGGCGTGAGATCAGATTTATTCTTCCGATTTCTGAACGAACTCGGAAGATGAATTCCTATCTACATTAAAACCAAATATAAGTTCTAATGGTTAAGCTTCTAAGCTTCTAACTTCTAAGCAGTTATACTTGACAATTTATAAATGAAAAAAAACCATTCACTATTACAGGACTATACACCTCAAAATAATAATTATTGCTCTTATTTACCGTGCCATGTGATTATGGTGGAATTTATCATACTTCATTAAAACATTTAATTAAACAGAATGTTTAAATATTACGAGGACGGTGTTCATTTTTCCAAAAGAACATAATAAAGATCGTATATTTTGTCATCTAGTGAGATGACCCTAGGAGAGATAGCATCGCCTCAATTGACAAACCTATACTCGTTCTTTGCATATTAAGCTTCGCGATTGCATTATTAGTAGACTTTAGTATTACACTGTGCAAAGCAAAAGCCGCTAGTTGCATACAGCTAGAAATCAAACGCAAGTCGTTAAATGTCATTTAATACGGGAAAATATTTACTTTACTTTCTGGGTCATTAAACCTTCATGAAACAGAATTTTCTTCAACATTCAATTATTAGTAGTCGTAAGCTTTCACGGCCGGAGTTCAAATTGTAACTAGAAGAATTTTCCGGGCTGAGAAGCCGTGGTCTGCTGGAGTTGTCAGGTCCAGACGTTTCGCTCACGACTGCGGTGAACATCCTCAGTGGCGTGGTCTAAGTCTTCTCGGTGAAGGTTTGGTCGCGAATGACTCCTTGGCTGAAATAGCGGCAGTATTTATACTCAGGCTGCTCTCACGCGATTGAAGACTTCGCTTCAAGACTCCGCAGAGGCAACATCTCTACGCTTCGCCGAAATGGGGAAAAGAAGAAAACGTCGAGCCGCTGATGGATCCACCGCTCCTTCCCCGACTATCGTTGAGCTCACCGCTCTACAGTCTACTCCGTCCGATGGCACCGCCGTCTCGCCGGCAGCTCCATTGGCATCTGCCGGGAAGGCGCCTCGCCTCCACCGCTGCCTGGACCTAGCTACGCCTCGGCCTGTCGCAGCATTGCAACGCTGGAGCCAGATCTTCCAGCACCACAGCTTGCCACCAGCCCTGTTACTCCTACACAGGGCTGTACGACGCCACAGACTATCGCCGGATTATCTCCACTGGTGAGCCCACTTTCACCGCAGACGCACCCTCCTTCAGGTGGCCGCCAGTGTGGACATCTGTGGAGTGCCGAGAGACCTTCCAGTGCGCTTCGTGCTGGAAGCTGCAAAGCGCCACTGGCGTTCTGGTATTCGGGCCTCCCAAATAACATCAAACAGAGGGCCACCGCCGCTGGTACGCCTCCCTTTGGTTTCCGCCTCGGACGCTCAGGCGGCTTTAAGATCAAGCCTGCCTATGCTTGGGCAGTGTTTGCGTGTCGAAGCAACAGGAGTCATGGTCCGGCACCCTGCCGCCGCTGTTGTGCCTTCGGTCACATAGCGGAGGTTTGCAACGCTGCACCTCGGTGCCATTACTGCGGGGCAGGATGTCTGACAGCAAACTGCACCGCCAACAACCTCCGGCGACGTCTTCGCAACTGCGCCACCTGCTCCGGGCATACGCACTTCACAGGGCAGGCTCAATGCCCCCTGTATCCCCGGAGCAAAACATCAACTGGACTATATACGGCCACTCAGCTGCCTCCGCCGAAGTCGACGCCGCCGTTTGGAAGGGCCCAGCCTCAACCACCAGCTCCTGGTTCTACAATTCAGCGAGATCTGCAAGCCACTGTCTGCAATGCAGGCCACGTTCCAGGACTTCACCTCTCGCTTGGCTGAGTTACGCTGCGCGACCAACACGCGCCTTTCTGCAGTGGATGCCAAACAGCGGACCACGACCAGAGAAATCAGCGCCCTCTCAAAGCAGATCGTGAACCTCTAAGCTGATGACGGGATCCTCGCATCGGTTCAGCGCAAGCTGGAACACATCGAGGGCCATCACGTCGAACCGGACTACGCCGAAAATGAAACCGATGGCCGACCTACGCGACTTGGAGCCTTGCAGGCACAACTGACGGGGCTTCGAGATCTCCAAGCCGAAACAAACGGCTAACTTTTCTTATCCAAAGTACACCTACAGACTACTTTAAAGAGTGGGGATTTCCATACCCATCTCGACAAACTCCGCACCTCAATTCAGAGAATCATCAAGGACGAGCTCCACTTCGGCAGGAAGCTTCACCAACCGGTCACGGATTCACCGGACTGGCCGGATGCAGCAACCAGAGGCCGCAACAGCACCGCACTTTACTCTCGCCACTCTGTCTCCCATAACTTCCCTTCACACTTCACTCCAGAATTCCCAAGGGCGCAAAAAGGGCCTTGGTCATGCTTGCGTCCTGGCAACTTACCTTCAGCTGGCTAAGGCCCTCGTGGCCGGCCAATATATCCTCACCACTACTGCGCTGGTGCAATAGCGGTGCAGCCGCACTATCGCACATGGATTCCCCTTCTTCCTTTTTTCCGTCCGATGGAGGTTAGTGGGTATGCCGACTATTGGTGAGTCCCACACTCTCAGTCTCGACTACCATCGGGGCTGAGGTTATTGATTAAATCATTTTTCCTCCACTCGAAAAAAACGCGATTGATCCGGCTGGAGGTGCATGTGCGAGGGTGGTGCGGGAAGGGCGTTAGCCACTCCGGTGCTTTTGATTCCTGATTGGTTCGGATGATCTCGTTGGGTTGGCCTTTTTAATGTTCTTAAGTAGCGGATGCCAGTTTTTGCGCCTCTTCTTTCCTATACGTCATTAAGAACACGCCTTATGTGCAAATATTATACAAGACAAGAAGTGAGCAGAGTTCTACGTCCACGCAAACCACAGCGCATAAGCAAAGGCACTGCTTTCCTGCCATATTTCAAGAATGTCAGACAGAATAGAACGCCTACTCAAGCACCATATTAAAACAGTGTTCAAGCCTAGACAGATAAACGCATTATTACGCTCCGCCAAAGACCCCAGGGACCCCGCTTACTTTGGCTGGCGTCAATCAGATCCCCTGCTCTTGTGGTGTGGTATACATAGGTACCACGCAACGTAGCGTCAACACCCGGCTTACGGAACACAAGAGATGCTGCCGTCTAGGTCAACCCGAGAAGTCCGCGGTCGCTGAAAATGCACTTTGGGCAGAAAGGGAACACATAATCCAATATCATGAAACAACCGTTCTCTCATATATGCCTTATTACCATGCTAGATTACGTGAAGCAATAGAAATTTATAAACATCCCAATAACTTTAATACGAAAGAAGAGACACAAAAACTAAGCAAAAACTGGCATCCGCTACTTGAGAACATTAAACAGGCACAAACCTAACGAGATCATCGGAACCAATCAGGAATCAAAAGCACCGGAGTGGCCAACTCCCTCCCCGCACCACCCTCGCACATGCACCTCCAGCCGGACCAATCGCCTGAGAGCAGCCTGAGTATAAATACTGCCCCTAAAACGGAGTGGTGCACGAGAAACAGTAAAGGCCGGCCGCGTCCAGTCCCAGTAGAGGCACCCTCCGTGGTTGGGAACCCTCGGCTCACTACCGAGGAGGACCCAATCAGTGATGAGCGACACCCCCGACCAACACAACAAGCTTCACCTTCGACTGCAGGACCCTCACAAGCACAGGCAGTAGGGCCTCACCCTACCGCACCAGAGTCGCTCCCCCCACGGGAACTAGACCAAGGAAAAGTGAACATGGCACTGGTTAAACTAGTTACAACACTAGGCATACCAAAGAGAAATGCTAATTGGAAGAGAGTAGAGCTTCTCCTTTCCCAGCTCTGCGAGATCTTTAGTCAACCGGGATCTGACATCATACAGGTAGCACACTTTCTATCAGACTTTGTACAAGTTATTCGTATGCCTTAGTCATGGGTAGTACAACCGCAGCGAAAGTAATTTACTGGAATTGCAACGGCATCCGCAAAAAGATTAAAGAACTAGCCGATTTCCTTCAGAGTCAATACATATAGCATTACTGACCGAAACACATATCAATCAAACCGACCGCTTTTCTGTTCCCGGATATAGAGTTTATAGAAACGATCGCGACCGTCGAGGAGGAGGAACCGCGATAGCCATACAATCAAACATTGAACATTATCAAATTAACTCTCTAGTGTTAACTCGCGCTGAAACTACAGCCATAAAGCTCAAACTTCACAATACAGAAGTCATTATAGCATCCGTCTACAACCCTCCGGGGGACATAGATACCAATGACGTAGACAGAATTTTGAACTTAGGACCAAAAGTAATCGCAGCAGGAGATTACAATTGTAAGCATTATCTTTGGAATTGCACAAACACGAACCCGCAAGGCACCAAATTACTAAACTACGTTAATAGTACAAATTACTTAGTTGCAGGCCCCCATTAGCCAACACATATATCCCACATACCGAATCATACGCCGGACATACTCGATATCGTGATTTTAAATAATATACCCTTTAACATAGATCTACAAGTAAAACACGAACTCACTTCGGATCACTTGCCGGTTTTGATGACAATCAACGCAAAAGTCGCATTCTAACAGGCCTCTTTAAGGCACGATTACAATCAGGTAAACTGGGAATCTTTCAAAAGCACAGTAGATTATTATCTCCCAGATATTGAAATAAACTCCGCTAGAGAGCAGGACTTGGCAATTAGTAAACTAGAAGCAGCTATTAAAATAGCCACCACGGCCTGCGTACCACTGACACAACCGCGCACAACAAATGCGAGATTTCCCATAGATATAAAGATACTTCAACAAGCGCAAAACCAAGCGAGACGTAAATGGCAAAGAACTAGAAATATCATACACCGAAACGAGTATTACCAAGCGAGAACGTTAGCAAATGAATGCGCCAGAACGTACATACAAAACCAATGGAACAATACGCTTGAAAATCTAAACCCCCAACAAAATGAAGTTTGGCGAATAGCGAAATGCTTAACGCACAAACACGTACAAATATACCTCCTCTACAAATTAACAACAGCATAGCCGAAACGCCCCAGGCCAAGGCAGAAGCCTTTGCGGTCACAGTAGAGAACGTGTTTTCTCCCAACCCAACAGTTGGACAGGATGAATTCGAATTCGAAATTGAAAACGAAGCCAATAACATAGGCCAAACACGGATACACAACAAACCTTGGTGAAATAGGCTGGATAATCAAACACCTGCCCACAAGAAAAGCGCCAGGACCAGATAAGATACCAAATAAGATGATAAAGAATCTACCAAATAGAGCGATTAAACTATTAGCGAACATATTCAATTTCACTCTGGATCACGGCAGATTTCCACCTTCTTGGAAGGAAGCCAAAATCCTGCTATTCCCGAAAGCAAATAAAAATTTAGCTTTACCCGTCAACTATAGGCTAATTAGCCTGCTGAACACCATAAGCAAAGTACTAGAAAAAGTAATACTGAAACGAATAAATAAGCACATACACAAGCACAGTATTCTAAGACCAGAGCAGTTTCGCTTTAGAGCACAACACTCTACGACACTACAACTACTACGAATGACGGAGGAAATCACTAAAGGATATAACACGAACAAATCAACAGGCGCCCTATATCTTGACATTGAACGCGCTTTCGATAAAGTTTGGCACGCCGGACTTTTCAGAAAACTTAAACAGTACGATTTTCCAGACTCTGCAATGGCCCTCATTAGGGATTACCTCTATGATCGACGCTTTCACACCGTCGTTGAGGAAGCAGTCTCAAGCACCAAACGAATAAAAGCAGGGGTCCCACAAGGAAGTCTCTTGGGACCGATATTATTCAATCTCTATATAAATGACATGCCCGAGCTAGTAAGAACGGACAAATATATGTATGCGGATGACACCGCCATCGTAACAGTCCACTCAGTCGCGAATCATACACTTACGCCTGCAAAATGCACTAAATACACTCGAATCCTGGTTCTCCAGGTGGAGAATTAAAGTAAATGCCAGAAAAACACAGGCAATAATATTCACAAAAAGATTACAACACAGGAAAGATAGAAACAATCTTCAGCCGCTAAACTACCGAGGCGATAGAATCGAATGGACTGACCAAGTGACCTACTTAGGTCTAACTATGGATCAGGGCTTAAGATTGGAATAAGCATATTACTAAAATCAGAACGAAGGCCAATGGTCAGCTAAATAGACTTTTTCCTATACTTAACACAAACAGTCAACTCAAATTGAACATGGGACTAACCCTATACAAAACGTTAATTAGGCCCATCCTTGTTTATGCAGCTCCAGTTTGGCGATACGCTGCAAAAACGCACATAAATAAGCTACAAACGTTCCAGAATCGGATAATCCGAATAATAACTAAACAACCGATGTTTGCACCGGCCTATCTCTTGCATCAAGAGTTAAGACTCCACACAATTGAAGAATTCAGCAAAACCCAAAGTTTCAACCTTTACAAACGCAAGGAAAAGAACAAAAACCTTCTAATACAAGATTTAGGTGCATACGAAACCAGCCAAAACAAACACAAAAGACCGCTGTCACTATTTGACAGAACCTTCGGCCTGGGGGAACCCCAAATTGACATACAAGAATATCTAGAAAACCTTGTAATACTACCATAAACTATCCATGAATAGGCTACACGACGTGACCAGTAGTAGCCCTCGAAGTCCTTGCTCTCTGAGCCAAGGCGGCCCTGGTGGACTAGGACCCCCCCCCCGCAAGTGGAACCGGCTCGCACCTGCATCTGTAGGCAGGCAGCCCGCTGTGTGTGCACTCTGTGTGACCAGGCTTGATCAAAGGACACGCAATTTGGAAAACACAAAGTAACGATGCCAAGATGGCGAGAAATTATAAATGATTAACTAACTTATTTCCATTATATTCAAACGAAATTATCATGTATAATGACGACGCCATACGGCGGAGCACGTAAATTCTTAAAATTAATAAATCACTTCTTGCAAAGACGAAGCCGCACGGCTGAAACGAAGTACTATCAAATATTTTACGACTCTTATTGAGCTGCATTTATGTATAAAGTAAACACACTTTTAACTTATATGTATATCTATGTATTTCTACGGTTATGCATGTCTAGTTTAGTTTGTTCCAGAGACGCAGCCTCCGGCTCGAGCTGACCGACTCGCGTACAGGTGCCACCTGTAACGCACGACCCACAAACGACTAGAAGACGCAGCGCCCAGGCGTGGTCAAGAAAAGAAGCTCCCAGAATGTCCCAAATTAACACCCTCAATCCGCCAGGGCGTTATCAGCGTCTCGGCCATGGTAACGTCCTGACTCCTTACCATCACCTGGTCTAGGCCCTAGTGGCCGGCCAACACATCCCGCCTCCTTGAATCCGCAGGTGCAATAGCGGTACTGCTGCATAATACCTGAATCCACACCGGTGGAGGAGTTTTTAGTGGGTATGCCATACGTGGAGATTCCCACACTCTCAGCCCTAACTCCCATTGGGGCTGGGGTAAGTGATTAAATCATTTTCTCCTCCACTCGAAAGAAAAAAAAAAGCCGAGTCGACTTCGTTTCGAGATCTGGACCAGACATCTATTAGAGGAGCTCCCAGACAATAAAGAAGCAGCCACCGCTGGAACGACTCGGTATTGCCGTGCCACTTGTACCAAAGCCATCGGCTCGGCATTGCCGCGGTTGTTTATCCAAAGCCTTCGCTAGCTCTCCGAGCGTGCGCACCACAGTTTAGACGAGTAGGGGAAGTACGGCATAGCGAGCAGTCGAAAGAATTGCTTAAGCGCCTCTCTGAGGTCTGGCCCTCTATCTTCCCGTGCTTTTTAGCGCTCGCTAGCTGCACTTTTTCTCTTTCTATCCCTCTTCTTTTCTATCTAGCTTAAGCTCCATTTTACACAACTAAGGTTACACTACATTTTGAACAAACACCTAAAAGCACACTTAACTTAACTACATGCAAAATGGCAGGCAACTCCAGGGCAACCACTTCTTCTACTGAGACGACCACTATGACGCTACGAAGTAACCCTACCAAATCCTCAACCAGCAAACCCAAACCCTCAAATCCTACTCCGGAACCTACATCTCCAACATCAAAGATACCTACTCCTACCACTCCAGCTTCACCTGTAGCCAGCACCTCGACTGATACGAGACCTGACACAGACACGACCACGGAGAGTGCCACTCCAGCGCCACCTACAAATACACTAACTCAACGGAGGTCAGACCTTGCGCCGGTCATAATACACAAGAGCCAGGCAAATAACATACACACTATCACATGCGACTTTGACAAAACATGCACATCTATAGACGATTACACAATCACTACCGCTAGAAACTCCGGTGAATTTGCATTTAAAATATTCTTTTGAGTGACTACCAAAAATTGGTAGAACACCTCGAGTCTAAAGGCGTACAGTTCCACGTTGTCCAGCACCCCCAGGATAGGACTGCTAGGTTTGTAATCAAAGGCCTGTACGCTGAGCTCACCGGGGACGAGGGTAAAGAAGACCTGGCACTCTTAGGAATAACGGCGCTTAGAGCCGTACAAATGCGCAAACGCAGCTGGCGTCGCACTCCCCTGCCAATGTACCTCATCGAGGTGGCAGACACCCAAGAAAGCAGTAGGATTATGGACCTCATATTTGGCACACTTCAGGGTTAGGGTAGAAATATATAGGGCCGATCCCGAGCCTAAACAATGTACGAAATGCCAGAAGTTCGGGCATGTACAGCAAAACTGTAGGTCCCCAAACTACGTCTGCGCCAAATGCTCAAGGCCACACCCCTCAGGAACGTGCTCGGAACGGAACTGCGTGCTATGCGGCCATAGGGACCACGGTGCAACTTGGCGCGGTTGCACCGCTTATCACGCAGCAGTCACGATATCCGTGCCGACAAACCGCGCGCAGCCGCAACCCCCACAGAACACTGTAGGAAGGACAAGAAAAAGTTATGCAGAGGCTGCCGCTAGGTCTAGTGCAGAAATGCACAACGCAGGGTGGCTCACTAGACAGGATAGGCCGGACGCGACCCGCCCCATTAGAAGAGCACCCTGCGGCTGAGGCTCCCCGGCCTGTCACCGAGGAGGGCCCAGCAAGGAATGAGCGACCCCCCCGTAAAACTAAAAAAAACACCAACACACAAGCATCCAAAAAGAAGGCAGGAGGGCCTCACCCTCCTTCCCAAAAGTCGCTCCCCCATTGCGGTCAGGAAGTTCGACAGTTTTTAAACTCAGGCACGGAGATTGGAAAACTAATGCAATTCATTGGAAGGCCCGGATGCACTGTCCGCATGACATAATTTGAGGAACAGTTAGGAAGGCTCCAAGGAATATTCTCACAAGATGTCCTTTCAGGGACTGACCCAATGACGCTGCACTTCCTCACGGAACTCATCCACATTCTTCGCGCTCATTGCAATGGCGGGGACTGATAAAATTCGCACGATTTACTGGAACTGTCGAGGTGTACGTAGAAAACGTAAAGATCTTGCGGACTTCCTCCAAAGCAACTCTGTTCAAATTGCGTTATTGGATGAAACCCACTTAGGGAACATAGACCGTTTTTCG
This sequence comes from Deroplatys truncata, assembly GCA_030765065.1. NCBI lineage: Eukaryota > Metazoa > Arthropoda > Insecta > Mantodea > Mantidae > Deroplatys > Deroplatys truncata. Next base: position 32,853,875 of record CM060984.1, on the reverse strand, counting down.
ATCCCAGGGTATGCGGTTTATAGAACAGACTGTGATCGTAGGGGAGGGGAACAGCAATTGTCGTACAAACATTAAACATCATCAAATACTTGTGCCGGTACTAAGTCGTTTAGAAGCCACAGCCATCAAACTTTTCACCTACAATACCGAAATTGTATTAGTATCAGTTTACAACCCTCCGGCAGATGTAGATACCAATGATGTTGACAAAATCATGAACCTAGGTCCAAAGGTCATAGCGGCTGGGGATTACAGCTGTAAGCATTAGTTATGGCACAGTACAAACCCCAACCCGCAAGGTGCAAAATTGTTAAATTATATTAATACAAATTACCTAATATCGGGGCCAGAAGAGCCCTCTCATATTCCATACCACAATCATGCACCAGACGTTCTGGATATTGCACTATTGAAGAATATCTCATTTGACATGGAGTTAAACGTTTTAAACGAACTGACGTCAGATCACCTACCAGTATTAATGGAGGTGGCGATGCCAATTACTTTCGAAGCTGAACCTCCCAGGCTCAATTACAATAAAGTGGATTGGGAGGAGTTTAAAAACACCGTAGAGCACTATCTACCGGATCTAGCAGTTAACTCGCCGGAAACACAAGATAATGCTGGGGATATGTTAGACTTAGCAATAAAACTAGCAACACTTAAATGCGTTCCGCTAAAACACAAACCAAAAATTAACGCCCAATATCCGGCGGATATTAAATTATTGCATCAAAATCGCAATAGCGCCAGACGTAAATGGCAGCGATCTAGAAATCCCATTGACCAGCAAGATTACTTTCAAACTAGGAACGAGACAAAAGCTCGGACTAGGGAGTATATTGGGAACCAATGGAACCAAACTCTAGAGAATCTCACGCCGCAGTCAAACACGGTTTGGCGAATAGCGAAATGCCTCACACGCACAAAAACCAACATACCGCCTTTAATCAATTACTTAAACAATACGATAGCTGAAATCCCCCAGGTCAAGGCTGATGTCTTTGCTGCGGCCCTCGAAAACATCTTCAGGCCAAACCCAGTAGTAGGACAAGGCAACCAAGAGCAAACGCAAGAAATCGAAAACGAAACAGACTACTCGATTACACACAATAAAATGCGAAAAACTAATGCAGGCGAAATAAGCTGGATCATCGCCCACCTGCCCAATAGGAAGGCCCCTGGGCCTAATTCAATACCCAATGTGGTACTCAAGAATCTTCCGCGAGGAGCGCTGCTGCTCCTAGCTAAAATATTCAACTACTCCCTTGATGAAGGTAGATTTTCGCCACAATGGAAGGTGGTCAATATAATGATTCCGAAACAAAAGAAAAATCTAGCGTTACCCTCCAGCTACAGGCCAATAAGCCTTCTAAGGACAATCGGGAAGGTATTACAAAAAGTAATTCTAAAAAGAATAAACTCGCACATTGTGAAGAACAATATTCTAGTCCAAGAACAATTTGGATTTAGGTCAAAACATTCCACGACGCTCCAATTGCTAAGACTAACCGAACAAGTCACTAAAGGATTCAACACAAATAAATCAACGAGCGCCATCTTCTTAGATATTGAGCGCGCTTTCGATAAAGTATGGCACGCGGGCCTCATTCACAAGCTGGTCATACAACTTTGCAGATTCTATGATCGCCCTTATCAAAGATTATATTAGCAATCGACAGTTCCGAGCAACGGAGGAAGATTCCTCCTCCCTTAGGCATATCAGGGCGGGAGTCCCACAAGGAAGTTTGTTCGGACCGACCCTCTTCAATCTATACATTAATGACATGCCACAACTTACGCGTACGGAAAAATATATATACGCCGATGATACGGCGCTAGTAACACAATAGACGCAACCTAAGATATTACACCAAAGGCTAAAGAGGGCGCTAAACGAGCTCGAGACATGGTACACAAAATGGCGAATTAAAATAAACACCAACAAATGCCAGTCAATAATTTTTACCAAGAGAATACAGCATAGACTACCAAGGCATGCACAAGCGCCATTGACATATAACGGCGAAAGAACCGAATGGAAGAACCAGGTTACATACCTTGGCGTTACTATGGGCCAAGGCCTCACCTGGAAACAACACATAAATAGCGTAAGGGCAAAGGCCAGCTCAACAAACTCTACCCGGTCATTAACATTAACAGCCACCTTCAACTAAACATGGTCCTCACGATATATAAAACTCTAATAAGACCCATAATGACATACGCAGCACCGGTTTGGGGCTATGCTGCGAAATCACATCTATAAAGGCTACAAACCCTTCAAAATAGAATACTAAGAATAATAGCGAAGCTCCCGCAGGTCGCTCCTGCACAGCTCGTACACGAGTTGAAATTGCACTCGATCGAGGAATTCATTAAGCTTCAATTTATATACCAGAAAGGGTCATAACTACAACCCTCTCATCCGCGACCTACAACAATGAGGGACAAACACAAAAGACCTCTATCGCTATTTGATAGAAACATTGGCCTGGGTGAACCAGAGGTAAATATTCAGGCATACTTAGACGCCTTATTGGTAACGTAACTAAAGATTATCAGTAAACTGGCCATTGCAATGGCGCCCTCTTTCTAACTTGACTACAGTGGCCCTTGAAGTCCTTGCACATTGAGTCAAGGCGGTCCCGGGGGGAGGGGGCACCCCCACCAGGGTGACGTCTGAATGCAGCTGTGCCAGGATTGGCTGGGCTGCGTTGCAGGCGGGCACTCGATTATCAACCAAGGCAATGCTAATGGAAATAACTACAAACTAAATTACGGACACGACTCACAGCCAAGAGAAAACTAAGTACTAATACAAACGTAATACACATCAGTATTATTGATCATTGACGAGGCTTTGCAGCCAAAGGACAACATAATCACCCAAGTAATCTGTTTACAGGTTGACGACGGGCTTCAAGGCCGCCAAGGACGGTTAGCTGGTGTTGACGGCCTGAGGTCCAAGGAACTAAATAAATTCAATGTTACCTCTTAGCACTAATGACATTGCCCTATGTTTCAGGACAGCAGACCAATGCACATTTAATTCAGGTGAAGTGGAAGAGGTCTCCATCCGGAGACGCAATGCTTCAATTCTTAATTCCTCGCTCCGAATACCCTAGAGCGTAAGTAGGGCCTAGGTCATGCTTGCATCCAGGCTCCATCCTACACCTGGCTTAGGGCCTCGTGGCCGGCCAATATATCCTCACCACTACTGCGCTGGTGCAATAGCGGTACAGCCGCACCATCACTCCCGAATGTCTTTATCCTTCTTCCTTATTTCTTCCGGTGGAGAAGTTTTAGTGGGTATGTCGACTATTGGCGAGTCCCACACTCTCAGTCCTGACTCCCATCGGGGCGGGGGTTGTGATTAAATCATTTTCTCCTCCACTCGAAAAAAAAAAAGCCGAGTCAGTTGCGACCAAACCTTCACCGAGAAGACCACGCCACTGAGGATGTTCACCGCAGTCGTGAACGAAACGTCTGGATCTGACAACTCCAGCAGACCACGGCTTCTCAGTCCGGAAAATTCTAGTTACTTCAATTAGTGTTAGAATTTTGTCTAAAAAACACAAATTAAAAAATAATTCCATGTAATTCTGTACTCAGTTTCTGTCTTTACGTGTAAGGACGAGGTGTATTTTAATTTGTCACGACAGCTTGATAGACCGTAGGCTGCATGCAAGCAGCATGTACTTCGGCTGTACGGTATGTAAATGAAAGAGGTTGGCTACCCTAACGGTTATAAGTTAAGAGATAAGTGGAATCCGTCCATTTATCGGAACAACTTACACCATTCCCGTTTCCCTACCGGAAGCGTTTCAAGGAAGTAGTTCCCTTGTAACTACTTCCGGTTTTTCTCTCCCGAGTGCACTCAGAACGATTTCCTTCGCCGAAAGAAACCCTTCTACTTCTAGCATCAAGAATTTGTGATGGCATTTGCCGTAAAGAACACAATCATTAACGGGACCCCACGCTATTGGTGAATGTTTAACAATGGAGCTTACAGATACTCCATAAATAGTTTTATTGCGTTATACGTTAGTTTATGAACAGTGAGTTGCCAAGCTGTATTGCGATCAGTGTATTAAACGTGATTTTAAGAAGTACGACAAATTCTGGTATGAAAGGAACTTCCCCAGGAGGAAGGGATGAAGTGAAGGAATCACAGGAGACTACAAGCATCAGGCAGGCAGACCAGAGATGCGCGGCAGTCCCCAACAGTCCCTGCCTCTAAGACCTGCCCAGGGAGGTCGATTAACATTCCGTAACCAAGCAGCCCTCTAGTGTCGACGAGGAATACTCTTTCCTTTGAGTAATCATCCCCTCCACCTGTACAGCACTGCCCTACGCCTCGAAATCTAGAAGCACACCTGAAACATGAGAACGAATTGGAATGGAAGGGAAATGATGTAAAGAAAGTTCGTGATAGAAATCCACCACACCAACATTCACCTAACGACCAGGAATAACCCAAGGTCTGAGTGGGCAGTCGATGAACCTGGGATCTCCCGAATGCTGCCTCACATCTTACCGCAGAGCCATCTCGCTCGATATAGCATTCTATAGAAACTGTTTTTATTTGACTGTAAAATGGATAATCTGGGCAATTTAATAAAAAAGATAACATTTTGATGTATTTCCGAATGGGTTACGCATAAGTTGTGCTGCTTGCGCGAAGGACTCATTGAAGCTAAAACATGTAGTCGATATCGAGAATTAACGTGCAATGTTTGCATTACATACTGCAATGCTCCCTTATTATTTCCACTACACGCCTTATGGACGCGTGGTTTGACTCGGATAACTAATATTGGTGGTTTTTTTCTGCTACATACAGAACGCATTAACCAATTACACTGAACGAGACTGTATATTTTGCATACTTTAAGCAGATCCACTTTGTAAGCGAAGCGTTCATCGCTTATGGGAGGTGCGTTGGGTCAGTAGCAACAGAACAACAGGCGCGTACATAACATGAGATAAGGTAATATCACCACGCCTTCAGAGTGAGTGTTTGTTCCACGCAAGTGGAATATTGCCAACCGTCTCCCCCACCCTAAACTACCTTCTCCTCTGTGGTTCTGGCTTTTCACGATGAAGCATCGGCCTGTACAGTGGGTGCTGCTTAGCACATAACAAATGAAGCAGCAAAGACGACATAACGGTAAATAAATCGCAATAGTAAATTGAAGTGACATTGAAAAACTGAATCAGGTCACAATAATATGGGAGTGATGAAGCTGAACTAACTCCGAAGGAGTAGGAAACAAATGTCATGGAACGAACTCCCTCAGAATAGGGAGTTGTTATGGAATGAACTCGGAATGGGAAGTAAATCAAGGAACGAACTCCAACCGAGTAGGAAGTAAATGTTTTAGAACAATTCCGGAGAACTTTAGTGTTTACTCCACACCTCCAAGTGGGAAGCGTTGCGTTGTTTTATTATAATTAAATTCAATAACAGCCCACCTTGAAAACAGATGTATAATTATTATTTATATTGTATGTAAAGTGATTGCAAATACTTATTTTTTATTGTAAACGTATTTATTAATGTTATGTAAATGTTATTTGTTATATGCATTGCACTCCAGTTCTAGACCATCGTCATTCATCATAGAAAGAAATGTAAGTGAAGAAGGCTTCGAAGTTCAGGTCATTAATCTTATACAAGGTCATTAACCTTGCACTGTCATATTAGTAAACTACACTTACAGAATATCCCTACTGATGAATCCTTCCCATAGGAATCGGAGTCATTTCAATGCTATTTATATCATTTAGGCATTAAAATACTGCCTCAAATTGCCCCCTTTAGAAATATTTAAAATTTACTCTTTTTGTTTTGTTCTTTTAAATTTTCAAATATTTTCTAAAAGTCTCATGAAAGAAAGAAACATAACTTTTATTTGGCACTTCCTATCTTTCACTTTCTCACATTTTTCTTCAACACTGGTTTTTCACAACACTCGTATATAGCTAACACTTCCTATTCAATTGTATAGCACTATCAAGGTCAGTTTTATTATTCATCGACATCACAATGAACATGTGATGAACTGAAGCTTCTCCGAACTTCGAAGCCTTCTTCACTTACCTTTCTTTCTATGATGAATGACGATAGTCTAGAACTGAGTGCGATGCATATAACAAATTACGACCTTTTATACATTCTTATCGAAGACTTTCATTTGAGTCATTTTTCTAAATCATCCAGGACATCTTACGTAGATCTTGGAATGAAAGCATACCGGAAGTGCAGGATGCCTACGTTCAGTTTCAGCACCTTTTCTTTATTAAGAACTTTTGTCACCTTACATAACCGAATTTTGACCTGCACCAATGGCGATGGATGTGCCTATTTTTATGGAAGCGGACCCCATACAACTTGACAACTTCTTCACATCAATCCCCTGGCCAGACAGACACTCAGAAACCTATTATATATATGTATACTGACAACTTCTTCACATGAATCCCCTCACCAGACATTCATTAGGAACCTATCGTATTTATACTGAAAACTTCACATCAATCCCCTCGCCAGACAGACATCATTAGGAACCCAACATATTATATAGAAGACTTCTTCACATAAATCCCCTCGCCAGACAGACATTACGAACCTATCATATTATATACACAACTTCTTGACATCAATCCCCTCGCCAGACAGACATTAGGAACCTATCATATTATATTGACAACTTCTTCACATCAATCACCTCGCCAGACAGACACTGATTAGGAACCTATCATATTATATTGACAACTTCTTCACATCAACCCCCTCGCCAAGCAGACACTGATTAGGAACCTTTATATATATACCGACTTGTTCTCATCAATCCCATTGCTAAACAGACAACCATTAGGAACCTATCATATTAATTGACAATTTCCTTACATTAATCCTGTCGCCAGACAGAGATCATTAGGAACCTATCATACATACATATATACTGACTTGTTCACATCAATCCCATTGCTAAACAGACAACCATTAGGAACCTATCATATTAATTGACAATTCCTTCACATAAATATATATATACATATATATATATATATATATATATATATATATACCGACTTGTTCTCATCAATCCTATTGCTAAACAGACATCATTAGGAACCTATCATATTAATTGACTTCTTCACATCAATCCCCTCGCTAGACAGACATCATTAGGAACCTATCATATTATATTGACAACTTCTTCACATCAACCCCCTCGCCAGACAGACACTGATTAGGAACCTTTATATATATATACCGACTTGTTCACATCAAACCCAATGCTAAACAGACACCCAGTAGGAACCTATTATATTAATTGAAATTTCTTCACATTAATCCCCTCGCCAGACAGACCTCATTAGGAACCTATCATATATACCGATTTGTTCACATCAATCCCATTACTAAACAGACAACCATTAGGAACCAATTATATATATATATATATATATATATATATATATATATACCGACTTCTTCACAGACAACTATAAGGAACCTATCATATATATACTGACTTCTTCACATCAATCCCCTCGCCAGACAGACACTGATTAGGAACCTATCATATTATATTGACAACTTCTTCACATCAATCCCCTCGCCAGACAGACACTGATTAGGAACCTATCATATTATATTGACAACTTCTTCACATCAATCCCCTCGCCAGACAGACACTGATTAGGAACCTATCATATATATATACTGACTTCTTCACATCAATCCCATTGCTAAACAAACAACCATTAGGAACCTATCATATCATATTGACAACTTCTTCACATCAATCCCCTCACCAGACAGACACTGATTAGGAACCTATCATATATATATATATATATATATACTGACTTCTTCACATCAATCCCATTGCTAAACAAACAACCATTAGGAACCTATCATATCATATTGACAACTTCTTCACATCAATACCCTCACCAGACAGACACTGATTAGGAACCTATCATATATATATATATATATATATATACTGACTTCTTCACATCAATCCCATTGCTAAACAAACAACCATTAGGAACCTATCATATCATATTGACAACTTCTTCACATCAATCCCCTCGCCAGACAGACACTGATTAGGAACCTATCATATATATATATATATTTATATACTGACTTCTTCATGTCAATCCCATTGCTAAACAACCATTAGGAACCTATCATATCATATTGACAACTTCTTCACATCAATTGCATTGCTAAACAAACAACCATTAGGAACCTATCATATCATATTGACAACTTCTTCACATCAATCCCCTCACCAGACAGACACTGATTAGGAACCTATCACATCATATTGACAACTTCTTCACATCAATCCCCTCACCAGACAGACACTGATTAGGAACCTATCATATATATATATATATACTGACTTCTTCACATCAATCCCATTGCTAAACAAACAACCATTAGGAACCTATCATATCATATTGACAACTTCTTCACATCAATCCCCTCACCAGACAGACACTGATTAGGAACCTATCATATATATATACTGACTTCTTCACATCAATCCCATTGCTAAACAAACAACCATTAGGAACCTATCATATTATATTGTCAACTTCTTCACACCAATCCCCTCGCCAGACAGACAACCATTAGGAACCTATCATATCATATTGACAACTTCTTCACATCAATCCCCTCACCAGACAGACACTGATTAGGAACCTATCATATCATATTGACAACTTCTTCACATCAATCCCCTCACCAGACAGACACTGATTAGGAACCTATCATATATATATATATATATATATATATATACTGACTTCTTCACATCAATCCCATTGCTAAACAAACAACCATTAGGAACCTATCATATCATATTGACAACTTCTTCACATCAATCCCCTCGCCAGACAGACACTGATTAGGAACCTATCATATATATATATATATATATATATATATATATATACTGACTTCTTCACGTCAATCCCATTGCTAAACAACCATTAGGAACCTATCATATCATACTGACAACTTCTTCACATCAATTGCATTGCTAAACAAACAACCATTAGGAACCTATCATATCATATTGACAACTTCTTCACATCAATCCCCTCACCAGACAGACACTGATTAGGAACCTATCATATATATATATATATATATATATATATATATATATATATATATACTGACTTCTTCACATCAATCCCATTGCTAAACAAACAACCATTAGGAACCTATCATATCATGTTGACAACTTCTTCACATCAATCCCCTCGCCAGACAGACACTGATTAGGAACCTATCATATATATATATATATATTTATATACTGACTTCTTCACGTCAATCCCATTGCTAAACAACCATTAGGAACCTATCATATCATATTGACAACTTCTTCACATCAATCCCCTCACCAGACAGACACTGATTAGGAACCTATCATATATATATACTGAGTTCTTCACATCAATCCCATTGCTAAACAAATAACCATTAGGAACCTATCATATCATATATCAACTTCACATCAATCCCCTCGACAGACAGACAACCATTAGGAACCTATCATATCATATTGACAACTTCTTCACATCAATCCCATTGCTAAACAAACAACCATTAGGAACCTATCATATTAATTGACAATTTCTTCACATCAATCCCCTCGCCAGACAGACATCATTAGGAACCGATCATATTATATTGACAATTTCACACCAATCCCTTCGACAAACACACTCATTAAGAACCTACTGCGATTAATATTACCGTGAAGGAAATGACCTATTTCAATTTTATTCTTCAGTAATTGAAAAATGTAAACTCTCAGTGGTTTCTGAAAAGATAAATGGATATAGATACATTTAATAATTCTTCATCCGCACCACATGGTATGAAATTATTGCCAAGTAGGAACGGTAGTGTACTGTGTGAAATGGGATTACATCCTAAGCATTAAATAGTGCACTAATTCAAGATCATACTAGAGATTCACAACTAATTAGTATTAAATTACTTTAATTTGTGTAATAAATGAAGTTTTTTCATGGCTTGGAGTGTTTAACTACAACGAAATTAATTTTTAACTAGCATTTCATTTTTAATTTTCTAATGACCGGAAATTTGTGTACATGTAATTGAGAGTTGCAAGATCCACGGTGTAGTTTTAAAATAGTACTGGAAACCAGGGCAATGACTGGGTGGGTGGGTTTATACTTTTATGTAAAACAACCAACTAGTGAAAGCTTATATCTTCTACTTAATAAATTACTGAACAGAAATTAATCTAGCAAACCCCATTTTTGGATCACTTTAGCTTTAAAGTTATATTTGTGGAATTTCTTTTACTAAAAGCTGACTTTTTCACCTCTACAGCCTTATTTAAAACTGGAATTAAAAAAAACACTGAGTGAGCATTGTCGGTCTGATCTGTTGTGCAGCAGCAAGAAGGTTAATTCCTTTTTTTTTTTCTTCTTTTCCTTTTAGAGACCCTATAATAAAGGTGATTTTAACTGGTATAGACTGATCTTGCAAATATTAAAAATTATGTTAATGGTTCTATATTGGCTATAAGGCAACTTGCCTTCATAGTTTTGGCCAAAATTTAATGACCTAAAACTGAGATATCAAACTGAAATAAGAACTAAAACTAATCACAATTCCGACAAAATGGGTAACTTTAGGGAAAGCGAAAAAAAAAACCACTGTGGACTGTTATAAACCAAAATAAGAATGAGAAATTATACAACACATTTGACGTATCCCGTAACGGATTTGCAGATAAACAAAGTGTTCACATTGAAGTAAAATATGGAATTTTACTGACGTCAGGTTCCATTCACATGGATAATAAGTAAATATGTTCAAATTTCATAATGCAACTATGGAAGATGTTGGAATATAGGTAAATTCATGCTACAGAGAAACTAGTGACATATGTATGTAGAGATGTGGTTTGCGGTAGAGCAACGCTGCTGAGTGTGTGAGGAAAAGCACTAGGAACATGCGGTTGACGAGCAAGCACGCTATCATACCTTAAAATGGTCTTTTATAATGTTTACCAGTGATTGTGAATAAATATGCTATAATGTAAATTTGTATTTCTTAATCGATCTACAACCTCTGAGAGGATATAGTTATTCTCTATTTTGACATGGTAGCGGAGATCCGTGGCTTTTTAGTTGTTTTTAAACTTATCTCCACATGGGCTTTTGGGTAACGTGGGGATAGAAAAACTCGTGCAAGTTGCTACTCGTGAAATTGCCAAACAAAAAGTTACATTTTTGATCAGTTATCAGTTATAGCAAGAAAAATAACCAACACAGTGATTTTAAAATTGTATAATTTTGAAAAAAAATCATAAGGAAAGGAAAAGTGGCCATGTCGGCGGATGAAGTTCAAATTCCTGTTTTCGACGGCAAGGGAGAATCACCACAATGATTCTAACACAAAGAAATGCGAGGAAGTAGCAACGAGAGAAAAAGTGCCAACGATAAAGAGCCCAATTGGACAGAAAAAGATTGGAAAGCTATGTCATATATAGTGGTATTTCGAAAGATCAGCTTCAGTTCTTAAAAGACAAAGAGACAGCGTATGAAATTATGAAAACATTCGACGAAATGTATTTAAAGGAATCTACTGCACTGCAAATATGCATTAGAAATAAATTGGAAAAATTGAACTTGAAGAGCTTTGAGGATTCAAGTGCTTTTACTGAGTTTGAAAAGTTAATAAAATTGATTATTTGAAAACTGCAGGCGCAAATGTAAGTGAAAAGAAAAAATTACATGATAAGATTAAAATGCTTTCAGGTTAGTTATGTTACGCAGGTGATCAAATTGATGTATTGAAAGAAACTGATCAGACTGTTGATTATGTGAAAAGTAAAATAAAAATGGTTTATTTAAAAGAAAAAGAAGGAAGCAAAAACAGTTCGAGTGCATTTAAGCTTGAAAGGAAAGAAGATCAAGCGTGCTTCAAGTGTGGCAAGATTGGACATTTAAGGAGCAATGTACGAGCATGAGGCCAAATGAAAATTTGTGGAAGTCCAGAAGCGGGCGCAAGCAACAACACCAACATCGTGGCGCTGAGGTTGGAATCAACATCATCGAGGTGGCTGTGGCAGGAAAATCAAGGACAAGGACAGCAAAATGGAGATGCTAAAGGGAGTAATTTTAATACGGAAATTGAGGCTAGGCCCGCTTTAGGCAAACAGAATGTTGTAGTAAATAGTTGTCAGTAAATTACATTGGTTATAGTCAACTGTGGTTGCTCTGAACATAATGTGAATGATAAATACTTTTATGAGTTTGTGGAACTTGAAAGAACGATAAATGTAATAATCGGAGATGGTCGTTCCTTAAAGGCAATGAAAGTGGGAAATATTTTGCGTAACTTTAATGTTTATGGTCAAAGTAAATAAAATGAAACATTCTCTTTATGTCAAAGATCATGTACAGAAGTTTAATAAGTTATGGAAAAGTAACTTAAGTTAATAAAATTGTGTCGGTAGGAAATGTGTTAAAAGTTTATGATCCAAATGGAGAATTAGTTGCTTTGAATATTAAAAATGATTTGTATCATATAAGTGAAATAATAATAAGTGAATTTAATTTGATAACAAATACTAAATTGCCTGAGAAAGAAAAATTAAATAACACACTGGGGCATGTACATTTTAATTATTTGAAAACAATGTGTGATAAGCCAATGCTTGAAAGTTTGCCAAAAGAATTGGAGTCTGATTATTTCAAAGTATGGGATATGCTTGGAAAACGATACGCATAATTTGCTTTTAAAAATGAAAGAACAAGAGCAAAGGAAATATTAGAGATAGTACATACTGATTTAAATGGGAAAAACTATTTCTTTATTGATTATTACAGTAAAGTACCTTAAGTTTATCTTATCAAATCAAAGAGTGAAGTATATAATTGTTTTGTTGACTATGTAAATTTTTTAAAATAGAGAGTTGAGGGTTGTTACACTACATCACTATGATAAACTTACTTGAACGCGTTTCGGGAGACGGCTTGTTCCCATCGTCAGCATTCTCTATCAACTGATATTTGCCGGTCATCGTCTGGGGGATGTGTGTGGTTTGTGGTGTTCTCTGGTGCTGGGCTGATGAACCTCCAAAGGCTGTTGGGTGGCGGCAGTTCAAAATTCATTAGGTGATTCCTGTGTTTGACAATATGTATTTTTTCCCAGATGTCCAATTCATTGCTGCTGTTGATCGGTTTTAAGAGTTTTATGTTTGGAGTGATATCATGGTTTGAAGACCAGAAATGATGTGCTACTGCTGATTTATCTTGCTGCTTTTGGTAAATGCATCTCATATGCTCTTTAAGTCTTATTTCAAGATTTCTTTTTGTTCTTCCTATATATACCAGGTTACATTCATTACAATCAATTTGATATATACCAGCTGATTTATTGTTGGGGATAGGATCTTTTGTTCTGTTGCATAGTAGTTTCTGTATGTTGTGGTTATTCTGTGGAGACAGGGTGATGTTGTATTTTTTGAAAATCCTTTGAAATTTATGATGTGTCCAAGGGTGATAAGTGAATTTTCTATATGCTTGTGGTTTTTGTTGTCTGAGTAACGTAGTCATTTGTTGGATGTATTTCTGTCTTTCAAACTTTTTTATCTTCTTATCTATTGTTTTTTTCTGGTATCCATTCATAGTGGCTATGTTGATAATGTGTTGGTATTCTTTCTGGTATTCCTCTTTCTCCATTGGTATATGTACTAACCTGTTTGTTAGTTACTAACTTTTAAACAAACTAACAACTGTTACTAACCTTTAAACAAACCTCAGGCCTAACTATGGGAAACCCCCTTTCACCATTTTTAGCAGAACTATATATGAGCCATTTTGAATGCCATATTACTAAATCTTTCCCACATCTATTCAAAACCTGGTATAGGTATGTAGATGATATTTTTGCTATTGTTCCAAAAAAACTTTCAGAAGATGCTTTGAAATTATTAAATTTACAAAAAAGATCTATAAAATTCACAATGGAAAAAGAAGAAAATGGCCAATTACCTTACCTAGACATCAGGATCATCAGAAATAATGCACACAACAAACTAACGTTTGGCATTTACAGAAAACCAACGCACACAGAAAACTATATTAAAAATAATAGCTACAATCCTACAAGCCACAAACATGCAATTTTAAATAGTATTACAAACAGGTTAGTACATATACCAATGGAGAAAGAGGAATACCAGAAAGAATACCAACACATTATCAACATAGCCACTATGAATGGATACCAGAAAAAAACAATAGATAAGAAGATAAAAAAGTTTGAAAGACAGAAATACATCCAACAAATGACTACGTTACTCAGACAACAAAAACCACAAGCATATAGAAAATTCACTTATCACCCTTGGACACATCATAAATTTCAAAGGATTTTCAAAAAATACAACATCACCCTGTCTCCACAGAATAACCACAACATACAGAAACTACTATGCAACAGAACAAAAGATCCTATCCCCAACAATAAATCAGCTGGTATATATCAAATTGATTGTAATGAATGTAACCTGGTATATATAGGAAGAACAAAAAGAAATCTTGAAATAAGACTTAAAGAGCATATGAGATGCATTTACCAAAAGCAGCAAGATAAATCAGCAGTAGCACATCATTTCTGGTCTTCAAACCATGATATCACTCCAAACATAAAACTCTTAAAACCGATCAACAGCAGCAATGAATTGGACATCTGGGAAAAAATACATATTGTCAAACACAGGAATCACCTAATGAATTTTGAACTGCCGCCACCCAACAGCCTTTGGAGGTTCATCAGCCCAGCACCAGAGAACACCACAAACCACACACATCCCCCAGACGATGACCGGCAAATATCAGTTGATAGAGAATGCTGACGATGGGAACAAGCCGTCTCCCGAAACGCGTTCAAGTAAGTTTATCATAGTGATGTAGTGTAACAACCCTCAACTCTCTATTTTAAATTATGACACATCACTGTTACAAGCTTCTAAATCTTCAAAAATTGAGCTTATGTAAATTTTATTGAAAGTGAGACAGGTAAAAGGGTAAAAAGATTGAGGTGTGATAATGGTAAGGAGTACATAAATATAATTTTGCTAGGGAAAAGGGTATATCTATTTAACCTTGTCCACCACATAAACATGAATTAAATGGCACAGCAGAAATATACTCGAGACATTATGGATATGTCTAGATGTTTATTGGCAGACTAAAGTAGACAATAGGTTCTGGCCTAAAATAGTTAAAACAGCAGCCTATTTAAGGAATATAATTGCTGCTAATATGGTAGGAAACAACAAAACACCCTCTGAAATAATGTTCATAAAAACCCTAATATAGAACATTTAAGAATTTATGGAAGTAAAGTATTTGTCAGAGTGCCTGAACAGAAGAGAAACTCAAAATGGGATAGAAAAGCAGATATAGGTATTTTGTTAGGGATGAAAATGTTGGTTATAGAGTTTTGATTAATAACAGCAGTTAAAGCAAGACATGCAGATGTAATTGAAAATGGTACAAATTATATGGCTTTAAAGATGAGTCCAGAGGATCTCATGATAAAAAAAAAGTTAAATTGAAAATAAACACGATAATAGTGATGAGAATTTAAATGATGAAAGTGAAGAATTAGGGTTGAGAAGATCAGGCAAAAAAGGAAGCCTGCAAGATTTAATAATGATTTTGTACACAATAATGCTGTTTATGTAAATTATGTTGATGCTGAAAATCCTATTTCTTATAATGATTATGAAAAGTGAAGAAATGCAATGGATAAAGAAATGACTTTAAATAAAAATGGTTGTTTGTAAATGAGTCAAATAGCAAAAAGGTTTAATAAAACGGATCCATACATAAAAAAAACTGATGAAATCTATAAAGTTAGATTAGCAGTAAGAGGATATGAAAAGAATGATTTAATTGATATTTCCTCTCCAGTAAGAATGCAAAGTTTAAAATTCCAATGGCACATTATTGTCAAAATGGTTTAAATATTGAACAAATGGATATAGAGACAATCTTTTTGAATGGAAAAGTTAAATCAGAAGTTTATTTAAAACAGCCACAAAGTTATGAGAATGGTACAGATAGATACTAACATTGAAAAAAGCATTATATGGTTTGAGAGAAAGCCCAAGATCTTGTTATGAATGCTTTAATACTTATTTATTTGAGAAGTTTAGGCTTTGAAAGAAGTGAAAATGATTGCTGTTTATATATGCTTATCTAATTCTACTTGTAGTTATCTACTTATGTTACAAAGATGATACAAAAAACAATTTTGTTAAAAATTTATTACTTAAAAGATTTCAAATGAAAGATTTGTGTAAAATAAAAACCTATTAGGTATTAATGTTAATCATGATTGTGTTCAAGGAAAAATGACCATAGATCAAAGGGATTATATCTTGTCATTAGAAAAGAAATATGATATTGCAAATTCTAATTTGTATGCTACTCCAGTGGAACATAACTTGAAGTTACAAGCTGTGCAATTAACAACTGATGAAATGAAATATAGCAATTTAATTGGAGCTCTTTTGTGTATTAGATCAAGAACAACACCTGATATAAGTTTCAATGTAAATTATTTGAGTAATTTCAGATTTGATATGGTAGTAGTCATAAGTATGCTTTGAGAGTTTTAAAGTACTTAGTCTTAACCAAAGACTTTAAAGTTAACTTTTAATAAGAACAAATGCTGAAACTTTAGATTGCTATGTAGGCACTGATTGGGCAGGGGATACTGATAGAAAATCAACAAATGGTTATGCAATTAAATTAAATGCAAATGTCATTTATTGGAAACCAAAGAAACAGAACCTGTAACAAAGTTCTCCATATCAGCTGAATATAAAGTGTTATCTGAGTGTGAGTGAATTAAGGTTGTAAAAGATATTTTGCTCGATTTTAATATGGAAAATTTTTGATTCTATTAAAATTTATGAATATTATTCTGGAGCGATAGATATAGCAAAGTTTGGTCATTTTACAAAAAAAAATCAAAGCATATAGAAACTCATCACCACGTTGTAAATAAAAGTTGTATTAATGGTGAAATTGATATTGTAAAAGTGAATTCTGAAGAAATCATTGTGGATATTTTCACTAAGTCTTTGGGATACAACAAATTTGAAAAGTTCAGGGATATGTTAAATGTAAAGTAATTGATAATAGTAAATTTTAGACTGTAGTATGGATTTAAGGAGACGTGTTGGAATATAGGTAAATACATTTTACAGAGAAACTAGCGACATGTATAGAGATGTGCAGTAGAGTGAGGCTGCTGTGTGTGTGAGAGAAAGCACTAGGAACATGTCGGTTGATGATTAGTGCTTAAGGGCATTCAACTGATTGGTCATTAGCGCCCTTTAAAAACAGAATCACAGAAAAGGATCACTACAACATATCATGGCAAAGACCGCTGATAAACATGAATATAAAAATCATAGCAAAAGCTAGAGATAAAGATCAATATAAAACCATAGAAAATGCTAAACAGAAATATGAATATTTAAAACTGAACGAGAAATATTAAGTACTTGAATTCAGCATGACTAAATCCGCATTTGGATATTAACCTTTGGCACAAAATAAAAAATCCTATCAACCGCTTGCTTATCTGCCAAGAACTCTGTAAGACTGGTCGGTAGTTGCAGCGTCTCCCGAAGATGTGCTAGAGCAATTCACTCTAGCAACACATGACGAACCGACAGATCTTCGCTACAAAGCGGACAAATAGGAGCAGGGTCACCCTTAAAAAGGTAACTGTGTAAAATTGTAGTGGGCAATATGCAACCGAGCCAAAGTCACCTCCTCACGACGAGTGGAAGTTACCCAGTTTATCAGAATGTCCTTTACAACTCTACGCTTATTTCCGCAGAGAGCTAACCACTCCTCATGCCAGCACAAGAAAACCGCTCTCTGCACAACTTTGAAGTCTTCCGACGTTACCCGGGTATTGCAACACTGGGTTCTGTGGTTGCCACCTTAGCTCCAAATCCGCAAGTTCATTCCCTGGCAAGCCAATCTGACCAGGTATCCAAGCACACTCCACATTAACGCCAGAAGCATATAAAACATGGAAGGCATCCTGGATTCGCTGGGGTAGTAGTTGTACAGCTGAAGAATACTCTGAAGTGCACCAAGGGAATCACTCACAATGAGTGTCTCCCAATTTTCGACGGCGCATATATAAAATGGCTTAGTATATGGCAGACAGCTCTGCACAATAAATGGATGTATCATGAAAGCTGAAGGTATAGGGTTCGTTTCCATGAACATAAGCACATCTAACACCGTTGGTGCACTTTGATAAAAATTCGATCTCTGCAACCGAACAAATTCTAAAAAAACAGGTGCGAATACTACACGTAGGCATCGTATACTTCCGGTATACCGTCATCCCAAGATCTAC
This sequence comes from Deroplatys truncata, assembly GCA_030765065.1. Lineage (NCBI taxonomy): Eukaryota > Metazoa > Arthropoda > Insecta > Mantodea > Mantidae > Deroplatys > Deroplatys truncata. The sequence goes on along the minus strand of CM060984.1, from coordinate 32,835,382 downwards.
GTGAGATGTCGCATGTAACCAAGGGGGGAAGGGAACCCTCTCCCTCTTAACAAACATGCTAGGTATTTCAATGTCATGCTTTCTTAGAAAGCTCCCAGAAACGAAAACCCGCAGGCCTTTATTTCTATAACGTTCACCTAGAGCAGTGTGAAAAAAGGAACCGAGCGTTAGATACTGAGGCATACATTTAAGCGCACTGCCATAATTTCCCAAGAGGACATCACGGCGATTAAGTTCTACAGATTCGGTGTTAAGACTCATAACTGAGCTAGTGGGAAAAACAGCAATAGCCACTCGAATGGCCTGGTTATGGACATCTAATCTCCTCAGCACATATGAGCATGCTGAGGAATAAATGATGCACCCAGTCCATTTTTGATCGGATCAGTGCACGAGTCGCAACAAAATAGTCCGATCCGCTCCCCAAGATTTGCCTTTTAATATCCGCAAGATATTCCAAGAGAACGGACAACTTGCACTTTCAACTGTGCTATATGTGATGAACAGCTAAGTTTCCTATCAAATGTCAACCCCAGGAATCTCATCGAATCTGCGAATGGTAGTATATCTGTACTGAATTGGAGCAAAGATAGTAATCGTCTCCTACGGTGCCAGAAGTTCACACAGATTGACTTCTTAGTTGAGAAATGAAAGCCGTTTTTAGAATTCCATTCTTGGAGATTATCTAAGCATTGCTTCATACGGCGTACGCAGAGTACAATAAACGGCAAAGTCGCCTACGAATAAGCATGACAATACCCCTGGAGGAACACATTTGAGATAAAATTAATTGCTATAGCAAACAGTGTAACGCTTAGTTCCGATCCCTAAGGCACTCCGTTCTCCTGAACAAAAAGGTTCGAAAAAACCGAGCCGACCCTTACTTGGAAAACACGGTCCTTCATAAACTCCTGAATGAAGAGTGGTAAGCATCTCCTGCTTGCCAACATGTGTCATAAGCCTTCTCCAGGTCAAAAAAATATTGCAACGGTATGACAATTCTTCATGAATCCGTTCATTATGTGACGATGACACAAAGTGGTCCATTGTTGAACGGCGTTTTCGAAAACCGCACTGGATGTTGGTCAGCAAGTTGAGTTTCCAACCACCGTATCAACTGTCCATTGATCATGCTTTCCTCACCTTGCAAACACAACTGGTGAGGGAAATAGGACGGTAGCTAGATGGAAGGCGACGGTCCTTTCCAGCTTTCAAAATAGGTATAACAGTGGCCTCTCGCCCTGGAAAAGTGGCTTCAATGCAAACACGATTATAGATCTCGAGTAGGAAAGCTTTACCTTCAGGAGAGAACTGTTGCATCATTTGCACGTGGATACGAGTAGGTGCTGGTGCTGATAGTCGCGAAGATTAAAGAGCATGTTCTAACTCCGCCATGGTGAAGAGGCGATTGTAATCTTCAAGATTTCCTGAACAAAACCAGAAACCTTGAGATTCTACCACTCTTAACATGAAGAAACTTGGGATATAGTTATCTGAGTTAGACACTTGAGCGAAAGCACGACCAAATGTTAGCCATGTCAAACGTACCAACAGCTCCTGCAGCTGTTTTAAGACCGGCAATTGGCATGTTGCTCGATTTTCCGGCCACATGCCTTAATTTATCTCAAACAACAGACAAAGGTGTATGTCGATTAAATGAAGCTACAAACTTGCTCCATGATGTCTTTTTGCTATCCTTTATAATATACCTAAGCTTGACATGCATTTTCTTGTATTCAACCAGGTTATCCAGTGTGGGGCGACGCTGAAAAACCCTAAGAGCACGCAAGGCATTTTGGCACTCTTATGTCCACCAAGGGACTGGAAATCAACTATGGAATAGCTTGCTCAGCAGTACAAAGAATCTTCTCTGTGACATTTTCGACCAAACAATTCACAGAGTCGTGCTCATTATAATTAAACACAGCCAACTGGAAGTAAAGGTTCCAGTTGGCATGATCTAAGCGCCATCTAAGTGTGTGGAACTTATATCTTGTGTTAAGAGACTAATAAGACATGGAAAGTTGTCACTTAGTGTAAATCAGAGATGACATTCCATTGCAAGAAAACTACCAACTGTGGTGAACAAACTGCAATATCAAGGTGTGAAAGTGTTGAAAGAGTCTCCAGTGTTCAGAAGAGCTAGGTTATAATTGTCCAAAAAATCGGCAATTAATTTACCTCTCACACAAGCCCGAGGTGAGCCCCAAAGAGGCTGATGGGCATAAACGTCTCCCACCAACAGAATAGTTGGTAACTGAGACTAGATCTTCTAAATCCATGTGCGAGAGGTCATCAGATGGATGCAGATAAATGTTACAAATGGTAAATCAGACGGATGACAGTTTAATCCTTTCAGCCATTGACTGGATGTCAAGACTGTATGGATACAGATTCCACAATTACATCATCTCTGATTAGCATCATAGTGCCCCTGTGCACAGGGATGCCCTCTTCCGGCATAAGATCCCATCGAGCTAGGGTATATCCTATAAGTTGAAAGCTGTCTTGCGAACAGAGTTTAGTCTCTTGTGAACATATGACCAAAGCCTCATAATTGTTGAGCAAAAGTTCAAGCTCTGGTCGATGTTTTCTAATTCTACGGATGTTCTATTGTAGGATAGCCATTAGATATGATAATGAGATAAGTTCTTAATTGTAGAAGTTTACTACGTTGTGGAAAGCAGTGGTCGAATCAATTGTCTCTCTTGCTTTGGGGTCGGGATAACACATTTAACGGAGGATTTATCCTGCCTCTTTTTCACTGTCGTTCTGGCAGTGTGGGCAGAATCCTCCTGCTCCATCTCTTCCATGGGGGAGGACCCCTTTCTAATAGAAAATCTCTGTTCGACAACCTGGAACCGATTGGAAGTTGAGATCAGCGAAGATGTTGTTCGCCGATCCAAGTCCTTGCCAGAAGAGGATCTCCGAGATGTTTGTGGACTTTTTTTCCCCCTTGGATGTTCCAGGTACAGACACATTTCCTTTCAGGAAGTCAGTTCAGTTATAACAGGTCTTGAACTTTACCTGTGGTAATTTATAAGTTACGGGCTTGCCAGTCTTATTGCTTGAAGCCGATATTCTTGATGTTGAATTTACTGGAGGGATCTTGGCAGGGGTTGTTGCAGATTTCGTGGTCTTAGGAAGTCATCTGGCTACAAGAATCTTTTCTGAAATTGTGGCCCCGTTAATATCGCTGGTTTATGTTGTGATTTCCCGACTCAGTACCGGTTTAGCTGCAACAGAGCTATCGGTACCGAACGCAGGTAGCTTCACCGTTACAGATATCACTTGTATGACCAAAATGCTGGCAGTTATAGCATCTGAACGGGTTGAGGCTATATGGCCCAACTTCAATGGCTTCATACCCTGTCTTAATCCTTTGAGCTACCTGATCAAAGGTAAGAAACAGGGTACGAATAGCACAAATTAACCTCCTTGTCTCCCCTGAACCCGATACACAGATGTCACACCTTGATCTAGATTCTTTTGAATCTCCTCATTGGACATACTGTCAAATGCACGGGTGTTTATAACACCGCGCGAGGAGTTCAAAGGTCTTGTGCATCTTGACTCTAAATGGATAACTTCCTAACAAGTTGGTTTTCAAGATAGTCGCTGCTTGGGATGCTGAATTTGCTTCAACCAGGAGCGTGCCATTGCGACTTCACATAACTAGCAATTTTATCGAGGCCCTTTTGAACTATAAAAGGGTTCACCGATGTAAACTTCTTGCCTTCCTCTGTTCTACTAAGTAGCGAAGACCACTACACTCGACTACTTTTCCATTATACAGTTTTGGATTTCTTTCATGGCGGAAAAATCCTCCACCACTGCAAATGCCTCCAATGGCATGCTCACAACCTGGGCGCCACTCCGGCTTAGGCGAGTCCTGGCCTGGACCTTGCTCACCTTAAGGTCTCACCTCCCAATTGCCTTCAGGAGTGTAACAGCTCATGCAATGGCCCCTCCCCGGGATTGACCTTTATCATCGGATACGAACACCGTCCTACATGATACTCAGGAGCTGGGAATTAAGCATTACCCAGTCACCCTTTGTGACTCCCCTCCACCGCCCGTGCAGTGGTATCCGTCACTGTTCAGGGAGGCAACTCCATCATATGCAGCCACCTGCCAAGCATGTTCTCGTATTATTTCCGCATTCACTTACAGGTGGCTCTGATGCCGTACCTTCTTCTCCGAGCAGCATGTTTCCTTAAAAGACTTACACCAGCTTTATAGTATTGGTCGGTATCAATTGCCGTTCCTTTTTCCAGACCCTTCTGTTGGGATTTATTTCGATTCATTGCTTGCATGCGCATAAAACTGTAATCCACTTACCCCCAACCCGTTTTATTGTGCACTGTGACAGCATAACTCTCAGCAGTTACAGTCTTGACGAGACGCAGTAGACACTAGAAACAAACCGCACAGTTGCTTCCAATAGCCCAAAACTAATATCTTCTATAGCTGGTTGTGATATAGCTGTTAACTAATATGGAACCAATCTGATTCATTAAACAATGAATTAAATTATACAAATTTTAAAATCAAGGATTGGTATGCTGCAAACACCTTCAGTTTAAACCAGCAGAAAGCACATTTAATGAATAGCCTGGATAGGAAATATAAAAAAGCAGATTATAGTTTGATTGATATTTATATTAAGAACCTTGAATTCACAGAATATTCAAAAGATACATTTTATTGGTCACATCAGTATAACAAACATGTCATTCTAATCAAAAAAGTTATAGAGGGTTTTGGGTTGGGTGATGATTCTCTTAAAAATCTTTTTCTGGCACCTTTGAAAGACGAACTTAATACCAAGTTTATCCAAATTTTATTTTTCTGTTATGGTCTCCCTCTCAAACACATGCAGAATTTTTCTAAAGGTATATTCTATTTTTTTTTAAATTGTATTTACTTAGGGTCGCTTAACATTATCACATCGCAGTCACTTACATGATTATATCATATAGGACATTGGATTTTAATGTTATACAATTTCATATTAGAGTATAAACATTACATTTTGTAAGATGTATTAACACCCTTATCGCTGTATGTTCATTGTTGAGAGCATTTGATAGGTTGCTTATGTCGCTCTCTCCATTTGATGTGCTTCCGTAAATGTTCTACACTATATTCACTCTTAGGTTGATCCACGGCAAAACAAACCCACGTGGTCAGTGCACCGTGTTGCAACACGGTAGCAATGCACCCAGGAAAGTAGTCCCATGCTAATCTCTGAATTTTAGAATGAATTTATCCTTAAATAGTATAATATTCTATACAAATACCTAAGGTTTTATTTGATGCTGATTTATACCGTAAAACAGAGCTACAAATCCCATGATGCAATTCGTATGAGTCACCTGACATCCGAGTAGGCACAGAATATTGTTTAAAGCTAGAAGCCAGCAGTTGTGTTTAGTATCATGGAGGACGGTGAATTCGCTCTTGTTCATCTCAAATTCCAATAGGTTCGAGGTCCAATTGTCAAATCACGAGCAATAAGCAACTTCACGACGAGAAGATGTCCTTCAGAAAAAGCTAGGTGCAGGGGAGTGCCATCCTCACCATTCTTAGCATTAATGTCTGCACCGTTGTCCAGAAGATATTCACATATTGCTGTATGTCCTTGTTGTGCTGCATAATGTAGAGGAGTATATTTGCCAGAGCCAATTATTGCAACAGAAGCACCACGAGCAATTAACAGCTCCACAACAGGAAGACGTCCATCATAACAAGCCAGGTGCAGGGGAGTGTTACCTTTACCATTCTTAACATTAATGTCTGCACCCTTGTACAGAAGATATTCACATATTGCTGTATGTCCTTGCTGTGCTGCATAATGTAGAGGATCATATTTGCCAGAGCCACTTATTGCAACAGAAGCACCACGAGCAATTAACAGCTCCACAACAGGAAGACGTCCATCATAACAAGCCAGGTGCAGGGGAGTGTCATCTTCATCATTCTTAACATTAATGTCTGCCCCCTTGTACAGAAGATACTGACATATTGCTGTATGTCCTTGCTGTGCTGCATTATGTAGAGGAGTATATTTGCAAGAGTCACTTTTTGCAACAGAAGCACCACGAGCAATTAACAGCTCCACAACAGGAAGACGTCCATCATAACAAGCGAGGTGCAGGGGAGTGTTACCCTTACCATTCTCAACATTAATGTCTGCCCCCTTGTACAGAAGATACTGACATATTGCTGTATGTCCTTGCTGTGCTGCATTATGTAGAGGAGTATATTTGCAAGAGCCACTTATTGCAACAGAAGCACCACGAGCAATTAACAGCTCCACAACAGGAAGACGTCCATCATAACAAGCCAGGTGCAGGGGAGTGTTACCCTTACCATTCTTAACATTAATGTCTGCCCCCTTGTATAGAAGATACTCACATATTGCTGTATGTCCTTGCTGTGCTGCATAATGTAGAGGAGTATATTTGCAAGAGCCACTTATTGCAACAGAAGCACCACGAGCAATTAACAGTTCCACAACAGGAAGACGTCCATCATAACAAGCCAGGTGCAGGGGAGTGTTACCTGTACCATTCTTAACATTAATGTCTGCCCCCTTGTCCAGAAGATACTGACATATTGCTGTATGTCCTTGCTGTGCTGCATTATGTAGAGGAGTATATTTGCAAGAGCCACTTATTGCAACAGAAACACCACGAGCAATTAACAGCTCCACAACAGGAAGACGTCCATCATAACAAGCCAGGTGCAGGGAAGTGTTACCCTTACCATTCTTAACATTAATGTCTGCCCCCTTTTACAGAAGATATTCACATATTGCTGTATGTCCTTGCTGTGCTGCAAAATGTAGAGGAGTATATTTGTTAGAGCCACTTATTGCAACAGAAGCGCCACGAGCAATTAACAGCTCCACAACAGGAAGACGTCCATCATAACAAGCCAGGTGCAGGGGAGTGTCATCCTCATCAATCTTAAGATTAATGTCTGCACCCTTGTCCAGAAGATACTCACATATTGTTATATGTCCTTGCTGTGCTGCATAATGTAGAGGAGTATATTTGCCAGTGCCAATTATTGCAACAGAAGCACCACGGGCAATAAGCAGCTTCACTACAGGTAGATCTCCATTAGAACAAGCCTTGTGTAAGGGACTGATCTTCTCATTATTTCCAACATTTATATCTGCCCCCTTGTTCAGAAGATACTGACATATTGCTAAACGTCTATATTTTGCTGCATAATGTAGGGGAGTGTTGTTACTTGTGTCGCCTAAATTAAGTGAAGCACCACGAGAAATAAGCAACTTCACTACAGAAGTATGTCCTTTATAACAAGCTTGATGTAGGGGTGTAATCTTCTGTTTATCTACAACATTCACATCTGCCCCTTTGTTCAGAAGATGTTCACAAACTGCAACATGTCCAAGTTGTGCTGCATAATGTAGGGGAGTTCTGTCTTTATTATCTAAAACATTTGCATCTGCCCCCTTGTCCAGAAGCTGTCCACATATTGAAGCATGTCCAAGTTGTGCTGCATAATGCAGAGGAGGGTTATTTTTACCATCTACAACATTTGCATTTGCCCCCTTGTCCAGAAGATGTCCGCATATTGAAGCATGTCCAAGTTGTGCTGCATAATGCAGAGGGGGGTTATTTTTACCATCTACAACATTTGCATCTGCCCCCTTGTCCAGAAGATGTCCACAAATTGCCACATGTCCATGTTGTGCTGCATAATGCAGAGGTGTACTTTGCAATAAATCATTCAACTCAAGTGAAGCACCACGAGAAATGAGCATCTCGACTGAAGTAAGATCACCCTCAGAACATGCCACATGCAGCAATGACATCCCTTGTTCATTTATTGTATCAACATCTGCCCCATTGTCCAGAAGATACTCCTGTATCGCTGTATGTCCATGCTTCATTGCATAATGTAGAGGAGTATAGATGTCTGAGCTATATACATCAACAGAAGCTCCACGACAAATCAGCAGCTTCACAACAGGAAGATGTCCTTCAGAACAAGCCAGATGTAGAGGTGTGATAGTGTCTTCACCAGCATCAACTTCTGCTCCCTTGCCCAGAAGATGTTCACAAACCGTAACATGGCCATGTTGTGCTGCGTAATGTAGAAGAGTATTGCCTTTATCATCTACCACATTCACATCTACTCCTGAGGCTATGATATACTTCACTTCTGCTTCATTTCCATTTCTTGAGAGCGTAAACATCTGTTCGACTCTTGCAGCAACATTTTGTGTGCCATGTATGTTTGTTACGTATGCTTGCGGCTGCAACAGAACAAAATACACAATCACTAATAGCAAAGTAACATTAAAATTAATTCCCTGTCACAAGATATTTCAGAACAAGCATATTGGTAAGAAAGTTACTAAATGTATTTCATTCCTGTGTACATTTTGAATTAACCCATACAGTTACTGTGGTATCAAAATTTTAAGCAATTTCAACAACTCTGGCTCAAATAACACAAACTGTGACAAACATATCAAAATGTCAATAAAGTTCTATTTAAGCTGTACTTAATGGTGTATAACTAGTTTACAATTAGTTTACTCAAAAAGTTAAGAATACCATCTGACTTTAGACCTCTTATCGACTCCCAGACACAAAGCTACTTATCACAATAGAAATACTTCCTCAACTTAAACCTATTATCTGCCTCATATATTCAAAGAATATCAAGAACATATTTTTGTATGCATATGTTCATAGAAGGTTACCTCTCATGTTTGAGTCATCACAAGGGCTTACATAAACATTACTGCGTAGTTTTTTGCTTGGACTTCAACTATGTTTTTAGTTGCATTACACCATTTTCACAAATGGTTCAAATTCTGAGTTTTATAATTATGGCATAATCTGAGTTTACTTCTTAGCCATAAGGAATATATATTAATTAGGTGTATCTGACCTTAACATTGCAGTTGTAGCAATGAGATTAAAAACCAGTTATTTTGCAGTAGAAAAATGTGCATTTGATAGGTGTGACCATTTTATTAAAGCACTGTGCATAGGATTTTCTTTAAAAATGAATTACCAATAACAAATACAATTTTATCAAGATTCAGAGTTACTTAATTCAACCGATCAACTCTATACACGCTAATAGTGTTTTCAAAAAGTGACTTCACAAATACACAAGTCTATGTGGCTGTTTAAAAAGATGTAGATCTCAGTGTGCAACATGTTTGTATTTATCATCGGTAGCTATGCCCTTAAGCTTGTCGACAAAGGACCAGTAGGATGATGATATTACAGAATCATACTCCACATAGAAGTGATTGCTCCATTGTTAAACACTGTCAATTGAATACTTTACATGTTTCTATGTTACATTTCACATGTTGGTCCACTTGCTAGAAAAGGCTTACTTATGGCATGAGCAACTTAGCTAGAGATACAGGGGAACACATCTTAGTATGTTTACATATGGGGAACAGTTACTTTTGATGGGTAGTTCTAATCTTTGACAAACATGGCTGATATGTTGTAACTGGCTGCAACACCATCCACTGGAAAAACTATTATAAATGTTTTTCTTTTCCAAGCCACTTGAGAATGATCTAGCAGCTGTTAATTGGTTACATTCACCTTCCTGTTCCAGAAGACTTCACATTCATTGTGAATGTTCTCATTTGAAAGCAAGTGTTTTAACTTCTTTCCCATTCTGCTTTCTTTCCAGACAGTAGTGTACAAGGCTTAATCTTGACCCTTGACGTAGTACTATATGACCTACTTCACAAATATTTTGTGCTAAATTTCATACTCTTATTTAAACTGACTGGCTATTTCTACCACAGACTATATTAAATACCATCTTCTAAAAGTGATATAAATACATTTAGCATTCACTGACAATCTGAATCTACAGAATGCACATTGGTTTCCCAATGTAACTTCTCCAAACTGATCTGTTGCGGTTTTAATTACCCTCTGCCACATGATACACCTGCATTAATCCATCAATTTATGGCAGTTTTGAAGGGACTTCCAGTTCTATCCAACCTTAAGGAACGCGCATATTTAAAAACAAATCCACTATGAAGTGTCTGATGCTATTTCATCTATGGAATACTAGTTATACGCATTTTAAAAAATGATTTATATAAAACATTTCTTTTTCTATTCATGAAATGAGCTCCTCTTTTTAATATCAATTTAAAACACACATTAGAGAGGTTTAATTCCATATCACAAGATGTGCAATCTGCTGTGGGCAAATGTGCAGTGGTATTGTTGCTGTTTGCACAACTTTGTGCTAGTCATATCTCGTCCCAAATGAGACTTAAAATTTCACCTCTTGAATGTGAGGCAAACAAGTTACCCCTGTACCATGAACGTGAAGAGTGAGGACAAATACCTGTCCCCAGAAAATTGACAATTTAAAGCACAATATTTCACACTAGATTAGTGATACTGACAAGGGTAACACAGAATATTTTGGGCTGTGCCTTCAGCAGGACCAAGCCTGTTATATTTTCTATACAAATTAGTAGTCTCCCAAACATACTCTACATTTGAAGTATAACAAAATGTGCTTAGCATCTCTCATTTTGAGAAGTGTTGGTAACTTCAGTTCTTTACTGTAAGACTATTAATGTATACAATTTCCTTTTACATCATACCAAAATATGAATAGTTTCATTCACTTGAACTTGGCTGCCCATTCCTATTTTTTATCTTTCTTTTCTTTGTTTGTAGAGACTTTGAATACATGAAATTTCCTATGTAGCATGGATCTGATACAACTTGAATCACATGACATTGCAATTATAGTCTCCAAGCATTTAACACTAGTTGCATCAGGAATGTGCATCTGATAAGTACTTGGTCACATTTATAGTTTTGGAAATGTCCTATAGCTACTTTATAACAATATTCATCTCACAATATTTATAGCTTTGGAAATGTCATACAGCTAAGTAGTGACCACAATCTGGGATCCACACATCAGAAGTCACCAGGGAAGACTGCAGATTAGATGGGCAGCCATTTCCGTGAAAATGACGTGCTAAGAATGGTCAAGAAAGGCAAAAGACAGAACTCAGTGGAAAGAACTAGAACATAGTCTATCACAATCTCAAATTAATTGAAATTTTATAGAGTTAAACAGGATCAAAGTGACATCAGTCAATGAGTATTACAGTGTAGAGTTAATAGAACATAAATTCTAAAGATAAGCAGACTAACAGAATGTTACCTCGCTTGGAATGGCTCACCTAGTGAGGAATAATGAGCCACCCCTTCTAAAAGAGGCCTTGCCCTTTAAGGGACAGTGTGGCTAAATTCGTTCAGTCATATTATAGCTAGTGCTGAAATAAGACCAATCAGCTGAGCTGCATATTTAACAATAAGGGAACCGAGACCAAAACTGGAAGAAGATTTCAGTAAATGTGACATGTCTGGAGGTTTCATACCTGCACTTATATTAGCAGATAAACAAACTAGTTGAAATCTGTTCATTTATCTGATTGTTACATTGAAAATACATACAATGAGTTCCGCATATTCACAATCTGAGAGAATATTCTCTATATTAGCTAACAGAAATATCTAGTGGGGTGTAACAGTGATCTGGTAGACAGAGATAAAACAACAATTATTGCATTGGGTGTATGATCTAAAACTTCTACTGAAAAAGTGACCATTTTGAAAGTGTATCCGTACCATCTTTCAAGAAAGCAAATGGATGAATATCAAACCTGTGTAGTACTTCTATGGAGGGTGAGAAATCAGTCATGGTAGAAACCAAATTAACAGCTTCCTGAAGCTTTGTGTCTTTATTTCACATGTATGCCTGAATACAGATATGCACTATATATCGCAAAACTATTTAAAATCCACCTAAAATAACTACTGCCTACTTAGTTGGCAACATTAATAGAACTATTTGTAATGCAGAACAGCGATTTTCATTTGTTTTATCTATCTACAGATCCATCTTTTTTCAATGAATATATTGATATTTGAATTATTACCTCTAGTTTTTTTTTTTTGTTTTTTTTTTTTTTTGTTTTTTTGTTTTTGCTCATGTAGTGAATTTCTAAACTCTTTGTTTTTCATCAATTGACTGGAATTTGCAGATTAAAAATTGTTTATTTTTTGTTTCTGTGACTCTTACCATTAACAAATAACATTTAATGAATATTCTTTGGCTACATCCCTAGAAATAATTCAAATCATGTAATGCCTGTTCATAAAAAGCATTACACAAAAGCATCATTCAACATTAATGCTGAAAAAATGGAAGGAAACAATTGAGTTGTCTTAGGAAGCCAAGTTAATATCTTGATGTTATCAACCTTACATAATTATTACAAGTCTGGATCTTCCAATTAGGTTAATTGCAGCTAACTTACCTTTTAGTTTTTTTGGCACTCATCATACAGGCCCCATATTGTTAAGACTTCATTACAATAAAACTATTTGGTTTGCTTATAATTCAAACACAATGTTTATTGCATTTAAGGGACAAACTCTTACCTTCTGAACAGCTGGAGCTGCAGCAGCCTCACTGTTACTACTGCTGAGTACTACTTGACCCCCCTCCTCTTTGTGTTTCTTCAACTTTTCCTCCAATTCTTGATACTTCTTTTCAAGATCAGACTTCTCTTTTTCATGCTTCTTTTCAAGATCAGACTTCTCTTTTTCATACTTCTTTTCAAGATCAGACTTTTCTTTAAGATGCATTGTCTTTAGTTTATCACAGTTCTCTTCACACAACTTTTGCTGAAGACTGCTATTTTCTTCATGAAATTCTGGGTTCTTCAGCAGCACCAAGTCTCTTCTACTGCTTGTTTCATCAGCCAATTTTTGCACGAGCTCTCCGACTTTTCCCTGAAGATCAGTATTCATCTGTACTTCCATTTCATCACACTGTTTTCCTGTTGGCCCTTTGGTTTTTTCCAGTTCACCATCACCTTCTTTCTCAGTTTTAGCAATATTTTGTTGATGGGCAACACATACTTGTTGTTGAAGCTCTTCACACAGCAATTGGTTTCCTTCAACCTTCTCCTGAAGAGCAGCAATTCTCAAAAGAGAAGTTTGGTTTGTATCTGGTTGATCAGCCATGTTGCAGAAGCTGATGTATACACCTGCAAGCAAATAATGTTACTGTAGTGGTAAACAATGATCACTCCTCAGATCCAGGACCTGTACAGAGCTCACAGGGAATAACGTTGATGAATTACATTAAACCGAGGCAGTTGTTATTCTTTGTGTAATGGTTACTACGCTGGCATCTTAAAATGCCAAGACCACAGTTTAGATTCAGAAGAGGACAATATATAGAGTGTAAAAGAAATGTTGGTGGTTCATGTAATGCTTATTCTATAATCATATGGGTTTTTCTACCCACTCTTCAACAAACAATACTTAAAAAAAAAAGGTTATTGTTCTTATAGCAACAAGAACAAGAGGGGTACAATAGGGTGAAGCAATAGTATGTTTTAAAAATGGGTCACTATGTGATTATTTTCAAATTTACTGCACTTTGCTCATTGGAACATGGAGGAGAGAGAGAGAGAGAGAAAAAAAGAATACCACTTGAAAAAATAAAAAGTATTTGACATAAAGGATTAACAAAGGATATCTCGGAAATGGTTAAGGTCACTAAAAATATATTTGACAAATTGTTTTAATAAGCTATATAGTTTTGTGTTTATCTCTCTTGGTTTATTAGTTATACTAAATTACACAAAATTCCTTTGGAATGAAGAGTTCCTCAAAGACTATCTACAGCAGGGAGTTCAAATACATATTTTACTTGTCACAGAAATATCCTAATAAATGTATTTTAATCAAAATCACTAGAGCTAGTTTTTAGAATACGAAAAATAAAATATTTTCTTTCAGCACATAGCTTGGGGTGGGGATTCTGTTTAAAATACTTCTTGGTAGATTTCAAACTTGAAATTCAAAGTTATTTATTTATGCTACATTTTGTCTTTAATTACAGGGTGGCCCTTACTTAAGTATATGATGCTTGATGAACTGCAGTGTTTCAAATACTCTTAAGATGGAATCTCTCTGTAGCCTGAGTGAGGTTAATGGTCAATACTTAGTGTATGCCATATGGAATGGCAGTTCAGTTGCCTCTGGAGCAACGAGGTGAAACTAATTATGGCAGTCAGTTTGGAGATAACGGACCATCTGTGCTGACAATCTTAAGAGTAAACTGGAAATCTGATGCCAGTGAGGTTAATGGTCAATACTTAGTGTATGCCATATGGAATGGCAGTTCAGTTGCCTCTGGAGCAGTGTGTGGGTTATATTCTGCAACGAACAATGATATAGAGGTGAAACTGAGTATAATAGTAAAGTTCGGAGGTAGCGGACCATCTGTGCTGACAATCTCAAGAAAAAACAGGGAATTTGATGCCAGTGGTAGTGTTTTGAAAGCAAGGGGAGGAGATAGACCCTGGGGTGCACATAACGAGGTCAGTGCAGGTCATATGTTAAATGGCCCCTGGTAAGTCAAACTCACAAAGGTGTGTGTCCAGAGAGTTGAACATTTCACACACGACTCTGCAGAGAATAATGTAGGGCCTGAAATTAAAGCCATATCATCCTCATTTGATAAATGCTCCAAATGATGATGATGATGATGCAGATAAATGTTTTTATGCCTCTGGCTGGGAAAAATGTTGCAGAAAAATCAAGGTTTGGAAGAAGACACAATTTGGACACATGAAGTCAAGTACACATTTTGGGTAATGTTAACCAACACACCTACATCTGCTGGCAGCAAAAAAAACCCAGAGTTACAAAAGTCCTGGTGTCATGGTATGGGGCACTCTCTCTTATGATTGGTTGATTACTCCAGTTTTTTCTAACGATAATGCAACTGTGGAAAGTTACTTGCAATTGCTTAGACACTGTGTATCCTTCATTGTCTGCAACACAAGACATTAATGATTTATGATGGCAGCAAGATGGAGCACCGCCACAATATGCCACATCAATTTCAATGTAACATTCCTGCAACCCTGTCCTGCCATCATGGATCTGTGGAGTGACCAAATCTCTCTCCTAATTTAACATCACCAGACTTTTTATGGGGTCTTTTAAAAGACAAAGTGTATCAATGTAGCATACACAATTGCTGACCAACAGGCAACTATTAGAGAAGAACTCTGCAGCATACCAGTACAGTTCTGTCCACCTGCCCTTGACATTGTTGCTCTGTTTCCTGGCATATATTGATTTGGATGGTGCATCAGTGTAATATGCCAGGAGAAAAGATAAAACTTTCAAAGATTTGAGATTAGTGTGTTCATATTCTATTACGTTGATTTTCTTGTTACTTTACTGCAGTCTGTGAAACATCATATACAAAAATATGGGTCACACCGTATATTATTCAATGAAAGATAGACCTTGTCTAAAAATTATTTTGCTGGATTCAGGGGAGATTAAAACGTGTATGTCCAATGACATCTCTCTGTTACATGTTTTGAATGTACTTCCTCTACATATTATAGGCAAGCCCTAGAAAGTATATATATATCCTGAGCAAAAGTTGTAGGACATTTAATGCCCAGCATGTCTGACCTCTAGTGACAGATAGGTAATTTACAGAAAACTTCACTATAATTTGTAGTCTGAGTAACATGGAAGTCAAGTCTTTTAGTAAAAAAAATCTGATGTGTTACACTCACATGACTTTCTCTACTCTTGTACAACTTATTTTTACAAACTCTTATTCTCCATATGCTTTATGTTAATCGAGATATCGAGATGTTAATCTTATTGCTAATTTTCTGGTAGATGCAAGGGGAATTGGCTTTAAGCGTTTAAGATATGGTTGCTATGTGGAGTATTCCATTCTCTTTGCATTACCAGGACAAAAAAAAATAAATAACAAATTTGAGAAAAAGCATAAGTATTGGAAAATTTAATGGAATAACAAGCAATATCTCGAAAATGGTTTACTCAACAAAAAAAATGTATACGACATATATTGTGTATTTTAACGCGATCTACATTGTTTGTGTAGTAAAATTTTGTCTATCTCTTATGGTTTACCAGTTATGCAAAAGTCGTTCACAATGAGGAACACTTTTGGTGACATTCCCAGAAAATTCGAGATATACATTTCATTTGTCATAAAAATATCTTAAACATATGATATTTTAATCAAAATCATTAGAGCCATTTTTGAGAAAATTAAAATTTTCGAAAAATGTTCCATGTGAAGGGTAGTCTGGGGTGGGGGATTTTCTTGAAAACCTTCCTGTCGCATCTCTGGAAGATACTGAACCTAAATACCAAGTTTGGTGTTTATCCGACTTCGTTTCTGAGTTATGCTGTTCACAGACAGACACACAGACACACATGGACATGTTTCCAAAAATGTTTTTTTTTATTCAGGGGGTCTCAAAACATGTATTTCCAGTGAAATCTCGGTATCAAATTTTTGGGTGGAATACAATACTTCCCCTACTTACTATACATAGTAGAGAAAGTAAAAATGAATAACGAATTTGAGAAAAAATATAAGTATTCGGAAATATAAGGAAATAACAGGCAACATCTTGAAAATGCTTCACTCAACTAAAAATATGTATATGACATAAATTGTGTATTTTAACGTGATCTACATTTTTTGTGTAGTAAAATTTTGTCTATCTCTTAAGGATTACCAGTTATGCAAAAGTCGTTTACAATGAAGAATACTTTTGGAGACATTCCCAGAAAATTCGAGATATACATTTTATTTGTCATGAAAATATCTTAAACATATGACATTTTAATCAAAATTGTTAGAACTATTTTTGAGAAAATTAAAATTTTCGAAAAATGTTCCATGTAAAGGGTAATCTGGGGAGAGGGGATTTTCTCGAAAACCTTTGTGTCGCATCTCTGGAAGATACTGAACTTAAATACCAAGTTTGGTGTTTATCCAACTGTTCGTTTCTGAGTTATGCTGTTCACAGGCACACAGACAGACACACACACACGGACATGTTTCTAAAAATGCTTTTTTTGGATTCAGGGGGTCTCAAAACATGTATTTCTGGTGAAATCTCTGTATCGAATTTTTGGGTGGAATACAATACTTCCCCTACTTACTGTACGTAGTAGAGAAAGTAAAAAAATATTGATGTGTTATGTTCACTTGACTTTCTCTACCCACTGTCGTTTATTTTCCTCTCTCTTCTACAAAAAATGTTACAAAACTTTACTCTGAATTTACTGAAATAAACATTTGCAGAAACAGTTTCACTATACATTCTGTTGTAGGTAAAAGAATGATACTGAAGAGTGAAGTAATAATGAGATTCTAAAAAGCGAGCTAATGTATGCTGGCATTAAAATTTCACCCTTTGCATGACCAAAAGAATGTAGTTAGTACTCAAATACACTATTTAAGTATTGGTAAATTCCAGCCAATGGCAGAAAAGCTTGACAAATTATACATTTTTATTTTCTCTACCATAATAGAGAAATTATTGCATTCCTTCCCAAAATTGGATACCACAATGTGAAAGGAAATAATGTTTTGAGGTAGCCTGAGTTAAAAAAAATAAAGGTCTGTGTATGTGTGTAAACATAAAAATGAAGTCAGATAAATATCAAATCTGGTGTTTAAGTTCAATATCTTCCAAAGATGTGACGCAAAGATTCTCAAGAGAACCACAAACCCGCCCTTTAGATGGGACATTTTTCAAAAAATTTTATTTTATAAAATATGGCTCTTAACAATTTTGATTAAAATACAATATGTTACAGATATTTAGATAAAAAATATAATGAATATCTTTAATTTTCTGGGAATAGTCTGTGAAATCCTCTTCATCTGGAAGGAATTTTGTATAATCTTGTATAATTGATAATCACTAAGCCATGGACGAAAACATACTACACAAAAATTGTAGATCTCTTTAAAACACACACTTTATTTCAAATACTTTTTTTGTGGCATCAGCCATTTTCGAGATATCAGTTATTGATGGTTCCAATTGTTCGAACACTTAACTCTTTTTTTGAGTTTCTGTCGATTTTCAATTGTTTCTCACTATGTCATGGAAAGAGTATGGAATTTTAAGGCCAGCATGTATCGTCAGGTTCTAAAACATTCAATTATCGCTATACCCTTTGTATCTATAATGAAATATGCAATGCAGCTATTTCCGAAAAGGCTTATTTCAATTAAAATGAAGTAGATATGCCTTTTGCTATAAATGCTTATTTGTGGACTTAAGTAACCTCAAAGCTTGTATTTCAGGCAGATTACAGGTGGTAGAAAAAGTATGCTATTAATCTAGAACAGTGTCATATTTTCTGCAGAGGTAGCAACAAAATGTTGTGCTTTGGACCTTATTATTGGACCAACAATTCTGATGCACTCTTTGGTCTGATATTCCATACCAAGATCTTGAACCAGAAAATGAGTGTCAAGTTCAAAGCCCCAGGCACTCAGTGGTGACGTTCATGAACTTTAGCAACAGTCATTATTATAAATTAATCTTCAGATGACTCAACAATATCATATCAAAGTGTTTTGATTATCATTACACTATGCAGGAGTGACATTTCAAAATGCAGCAAGTCCACTCGCAGACGTAAATTAATTTGAAGTGGATCCCTACTTCAAATGATGGACTGCATCAAGCTACAGTGTTGCTTTGATTAAAAATGCAGTCAGTCCAGCATCAAAACTGGTTCAAACCGTAAATAGGTCTGGCTTGTTAGGACTGCTAATGCATGTTGCACCTAAAGTGCAGTTAGGGGGACAAAAAAAATCCCCAACATCTACTACAGCGCAGTTAGAGAGAGAGAGAGAGAGAGGAAACACTCCAAACCCTCACAACAATGTTTTTGATTGTATATCAATTATTGTTGTGGTGAACATTTTGTTGCATGTGACAGGTTAATTATCCAGCATTATGTTTTTGCGCTAGCCTGCAGTTCATGTAAATGATGACCATGAAAGAAACTACGTACCATTCTTTTGCATCTAATCCAAATAGAATGCTAGAAAAATTTGAACATACAAGAACTTGCTTATTGTTTAATTCACCCGAGACTTAGTAACTACAAAATTTCTGCTTTCTTTCCAAGGACACCAACATTTAGGACTGGAACCTTCATAAATGATGACATGTTTAAAACTTCAAGGACCCAAAGAAGCCAGTGGTATCAGACAAGAAACAAGTAACACTTAAAAATTAAATTAAATGGACAAAAAACCTTTATTATTTCTAAAATGGAGCCTTATAGAGACTGGATGATGTATCAAAAATTTTTCCCTGCTAAAAGTAGGTGTAGCAGCAGATCAGATGTTAGTTTATACACACCATTAAACTAAAAAGAACTTACTCTTCTGAAACAGCTTTGGTGATCACTGGAAGGGGAGCAAAACCTGAAATTATATGTTGAAGTACTTGAGAGAGGAAATTATGCAACAAGTAATGTAGAAGAGCAAGTGAGAGATTGCTTGCTCTGAAGAAAAGTAAGGGACATATAATACATTCAAATTTCAACATTTCAACTGAACTGTCATAATAACAGTCATTGAAACTACTTTTATGGTGATAATTGTCAGCTCAGTATTGATTAGATTTTCTATTACCTGTCACAAAAACTGGATTTTACACTTTATTTTAGAACAATGTTTTACTGCTTTGTTTAATATTTTTGAGATTTTTGTGAGTAAATAATATAGATTGTATTGCTTAGATAATGTTTGAATATAAGCCAAAACTAATTTTGATTCTATTATTATTTTTAACATAAGGTGTGAAAACAACTTGCTGAATTATTACTGATTCTCATTAAATTGCTAAATACAATTTTTCAAAAACTTGAAGACAAGGACTTACACTTAAAGCAACAATTTTGAGTGTATTCTTTAAATAATGTTTGAAAATATCCTCAATTACAATTTTATGCATAGCTTAAATAGTACCTTGACATTTCTCAAAGAACAGTATGAAACTGTTAAAATAAGTGACTGAGTTTGATTGTATTGCTTAAAAAATTGGTTTGGAACATCTTCCTGAACTATTAATTTCACCGTATGAATTATAAAAATAATACTTAATAGATCTGATGTGTTAAATTCACGAGACTTTCTCTACCCTCTAGCACTTATTAGTGGGTATACCACTTATTCTTACAAAAGTTTATTTTTCTGTCTACTTCATTTTGAGATAAAGCTTACCGGGAATTGCTGTATTGCATATTTCATTATAGATACAAAAGGAATAGCAATAGTCAAATGTTTTAGAACTGGTCGCTACGCTAGCCATAAAATTCCATGCTCTTTCCAGGAAACAATTGAAAATCAACAGGACTTTAAAAGATTGGCTGATTGAATTCAAACAATCCGAACCATTAATAATGGATATTTTGGAAATGGCTGATGCCACAAAAAAAGTTATTTTAAATAAATTGTTTTTTAAAGAATCTACATTATTTGTGTAGTACATTTTCGCCTATTGCTTAATGTTTATCAGTTATACAAGATTATACAGAATTTCTCCTGAACTACACTGCCTATTCCCAGAAAATTCAAGATATATATTTCATTTGAATGTAAATATGTTTAATATATGGGGTATTTTAAACAAAATCGTTAAGGGCCATTTTTTTTTATTTAGAAAATCAAACATTTTGTAAACTTTTTCATGCAAACAAAGTTTGGGGTGGGGGGATTTGCTTAAAAATCTTTGTGTCGCATCTTTGGAAGGTGGTGAACCTAAAATTTATTCCTTAAAGCAATTACAGAACATGTACACATAGTAATTGAAACACTCTTGGGTTTTCAAATTCTTTTCCGACTGATGTAAGGTTCAAAATGTCTTTGACAGAGAGTTACATTACATTTTTTGCAGAATGTTGGTAGTCTACCTTAACAGCCTTCCATCTGACAATGCTTCTTTGGAGAACGTTTATCCATAAAGTGGTCTCTTCCATCAAACTTCAAATCAAATTTAAACACACGAGGTGACACAATTGGCTGTCACATCTTCAGATATTGCACTGCCAAACATCATCTGAATTCAAGTAGGTCCAGGGAATATTGTCCATGTATTTCTCTATAGACAGCTCAACCATGTCTAGTATTCTTGGGAAGAGGGCCCACTATCACTTTTTCCCGCAGATTGAAGTTGCACATTTCCCTGCCAACCAGTCATGATAGTCCACTACACAATGTTCTTATTGTAGTGCTTTATGACTATTATTAGTTTCAAATGGGAAGAGTTCTGCTCTGCAGCGAATGAGGTGCATTTGCGAGCTCAGCGTTGCCGCCTCGTTATCCCCCACTCTTTTCATATTTCCCTCTCACACATCGGCCTGGCGCTAGAATGGTCGACGTAAAGCAACCCAAACTGAATTTTCTAAACTTTTATAATTCTCCTGGTGTTTAAATTCATAATTGGGAATATACTCACATGTTGCGTACATATTTTTTAAGTGTTATAGAATTATAGGTTATGAATTACCTGTGCTTTTAATCCAATGGAACTGCCAGTGGCTCATCCGTATCACTGTCATCAGTTACGTGAAGAGGCAATTCATCACTGTCACTGTCTTCATCGTCTGAGTCTTGCAAATATATGATGATAGGTTCCAAAATATCGTCATGGCCTATTTCTTTCCAAAAGTCATCTTCTTGTAGTTTTTCTGCATGTCTCACGCAGGCTTCCCAGTCTTGTTGAGTTACCTTGTCAATTTCTTCGTGAATAAGACGTTCAACGTCAGTCAGTTTAAAAGTGTTATTTCTGTTTGCAACCCCTCGTTTTATTTGAGCCTATACTAACTCAATTGGATTACACTGGCAGTGATAAGGGGGGAGGCGGATTACCTCGTGTCCCATTTCCATTGCAAGTTGATCCAGCTGATACACTTTTTCCTGGTTTTTAAATGGAAGTACTTGTTGGAATAACTCATTTTTAGTTTCTGTTGCTGAAAATTCAACCCCCTTTTCTTGCAACCATTCAACAATTTGGTTCTTTCTACTGGCAGTATTCGGTACTTTGTTTTCAATAACCGAATGATATGGTGCATTATCCATTATAATTATGCTTCCCTCTTCTAAATAATTTAGGAATCTGTTCAAAAACCATTCTTTAAACGTATCAGCTGTCATCTCTTCATGATAATCTAAGGTGGTTTTGGACAGAAAAATCCATTTGTTTCAGGTACAAATCCTGTCTTAGCGGACCCTACATGACAAACGATAAGTCAACTGCCTTTTCCAACAGGTACTTTCAGGCCACCCTTTTTTGAGGAATCTTGCCAGATTGAATTTTGAGTGTGGTTTTTATTTACCTATGTCTCGTTTAAGTAAAATATAGGTCTCATATCGCCAGAATTTCGAATTTCGTGCATTTTGCATAAGAATTTTATTCTTGCTGCAACAATGTCACTCCTCTCCATTAAAAATTGTTACCCATCATTTGTCTTTCTGTACGTGAATCCTAATCCTCTCAAAATTCTATAAGTAGATGAATTTGAACCAGTGTATGATATTTTAGTTCTAAGGGCACAAGTTATTTTCTGTATTGTTGGGAATTCACCTTGGTCATAAAACTCGAACACAGTCCTGCGTACAACGTCCTTGTCAAAGTCAGTTAAATTTTTAATCCTCTTCAGAGGTCCAATGTGTTTTCTGGGCGATACAAACACTGGAGCACCACTGGGAACAGATGTGAGACACACTTGCTTTACCGGCACCACATTTAGCAGTAAGCTGTTGAGGATTTTTGAAATCAAGTTGATTTCTGTGTTCCTCATTGTTGCATTTTTTAAAAAACGAGTAGACCCTAAATTTAATACTTCGAGCCTGACTTCGCAATACCTGCCTCTTTGACTCGCCACTAAATTCACCACAACAAGGCATTGCACTATTTTACTCTTGCTGCTTGCTCTCTGAACAACTGCATACTGATATTAACTGTGTAGGGTAAATAAACTCCAACCCAGATTTAGAAA
This sequence comes from Deroplatys truncata, assembly GCA_030765065.1. NCBI lineage: Eukaryota > Metazoa > Arthropoda > Insecta > Mantodea > Mantidae > Deroplatys > Deroplatys truncata. The sequence goes on along the minus strand of CM060984.1, from coordinate 32,812,409 downwards.
CAACATACAATAATAAACATGTGACGGCTCACATTCTGCAGATTCAGCATTCTACAACTAACACAAGTGAGCTGGGTGGGCTGTTTGCTCTCTCTCAGCTTTAACAAAGCCTTGGTTTTTCAACATAATTCTTTATCACCATCAAGTCAGTAGTTCTGTATAATTACAAATATATGTACATAATGTATACAATAATGCATACATACAAATAATGTGACCAATACAGTGCTTACGTGGTTATGATATAATATATGGGTATGTTTATTCGTTTGTATTATGAAAACTATTTGAGCTAAAAATATGTGGTTTTAACGGTTGTGTTACGAAAATTACTCCCTACCTTCTAGTGGGTTACTTTTTGCAAAATTTGAATTTTGTCTTAGCGCAAATTATATTTATTAGAAACAGATTTGCTTAGCGCGCGTCATGCTTAGCTTACGGCGAATGCAATATGACAACATAGCAGAACTCCGATTGGTTGCCGTTCTGGCCGCTCTCAAGGACAAACATCATCCCATTTGAAAATCACAGTAGTGCTTGTTGAACACTGTATTTCTGTTCCACCCGCTTACAGAAGCTACTGGTTCTATTTTATTAGAGTTTGTTGCAATGGTTACCATTTATCATCATTCCATTTCACAACAAGAATTTCACCTTGAAGGTCAAACGTATTTCTGATATGATTTTGTATCCTGGTGATCCAAGTCTGTTTTCTCTAACAGACCATGACCAGCAGCATGAAAACCAAGATTTTGAAGGTGGAGCAAAAGATCTCTGCTTGTAAAAGAGTTAGACATCAAAATAAATGTCATGATGAGAGTTGGTAATGCAATCCAATATATTCAGCACAACTCTGCTACCTAAAGCTAAGACATTTCTATCACTGGCTTCACTTCTGGTTGTATATTTTCTACAGTATAAGTCAAATTTGTAGCACTACTCATTAGAACCACATATAGCCCACAGCTTGTAACCAAATTGTGTAGTTTTCCCTCTAAGAAATTGTTTGAGAGCATTGTGGCCATAATATTTTACGATCGTCTCATCTATGGCAATGTGTTCTGAATACATACCAAATTGCTGGAAGGAGGCATTTAGCATAGAAATAAGTGGCCTCATTTTGAATCCTTTATCTTGCCTTAGATCATTAGCACGCACATAATTGTTAAAATGAATAAAGCTCTTCACTTTTAGGTACTCATTTTGAAACACAGCATTTTTCCAATATTTAATCCCAAATTTGGCTCTTCTGACCAGTAGTGCCTCTCAGAAGGAAGTCTATGATATCCTGAAGGCAGTAATCTGCTCAAGAAAACTCTTGAGCACATTAGGATCAAAAGAGAAGTCAAAAGTGTTTTTATATGAATCTGCATACAACACAGTTTCTTCCTTACTATTACAGAAGTAACAATGTCACAGCTGCCGTGCCACAAAGGTTTCCGTGTGCTGATGCAAGGATAACACAAGCACCTAGTGGTCTATAAATAGATCGCTTTTCAGGTCATATTATTAGCATTACAACTGCCAACAGCCGCGCTTTCTTTGTTTGATGCAATAATAAGAACCTTAGTCAACAAGTTTACTTTATCACAGAAACTTATGTACGAAGTGTAATAAGGAAAATATAATGCTCTTTCCCAGGCACAGTATTTTCTCCTTAACATACTTTATTAATAAGCTACAAATTATTATACTTTTTGAAAGATGAGAATGTGCTCACAGAATTAGATACCTTTATTAATGAAGTATATATTAAAATTGGCTCTTGAGAATTCATGTGACTTGAGTAAAATAAATTATAGCTGCAGCGTTAATGGTAAAGAACCATATATACAGTGAAATCTTAATAACGTACCTCAGTACAGCATATACTTTGCTTATAAGTATAGATTTTAAATATCCAGCTTAAATTCCATACAATACAATGCAAAGAACTTTCTTGGACAAAACTGTCATTACATTATATACAAAATTTGAGTCGGAGTTAAACACTTAACATCACTTTCATGCTTTACAACTTGACCGGTTTCCTGGTCAAGTTGTAAAAATGTAAGTGACGTTAAGTGTTTCAACTCTGACTCAAATTATCTGTATAATTTCATATTCACATCACTGTTACTAGCTTATCCATATTTTATACTAATGTCATTGCATATTATATTTCTGCATCAATTTCAAACTGTTGCCCAGAAACAAGCTGCACAGTATCTGCTGTTCTCCGAAGAATAAGTTTACATATATCATGAGTGCCAACAAATGCATAGCTACTTTCTGAGGCTGGCAACCTCATATTTTCCTGCAGTGATATGTCATTGGTTAGATCCAGTGCACTTCAGTTTTCAATTTTGTTTGAATTTAAGGTTTTGTTTTCACGTGGCTCTTATTGTTAAACACGAGAAGACAAACCTTTAAAAGCCTGTGTCTTGCATTTTTGTTGGTTTTTAAGAGTTGTTTGTTAAAGTTTGCATCTTGCATTTTATTGCCGATCATTGACAAAAGAGTTGTTTGTTAACTTCAACAATATAATGGAGATGAAGGAAAGAAGCAATCTTCAATAGAACAGAAAGTTGAGCTGATAAAAAAGGTAGAAAACGGAATGATGCAGATTGAAGAAACACATGTGCATAAAATCAAACCCACCGCTCTGTTGACAATACTTTGTAACAAAGAGAAAATACTTCAGGCGTACAAAAGGTCAATTTGCCTCAACAGAAAGAAGATTCATGTTGGTGATTTCATTAAGTGGGAGCAGTAGTGGACATGCAGTTCAAAGATGTTAGGGCCAAAAGTTCAACAGTTTCTGGACCAATGCTCCGAGTAAAGGAGTCTGCAATGTTATAGGACGTCAAAGACTTCCACACAAGTGTTGGTTGACTTCATCATTTTTGGGAGAAATTTCCTGGAATACCAACAGTGGAGAGGCAAGAGATGTCAATGCGGAAGCTGCTTGGGAATGGAAGGAAACATATTTTAAAGATGTCATCGTACAAGCCAGAAGACATTTTCAACGCAGTTGTAACTGCATTCTTTTAAAAAATAAAACATTGGCTTACAAGGGTCAGACATGTACTAGTGGTAAGCAATCAAAACAGAGAGTGGCAGCTTTATTCTGTTGCAATGCCACAGGTAGAAGCAGCTGAGCCTTTGATAACAGGGCACTTTGCTAAGCCAAGGTATTGCATCTCTGTCTATGAAATATATATGGCCAACAGCAAAGCATGGATGATAGAAGGTCTGTTCACAGACTGGCTCATTGAGATGGGTAGAGATAAGAAACAACTCGCAGGCTCAATATACTAGGTTCTATGTCAGGAAAATCCAGAAATTAAGGTTTTAGTGTTAAAAGGTTGTATGATATGATCGGTACTGCATAATATTATCAGAAGGTGGCAGCACTTGTTGCTATAAACATATCAGCTGTTTAAACCGCCAAATAATATCAATGCACTGCTCACTCATAATCAGAAATTTCAAACTCTTGTTTCTCAAAAGTTACATGCTACTACATACAACCTGTAATATTGAGCCAGTGAACTGCTCTGTGCAAAAAGTTGACTGCAGATTACAAAATATCAGGTTTATCTGCTAATTGTACACCAATGTTAAAGCCACTCGACTAAGGAATCATCCAGAATGTCAAAATACACTTTTGCAAATGCCTGATGCAACACGTGCTATCAACATAAAACTTAAGATGCCGAACATCATTGTTTTGCAAGGTATCCAGATGATAGCAGGGGCCTGGTGCAATGTGAATGGTTGGGGAAAACCTGAAATTCTGAATTTTCAGCAAGTTACAGAAACAGGTGACACTTAAGTCTCTTGCAAGTTGTGGGAAAAAGTTGCAAAGGAACTGGATCTGCTGTCTTGGTTAACCTTTGAAGAATATGTATGTATGGATACTAAGGCAGAGTCAACACATCACCTTACAGAGAAGGAAATAGTGGAGTCTGACTTTAGCAGTCCCTCAAGATGACAGTAATGACAATGAAGAGGAAGAAGTTGAAACTGCAGCTGAAAGTGTGACTTCTGTTGATGCAATGAAGCATCTACAACAGTTAAGGCGTTAGTTGGTTACAACGTGCCGGAAAATAGTTTAGTGGGCTTGAACAGTTTGTACAGAACCAACTCGTCGAAAAAGTCAAAACAAACCAGAATCAATGACTACTTCAAGACCTGAAGGTAAAGTGGAAAATGTCATCTGCTTTGGTGATGTATTTTGGGTAAATATATGGATTGTAGATAAGTGTGTGTCTATTAATATATATATATATATATATATATATATATGTGCATACAAGGTGTCAATATGGCTGCAATTAAAACTATGCATTATAAGGTTATAATTTTGATTGCATTTGGTAAATCTGTCAATTATAAGTCATTGGATTCTAGTGAACTTCTGTATTTGCTAAATACCTTTTTTTAGTATACATATACTTTTCAGAATAAAGCATAAATCTTATGATTTTCTGACGTACTTTATACTGAGATTTGACTGTACTTGCACAATGCATTACCAGTGTTATAAAGGCATGCAGTGCTATACAAAATTGCTTAGAGCTCATCACTGTCTATGGTCAACTGTGGCTCCTGTTGCAGTTGCTAGTCCAGTTCGTTCCATACATTCTGTGGCATCATCCTATCAGTGGTCATTACTGCAGATCCATGTATTCCCTGAGCTGTACCAGTGTTCTTGGCAGTGGGGGTAGGTAAATGCAGTCCCTTACGTACACTCAAAGGAAGTTGCATGGCATTAGATCAGGTGACCTGGGGGGTCAAGCAAACAGAGCTTTGTCATCTTCACTAACACACCCAGTCCAGCAATGTAGAAGTTCATCGTTACTCTGTTTACATGACGGTTCTTGTCTGTACTCTTTTCTGAATGCACATTGTGCTGCTATAACAGATGGACATCTTGCATATTTCAACACACAAAAAATTTTTTTTGTTCTTTTGTCGCCATTTTGTAAAGGCACTACACTGCTCCTGCCAACTGGTGCAGACAATGCAAACTTGGTGAGTTTATGGTTCTTGATGCTTCAACATTGTTCTACGTGTAATACTTAAGAAAATATAGTGTTTTGAAAACAAATTAATCGTCATTTGAAGTAACCCAAATATAGAACACCAAATGAAGTAAGAATGAATAAGAGAGGGATTGATAAAATAAGGGTATAGCAAAGGGGGAGAAAAAAGGTTCAAGATGTTCAGTTGAAACTACAGAGGCATCAACTCCAAACATTTCCTCGCATGTATTAGGCAAGGCTGTCATGTGGATTAAACACAATCTTCCAAAACCTCTAACAAGATAGGTTCATGTTATTTCTAACGTCATTCAAAATCTGTCACCATCAAAAGTACAGATGATTGCTGAAAATTTTGACAAATGATCTAAAAGAAAGAAGTGGAATGATGCACTAAGTGAAGAACAAGTTTGAAGTGATACAGTTCAACAGAAAATGTAAGACACGATAAGTGTTAAAATAGTAGTATATTTCTGTAAAAGATCTTGAAACTGGTAAGCAGAATCAAATACAGAAGCATATTTTTAATCATGAAAATTCAAGACATACAATTTATTTAAAATGGTGTTCAATTTCAAAGCAGGATTATCCATGTTTAAAACATTGAGACCAGCAGAAGTAATTCCAATAACATACACAAATGTTTGTGCTCTTATCTTGAAAACAAGAACTCATGTGGAAACACTGAATAAAATAAATGCCCATTTCTATCTTCCCCATGTTGATGAAAACTTGCCAAAAGACACAATCTGTTCCCATGACAAAAATTGTTAAAAGTGTTGCATGCAATTGTGTGAGGAGTGTGGTCCTCAGAAGTGGGTTGAAGAGAGATTTGATCTGGGAACTGTGACAACTTTAAAGTTAGTTTTTATATCAGTGGCAGCATATGGAAGAATCTTGAAAGAAATAAGTGCCACAGACATAGGGCAGGTCAAAGAAAAGTTAAGGTGGATTTTCCTAGCGGCACACTCATTATGTCGCACGTAGCTTAAAACGCCGACCTTAAATGTCTCACATTATGCACTGCGAATTGTATTTTCCTACAAATGGATGAAACATGGCTTGTCGCAGTAACTCTCCAGATAGAACAGATTAAAAAATCTGATGTGTTACACTCACATAACTTTCTCTACTCTTGTACAACCTAATTTTACAAACGCCTATTCTCCATATGCTCCATGTTAATCGAGATATCAAGATGTCAATCTTATTGGTAATTTTCTTGTAGATGCAAGGAAAATATGGTAGCTTTTAAGCGATAGTCAAATATTTTCTCGCTGGTTGCTATGTGACGCATTCCATTCTCTTTGCATGTCCAGGACATAAAAAAAATGAATAACGAATTTGAGAAAAAGTATAAGTATTGGAAAATTTAAGGAAATAACAAGCAATATCTCGAAAACGGTTCACTCAACAAAAGAAATGTATATGACATAAGTTGTGTATTTTAACGAGATCTACATTTTTTGTGTAGTAAAATTTTGTCTATCTCTTATGGTTTACCAGTTACGCAAAAGTCGTTCACAATGAAGAACACTTTTGGAGACATTCCCAGAAAATTCGAGATATACATTTCATTTGTCATGACATTACCCTAAACATATGATATTTTCATCAAAATCGTTAGAGCCATTTTTGAGAAAATTAAAATTTTCGAAAAATCTTCCATGTAAAGGGTAGTCTGGGGTGGGGGGATTTTCTTGAAAACCTTCGTGTCGCATCTCTGGAAGATACTGAACCTAAATACCAAGTTTGGTGTTTATCCGACTGTTCGTTTTTGAGTTATGCTGTTCACAGACACACACAGACACAGACACACACACACACAGACACACACACACACACACACACGGACATGTTTCCAAAAATGCTTTTTTTGGATTCAGGAGGTCTCAAAACATGTATTTCCGGTGAAATCTCGGTATCGAATTTTTGGGTGGAATGCAATACTTCCCCTACTTACTATACGTAGTAGAGAAAGTAAAAATGAATTGTCTGTCATAAGAGAAAAAACTGTGCTTATTGTGGCTGCTAAAGACTGTAAAGATATAGAAGACGAAATTGATTATGTAGTTGATTACTATTGCATAGTAAGTCTGTTAGTGATGTGTTTTCTTATAGAAAAAATGAGGGAGTTTTTAAAATATGAAATGGGAAACACCTATTATAAGGCGATGTGAAATTTAAAGCATACTTCAGATTCACTTGAGAACAGTTTAGTTTCCTGGTTAACCTAATTCATGATGATTTGTATACAAAGCCATACAATCGAATGAAAATGATCATTTCACCAGCAGAAAAAACTTGCCCTTACTCTGAGGTATATATTAGGAAGGAAAGTTGCATTTCTTAATTAATTAAGAATTTAATGAACAAGTGGTTTGTCTATTTCTTATACTGGTATACAAAAAGTACTGAAATTACACAAATTATTGTCACTTTCTTCATTGTTGGTCATGGTGCCATATGAGTAAGATGAGCGTTCACCGGTGCTGCAGTGGTGAATCCTTCTTTAAAGTGTTTTTGAAGTCTGCATTCGCCATATTTCACAAAATGGAGTGTTCAGCAACCAATTCAATTAGCTGTCCGTCTTCTACAGCTGAATATTAGTACAGTAGGAGGTGTCATTTTGTAACATATGAAGCAGTATTTTAATGCCTAAATGATATTTAATGTATTTTTACTATAATTAAATTCAATAACAGCCCACCTTAAAAACAACATGTATATAATTATTATTTAATTGTATGTAAAGTCATTGGGTGGAATGCATAAAGTCAAGCATAAGCTTTACCTTGCTAATTTTCAAGTGTAATCTTGGCTTTTGATGCATAAAACAGCTTCGACTTGACTTAAGTCTAGCATTTGCTTTGGAGCCAGCTAGCTGCCTAGCTTTAGCTTGAATTTTCCAGCAACGACTTGACTTTAAGTGCAAATCCGATGCATAAAACAAGCGAAAGCTTCACTTCCTCTAGATTAATCTTGACTTTTTTCAAGCTACCTCAGTAGGTGACTTGATTCATACAAGAGAAGTCTTAAGAGTTGATTTATCACACAAAATGGCACAGTTCATGAATATCCGTCAAAGAAAAGTGTATCAAGCGAAGCGACAGTGCAGAGAATGTGTGTACAAGTCATTTTATAGGTTCAATGAGGACAATTGATGGCAATCTTAAACTTTATACATACAAATGCAAATGGTTATCCAGCGCTGAGTGAAATATAAATAAATACCATCTGTAGTGTTTAACATGCTTATCGGATATAGTTACAGGTTCTGAATAAAATTTGATCCCTGTACTTCTATTACTGGAAGCACGCTCTGTTTGTTTAATATCTCCTCCTGCTGCATGCGTATCAGTTTTAATTGTTCTAAGAGTACCAATCTTTGCAGTTCATGCGTAGTCAGGTGTTTTGTTTCAGGGGTCTCAGGTAATTTAGATTTATTTGATTGCGTACCCTTTTCATTAGCGTTCTTATTGGGATTTAGGGCAATGCTCTCATTATTTGTAGTTCCAGATTCAACTTCAACTTGCTCCATTGCATCATTTGGTAGCTGTTCTTCCAAACCTTCCCCACCCACAACACATCCACCTAAACAGTAAACAAAAAACCAAATAAACTAGCCGTAAGGGAGTCAAAAGGACAACTAGTTTATTTAGTTAGTGATATATTATACTGTTTGGATTTGATGACGCTGTAAGGTATTGCATTACTTTCCTGGAAATACATTGGCGCTCAGCTGTGGCCTAATTATTGCTGACTGCTCTGCTGCCAGTGCTACAAGGTTGTGTTTACAGATTAAGCTGATCCCCATGTTATTAGTAAGCCCCGGATTTTTAGGTTCTAAAAGGTTAAAATTAGGTTCTATGTATCCTTGGTATATATATTATATTCATGCAAATCACTGGACACTTTGTTTAAAACACTAACTTTAAATTGTAAAAAGTTAAATTAACTAACTTTAGTATGTATTTGAAAGTCCCAAATTCAAAAATATCGTGTTAGAAGCTCCATATAACGGAAGAAGCAATAATGCATACTACTCAACAGCGCTATTAAAATGTTTGCCTCTAGTTTTCACCTATTATTACGGCATATAAACATCTCACGTTTCAGAAATGCCGCGTGCCACTGACCACCTCTTTCGACCATAGCTAGAAAATGATAACTGAAGGCGGCGAACGTTTTAATTACTTTATTATTGTGGCGGACGGTTTAATTAAAGTTTATTATTGTAAGGTACTGCGCAAGATTTCACAATCTAATTATTTAATAGTTTCCTTATTCGGTCTCCCTTCGTTTTAAAAATACTTTTATATTCATAAATCTGCTGTTATTTGCTGAAATAAGCGAATTAGGCACTTTTAGGTTCTATCACAAAAAATAGGTTTTATTAGGTCCTAACGTAAAATTAAGTCAATTTAGGCTCTATAAAATCGAAGTATATTACTCGTTGGTAACTAAAACATTAATATAAACCGAAGTTTGGAGTGTAGGAGGTCAGGAATAAAATAGGTCAGAACCTAAGAATCCGGGGCTTAGTTATTAGTAATGTAACCTTCATTAGATTATTCAGATGTGAGCCTAAAAGTGAAATTTCTTCAGTAGCAGAGGGATACAGATGATGTCAATTGTCATTGTTCTTTCCATAATTAACATCTTACGTATAAATGCTGAGATTACTTTTGCTCATAATAACTTCAAATCTCAATGAAACTGAGACATTTCTTAAGAGAAATTAGTTATAAGCTGGTAAAACTAGCTCCATCAAACAAGAGCTATAGACAGTTACATTTTGGAACTCTTCGAACTAGAGGAGCCACAATAGAAAAGAAAGATTTTCCAATAAAACTTATATAAATGGTAAACTCAGCAACGTCCAGTTGTTAACCAGAAATAAAGGCAACTAAAATAAGCAATTTTAGTGTTGTTTACAGGAAAGTCATGTGTAAACCCGTTTGTAAACTGTCTTGAAGAACCTGATAAAATTCATAATGAAGCAAAAAAAGAATTTGAAACTGTCCTTTTTTGCCAAAGTAGTATCATATTGTTACGTACTTTATCATTCGCTGTAATTTTCCGATATATTTATATTTTATAGCAGTTACGTATAACATGTATCACATTACAGAATACGTTTTAAATTGCATTTGATACTATAAACCAAAGCAAAAAAAAAAAAAAAAAAATTACACAGAAACTTCTAAATAATTGGCTCCTGAGATCGACTTGCATTCTTACCTGGAATCCCACCAATGGTTGGGTTACTTTCGCCATCAAGCAGCTGCAGAAATTCTTCTTCCCACCTTTTTAACCTTATTTTCTGATTTCCCGTGGCCTTACGATCAGTTTTTCTTTTTAATTCAGTCTTCATATTCTGAATCTTTTTCTGCACCTGCTGTGGAGTGAATTTTCTGCCTAAAATTTCTTCCAGTTTGATGCAGGTGGTTTGCAAAGCGTTCACTTTCTCTTCTTTGATGCTCGGGATTTGCGATTTATTCAACAGTATTGGAAACTGCTTAAGAATTGCTAGAAAGGTATTCTGAATATTCACTTCGTCTACCATTACGCATATAACTTCGATATAGGTTAGGTACCGTATTCGCAAAACACTTCTGTACTCGCCACACGAGACAACAGTTATGAGCCGCATTTGGCAGACGACAGCTGCGCGTGCAACGTAATTCAAGCGTTTGCTGGAAAAACGTCTAGCGAAAGCTTGCTAGATTAAGGCCCGGTTGCATAAAAACTGCTAACTGCAGTTCAGTTATAACCGAAGATCAGAAATGAACTTAGTTTGCTTCTCGACGCGGGTTGTGTAATGCTGATCTCAGGTTAGTTGAACTCCGTTCAGTGTTGATCCGAGAACACAAAAACAAACGCGGCAACATCGCCAAACATGTGGCAACTTTCGTATTGTATCGAAAGGACTCGAGAATAATCGGGACTATTCGACTCTGTTTGATTCAATTGCACAGGGTAGCCAATATAGACATAACAAAAACTAAATTAAACTTTCTCTTTATGGCTTTTAGTACCGGAAATAGCGTTATTTTATATGGAAGGTATAGAAATTTACTCAAAATTAAAATAATATTCATAAAAAAAAAGTTATTTCGGTTACTTTATCTCCATTAAACGTGTAATGTACCTCATTGTATTTTCGTTTGTTTGCAATACTGTGACTTGCAAAGCATAACCCACAGATTAATACATAACCATAAAATGGAGGTTCAGGGAAAGAAGAAAGCGCGTTCTGCCAATTTTAAAAGCTAAGAAAAGGATATGCTAATAGACATTGTTTTAAAATATAAAGGTGTAATAGAAAACAAACAAAACAGACAGCAGCACCACAAAGAATAAGGAAGAGGCGTGGAAGGAAATAACTTCGGAATTCAATTCAAGAAGTTTTATTGCACGTGATTGGAAATGTTTGAAACTCTGTTACGAAAACATTAAAAAGCGCACAAAAAAAATAAACGCAGAAGACAAAGTCAAAATTTACAAAACAGGAGGTGGTATGTTTGTGCCGTCTTCCTTAGACGAAACTGGCCACAAACTAATTGCAGCACTGAAGCCGCAGTTTGTGCCGGTTACTTGCGATTTCGATGATGATGTGGGCTTCCATGCCGAAGAAATTGCAAATGTCGGAATGGAAGTCGTCTGCAGTTCACCACAAGATGTGAATGGTGCCCAACTGGAGGTCTGCACTTCGCAGGAGGGAGAAATGCAGTTTGTGGAGCCAGGTCCTTCAACATCAACTGCAGATACACTCAGATCCACGTCATTCCCTGGAAAGAAGACATTAGGGAGACGTTCTACAAAAGGAGGTTGGAGTGTTTAGAAGAAGAACATGAACTGAAAATGAAAATTCTAAAATTGGAACTGGAAATTAAGAAATCACAAAAAATGTAAAAGGTTGAGGGTAAATCAGGCTACGTAATAATAAATTTAAGTGAATACCTGAAAGTGTTGTTAATTAGTGCAGTTCTCAGTGCTGTGTTTTCCCTTCTATCTCTCTGATTTAAATCAGGTATAGGCAGTTCCTGGTAAATTCTTCTTCCTCTGTAAACAGCACCGTCTACGTCAGGAGTATCGTCTTCTGCATTAATGGCCAAGGTATGTAATACAAATGTTGCCACTATTATAGGAGGAACTCGAAGTAATTTCACAGCTAATTTCATTCTTAAGCATGGGAATCGTCTTTTGATAACGCCAAAAGACCTTTCAATAACTGATCTTGTTTGTCTATGAGCCCTGTTATATGCCCGTTCTGCAGGAGTTTCTTCATGCATTGTAGGTGTGAGTAAGTAATGACAGCAGTGATAGGCACTGTCTCCTAGGAGCACACATCGGGGAAATTCTTCAGCTTCAAACTGTGCATGAATTCTAGAATTTCTAAAAATGTTGCTATCATGCGCTGAACCTGGCCATCTAGCAACAACATTCTGGAAGCGAAGTTGTGAGTCGCAGACAGCTTGAACGTTTAAAGAAAACCAACCATGGCGATTTCTGTAAATCTCAGGATTATTCCCACCAGGTGATATAATTGGGATATGTGTGCAGTCTATTGCACCTAAAACTCCTGGGAAATTACATATATTATGGAACTCTCGCATAACCCTTCTTATTTCACCCTTTCCCTAGGCATCTTGATGAAATAAGGTTTTAAGGCTGCAATCTCACTTGTAACTTTGTGAATAGTCCTACTTGCAGTTCCTTTATTCACATTAAAGATATCGCCAATCACCATCTGGAAGCTCCCAGTTGCATAGAACCGTAATGTGAGAAGGAGCATAAACATTGGATTAAGTGCATAATTCCTCAGGGTTTGTGTCCTTAATTGTGCATGTAGCCTATGCTCCAGTTCTTCGACTACATGTTTTGAAAGTCGAAACCTCATTTTAAATTGTCTCTCGTTAAGTTCTAAGATGGGATTCCTTCTATGTTGGAAAACACGAGGAGCCCTTTCAAATTCAAAATCCTCATTGTCGGAGATATCAGAGTAATCTGACACCTGAAAATAATAACATGTAAGCATAGGTTATAAATGCAAAACAATGCATCCTACCAAGCCAATTGTGAAATAAAGAGGTTAATTGAATTTTGAAAAAACAGTTTCATTAAAGTACAAAATACATAACATGTTAACTAATGGCTTATTTCCTCTTGAAAGAGTAATCTGGGTGTTTGGAAAAATTGTTAAAAGCCAAATTTATGGGAATAACATTTTACAAAAGTAAATCAATATTGAATAGTGTGGTATAACCCCTTCTTTGTCAGGCATTCAATTATCCAAATAACTACAAAAAATTCATTACTTACCATTTTATTTAAAGCTGTGCTATTTATTTCTTCCTTAAAAAAGCAGCTGTTATGTAGCTTCTGTATTCTGGCAATCTAAGTTCAATCAAGTTAACCTGAGAAAATTCACCAGTCAGATTTGATCTTAGATCAAGGTGCCATGAACTTAGATCAATGTTTATACAACCAAAATTCTAAGTTCAGCTTGACTTGAGATCATTTTCAGGTGGTTGAACTCAGATTAACTTTTATGCAACCGGGCCTTTGATTCTTTTTATGCATGAGTTGAACAAGCCAAAGCTTAATCTTGTAGAGTAATCTTAAAGCTTTCGCTTTAACTTAAAGACTAATCTTCAAGACAAAGCTTGGATTTTATGCATTCCACCCATTGTAAATACTTATTTTTTATTGTAAACGTATTCATTAGTGATATGTAAATGTTTATATACTCTAATAGTGCAAAAACTGTGAGAATAATATGTTTTAGGATGTTAATAATGAGGTAATAATGTAATTTTTGTGACAATAATGTGTCTGGAGTTTTAAAAAATACTGGTTATGAAAAGATCGGTAATGACGTAATTTCGCTTACAGTTTGGAATTAGCCAATCAAAAGTAAAGAAAAGATTTTAGTTTGAATACTTAAATTCTATTGGACTAGAATTAGCCAATAAGAGACTGGCATTACCAAAGCTATAAGATTTTTACCGTTGAATTCAGTTAGTCGCAGGTAAGATGTTGTAGAGTACAGATGGTAAAAATTGTGTTATAAAGTGCTCAGTTTTTCTTTTATAAAGTGTCGTGTTATAAATGTGCAAGTATAAAGAGAAATAAAAAGAAGTGAAATTAAAAAGTAAATTCTGTGACGTATTTTAATTCTTGTTTTATCACAACCTTAAAAGAACTTGTGTTTCTATAGTGCAACTGAAAGCAGCTGAGGCAAATAACTTTAATAATATTACGTAAAACAAGCATCATCTTCACTATAAAGCTTTGGCGTCCCAAGCATTAAACAACATAAAAGCATATCTTCATTACGTAAGTTAAATACTTCTTCGTAAGTGATGCACATACACGGGAATTCTCACATCTCATATCCAGCATTCAGCTAAACAACTTTTTCAAAGTTGGCAACAAATACGAGGCTCAATTTCATTCTTCAAATTGGCATCCTCAACATGGAGCTAAATAATTACATAACAGCACACTTTTGAAAATATACGTAATATTTTACATAAGCTAAAATACTATCGCAAATTGAAGAACATAAATACATTCTTCACATGCACGATGTGTATCAAATATAACTTCACACACAATAATCGTAACAGTGATTCAGGCCTACAACTTAGTTCGGCATGTGCACTGATGATACAATCTCTAATTGTCAACCTGTGTCTTCCATTATTTTAGAAAAATTTCACAGCGTCTGTATCATGGCTTGAATTAAAAAGCATGTTTGGTGACATAAAAAGTTTAATACCAGGTAGAAACTACCAGCTGAAAATATCCAATTTACACAAACACTATAAAATGGTTTACTACCAGGTCCATGTCCATACCTCAATCACATTAAATACAAGTTGATATATGGCCGGAAAATCATGTGAACCAATGAGATTTCAGTTTCACCCCAAGAACTACAAATATGGAGATCCAACTTCCACTTTCACCAGCATGGCAAAGATGAACTTTGAAACGTTGGTTTCAAACCATTTACTTACCTGCCAGAAGCCTGAATAGTTATTATGCATCAGGAAAGCTTCAGCTCTATTTTAACTATAGATCCTACACCAGCAAAAATTATTGAAGATATTATTTATATACATATACTTAACTCTACTGTTCTGTTTGGGGCAATATGACCTGTAATGGATAATGATTTCTGATTTTCTCTCAGTAAGATATACTTATGAAACTATGTGACATTGTTAATCATTAGAAAATCAATTTGCTGTTTTAAAAACATTCTCCATTACTTACATAGTTTAGTCTCCAGCCATAATAGTGACATACACTGTGTTCAGGTCAATATGACGCAGCAGAATTATTATTTTAGTGTTTATGACTGTTATATTATGACATTTATTTTTATATTGCTCATTTAATATTATAATAAAACAATTGTGGTAAACAATGAGTTACATATTGTTACAACAATATTCCCTATCATCGTGGCATGAAGTGCTGCTTGGTGCTAAATTACTTTTATCCTCTTTGAATTTTCTAAATATAATCTGGCGGTTATATCCACCTCTACAATATGGCCATCTTTCTGCAACGAATGTCATCAAGAATATGCCAGGAGTTAAAAGGTATGCAGTCATCACAATAACTGATAAAAAAGGTTCATTTGAAGCAGCACTTGGTGCCATGGTTGAAAATGGAAGCATAGAAATGACAAATTTGGAAAAGGAGAGTTTATGGTCAACAGTGGTGAAATTTGGACAATATTAAGTTTCATGTATATTTAGGGCTCTTGGCTCTAGCAGGTGTGTATGCATCTCATGGACAGTCAACCCAATGCTTATGGGATAAAGAAACTGACGGCAACATATTTCGAGCAACAATGTCACTTGAACATTTTATCAAGATTTCACATGTCGTGCGGTTTGATACGAAATTACTAGACAAGATACGTGAATCTAGCTGCTATCCGTAATCAATGGGAGAAATGGCTGGAAGTCCTTTCAAAATTCTGGAGAAAACGTGACTGTTGACCAACTAATAGGATTTAAAGGTCACTGTTCATTCAAGCAATACATCCTTAACAAGCCAGCAAAATATGGCATAAAGATATGGATGCTTTGTGACAGTGAACTTCCAATGTGCTGAAAGCACAAGTTTATACAGGAAAAGAATCTGGAGCAGCACCAGAAAGAAATCAGGGCATGAGAGTAGTTTTTGATCTCACAAGTGACTAAGAGGTCAGGTTGTAACTTGCAACAACTTTTTTGCGCCTCATAATTTGGGACAGTTACTTCTGAAAAGAAAATTGATGCTCTTGGTAACTCCATATGGTAAAATAAGCCAGAGCTTTCAGCAATGACAAACAAAGAGCTACACAGTTCATTTTTACTTTACAGATGACACTACTGTGGTCACTTATATTCCAAATTGAAATAAAAATGTTATGCTACATAATGACAAAATAAGCAACAGGGATAAGAAATCACAAATGATTTTAGATTACAATGCAACTAATGGTGCTGGAGATACACTCGATCCAGTACCTGTAAAAGATGAGCAAATCGATGACCAAGGATTGTTTTCTACAACATAATTGAAGTTTCTGCTTACAATGCATGTTATGGACTTCGACTAGCCTAGCTGGAATGCCAAAAACTGACGAGATTATTCCTAGAACTGCAAAAGACTAAAGAATCATTGAGAATTTTGAAGGATATTCAGCAACCGTTTCAAGTGTACGACTTCAATAAAATCTGTAAGACATGTGAGCTGTAAATTCTGCTCATCAAGCAATGACAACAAAACTAATATCTTGTGTAAAAACTGTAAAATGCATGTTTGCAAAACTCATGTTCCTTACTTATGTCCTAAGTGCAAATATTGAGAAACTACTAGAAAACCGGTGATTTTCTTACTGTTATTATGTACCTTAATGTTTTCATATACATTGAGCAAAATTATTGTAATACTGTTGACTCCTAAATTTAAAATAAACCGAGTTTTATTTATGGATGCTCTTTAATTACTATGGTTCTCAATGACCCATTCTATATTAGGCATGACAGATCAGAAATTTTGCTCAGACGCCTGTTTATCAGGGTTGAGATTCTTTTACGTGCTGTAAATCTACGACATGGGACCACAGGCTTTAGGGCCCATTCACAATGAAATGTAAGCGTAGACATAGCATAAGCACAAGACTTTGCATTCATGTTATTTAAAGGAAGCATTCACATACAGTCATGCAACGCGCTATGCAACACAAGAGTTTGCAAACTCCAAAGTTTAGCTTGCGTTGCGTGCATATGGGAAGAATTCTGTATTTCTTTCTCTTTGCATTCCTTGCTGTTCAACAGCAGACGATCGCCATGCGAGACTTTAGCCGTCTAATGTACATGCGTGCACTCTTCCATTAGGCCGTGCTACACAAATTGTGGGTCACTATCTCTCAAGAAATTATGGTTGTTTCCTTAATGAATCCTCTTTCATTTAGTGGGCGAACCCGGCATCTGTGCCTAGATTTCTTGGCTCAGGCACAAGAGATAATGAACATTGCATTAACATAACTTGTGCAGCTATATCATCACAAGTATAACTTGCTGCAGTTTCTGGACATTATTCCATGCGCGGGAAGGAGGTATGAAATTTTAAGAAACTTACGGAATCAGGATGTTTTAATATGCAGAGTTGATTGTGTAGGAGTTGTTGTTTATCGAAAATATTGAGCCCTTCTTGACGACCACTTAGCTTTTGCGGAGATCTTGTCAGAAGATATTGAGAACGTGATGAAAAAAATATGGCCAATGGAATGTTGCAAAGTAAGGAAAATGTAGTTAAAGTGGATCCTTCCGAGTTTACATGCGCAGATCCTATGGCTGTTCTGTTCCTACAGCTATGTCCTGTCGTCGCTCCGTAGCTGTGGCCCTTGCGGCTTAAGACCCATGATGTTACAATTTTGGCAGCAGAATGCCGGCAGCAATGCTAACATGATGCAAGTGCGTGTGTTATATATTGATAACGACAGTGCTAACTACCCACATACGGAATAATGGCCGTTTCCATAGTACTTGTACAACTACTTTCAATGTTTTGAGCAAACAGTCGTGATGTCACTAACGCTACTAGCAGCTGTTGGACGTACATATGTAATTTTTTTGTGTTCTACTTATTTATAAAATATTGAGTGAACTTTCTTATTTGGTACTGTTGGTTATATTATTGAATTTGAAATCTACGGTGCACTCGGAACATTTCCGCAGTTAGTTTAAGGATGTAGAAGCCCGTGCCAACTTCTTGCGTTATGCCTACGGCTGCATTGTGAATGGTGCTCCCTCACACCTGCACTTATGCTGCATTATGTTAGAGCTTACATTTCATTGTGAATGAAGCGTTACTTACCTTCCAGAGGCAGCCATGCCAACAACTTTTATACCCAAAAAAATCCATTGCCCTCCGCTGGGTTTGACTTCGGGAACTAAAGGCTAGCATGGAACCACTATACCTCGGAGGAAGATGAGAATTATTCTTCTAATAGCCATGATTGCTCTTTGATAAAGTAGGTGTTTATCTAGGCCATAATCTATCAAAAAATTGTGTAGCATTTTGGGTATTGTCCCTCTAGCTCCTATCATCAATCCTGTGACTGAGATTTAAGGTTGTATTTATCCTTAGAATAGGAGATAGTGGGTTCATAGATGGCCTTTTTTTCTACGTCTGCTTCTTTGGGCTGCTCACAGTAGGATCAGTGACTAATCCGCTGTCAGATGATGTCTTGTAGGCAATGATGTTGATACGCCTGCTGCTACCACTTTTGGATAATCCATATATTTCCTCGTGGACCTGAAAATCTTTCTCCTTCATACCTGCTGCAATTAAGCTTATTTTGTGATGTCTGTGTTTCACAGCATTTCTCCGTATGGGCAAGCACCCAGAGCGTGTGCAAGGATTTTGTGCTCTCTGCCACAACGGCGACAGAGGGTATTGTTCTGGAACCTCCCTGGTAAGGAGTGTACAGCAATAACTCCAGCAGTCATTTTGATGGCATCTCTCCATTCAGAGCAAGAAAGTCCACGATGATCTCGGATCCATTTACTAGCAGGTGTATAATTGCTGAGCTGTTTAACTCCTCTTCCTTTGTGCAGTGATTCGCTCTAAAGTTGAATTCCTTTTCTCTCAGATGTCATCTTGCTTTCCTTGCATCTGGGAGAAGACTTACAGGGGTCTCTGATGTCACTTTGAGTGATGTTGAGAAGTCGTAAAGAGTGTTAAGTTACTTGATCAAAATCCTTACAGTGATAACAACTGGGTCGTTAAGTATTTTAGAAGTTTGCAGATGTTTATATGTTGGAGTCGAACTTCCATGAGGTGAAGGCCTTTACATTTTCTTTCAGTGTATAGCATATAGTCTGGAAAGCCCGTTCGTAACTGTAGAATGTTTTATAAAGTGCATTTTAACATTTTGTCAGCATCAGTTAAAAAGTTTTGTGCAATTTTATCCATTGGAATAACTTGAAATGGATAAATTGAAGTTGTTGAGATAGATGAGTTTAGAATAATAAATTTCTGGCCTAGGAAGAGGGGTGAACTTTCTATTCAACTTTTTGATGTAAATTTTCTAAAGTTTGATGACTGTCAAAAATTATTTCATCTTTTAAGTCAATGCCTAGGTAATGTTTTTTTCTCTTAAGGGAATTTCATTATCTTCAGAAATAAACATATTATTAGGAGAATATTTTCCATTTCTAATGGATAAACACACAGATTTTGATGTATTGATGGTGAGGCCAATTTCTTGAACACGTATTGCCAATTTAGTTCATTCTTTTGCTGCTTGTAAATTTTTCCCAATGATCATGGTATCATCTGCAAAACTCATAATTGTTAAATTCCAACAATTTGGGGCAAATGAGTTACCACATTCCTCAGACAAACATGGCTCACTGAGCTCCTCCAGAGTGAAATCAGTTGCTAAATTGTAAAGAATAGTTATCACATTTCTCAGACAAACATGGCTCACTGAGCTCCTCCAGAGTGAAATCAGTTGCTAAATTGTAAAGAATAGTTATCACATTTCTCAGACAAACATGGCTCACTGAGCTCCTCCAGAGTGAAATCAGTTGCTAAATTGTAAGGAATAGGAGATATAGGTGTACCCTGTAATACACCTCTTTTTATTTCAATCCGATTTGTTTTACTGCTATTGGTTTCAAATATTGTGATATTATTTTTAAATGTGATAATTTGCTAGGAACTCCAATGAATCTAATGTTTTGTGAAGATGTAAATGACCTATGTTTTCGAAGGTAACTATATTGTGGTGTTATTTTCTTGTAGGTTCATAATTAAACTTTATCATTGGCTAGGAACTCCAATTAATCTAGTGTTTTGTGAAGATGTAAATGGTCTATATTATCGAAGGCTTTTCTTATATCCAGAAATGCTATAGTAATGTTGTCTCTTCTTTCTTTGGCAGATTTCAGATTCAATTGAGAATGGTATTGTTAATGTGAGTTCCCAGGGATGGTGTAAAGCTTCACTGATAAGGACTTAGGTTATATAATTATGCAATCTACTGTCAAATGCTCTTTTAATAACTCTTCTTACAACTGAGGTGATTGTTATTGGTCTCCAGTTTGAGTGTGATGAATGATCCCCTCCTTTATGTATAAGGATAGAATCTAGCTGCTAAAATGTTGGTGGTATAATTCCAAATTCTAGTATTCTGGTAGGTATTTTCACAATGATTTCGAAGCCACATCATTCTTAATTGTTCCCATCAATACATGGTCAGGACCACTAGCCGTGTCAATCAATATACTTCTCATTGTATTACTTCTTCTTTGGAAATTGTATTGAAGGTATCATTTATTTGTATTAAATTGATATTACTGATTTTCTGTCGATATTCCTTACAAATTTGATCATTTGGTATAGAAAATATATTTTAAAAATAATCATGTATTGTGTTACTAAGGTTACAGATTATGTTATTTTCATTAAAAACATTCCAAATTTATTTTCGTTTTTGGTTATAGTAATAAAATTGTGCTATTTGATAGTTATATTTTTATTTTATTTTTTATCTATCTCTTTTGGTCACCCTTTCAAGTTTTATAAGAGAGCTTGATATGTATAGAATTTTTGTTTTTTATTGCCTCATAGTATTTTGCCACAGGATGTTTAGGACCTGGTACCATATGAACAGCATCTGATAGAAACAAAAGAAAATCTTTTGTTTTATGAAAATTGTCGTTATTTAACTTAAGTGAAAATTTTCTTTCCAAGTTTGTAGTTGTTTGCTATACTTGCTTAAATCTATTATTTGTCTGAGGTTGAGAGTAATTTACATAACGTTCATCTTGTGTTATATTTTGACTGCAGCTTGAATGTCAATTTACAATATTATGGCAATGTTGATCTGGATGAGCTCTACTTATATAGATGTTAACTTCTCGGAAATGTAGACAGCAATATGGACAAAAAAGTTTATTTTTTTGGAAAACTTCCTGAATTAGTTTGATTTAGTGGTATTATATTCTTCAAGTATTATCATCATTGATATTTCTAATTGCATTACAATCTGTAAAAACATTATGTTGATGACTATCCAAAGCTACATTGACAGAGGGCGAAATAACATCGTACGCTGAAAGTTTATTAAGGTGGTTATCTTGAGTAGATAAAATCTGAGTATTACTGTTGATTATATTATTTGCATTATCTACAGTAATGGAGTCTTGAGAATAATTATGACACCTAGCAATATGAACATTGATACCTCTCCTCGTAAATTTATTTCCACATATGTTACATTTAATATTACCTGATTGGTTTTCTGTAGTAGTAGAGGGTAATTCAGTGGAAGTGGAATACATCAGATCATTGATGAACCAAATGGTTTATAACAAAGTTTAGAATTATATAAAACAAAGAAAATAATACCATATAGGTTATCAAAGGGTTGTTATGTAACTTGCTATCTGTAATAGCTACAAATTTCCTCAGTAATGTGAAACAAAAATATACTTTCTTTTTTAGTCACAGTATGCTATAGAATTCTTCAAAATAATATTCTTGTTGCTTCTTAAGCAGAATAGTTTTAGCAAACACTGGAAAATAGCCATAAATACTTAAGAATAATATAATAGTAGTAGAAATACATATATAGACTGAATTAGCTTGTCTCCACGTTGAAGTAGTATATGTCTCACGCTTGGAACGCCAACTTGAAGTGGTATGTTGCTTACGTAAATAATTTTTACGTAATTTATTAATTAAACTTCATGCATTGGAAGTTAACTTGAAGAAGTATTGTTCTTGGAGTTACTTTGTTTAAGAAGTTTGCAATCTCACGTATGGAAGCCAATTTTGAAGTAGTTATTGTCTTTAGAAGTTTGTTGATAATTACGTAAGAGTTTGCACCATGCTTTGGTCGTTAATTTGAAGTTGTTGATTACGTAATATGGATCCGAGGCAAACCCCTGACACCTCGATAGTGGTAAAACAGGGAAGTTGAAGAAGAAGATTACGTAATAGTTACTGTTGTTACGCAATATGCTGCTACATATGAGAAGCCGATTTGAAGATGTATTTTTGTTGTTACACTCCAAGTTTAAAAAATACATTTTAACTCTGTTATTAAACTGCTTCTATAGATAGTATTTATGTTTGTATTTGCCTCAGCTGCGTCAGTCTTACTTTAGAGAAACGTATCTCTTAATCAGGGGGTGGTGCGACATAGAATGTAGGCTAACACAGATTTTAAGTTTAAAATTTACTTCTTTTTATTAATTCTTGAAAAACAAATTAAATAGCACTACACTGATGTTAAGAGCTGTGAGATTATTTAATATTTGCAGTTTGTTATCGTGTATACATAATTTACGATTCACACGTAATGTTTATGCAGAGAACACATCTCCCATCTGGTCACTACCACGGTTTGCCAGGAACTGAACATAATTTTAACCGTTAAACCCGTAAGCTTCGGTATTTCAAGTCTCTGATTGGCTATTTCTAGTCCAATAGAATATCTGCATTTTACTTAAAGCTTTTCTTTGCTGTTGATTGGCTAATTTTAAACTGTTACTGAATTCACATCATTGCTCTAATCATGACTAGTAAATTTCAAATTCATTATTGCTTCATTGTTAGCAACTTAAAACTTATTATTCTCACAGCTTTTGCATTATTAAAGTATGTAATGTATTCACATAACATTATTAAACATGTTTTACAATAAAAAATAAGTATTTGCAATTACTGTTACACACAATTTAAATAATTATTACTACATATTGTTTCGAGTCAGGCTGTTATTGAATTTACATATTATATGAATACAATTGAAATTATTCAGGTATTAAAATACTGCCTCAACGTCCTCTTCATACAATTATTTCTCTATACAGTTTCCATTTTATTTTAATTTTCATCTATAAACTTTGTCTTTTCAGTATTAGCTACATATTAATTATTGTAGATGACCGCATTTGATAATGAACATTGTAATTTGGTTTATGGCATAACCTGTAAATAAATCAAGTTTTTACCATGTCTAAACAATCAGCGTAATGAGATGACACGCAATATGCAGGTTTGAATTAAATTCCAAAAATTTGACGTCAGCTGTGGTTGGATACGGTAATCTTGAAGTATCATAAACAGGGTTAGGAAGTTCATGCATTTGCATATTATTTTCTAAGCATGTTATTGATATGCTGATAAATTATTTTCATGAATTATGAATTTTCTAGTGCTCCGAGTGATTTTTATTGGGCATATAACTGCATATTTATGCTCTTTTAAGTAACTGCATCATATTTAGTAAATAGCATGATTATTTGGCATATTTTAGCACTTAAACGGGAAATATTTTTTAAAATGAGTTATTTTGGTTAAATGGTCAACTTGTTTTTCTGTGAAATGATGCTAACAAAAGGATCCTGTTTCACCCTCTGTCAATGTCACTGAGGCAAGTGATTCATGACATTGATCATGTGAAGAGTGAGTGATGCAATGCTGGTAAGAATCATGTGATGTCTTGGAAGATAGGGAAATCCCCGCTGTACTGGAGAATAGATTAAGCATTAAGGCAGTGTGTTGATCGAGCAGCCACTGCAGCCAGTTTGTTTGCGACAATTGACGAGGTGATATGAATACATACAGTATTAAAAATGCCAAAGGTGAAACCAAGTAATGCGAGCAGACTTAAGAGTTTACAAAGTGAATTTTCTAGTGATATTATTAATACAGATGGTAGAGTCTTAGGCCCGGTTTCACAGTATAAGCTTAAACTTCGAATCGGGCTTAACCGGCGAGTTAAGCTACAGCTGAGTTTTACAGTGCGTAGTTCAAGCACTAAGCCGAGACTATATGGGACTTGACTTAAACCGTACTGAGCTGCGGTTTAAGTTAAGGAGTCACCATGTTATCTGAGGACGAAAATTTTAGTGACGAGGAAATGCAAATTATTTTAAACCATATCCACAATAGAAGACGGCCTAAAGTGTTTTGAATGCGTCCAAATCATTTCCATATATGGAATGACCGAGAATTCTACGAGAGGTTACGGTTAAGTAAACAGTCTGCAATTATGGTACTATAGATTATTGATGATGCAATTAAGCATAAAACAGACTGGTAAGTAAAACTTAATAATAAATTTATTCTTACACCTTTATAATATACTTTATCGCTCGTAAGGTATTACTTTATATTTCAGGAACAAAGCCCTCTCGTCAGAAGCGATGCTTCTTTTGACGTTGAGGTTATATGCAAGCGGAAGCATGCTAATTCCAGATAGAGATTTTTCCGGCTTCTCAAAATCTACAGCATGCAGGGTTGTTTCACGTCCATCAATTTGGACACCAATTAATTCCTTTATTTCCTCGTCAATTGGCGTAATTAATGATGGCAGAGCTGGACCTCCACCTGGACCCCGAATAGCACATTTCTCATTGGCGTATATCTATTTTGTAACTTTCTTCAAATTGTCATATTTCTTCTTCAACACGGTAGCATCTCCGTGTATTATTCCGCTCTTTGCTTTGAATAACTCCGCAATTTCCCCCCACATTTGGTTCTTCTTGCTCCACAGTACCTTATCAGATTGCTTGCACTCTATTATGTGTTTATACTGCTTTACAATTTCTAACAGAATGCTAACTTCTTGAGAAGTGAAGTTAGCAGTACGTTTTGGCTCTGATTTTTCTGTCATTTTAATGTGTGTATCTGAATAACCTATAAAACCTTACTTTCAGGAATAGCGCCGCCATAAACAAATGATGGGAATTCGCTCGATACGCATGCGCAAGCGTTACCAACTTTAAAGTTCCGAGGAGTTGTTCAGTTCAGTAAAGCCAAACGTGGTTGCACTACTGTGAAACTCGCTAAGCTTTAACGAAAGCTTAAGCTTTGTTTGAGCTGCGTCCGTAGCTTAGTAAAGGTTCGACTTAAGCCTAAACTGTGAAACTGGCCCTTATACTGTAAGGCATGTGAAAAAAATATTTGGAGTGAAAAACTGTTTCAGGTCATTCAACATATTAATACTACAAAGCACAGGGAAATGATTGTGAAAAAAAGTGACAGAAGTGAAAGTGTCCAACGTCTACTAGTCAAGTTTATGGGAAGTAGAGTTATACAGTTTTCATATGACCTTTGTGAAGCATTCCTAGCAGTTGACATACCTTTATGGAAAATAAAGAACCCAATTTTGCATAATTTTTTAGAAAAGTACACCAAGGAACACGTGCCTGACCAAAGTACCTTACGTAAAACATACATCCCTCGTTGTTACAACAATGTAATGTCTACCTTGTAAACTAAGTTAACAAATGAGTTTCTCTGGATCTCAATAGATGAAACAACTGATATAGAAGGACGTTTCATTGCAAATGTAATAGTGGGTGTTCTAAATCAGCAAGAGGCAGGTGTGCCCTATCTCTTAACTTGCTCTCAGTTAGAAGTTACTAACAGTGCATCAGTAAGTCAACTTGTGATTGACTCTATGAAATTAATATGACTGGTGATATAAAATATGACAATGTACTTTTGTTTTTAACTGATGCAGCAAGCTATATGAACAAAGCAGGGAAAACACTAAGAGATATTTTTCCTAAGAGCATTCATTTAACTTGCCTTATTCATGTCCTTCATCGCATTGCAGAAACAATTAGGTTATGTTTTCCTAAAGTAGATAAGTTAATCTCTAATGTGAAAAAAGTGTTTCTTAAATCTGCATCTAGGGTCCAGCTGTTCAAAAAGATGCTGCCTAATATTCCACTACCACCTGAACCTGTTTTAACCCCTTGGGGGAGTTAGATAACAGCTGCATTGTATTATGCTAAACATTTAGCGTCAGTCAGAAGAGTTATTAATTCATTAGAATCAGATGATGCTGTTTCAATTCATATAGCACAGAATATTCTCTCAGATGAAGAGCTTGAAGGAAATCTTCCCTTTATATTGACATATTTTTCCAATATGCCTGCAGCAATTAAATCCCTGGAAACAACAGGTCTTCCCTTAAATCAATCATTAAATGTATTTGATACTACCATTTCTGGTTTGGTGTCCATTCCAGGTAATGTAGGGCAGAAAATAAAAGACAAAGTAAACTATGTTCTTTTAAGAAACCCTAGGTATAAACAAATCTCCAAAATACGAGACATTCTTGGAAGAAAGCCCTTAGGGATACCTGAAGACTTGCCTCTTTCTGTGGAACAACTATCAACTTTTAAGTATGCACCAATATCCTCATGTGACGTTGAAACAAGTTTTTCAGGATACAAAAGTATATTGAAAGACAACAGACGAAGATATACCATGGAAAGTCTCCATTATGCAGTAGTGGTAAATTGTAACTCATCCCTCATTTTGGATGTGGAGTCATGTGCATGTACTTCTCAGCAATAAACCAAAGTTTGCATGTGCACATTGTTCTTTAAATATAACAACTTTAGGGCATATTTTGGTGCATATTTTGCACATTTTAAGGGCATATTTGCATGCATATTACAAGAGTTTTTAGAACATGAACTTCCTAACCTTGATCATAAGTAACTAATCCCCCAAGAAAGTATTTGCCTGCACTTTAAAAAAAAATTCTAGCAAATTAATGTGGTGAAAAATATGTGATTTTTTTGTGGCATAAAGATAAAATGCTAATATAGTTTATGTGTTTTGTGGTTTTTCAGATTGTTATTTTATCAGTTTTATAAATTTTTGAAAAATATGCCAAAATCATAACTTTTTTTGTATGTGGTCTCAAAATTATCTTTCATGCATTAGGTAGAGCATTTTTTTTTTGTGCATATATCCACACACTTCTGACATGTGAGTTAAACTGGTAAAGAAATAAATGCGTTAAGTCTCAAAACGTAAGCCAAAAAATGAGGAATTAAGGCAAAGACATTGAAAATTCCCAACTTTGACATTTTATTCCTGTCAAATAAAATTGTATTTTCACTGCAAAATCAAGTAATACACTAAACAACAATGCTCTATTCTATGCATTTAAGATAATCTTGAAAGCACCACACACAAAGAGTTGTATTTCAGGCATATTTTTGAACTTATAAAACTGATAACATGAATGATCTTAAAAACTGCCAAAATACATAAATTGTATTACCATTTGATTTTATGTTCAAAAAAATTAGTTTTTCCTCCATTAATTTGGCTGCTAGAATATTTTAAGTGCAGATGAACACTTTCTTGAGAGGCTGTTGAAAAAGACGAAAGTGCAATTCTCAATGGCAAAAGGTTTATAGGAATTTCAAACTATATACACGATAATGTAAAAATTGCAATTACCGTTTCATAAAACATACACTTCATCTTAAGCACGTTAATATTGCGTGAAGTTAGTTTGCTTATTACTGTTACAAATTAAAAGCAGTGTTATAACCAGGGTTAGGATTTTTAGGTGCGCGCGCCTTTTTTTTAGGGTAAGTTAGAGCTGTGCGGAAAGATATCACAGTGTGAAATTTTGTTTCTAGTTGCAAAAAGAGGCATTTTTTCTCGCACCTTTTTCCCTTTTTTGGGACCTTTATCCCATTTTCTCCCAACTATGGCCATAATCCTCTTTCCCCCCCTTTTTTCCTTAAAGTTTCATTCCAATTTATTCTTTAATTTTCAATTAACATCTCCTCAGCTTGCTGTGTACGTGTGAATAGTAAGCCTACCTCTTTCAGTAAACGCCACGCGGGAATTGAAAGCACACCCACAACAATGGAAATTAATTGTGTGTTCGACGAAAACCTCTTTGTCTCGCTTTACCGCTATAAAGAAGCCCACAATAATGCAATTGACAATGAGTGATTCTATCCCACCAGAATCAGTAGCCTGCTGTTCGTGAATGAATTTGTTTCTGTGAGAGACGTTATCTGTTTGCGTGGAGGCGAAGGTTGTGCACGCAGAGACGGCAATAACCTCACCCGCACAGTTCCAAGAATTATTAAGACTGGGTTCTGCTCGAAACTACTAGAAATTGCTGAGACTGAAGTTCCAGCATGAATGAGAACATTCTGGTAATTGTCGCAGTGTTATAAGCAAATGTGGACAGTGAATGGGTGCAAGAGTGAGTTGTGTGACAGTCGCATTGTGTTAGCAAGTGAACTAGTGTTAGCTCTATGTTACATTACCAATAGAGTGTATTAGTACTAGATTTTACCATGCCAAAGGTGTCCATTGTTCTGCCTGAGGAATTCAAACAAGATTTCATAGACACTGATGTAATTGTTATGCGATGTACTATTTGTGATTCAGGAATTTTGTTAGATGAACAACACATTTCCAGTTCTAAGCATCAAATGAACAAGACTCTTCAAGCAAACAAATCACAGCAACCTCTAATAAGAAATGTGTTTCAACAGAGTTCTTCAAAAAGGCAAAATTTGAAGGAATTAAACATTGATTTGTATGCAGCTCTTACACAAGCGGAATTCCATTCAATAAGATGATCCATCCAGCCTTCAAGGGATTTCTTGAAAAATACACAAAGATATCAGTGCCCGATGAGTGCTTTAAGAAAAAAACTACATGGAGCCTGTTTACCAAGAAACCATAGGAAGAATCAAGGGGAAAGTGTCTGATTGCGATGTGGGAATCACTGTGGATGAAACCTTGAACGTTTTAGTTTTTCCCTTAGCAGGGGAGAAAGTTAAGTCCATGTTGTTAAAAATGTACGAGCCGCAGAAAGCCAATGCCAGTACAGTAATGCAATCCATTATGGACTTCTGCCAAAAACTCTGGCCTACTGATATCAAGTTTGAAAAACTTCTTGTGGTTACGGACCAGGCTCCATACATGGTTTCAGCTGTTAACCAATTGAAACCTTTATTTCCTAACTTGAAGCATGAGACATGCTTGGCTCATGCCCTTCACAGGGTTTGTGAATCCATAAGGAATGAATACGACATCGCAAATCAATTCATCTCTGCCCTGAAGAAGATTCTACTGAAAGCTCCGAGCTGTGTTGTTTACTACAGGGAAATCACTGGCCTGCCCCTTCCAAATTTCCCGGTCATTACTCGCTGGGGATCTTGGATTGTGTGTGCTGCTACGTTGTATGAGAATCTTGACAAAATTAAAGAGTTTGTGCTTTCTTTGGATTCATCCGACGCAGGTGCAATTTCCAAGGGACAGCAACTTCTGTTACCGGAGAAAATACATAATTTGCAGACAGAACTATATTCTGTCCATAGTTACAAGTACCTGCCTGCAGCTATTAAACGATTGGAAGAACAAGGCCTGGAAAAGGAAAAACAATGGGATATTTTTACTTCCGTGAGGGAGCAGTTAGATGGCTTTGCCAAAGACAAACTTGAATCTAGTCTTCAGAAGAATCCAGACATTGAGAAATTTGCCACATCTGTAGAGTTGCCATTCCGAGTGAATACAAGGTTTGCCCCACTGGTGTCTGTGGATGTTGAAAGAAGCTTTAGCATCTACAAAGACATTCTATCTCCTAATAGAAACAGACTTACTTTTAAAAATGTGGAGATGCTTAGGGTGGAATTCTCAAACGTTCCTAAAATACGCTCTTAAGGCTTCCTTCGTTAAGGAGGTAATAAGGAAGGTACCTCCCTTAAATGTGAAATCGTATTCTTGAAGTTTCCTTATGGTTACCTTAACGAAGGAAAGAACCAAAGGTCTCCTTCTACTGCCGGAAATAGTCGACATCCAAATAAAGATAAATATTCCCACGTGTTAATCGTAAAATTAATACAATGCACAAATAATTACTTTGGTATAATAAATACATTCATAGTTTGATGCCATTATGCATTCTAATTAAAATTTGTTTCTAATAGCACACTGCATTTGGGTAGAATAGGAATGGAAGTTTAAAGGAAAATTAACTTATGTTGGCAACAAAAGCAACGTGCTAGCAAGTTCCCGCGCTTCTCGCGTATGTATAATCAGCATGTATTACTCGCGCAAAACTTCTGGAATCGTGACCTTGATTGCCAACCCAGCTGCCGAGTCTAGGAATGGTTTATGTTTAGCTTTATCAACGAAAGCGATATAATACCTTTGCTTACTCACAGTGCGTAACACATACAGTCTGCATAGAAAGTGTCTGCATCTGGTTGTAATTTTAAAGAGAGCTGCAGTATCTAAATAGAACTTATTTTATATTTGTTATATTTATAACCATGGCTCCTATGTTTTCAAAGTTAAGTGGTAAGGGGTTATGTAGTCAAAGTAGGGAAATAATTGCAAATGTCCTTGACTTCATGAAGCAAGAAGCAGAGATGAAGGAAGAAAATATATGTTCATCCGAGTTCCACAAAAGCCTTAAGAGAATGAAAGAAAGAGTAGTCAAAGCAACTGGTGCTTCACCGAGTTCCGATTCCAGAGAATAAGAGATAAGAGAAAAAAAACATATGGATGAAAGAGTACCATTTGACACACCTGGGAAGAAACATAAGGTCCCTAAACGTATTACAGAAATAAACGATTTCGAATGCGTCATTCGGCGCACGATTCACAATTCCTATGTGGAAGAAAAAACTGTGCTAACAATAAGCAGATTGCTCATCAAGCTGAAAGACAGCAGAAACTTACAAGGTGGTGCTACAAATCTCAGAAAAATTATTAAAGATTTAGGGTTCAAGTGGAAGAAACCAAAATCAAATAGAAAAACTCTAACAGAAAAGCAAAATAAATAAATAAATAAAATAAAATAAAATAAAATAAAAAAATAATAAGTAAATGTTGCCATGATAGCTTAGTCGGTTAGACCAACGACACGGAAAGCCTAAGATCCGTGGTTCAAATCCCGGCTATGGCATTGAATTTTTCAGTCTGATTCTCCCTTTCCAAATGAGTATAATTTTATATGTGCTTATATCAGTGCGTACTTATATCAGCATCAATTTTTAGGGTGGTGCTACAAATTTCAGAAAAATACTATAGTGTATGAAGATGAGTCATACATACACAGCAGTCATACAGCATCTAAAAGTTGGAGTGACGATAGCGAATTGGGTTGCAGGTTCCTGTTGCTAAAGGGCAAATACTTATTATCGTTCATGCTGTTGGAGAGATCGGCTTCGTTCCAAATGCCCTTCTTTTACAAGTTGCAAAAACAACAGGAGATTTTCATCAAGAAATGAATACAGAAAAGTACATGAAGTGAATCAACGCCATGTTGAGACCTAATATGCCTGCTGGGTCTGTTCTGGTCATCGACAATGCTTCACAATGCGTCAACACTCAATTGACAAACCACCTACCTCAAATTCATTGAAAGAAGAAATGAGAGCTTGGTTACTTAGACATAATATAGCTTTAGATGAAAGCATGAGTAAAACAAAGCTATATAACTTAATTAAAACCAACAAACAGCTTCAGACGTCATACATACTTGACCAGATAGTAATACAACATCGCCATTATGTACTTAGACTCCCATCGCATCACCCAGATCTAAACCCAATCGAATTAATCTGGGCTGATATCAAAAAATGGGTGGCATGTAGAAATATGACTTTTAAATTAAAATATGTGGAGCAGTTATAACGCCAGCAATTTGCTGAATTGGAACGCCAGAAAGGGAAAATGTATGTCGACATGTTGAATAAATTAAGAATCATTATTTCGAAAAATACGGAATTGCAGAAAATCAAATAGAAAGAATTCTCATCCAAGATAATGGTGCAGAAAGTAGTGACAGCAGCGATGACTGCAATGTGAGTGATTCCGCAGAAGAGGAAGGGTTGTTAGGTGTGGAAGAATTGGAGGCAATGATTGGCAGCGTTTTTTATATTAAGCGCTTTTTACAGCGTGGATTTTAATATACTGTATATAACTAAGTTTAACAGCGCAAAGCAGTGCATAACCGGTGTGGATATTTGACGATGACTGTCCCACGCACTCCTGCAGTATGCAGTCGACCGGTCACCACCTGATCTGGTAAGCAACTCGCATCATAGCTCTCATTAAGATTTTCACGTGTCTAGAACTGTTGCGCCGATTATACTTGTAATTGTGTTGGAAATGGAAAAGAAGCGATTTTCAGAACAAGAAAAGAACTTTCTATTGCATCTTATAAACAAATACAAGAATGTAGTGGAGAATAAAGAAACAGATGGTGCAACCCTTCAAGAAAAGCGCAAAGCTTGGACCGAGATACAAGAACGGTTCAATTGCGAATCGGACCATTTGGAGGTTAGTTACCCATTCCTACTTTTTAATACCACATTAAACAGTTATTGATTTCTTTTGTTTGGTTTTTTCGTTAATGTGACGAGTCATTTATTATCTTCTGTTGCAGAGAACCGTTACTCAACTTCAAAAATGTTGGGACAACATTAAAACCAAAAGAAAGCGACAGTTGGCCGCTGCCAAACGGGCCAGATTGGCAACAGGAGGTGGTCCGATGCAAATATCAAAAGATGATGACAGTCCAGCGGATGCTATTATCCTAAATGCAACAAATGTAGAGTTTGAGGATGCCTTGGATAGCGATACGGTTATGTTGCTTACATGTAAGTTGATAAAAGAAATCCATTTTTATATTATTTTCTGAAATGTATTTTGGGGGGAGAATATAATATGCATTAGCACCGAAACCTTCATCTTTGACATATTCTTGTAGTTTTATTAATCAGTTTCTGCTCTGAATAATCTCTCTGCTATAATCTCTCCTGCACACTAAATTAAATGTAACTTATAAATGCTGCAGGTTTAAATTAACTTAAGTCCACAATTAACTGAAATTTATCCCATTTTTGTAAAAAAATGTATTATTGTTTTAGGTGCATCTGAACAGAATCAAAACTATGAACTCTCTAGTGAAGTGTTTGTGGCTGCACAACCATTAGCCACAGTAGAAGAGTCTGCTTCTGCAGAAAATGAAGTGCCACAAATTGATCTAAATGGTTAGTTACATTATCATTATCATTATTATTAATATTATTAATCAGATGCATTTGTAGCACAATTACTCAGATGATAAGTAGGTAAAATGCAGGCACCTAATCTAAAAATAAGATAATTACAGTAACTAATAAATGAAAAGTATGAATATTCTAGCATGCATATGTTACCCCATCAGATGTTATTAGCATCAACTTTACAGAAATGTTCAGTAAAGTAAACCTTAAGCCTGCATATGGTTGAGCAGCACACATCTTCCAGTGTATATTAAAACTCTGAATCAAAGCCATCATAAATATTAGAGTTAAACGAATGCAAGCTGCAGTAAAGTCTTCAACAACCAAGTCCAAGTGGTTGTTAAAATTACCTGCACAGGTTAGATTTACTTACACATCCCAATTTGCGCGCGCGCACACACACCCACGCACCTGTCACTAATCTAAGTGTGAAGTAAACCTATCCAGTGACAATGCTTAACACCAAAGTGTAAATGTTAGGTTATATTAACTGACATAGGTTCTTTTAAATACAATTTGAGAGTTGTGTTTGCTTTATTCTTCAACTGAAAGTTTAATTTTTCATGTGCTTGTTTCTTCCAAGTAAATTTAAAAGCATGTTAGTGCTAATACCATAAATGACAGAAGTATATCTGCTTCAAACTCTCCTTTTTTACTCATATATTAGGCAAGCTCAATAGCAATACTTGCTGCCCACCTATCATACCACATCTGTCTCCACCAAAACTTCCTATGAATGGAACTGCATTTGTGTCAGTACTAACTGATAAAAACCATGAAAATAGCTGGGCAAACAACAAATAATGCTTTGTTGGTATGCTATATAATTAACTTCATCTAGAGCGCTCCATTAGTAATCTTACAAATTCACAATAGATTTTATTATTTCAGTAGAAACCCTAAGAGAGTGTTTTAATTAGGTAATTTACTTCCACTTAATTAGTGCTATATCTCTATTAGAGGTAATGTAATTTTTCAAGATGTACACAGAAACAGTATAATATTTCTTGTTCCTTAAATTATTCTGTTAAACTTGCTACAGTCATCACTGTCAACACTTATATTGCAGCAGGCCTTGACATATTAGCACCTACTTTCTCCTTAAATTTATTATTTTCTTTTCTATTTCAGTTTCTTCAGAACCAAAAGCATACAAAAGAAAATTATTGACAGCGCGGCAAACAGCAATTAATGCTGAATTAGATGTGCGGCTTAATAAGCTTAGCAAACTTACCGATGGTGAGCTTGAATTGCATCAAATAAAGAAAAAGGAGGCATAAATCCGCCAACAAATGGCATTAGAAGAACTGGAGCAACTTCAACATAGCAGGGAAATGGCAAAAAAAGAACAAGAAATTAAACTTGCTACAGCTCAGCAAAGATTTGATTTTGAAAAAAGATTGAGCTGCAGACAAAATTTGCTATAGAGAAGCACCAAGCTGAGATGGAATTATTGCTGAAAAAATGATTATGATTGTGCCTTATGAATCATAATAATGATTCTTTCTGCAGATTAAAAAGCTAATTTTTTATCACAGAAATGTATACATTGTATTTCTTTATTAATCCCTTATTCCATTTTTCAGCAATTGGAAATAGGAAATATTGGAAATTTGAAATTGGAAATATGCAGATATTGATGTCCTTGCCAATTCTCCATGTCCCTTGAAAATAGAGCACACTATTTCATGTGGCACTATTTCATATTATGTTATGGCATCTTCATCCTCATTGTTAAAATGTGTGTCTGTACATGGCATACAAGGAAGTAATCATGTGCTTCAATATATTCAGATGAATGTGCTAACCCTGAGAATTATGTTTACTGAATTACTGAACAAATTGTTTGAAATGTCTACACTTTTGTATAGCATTTACTTATACCCCCACCGCTATAACGTTGCACTTGACAGCTAGCGTTTAAGTTGGTACACTCGCGAAAAAACAGATGAAAACCTTCAACCGTTTGACTTCCTAAGCCAATCACAAGGCAGCATTCCGGATGGTCGATGACAAAGCAGAACCGGATCTAGAATCGGCTTTGTTGCCGGATGTAACTATTCCCAACCATGTGCTTCAGTTTGTGAATCTCTAGCAGAGCGTCGAGTTGTTCTTTGCAAGCTACATATTGTTCATTGTTATTTGTTATTTAGATTTGTGGTTATTGTTTGATAGTTTTGTTATTGTTCGTTTATACATTTATTTATTTATATTTATCTATTTTATATATATTTCATTCATATTATTTATTTAAACAAAACTTAAGTGCGACAATGTCGGAAAAACGACGCCGATCGCCGAGTGATGATTCATGAAGTGAAAATCCTTTGCGCCGAGGTGTGCCACTTAATAGTCAGGCATTGGAACTATTAAGGAGAACCCGGGAGTTCTTTGAACAGGAAAAGGAGTACGTGAAGCTTCACGGAAATCCCTCTATTCCTGCTGATAAAGCCGTACAACGAACTGCAGTAGCTCTTGGTTTAAGCACGAGAACTGTTGTTCACAAAGGAGTGAAACTACAAGAGAAAGAGGACAAAATTCCTGAACCATCTGGAACACAACAGGTATTTCTATCAACTCCAGGGAAGAAAAAAAGAAGCCTCGTCCAGGCACAAATATTGATGCTTTCCAATTAGACGCCATACGTAGACACATTTATGCCTATTATCATAGAAAGGAGTATCCGACCATACCAAAGCTGCTTATATCGCTTATTTTCAATTAACAATAATAATACGAAATAGTTATTATTCAGTGACATTCGCTACTTACGTACACTTTTTGTATGCGGCTAAGAAACGATAGAAATGAGAACAATCAGCTGTTGTTAACTAGCCACTCTGGCAACGTTGCAACCACGATGTAGCCAACCTTACGTGAAGCCACACGAACTGTCAAGTGCAACGTTATAGCGGCGGGGGTATAGATAAAACATTAAATGTTGTTTACGTGAATGTGCTACTCCCCAGATTAACAATAACAATGTGTTCTGAATTCAATTTTTTAACAGTAGCAAAAAATAAATATAATACAATAACACAATTCAAATGATAAATTATAGATAAGCTTACAAGGCTATATTTTCAGCCCATGATAAATATAAAATAAAAGATATCATTTAGAATTGCTCTCAAAAAGCACATATTTCAATCGGACTAGCATATTCAATAAGATGTCTGTTTTGCATAGGTTAAAATAACACAAACAAAAACTCACTTACAAAAACCAGTGTCCTTTGTCAGCACAGTGGAAATTGAGCTTTATCACTCATAGAAGTACTGAATTTTGCATTATTGTCCATTTCTTCCACATTTTTAAATCTCTTAAGTTATTAAGCTTATATCAACTGACTTACTTTATAATGATATATATGTAACACATTCTTTTTTAAATCTGCACCTGAAGATTCCGTTAAGAAGGAAAATAGAAAATATCTATTAAATGGGGCCCCATTTAACTGTTGCATATGGGTCCATATGTGTTTTTTGTTTTTCATCATTGCAACTTGTCACTATTCTGAACTAAATATGCATTAACTTACCAAAGATTGATAATGCAAGCATAATCATAATAATATTAAGCACTTCAGAAATCCATTTTAAAGTGTTGAACATGTTTAAAAAATTTACTGCACTTTTCTAAGAAGAAAGCAATAAAAGCAAATGTTAATACATGAAATAAATCAAAGTAATGTGTTGATATCATTCACAATGAATCTGTAAAACATAAAAACTTTGCTTGGGCTGTTAGAAATGCAAAAAGATAATTTTATATACTGCACACTGAGTAAAATTCCGTTTCTCAGTATTGGTATTATAAAATCACCAAGTTTCTAGAAGCACCACACTGCAAAAACATGGAGATTGCACTACATATTGTAGATTTCATTAAGATTTCTTTGTGCCATGCATGTCTTGAAAGTCACATTAACTGACCTGACATTCAGTAAGGGACTTCTGTGGAATGAGAGATGATCGCACTCAACAGTTTACATTTTTAAATTAGGTTGCTACTAGCCCAATTTGATGAATGAGAATTCTGTGCTTTATAACCTCTGTAACAGATAAATGCTTATGAACTTCGAACACCTTTACGTTCAGTACATGGCAAGGTGGAAGAGTAAATGGGATGTATAGCTCAAGAGATGGCATGATAATTTGCATTGCAGTTATACACTGTTTAAAAATATGGAAGTGCAAATAATGTGGTTTTACAATATGTATACAACTTTTAGCAATGCACAAATCAGTTTACATTGCTTATGTTTGGAAAAAGATTTTCTCAACTTAGAATATATGTTGACTGTCATAGTCAGAAAGTAACATCTGACTATCCAGTGTTCTTAAATGTATTTTTTTAATTAGTGTGACACACTTAAAAACAGTAGGTACATGAAGTGAAATGTGTTTTAAGCAACATTTTTATTTCAGTTTTCTGTTACATTTTTAAAAATCTGAGTGCTAATAAAATTAAAATGTAGAAAACTAAAACATCCTTATTGTTTAGAACAATAAATGCAGCATGCTTTAAGACAGTTAATTACTGACTTGCTGCTTGGTGATGACATAGCATTGTAACCAGAGAACATGTTGACTAACATTATCTATGAACAAAATGGCATATAATATGATGTAGTTGATTATTAAAGTGCACTGCTGTTGCTAAATAAATGCATATACAATATAATACAAAACATCACAGTTGTAACATTTAACTGATTAATTTGGAGCATTGCCAAAATGGCGCTGAATGAATGTTTGTTTAATTACTCTGCCTCTGTTTCTCTTACATTAAGTGCTTCTATGACTAGGTTATCCCAGTCATGCTCATTCCCTTCCACTGGAAAATCTTGGGGATCCCATGCCCTTCCAATATTGTGGAGAACGGCACATGCAGCAATTATTCGAGTGGTTGTTCTTAGCTTATTTCTAAGCTTCTGACAGAGGCAAGGAAATCTACGCTTAAGTACACCAAATGTTCTTTCAACAGAAGTCCTGTTGGAATTAGTGCACTGTTATAGCACTGCTCAGGAAGTGTTTGTGGGTCTTGTACTGGTGTATAAAGATATTTGGTTTGGCGGTAACCCCCATCACCAAGAAAAAAGGACTTCCTGAGGTCCCTATCCTCAAGACGTACCTTAACCCCACTATTATCAAAAATTCTGGAATCGTGTGTTGATCCAGGCCATTGTATTACTATATCAAATATCTGAAGCTGAGGTCCTGTTACAGCTTGGACATTTAAGGACATCCAACCTTTTCTGTTTCGGTACACCTCTGCATTTTGACCTCCAGGGTTTATAATGGGTATGTGTGTACAGTCTATACATCCAAGGACATTTGGGAAGCGTCTCTTATGAAAAAAGTCAATTTTCACTTGACGTCTTCCAGCTTCAATCTGAGGAAAATGTACTACATTAGGTAAATGTCTTGTCAATCTTTCTGAAATCTCTCTTATGATTCTGCAAGCATTTGCCTGGCTGATTTTTGACAGATCCCCAAATACAATCTGCAATTTAGAAATAAAGTACATTAAAGCAACAAGGATTTTATTAGAATTCCATAGAAATTCATAAAATAAGCTAATAACCAAACAGTCCCCAAATGATAGAAACCTAAACATTATATAACCTATCTATCAAGGCTAAAAACAGGAAAGTTCTTACCTGATAACTTCCTGTAGCATAAAATCTCAGTGCAGTTGTCAGTCTGATGATTGGGGGAACTGGCAAACCTCTGTTTGTTTCAGGTTCTTGCAAAGTTAGAGGCATTATATGGTGCACTACTGTATTTTTGGAAAATCTAAATCTTCTCAGAAACTGGGCATCACTGTATTTGTGTAATGGATTCTCATAGTCCGGAAATAATCGTGGAATATTCTCATACAAGTCGTCGTCCATTACATAATTCATAAACTCAATAAAATCATCTGCAAGCAAAGCCATGACGTTATCTCTTATGCACCAGTATAACCTCTAAAGAGCATGGAGGAGAAACAAAGGTAGTTCTTTAGCTTCCTTCAGTCTTTAAGGAAAGGAACGTTCCTTTCCTTCTTCTTTACAGTAAAGGAAGCTTTATGAATAGCAAAACTAGCCATGTAAGGAAGGTTTAAGGCTACCTTACAACTCTATTTTTTTTTTTTTTTTTTTTTTTTTTTTTTTTAGGATAACAGGAATAAAGGTTTAAGGAAAAACAAGATATATATGGGTTGTAGAAAGGAAAAAGGAAGAGGAAAAGAAGGGTCTTATGCTGTGGTCGCGCTATTTATTGGGGCATAATTGGTGTTGTGTTGGCTGGTTCCGCCGTAGCAATCCTGCGGTTCGTGGGTGATTCCTTGAAGTCGGAGAATTCCAAAGTGGATAATCTCCTCAGTGGGGAATAGGTAAAAGTCATGGCCGAGGCCCTGAACAGTAACCTAGGAACAGTGGTGTCATAACAGTGTAATTTGGTTCCGTGTCCGGGCCTGTTACCTCCGGGCAGCGGATGTTGATGATGTTGAGTTGTGTCGGCGGAGATGCGGTGTCTATCGGTTGCGGCGTCTGTTTTGTTGAGCGGGCTGATGTAGGACGTGTTGCTCCATGAAGTTGCGAATGAGTTGGTATCCTTCCTCCAGCTTGTGGTGGTTGTCCTGTAGCTGGCGTAGGCTGGTGGCGATGTCTGCAGTGGTCCGGAGTTGTTCTTCGCGGATACCGGCGATTGAGGCCTCAATGGCCGTCAACCGCGCGTCCCGGTCGTCGGTTGTGTCATTGTCATGTTCTTCTTCCAGGTAGCTTTCTATTCGGTACAGCTTTCGCTGTATTGACAGCAGAAGGTCTGGGTCGTCGTAGTGGGATAACTCCTCAATTGACGCCCTGAGTCTGTTGAGACTGCCAGTGGCGCTGGCGTAGTTCCTGTTTGATGTCCGCTGCTTTGCTTCAATGCCAGCAAATCGCCGGTTGGCGGCTTGCCGAAGCGCTTCCAGCTTTTGATTGAGTTTGGTGATCTCTGCCTGTACGGTTGCTGAGGCTGCTAGAAGCTCGGTGATCGAGGCCTCTATGGTTGTCAGTGTAGAAGCTGTGTGCGTGTTGGTGACGTCTGCGTTGTTACGCTCCCGGCGAGAGCGTGGTGGTTGAGGTGGTGCGTCTTGTTGCGTCTGTGTTGGAACTGCCCGTCTCGGGTAAAGCGGGCAGCAAGCTTGGCCCGTGAAGTGATCCATCCTGCAGCAGGTGGCGCAGAACCTTCTACGACGAGAAAGATCATGCTGCTTGCAGGTGGACGTCAAGGCCGGTGAGCCACAGTAGTGGCAGCGTGATGAGTTGCTGCATTGTTCCGCCGAGTGCCCATACTGGCAGCATCGACGGCACGGTGGTGTCCGTTGTGTGCGGCTGGCTTCAAAGCGGATCGTGGTGCCAAGGAGCTCCACGTCCGTCTGAAGAGCGGCGTCGTAGTGCGCCTTGTTGAGGAAAGCAAGGCGCACCAATGGAGTCGGTCCGTTCCTAGAAACAATTCTGGTCGCCTTCACCATTGAAGGCCAGCGTTGTTGAAGTTGTTCCAGGAGAATCTGCGTTGCTAGGTTTCTCTGTACCCCGACCGCGACTGCGCTGAAGCGGCCTTCCTTCCTTAAATACAACAAGGGCGATTTCAGAATTCGAAAAGCTATGTAAGGAGGATTGAAGGTGAAGTTTAAGTGAAGGAGCTTCAAAGGAGTGTTTGAGAATTCCACCCTTAATGTCTTGAAGTACAACAGCTTCATGTTTTTTCCTTCTTTTGATGAGTGATAATTTGATGTACTTGTTTGTAGTTCAATAAATTAGAATAGAGGAAAGAGAAATCGTTGAATTAGTTAAGGGAATGCACAACTGAAATTAACCCAATATATATATTAAAAAAAAATATATGTTCGCAAAAAATTCTCCATTGCTTGTAGGTTTACAATCCACTTTTATTTTTGACCTAGTGAACACTTCAGAATTGTTATGAGACTTTTTAAATACCCTTGCGCATTTGGTTGCTGGCTGTTTGTATTTTTTAAACTTCATTTTAAGGTATTTCTTATTTTCAGCATTTCTGCATATTCAAAATGTTCACACGATGTAGTTTTCATCCATTCATATTGACATTTTTTTATGCTTATTTCAAAAACCCAAATAAATAAAACTGTCATTTAATTTTTCAGCATAATGAATAGTTTTTGCGCTACTAATTTATGAACATAACAATGTATTAAAACAAAATGAAAAAAAAATAAAAAAAAATGCAAATACAAAACTGCAAAACCTTTTTAACTA
Organism: Deroplatys truncata; assembly: GCA_030765065.1. Taxonomy (NCBI): domain Eukaryota; kingdom Metazoa; phylum Arthropoda; class Insecta; order Mantodea; family Mantidae; genus Deroplatys; species Deroplatys truncata. The sequence continues at coordinate 32,770,713 of CM060984.1, read as the reverse complement.
AGAATGGTAGAAAAAAAATTATATGACAGATATAGGTAATTCTGTGCAATGACTCTATTTATTATGGTGGCTGTGCACAGCGCTTATTCAGGTGCCAATATCACAACTATGTTTTCGCTGGATACCAACCGCTACCAACGTAATATATAACATTGCTAGTCGTTAAACAAGCAAGGAACACACAGGCTATGTTGAAATGTGCATATGATGTATTTGCTGTTTTGTACATGCGTAAAATAAGTAATGCAAGTTTGTTTTCTATAAGGATAAATAAAAAGTGAAATATGCACTAACATGGGTATAATCCACAGAAATATACACGGATTGTGTGTGAAAACACAAAAATGAAATGCAATAAACCTGTAAAATACATAGATGAAGCCAAACATACATAATATTTAAGGCAAACATATGTAAACTCTGGCAAGAAAAACTGAAAATTAATTTTTACTTCTACCGCATACGCCTTAGGTAGATGTATTCCATTTCACATGAAGATTTCACCGGAAATATACATTTTGAGGCCCTTGAGGACTTTTACTTATTCTACCGCACACCTAAGATGGTAAAAATTTGATACCGAGATTTCATGAAAATAAATGTTTTTGAGGCGCCCTGAATTAAAAGAAAAAGAACTATTACTTATTCCACCACGTACCTAGTAGATAGAAGAAATATTACATTCCACACAAAACTGAGATACCAAGATTTTGCGGAAATACATGTTTTGAGACCCCTGAATAAAAGAGCATTTTACTTATTCTACCATTCACCTAAAAAGGTAGAGGAGGTATTATATACCAAACAAAAATTCGATACCGAAATTTCACCACAAATACGTGTTTTTGAGGCACCCTGAACCAAAAAAAAAAAAGCATGTTTACCTTTTCTACCAGGTACTTGTAGGTAGAGGTATTCATCAATTTTGCTTTAGAAAATGCATTTCTTGAATTCATAGAGCCTTAAAACATGTATTTCCGGTGAAATCTCGGTATCAAATTTTTTATGTGGAACGAAATACCTCCTCTGCCTACTAGGTATGTAGAGAATAAGTAACATTTATTTTTCTTTTCATTCAAGGGGCCTCAAAACCTGTATTTCCGCTAAAATCTTGGTATAGAATTTTGTGTGGAATGCAATACCTTCTCTACCCACTAGGTACATGGCAGAATAAGGAAAAGTTCATTTTATTTTCATTCAAGGACCTCAAAACATCTATATCCGGTGAAATCTCGGTATCAAACTTTGAGGGAATGCAATACCTCCTTTACCTACTATGTACGTGGTAGAATAATGAATGAGAAAAAGAATAAGTAAAAATGAATTTTAAAAAATTATCATTTCTAAACTTCATATATTGCAGAATTTCTCAAAATGTCATACATATTTATTGTGTAGTTTACGTACGCTTTGTTTTAAACATTTACGTTTGGCTTCATCTACGTGTTTTATTTTACAGCGCCATTGCTTTTCATTTTTGTGTTTTCTCACACAATCTGCGCATATTTATGTGCGTTATGCCCATGTTTACGCACATTTCACTTTTTATTTCCGCTTACAGAAAACATGAATTAAGTTATTTTACGAGTGTCTTCATTACATGTGACATCCATTGGTTATCCAGGTTCTTCTCTTTTTTTCGAAATGAGCGTTTCAAAACATCATGGACATTTCAACATAATGTGTGTTCCACATTCGCTTAACGTCTAGTGATGTTCAATATTATGTTAGTAGCGGCTGGCAAGCCCCGTGAATATAGTTCTATGTTGGCAATTCAATAAGGCTCTCCATAGTAAATAGAGACATTACACAAAATTACCCCCATTTGCAACATTCTGCTCTTAGAGCGTCGTCCACAGCAATGAAAATGATGTGTTATATATCCAACAGATGTCACTCTGTCATACGCTAGCTCTAACGTAATGCTGGCAACATATGAATAATTAATACCGCCAAACTCAAGGCGTACCTGAGAGACTAAGGGCCCTCAACCTCAAAGCGTAGTAGCAGAGGGATGTTTTTAGAAGGAGAGGAGTGTAGCGACAACAGGGTGTAGCCGAGGGATCTGCGCATCTAAAACTCAAATGATTCACATTTGCAGAAACAACAGCACATCGCATATTTAGCAGATTTCACTTTTTATTTAGGTTGGCAGTTCCCATTTTGCATGTGCTTTAGTGCAAAAAATGGTACGTTTGTAGTGTTCATAATGCGACTTTCCTATAAAAGTAAAACACCTAAAACGGGCAGCCAGGTGGGCACCAGACATTGGAGAGATCACATCCACTTCTAAACTCACTTCTAAGGTAATTTATTCACTTTCCTTTTGCTTTTATAAGCATTTTCAACAATGACACACTAAGAGCAGATTTCAAGTTACTTGACATAAAACATAAGATTTTTTTTTTCTTTTTGGGTAAAGTTGCCATTCTTGGGCCCATATTAGCGATGGAAATGATGTCTTATATGTCCAGCAGATGTCACTGTATGTCGTTCTCTGGTTGTAATGCAATGCCAAAGGCGGAGATATATCTGCAACTCTCTCGGTTTCCGTTTTTTTTTTTAAATATAAGCTCACTTTTCTGAATTCACGTAAGGTTAGCCTTAGGTTAGGTTTTTTTTTTTATATATAAGCTTAGGTTTCTAAATTTGCGCAAGGTTAGCCTTTTTTCCGTGGCTATACTACATGACTAAGAAGTAACAACACATCGCATATTTAGCGGATTCCCCAATTTTAGTTGCGGCGCTTTTGTGGCATAAATTATTCATATGTTGCCAGTATTGCATTAGTCAAGCGTATGACATAGAGTGACATCTGTTGAGCTAGTGTTTTGCATAGAGTGACATCTTTTGGAAATATTTATTTATTCATTTGTGCTAGCAATCTTCCTTAGAATATGGCTATACATCAGCCCAAGCTGTTATCTTGCCATATTCTACCCATATTACATTCTTTAATTATAACATAATAATAATCTAATAATACTAATATTATAATAATGATAATATAATTATATAACTTAACATCACATGATTAAACTAATTCACATCTCTTTTTATTGTCCATAACCATTTCTTTTTTACTTTGGACAGGTACTCTCCTACCTTTAAGATACTCGTCCACGATGCCAGTTTTATGGCATGCCACTTTTCTTGCGGGCCACAAATGTGGCACGTTCTGTTTACACACAGCATGAAAAGTTGCAAGATTTCGAGTTGCGCCACTAATAAAGTGGCATGTCCACAGAAATGTTGCACCGAGCGTTTACACGATGCTATATTTGTGGCGGTAATTTTTCTGCATGCCACTTTCTAGTCAGCTGTGTGCTTGGTATGGTGAATATGTCGTCTGATAATGAAGTTTTATCCGTAGCATGCCTGTCTCTGATTTTACTTCGTCGACGTAGAGAAAAACGTAAAAGGACGGCCAGAAAGTGTTGGGTAAGAGAGTGGATTTTAAGTTGTGAATATTGTGGGGTTGTAAACAATTTGCTGCAAGAGCTCTACGACGGAGATCAGAATTTAGAGTTTCCTACGCATGTGAGCGGTTGATTTTAATGATCTACTTAGAACAATAGCACCTGTAATACAAAAGCAAGATACAATAATGAGGTCAATTTCAACAACAATGTCTTGTGTTGACACTGAGATTTCTAGCCACAGGTAATTCGGCTTAAAGTAATGGAGCGGCAACATTACCGAGTTTAATATATAACATGTTTGGCTGTCAATATTTATAACTATATAATCAATGTGATTTTTTTTACGCAGCAGCTATCAGTCAAAAATGTATTTATTTCTTATATTTGGCACAACGAGAACTAATACTCATCTACTGCATCATTATTGGTGCTGGTGTGGTAAAACAAACTGCAGTGCATCGTAAAATTCCCATTTTGTTTTATACTTGTCTTTTGCACCACTTCCAGATTTCCCTGCCTTCATTTTATTCCTTTCGTTGGTGAACTGGGTTCTCAACCTGTGGATTTTTACTTTAATTTCCTCTGCTGACATGTAGAACTCTATTTCTAGATCATGTAACGCATTTTGTCACTTTTGTTTATTTCTGTAATCCGCAGTGTCTACTCTCCACAAGCAATCTTTGGTCTCAGTCAGTTCAATAAACTTTTTTGTTATTTCCGTTGTCCATTTATTGTTAAGGACAATATTAGCTATGAAGAAATAAATTGTCACCGTACTGCAATAAATTGTTCGTATTGTTAAGGAAATAAAATGCACGTATCTGTCTTAATCCTGTATTTAATGTAACACAAATTATAATCCTTGTACCTACCTCTCAAACAGCTATTTACTATCACAGCAGACGACATAACAAAGTTGCACGGAATACGCCACAAAAGTTTTCTAAACTGTTCCAGCCACTTTCAGATGGCGCAACTTTCTTTTTTTTCACTGCGTACACGAAGCAACTTCCTAAGTTGCACGCCACTTAGAAGTTGCGCTGAATTTGAGTTGCGCGTGCAATTTGCCTATTTGCTTGGCAGTTTACACGATGCAACTCCACTTTTGTTGCGCAGTTCTGAGTTGCAAGCCATTTAAGTTACATCGTGGACGAGTACCTTTATACTGTCTTTGTTAAAAATCTTGCTTAAGGCTACTTTCCTGTCCAGTTTTAACCATTTCCCATTTATAGCTTGCTTTCTCCAATGCTGTGTACCTTTACAATCAAAAACGATGTTCTAAATCTTCTCTTTCCCCACATATTGAACACTGATTCTGTGGGAACCCATTTCTTATTCCTATTAGTCTCCATACACCTGCTCGTACCCAGGCTATACTTTCTCTTTGTTCCTTATGTGAGTTATCTACATACTGTTCTCTAGACCATACATTTTTACTTTCTCTACTATGTATAGTAAGTAGGGGAAGTATTGTATTCCACCCAAAAATTCGATACCGAGATTTCACCGGAAATACATGTTTTGAGACCCCCTGAATCCAAAAAAAAACATTTTTGGAAACATGTCCGTGTGTGTCTGTGAACAGCATAACTCAGAAATGAAGTCGGATAAACACCAAACTTGGTATTTAGGTTCAGTATCTTACAAGGATGCGACACGAAGGTTTTCAAGAAAATCCCCCCACCCCAGAGTACCCTTTACATGAAACATTTTTCGAAAATTTTAATTTTCTCAAAAATAGCTCTAACGATTTTGATTAAAATATCATATGTTTAAGATATTTTCACGACAAATAAAATGTATATCTTGAATTTTCTGGGAATGTCTCCAAAAGTATTCTCCATTGTGAACGACTTTTGCATAACTGGTTAACCATAAGAGATAGACAAAATTTTACTACACAAAAAATGTAGATCGCATTAAAATACACAATTTATGTCATATACATTTTTTTTGTTGAGTGAATCATTTTCAAGATATTGCTTATTATTCCCTTAACTTTTTCAATACTTATTTTCTAAAATGGGAATTCGTTATTCATTTTTTTGTCTTGGATATGCAAAACAGAGTTATAATCTGTGGCAAAGGGAATGGTGCTGCACCTAGCAACCAGCTATTAAGAGATATGTATATGCTTAAAGATACACATTTTCTATATTGCCCTTGTAAATATATTTTCCCCTTACATCTACAAGAAAATTAGCAATTAGATAGAGTCTGCAAATGTTTATCTCGATTAACATGAAGTAGATGGAGAATAAGCGTTTGTAAAAACAGTTTGGGTAAATTGTCATACTTTTGCCCGCATTAGGTCTTACGCGGCTCTAACGTAATGCTGCCAACATATGAATAATGCCACCAAAGCCGGTAAGATACTCAGCCTCAAAGCGTAGCCGAGAGATTGAGGGCCCTCAGCCTCAAAGCGTAGCCGAGGGATATTTTTTAGGAAAGGAGTGCAAGTTGCGGCCGATGCGAAGCGACGACAGAGCGTAGCCCAGGGATCTGCGCGTCAAAAACTCCAATGATTCACGTTCACAAAACAACAGCACATCGCATATTCAGTGCATTTCAGTGATTATTTAGGTTGGCAGTACCCACTTTGCATGGAAAAATGGCTACGTTTGTTGACTTCCTCACGCTATTTGCCTATATAAGTGAAACACCTAAAACGGGTAGGTAGGTGGGCACCAGATATTGGAGAGACCACATCATGTTCTAAACTCACTCCTAAGATAATTAATTTCATTACTTTTCACTTCCTTATTCCTAATTTAGGTGGGCAAAACTAAGACCTAATGCGGGCAAAAGCGACACAAATGGGGGCAAAAGTATGACAATTTAGCCAATAGTTTGTACATGAGCAGCGAAAGTCCTGTGAGTGTAACACATCAGATTTTTTATTAATATATATGATTCCAAGGAACTTTTCTTCCCAATGTTACTAAATAAATGTTTTATCTCTATGTCTTCAAACCTCTGCCTAGATTCTTTCCAAAAACCCTTAACATTATTTTCCCTCCTCCAAATTTCTCCCAGACCACTATTTCCCAAAAGTTGGAAATATACAACATCGTCATCGCTGTGGGGGATTTAACTAGAGCAAGTCGCTTTTGGCATTTTTGCCCTTTTTTCATCTGAAATTAGCACCTGAATATCCTAACCCTGGATCCAGATGCCTAACTTAATGGATTGAAGTCGCAGTTTTAAACCTCCAGTGAATAGTTACAGTCTGACGGTAAACATGACCTCATGGTTACTGGTGCAACATTTTATCTGAAGCAATCCATACAATAAGAACGCAATAGAACACATCGGCAAAATAATATAAGACAGAAGATACACTGGGACTCGGTGAAATTAGAATTTATCCTAAAACCCATTACGCGGGGTCAGATGATTAAGAAATTCAAAAGTGAGCATACAATGGGAGCGAGAGCATCCATTATGAAAGTGTAAACGTTTTGAGACAAACAAAACTTCACACGTAAAACGAATTTTTTGGAACTGTTAACCTTAACAAAATGAAAACAGCGAGACGAAAAATAACTGTTGTCGAAACAGAAACACAAAACATGGAAACCAATAATTATTGTACATTGCACCAATAGTTTGTTCGGTTCGACATTACCTGCATTTTCAAGCGATTATTGTTGCATTGTTTACATGCAATTATTCTCTGAAGTAAGCTCAAACCAAATTTAGTAATTCATTTGAGTATTTTACCTTATATTCTTCACCTCTTCGTAATTCCAATTCCGATCAAAAGCTCATCTATCAAGTCTAGGATGAAATGTGACAGAGAGAGAAAATGTGGGAAGAACCAAGCACAAGCACGCCAAACTAATCACGTATAGCAAGTGTGCCAGATGAAGCACACGAAATTTCTCCAAAGAATGTTCGGGAATCAGGATCCCCCTCTCTATAACCAGATTTCTTGACAAATATTCTCCTAATGTTTTAAGAAAAGCATATAATATTTGCATATGTTAATAATGTCTACCTTATTAATAATTTATACTTTCAGTGCATTTCTAATTTACGTACACTGTCTGTCTTATGTGTTCCCTTCTTACGGTAACAATTAACACTAAATTTGCTTATGTTTCGTCAGCATTTTCTATTGTTATCATTAAAATTTTTAACAGTTTCATATAGGTACCTATTACATGTTTAAGTTGCACTTTGAAATAATAGCTTACCTACTTGCGTAATCTGCTCAAATATTTTCTGTTTTTAAAAACTTAGCATATTGTTAAATACAATGTTTACAATTATTGATATTTCGTTTTATTATTCTTCAAACAATAGAGAATTGCTCTTTACTATCCTATTGCTCTTGTTTTACAGTTCCTTGCCTTGGTGTTGCTGCTTTGGACACTTTATGACCTAGATAATTATGGGAAATAGTATTGCTCTTGTCTTACATATTCTTGTTTTACAGTTAGTTTGTGATGCCTTTCATTAAAATGTACGATACAGATTACAAAAGAGGATGCAGTGTTTGGTTCGCCGTCTAACAGGGAGATTTCCTTTAACCACAGCCGCCTTAAGTCGTGATTTACAGCAAATTCATGAAAATTAACTCCTTTTGTTGTGTCCATAGTATTATTACGAAACGGCACACATCAATGGAAAGAGTGGGAAAAGTACCTTTTAGTAAGTTGGGACTTGTTACGAAAATTGTCCTGCGAATTTATTTAATGCGTTTTCTTCTGTGCATAAGTTATGTTAAAAGCATCTACTGTTTACCTTTTAATAATCCAAAGAAAATCTCGGGTATCACTAATTATAATTACCACTTACTACAAATATAACACCTAAATTGCAAGCAAGGTCAAATAAGAAATGTCTGAATAGTCAGCGCCTCTTCCGTCAACTAACAGAAACTTCTCTTCGTTTGCCCCGTAAGTATTCGAATATCGCCGAGGCTGTAAGGCATAGTGTGTAGTAGGTCTTGAATATAGTCTCTATTATTATTATTATTATTATTATTATTATTATTATTATTATTATTATTATTATTATTATTATTATTTTTTTTTTTTTTTTTTTTTTGGCATCTAGTAGTAAGATTAGAAGGCTCCTAGTGTCCAGCTGTCAATGTTGCCAATCATTTCCATTTTAAGGTTAAGTACATGGAACTTAAAATTATCTTATTTTTGCCGTTTGGATCGTACACCAGATATTTAATTTTTTGAAGAAGTATATCGTTATTTATGCTGAAAATAAATATTTATAACTCACGTGTTTCACAGACATATTTTCAAACTCCAAGCTATATAACAAGTTCATAAAAGACTCGGTATTATTTCTGTTGCCCGAAGTTACTTCATTTGTTATGTTATAAATGAAACTTACAAGTGCTAAACCAAGACAAGGTACATAATAATCCTCATGATTTGTATTTTGAAAACATCTACTTTATGCTAGTTTCTATTTGCATTTTTAAACTACACAAGTCCCAACTGAATTTCAGATTTCCTTGTGGTTTACCGAGAAAAATGTGTGTCAGTTGAGGAATCTAGTTTCATACCTGCATGTTGCCGTTCTGGTTCAGTTAGTTAAAGCAACCCAATGTGGCTAGATAACTAAAGCAACCTGCTATCGCACTGAATTATTCAGTTTAACTCTGCTTTTCCAACTTTATCCCTACGTGGCTTATGTTAAAAAAATAATTATCAGCTAGAAATAATATGATGCATAAAAAATAAATCTAGATAAAATATGCCGTGGATTGTTATCAAAGTATTTTATTATTCTTCTGGGTTCAAATTAATATATATCTAATATGGCAATGTCGTAGATCGTATTCAGACTTGAATTATCGGAAGTTTCCATCCGGATCATACACATTGGCAACTCTGCCAACCATAAGTGGGACATTGCATACTTTGAACTATTCTTCTTCGTTGTGAAATATTCTATTTTGTAAATTTCGACAGCAAAATAAATCTATTACAAACAGCTTTTCAATTCCAAATTCTTAATTACTTCACCATACGCCATTTTGAACTTTGCTCGTTTGCTTACTTAATGGTGCAAGGTGAAGTAATTAACAATTTAGAAGTGCACTGTCTGGAATAGGTTTATTTTGTATATCGAAATTTACAAATCGGAACATTTTACAACGAAGAAGAATGGTTCAAAGTATGGGAAATTAATACTGAGCGTGATTTGGTAAAACTTAGAAACATAAATTGTCTTTCATAAAACTGCAAAGTTGTTTGCGTCAAGGAAAAGTTTGTCATTTCAGGATCCAAAAATACGTATTAATTTGCATTGGGAGTAACAAAAGCAGAAATGAAGTGTTAATTCTTAAAATTTATGTAATTATTGAAGTTCAATTGAAGTTTTATAAAGTGAAAACATTATATAATAAGTATTAGAACAATACCCAGATTATATCAAGAAGACGTAAAATAAATTAGGAAAACGAGAAAAAAAACAGAATTTCAGTTATGGACGCTCTTTAACTGTTAAGACTGATTCACAACCGCCCGAGAACGGTAACCAGAACGGAAACGAGAACGGGAAGCAATGCATCATACAACATATTGGTTCACAACAGCCCGGTAACGAGAACGGGAATGCATATCGATCACAAAGTGAAAGTCGATTTTGCGCATTGGGATTTAATTTGTTTTTAACTTACCAACTTACATTTCCGATCCCTTTACTTATGCCAATCTTTCATTCCTTTATTTAATGGCATACATTAAAATTGTTTATTGTTCTTGTTTCATTTCCACCGGTTTTAGCGTTTCTTTGTAGCTTTTTCCATTGTTTTTAGGTAATAGCCAGTTTTGAGTTGCATATAAACAAACTACAAATGACCTCTTCACCAGGGGAAACAACGCTGATTAGATATGCGGGTGTCGGGATGAGGTTAGGAAGCACTTTACTGCTAATTCCTTCCAGTTTCATGTTTCCAGCTAGCGACAATAGAGATCACTAGTGGCTGTTTCATGTCACGGTCGCCTAGAGTAACCTCTAGACTGAAGAGTCTAATATGCACAATATGGTTCTAATATGCCTTGCCCGGGAACGAGAACGAGAAAGTTAAAAGCTGGGCAACTCTTCATTCCCGTTCCCGGGGCCCGGGAAGGCTTCCCGTCGGTTGAACACTCCCATTTGAATATATGTATTTCAACTTTCTGGTTCTGGTTACCGTTCTCGTTGGTTGTGAACCAGCCTTTATGGTTCTGTTTTTTAGCGTCCCATTCTATATTGGGTGTAGAAGTCCAGAAATTTGGGTCAGAGACCTCTTTACCAGGCTTGAGGTTCTTTGTCGTTCCGTAAATCTACGATACGAAACCGCCGGCTTTACTTGTCGTCCGAAGAAAGCCATGCTAAGCATTTTTACACCCGAAAAACTCCATCGCCCTCCGCCGAATTTGAAATCGCGACCTCGGGAACTAGAGGCTAGTGAAGTGATAAGATCCGCTCGAATAATAAATAATAACGAATAAGAAGCAGAATTAATAACCATATAATCAAAATAATAAGAAGGAATACCAGTATGAAGGAAGAATAAAAGAGAACATTAAGAATTAGAGAAATGGGGACTAAAATCATGAAGAGAAAAAAAACGTAGAGCGTAGATATTAATTAACAATAACATGAAATAAAATGTAGAAAACGTGTAGTTGAGAACGAACAAACTTGGCGAAAATCACATAAAGATAGCAGACTAGGAAAGGACAGGAAAAAGAACATTAGGAATCGCTTTAGTGACAATAGGAACTGAGTTGTGCACACAGGATGTCAAGACAACGGGCAGGAAACCGAAGTTAGTCAAGCGCACAGAAAATTCAGTAAAGCGAACATAATTTGTTAATGTTAGACGCGAGCGAGGCTCAGGCGATGAAATTGAGAGCCAATGGTAGATGGAGGGAAAATTCAGAGATGTAACCAATCAGAACGAATAAAAGTCACGTGAATAGCAAAAACTGAGAGAGAAACTAGAAAAGTAGGCGTGAAATAGAAAATTATCTATGAAGGAGGGCGACGTTCAAACGTGCGTAAGATACTTCACTCTGTGTCGAAACGTCGGGGAGAGAAGAAGGCTCTGTGTAGAAACGTGGGGGAGAGAAGATGAGCTGGAGGGAAAGAAATAGATTGGTCTAGGAAACATGAGGGAAAGTAAGATAAATCTAGAAATTCAAAATATCTTATATTAAAGAGGGAAACAGTGCAGCGGTCTTCGAGTAAATATTTATGTATTGAAAACCAGTTTAAGGCAAACGTGAGTAACAGGGTAGCTAGGGAATGACAAAAGGAAAAGTCATTAGCGTAGTATTGTAACATACTTCAACTTCGCAAAGTAATTAAGAAAGGGTAAGAGCACGGAAACAGTAGCAGGGGTGTCAGGAAAAATCGCGTCTTGTGTGGAAAGGAAATTCACACGAGGACATCAGTGTGGATCATCAATAAGCGGGCCATCTGAGAGGAGAAAGTGAACTTCATTTATCTCCCATCCACACTCCCTGAGGTAAGAGACTCCTGAACCCAAGTTCCTCTACCTGAGTAGCCGGCAGCAACAACGATCCTCCCGAATTAACAACCCAACCACCAAGAACCGCACCATTATAACCTTTCCATTCCCTAACCCCGCTACACTAGCAAGATACCATAGACCACGGATGACGACAAGGAAACAGAGGAAAATAAAATAAGAAAAATACTGTGCTAATGATATTAAACACAAATAGAATGACTCTCGTGCAATAAAACCGATGGATAATAAACAATTAAACAGAAAAAGAATTTAATGTACTGAATAATTAAACAATCTTGTATATAGACGTTAAAGAGATCTTAGTTATTTGAGAATGTTAATAAATACACAAATAAAAGAAGGACAACTGTGCTAATTTGTTGTATGAGAGAAAAAGTCATGTTGTTATGTGAAATGTTTGTTAAGAATATTAATATGGGTCAAGGGCGTGTGAGATCAGATTTATTTTTTTTCCGATTTCCGAACGATCCAGTAAGATGAAGACATAATATTTACACGAAAATCAAATATAAGTACTAATTATGCAGTTATACTTGACACAAATTATGAATGAAAAAATCGTTCACAGTTACAGATTTACACACGTGAAAATAATAATTATTGCTATTATTGATCGTGCCATGTGTTTATGGTGCAATTTATTATAATTCATTGAAATGTTTAATTAAACAGAATGTTTAAACATTAAGAGGAGGATGTTTGTTTTTTCAGAAGTGCACAATAACGATCTATGCACGTTCTCTGCATATTAAGCTTCGCGATTGCATTATTAGTAAACTTTAGAATTACTCTGTGCAAAGCAAAAGCCTCTAGTTGCATACACCTATAAAGCGAACGCCAAGTCGTTAAATGTCATTTAATACGGGAAAGTATTTACTTTGCTTTCTGGGTTATTAAACCTTCGTGAAACAGTATTTTCTTTAACACTTCAATTATTGTTAGAATTATGTCTTCAAACCACAAATTTTAAAAATATCCATGTAGACAGTTTGGTTTTACGTGCAAGGAGTATTTTAATTTGTGGCACGTCAACTTGATAGACAATAGGCTGCATGGATATGATCACGAAAGCATGCCCCGAAGAGCTGTACTATGGCTGTACGGTATGTAAATGAAAAGGTTGGCTGCCCTAATGGTTATGTGTATATAAGCTCGAGATAGATCCGAACCGTTCATTTATCGGAACAATTTACACCCATCTCATTCCTTTTTCGGAAGCGTTTTAAGGAAGTAGTTCCTTTGTAAGTAAGTTTTTCGCTTCGGAGTGCACCCAGAACGATTTCCTCCGCCGAAAAAAAAAATCTTTCTGCTGCTCCTTGCATAAAGAATTTGTGATATAATTTGCCACAAAGAACACAATAACCAATGGTACCCCACGCTATTGGTGAATGCTTAACACTGAAGCTTATAGATACTTCTTAAAATACTGTTTTATCGCGTTATACTTTAGTTTATGAACAATGATTTGGCAAGCTGTATTGTGATCAGTGTATTAAATATGACCGAAGGAAGTATGACATATTCTGAGAAATTAACTTAAACAAGGTTGTAACTTACAGAGTCTATAGGGTATACGGCGGAGGGGAGATACCCCGCACACTGTGACATACGGGAGATCTATTACGGCAACCACCCCCAGGAGGAAGGAATGAAGTTAGGAACCACAGGAGGCTACAGGCCTCAGGAAGACAGGCCATATAGATGTGCGAAAGTCCCTAACAGATCCTGCCTCAAAGACCTGTCCCACTATTGGAGCTATCAAGAGAGGTCGATTAACATTTCTTAAACCATGCAGCCTTCTAGTGTCGAGGAATATTCTTTCCTTTGAACAAGCATCCCCGCCATTTGTACAGCACTGCCACACGCCTCGAAATTTAGAAGCACGCCTGGAACATGAGAACGAATTGGAAGGGTAGATGAGAAACCTCCCCAGTATTCACCTATCGACTAGGGAAAACCACGACAAATCCAAGTCGGAGAGGGCAGTCAACGGGAATTAAACCCGGGACCTCCTGAATGCAGATCACATCCCTTACCCAGAGCCATCTCGCTGGGTATAGGATTCTATAGGAACTGTTTTTATTTTACTGTAACATGGAAAATTTGGACAATTTAATAAAAAGGATAATATATTCTGTTGCATATATTTCTGAATGGGTAGTTACACATAAGTTGTGCTGCCTGCGCAAAGGACTCACTGAAGGCATGTAGTAAATATCGGGATAATATCGAAAACTGAATAAAGTTACAATAATATGGGAATGAGGAAGTTGAACTAACTCCGAAAGAGTATGAAGTTATTATGGAATGAAATCAGAATGGGAAGTAAATCTAGGAACGAACTCCAACGGAGTAGGAAGTAAATGTTATAGAACAATTTAAGAGAATTGCACAGTGGTTACTCAACACTTCCAAATTGGGAAGCGTTCCGTTGAAACGACTCCGATTCCTACGAGTACGATCCACTAGTAGTATACTTTGGTGTTCTGTGGTTGTTCTGTGAGTGTAGGGTACAAATATGGCATAGCGCAGACGCAGTATTGCATTAATTTGCCACTAAGCAAAATATAGCAGATGCCAATTAAATGACAGCTGTTAGTAACAATTACAGCGAAGGGATTGTGTTAATCGGTACCAGTTAATCTTATAAAGTAATCTCGGAAAACTTGGGGCAGTGATTATATGACCTGAGATAACCCTTTTGCTTAAGTTTACCCGAATGTATTAGGGTTACGGAGTACTCGACCAATGAAACTTGTAAAATAGTATTTGTTTTATTTGTGCCTGTATAAGACACTCGTGGCGTATTGATTAGAAATGGCCACATCAGATAGCGAAGATTTCGAAAGTGCCGACGAAGATTTAGATTTGGAACGTCCTGCACAAAGGGAAAAAGCAAAGGAGCCAACAACCGATTGTGAAGAAAAGAAGCAAGTGGTTTGTGAAGATACTGCTGGTGTTACGCTGCAGGCGCATAATAAGGAAGAAAACGTAGCTGTATATGAAAATAAGAGAGTAAAACATGCAAGGAGTGAACGTCCAATCAGACAACCACGGGAACCGAAATCTGGCGGTATAAAAAAGCTTGGCACAAGAATACCACCGAATAAGACAGAAACTGAAACAAAAAATGAAGTGAGATTGGAGGACACCTTTAAGGAAATGTCTATGACTGACCAACAAAGTGATCTGAAAGAGGAAAGCAAAAAAGTAACTGTACCAAGCAAGAACCCTGATCCTTCTGCAGAAAAAGGTGACATGCAAAATGACATCCATGAAAACAAACCAGAAAACAGTGTAACACAAGTTGTAGATAAACCTGGTGATACAGGTGACAAAAATAAGGTATGTAGCTGTATGGCATTCTTTTATTTTGTATTGTTCCATTGCACAGCTTTTGATTGGTTTGTGCAATGTCTAATGCATATGCATTGGTTTGACATCGTACTACATATTATTTGGATAGTCCTGGCTAAATTGCAAGCTGGTGCAATTACTTTTTGTAGAGCATGTCATGTTGGAACACCTTTATTTCACTGTACAAGCATTTGACCTATGTTGGAACAGATATTATTTAGTATGTGGGTAGGAGCTATAACATTTTAAGATACTTAGGGAATTGGGTTTATTGATATGGAGAATTGTGTAGTCTGTTGCATTGTCTTTTTTTTTAATGTAGAAAACAAAAGAAATAATTTGAAGAATTGCCAAAAAACTAAATTACAATTTTCTTTGTTGTAGAATGAAGGAAATGAATCTCCCCCAAGCTGGGGAGGGTGGGGCAGTTGGGGTGTGACTTCACTCATCTCTACGGCAACCGAGAGTGTGTCGACATTGACATCCCATGTCTCCCAGGTAATAAAAGCATGGAGCATAGAAATTCATTCACATTCATACAACATTCTTGAGTTGGTGTTTTTGGAGAGGGGGAGGAATTAAATACTTAAATTATAACATTGTTCTTCTTGAGTATATAGTTCAACAAATTGTGATAGGTGTAAGATATATTCCACCATATGGTTAAGCAGTAGGCCAAGCTTCTGTTTATGAACCCCATGAAAAATGGGTTAAATGGCCTTAAAACGCGACAAAAGTAGGTTTAGTGTATTCACCATAGTCGAAAAGGTCACCATTATTTCATTAGAGTGGCACATTAATGGTTGATTTTGGTTATGTTTTGCTAGAAGAATGGTTATGTGACAGTCCGACAATGGTTCTAACCTCCATGTTATTTTCTGGGCAGATTCAAAGTGTTAAAGATTTTCACTACAGACATGACAAAGCATTAAATTCTACTGCATTATACTGTAACTTAAAATTACAGGTTGAACATAACATGCCAATTGGTATACAGTGCTATGATAGGCCAAAGCTTACTGTGTGTGTATCCTCCATCACAGTCACGGTACCTCTTCACTGGTATCTTACAAAATGCAGACATTCTGCCCTTAGTGTATCTTCCACAGCGATAGAAATGATGTCTTATATGTCCTACAGATATCACTCTAAGTCATATGCTAGCTCTAACGCAATTCTGGCAACATATGAATAGCTTATGCCACCAAAGCCAGTAAGATACTCAGCCTCAAGGCGTAGCCGAGAGATTGAGGGGCCCTCAGCCTCAAAGCGCAGCCGAGGGATGTTTTTTAGAAGAAGAGGAGTGTAGCAGTTCAACTGCAAAGCGACAACAGGGCGTAGCGGAGGGATCTGCGCATCTAAACTCGAATGATTCACATTCGCAGAAACAACACATCGCATACTTAGTGGATTTCACTTTTTATTTAGGTTGGCAGCTCCCATTTTGCATGTGCTTTAGCAAAAAATGGCTACATTTGTTGTGTTCATAATGCAATTTGCCTATAAAAGTAAAACACCTAAAATGGGCAGGCAGGTGGACACCAGCTATTGAAGAGATCACATCTACTTCTAAACTCACTATTAAGGTAATTTATTCACTTTCATTTTGCTTTTATAAGCATTTTCAACAACGATACACTAAGAGCAGATTTAATACCAAAATGCATAGCATGTAGACTTGCACCATTAGTGACTTCTAGTAACCAGTAGTAAACAGCACAAACATTCAGTAATGAATGATGTCAACTGTAAAGTCAACTCTCTCACATAAATCTTATTTGTGTTATATGGCAGCAGCTTATAAGTTTTCCATTTTTTATGACTTTATTTTTTTGTTGATGTTATGAAGTGTAAAATTTGGACTAGAAATCTGTGTATACCTAGGAAGTGGTGTTATTTGCTTTCAAATGTGTTTATGGTGGTGCCAGGAAGAATTTCAGCATATGTGACAGAAAGAAGCAGTGCTACCAAGAGAGAGAGAGAGAGAGAGAACAAAATAACTCAAATGTGAAAAGTTGGATAAGTACCAAACTTGGTATTTAAGTTCAGTAATCTTCCAAGGATGCGAAACAAAGATTTTCAAGAAAATCTATCCACCCCAACTACCGTTTACTTGGAACATTTTTTGAAAGTTTTGATGTTCTAAAAAAATGTTTAACGATTTTGATTTAAATACCATATATTCTGCCAGATATATTAAAGATATGGCAAATAAAATGCATGTCTTGAATGTTCTGGGAAAAGCCTTTGAAGTGCTCTTCATTTGGAAGGAATTTTGCATAATCTTGTATAAGTGGTAAATGTTAAGCGGTAGACGTAAACTTACCACACAAAAAATGTAGATCTCTTTAAAACACACAATTTATTACAAATAAGTTCTTTTGTGGCATAAGCCATTTCTGAGAAGATATTCATTATTAATGGTTTAAATTGTTCATTTCTTGGTCATTCTTTAAAGTCCTTTCAACATGCAGTTGTTTCTTGCGATTGCATGGAAAGTATGGAATTTTAAGACCAGCATACACTTCTTAAACATTTGACTATTGCTGTTCTCTTTGTATCTATAATGAAATGTTTAACGTAGCTACTTCTGCAAAGGTATACTTGGATTAAAATGTAGTAGATATAAAAATAAGATTTACTAAGAATAGTTTGTATACTCACTGATAAACAATAGAGGATAGAGAAAGACATGTGAATATATCACATCAGAATTTTATTTTTTTTTCTATCTGTTTCATGTTTATCATGTGAACAAAGAGTTAGATTACACATTTTATTGTAGGTGCAAGAGGAATACAGTAGGCTTAAGTGATTGTAAAATACACTGGTGTGCAAAACCTAATGACGAAAGTAATCTTCGCATGCTGTGACACTGTCAAGTAACATAGCTCGATGAAACTTGAATTATACATAGAGGGAACTGCTACGGTATGCTACAGTAGACATCTAAATGAAATATGCAATGAGAGGTTCAGAAATGCCACTTTTATTCATAGACCATAAGCTACACTAAGATCACTATGACATATGATGGCTCTCTAGATTTACAGAAACAGATACATGGTGCTTAAAAGGGTGTATGATCACCATGGACAACAATGCATGCTCTGCATCGTGCTCCCATGCTGTCCACAAGATTGGTAAGCAGTTCTTGTGGTAGGGTATACCATTCCTCCACCAATGCTGTTGATAACTGTTGGACAGTCATTGGTTCATGTGGATGTGCTGCAATGCATCTCCCCAAAGCATCCCACACGTGTTCGATGGGATTTAAATTGGGGGAACGGGTAGGCCAGTCCATTCGCCGAATATCCTCTCATTGCAAGAGATCTTCCACCTGTGCTGTTCGATGTGGTCACACATTTTCATCCACAAAAATGAAGTCAGGGCCGACTGCACCCCTGAAAAGATGCACATGGGGAAGGAGTACAATATCACAATAACGTTGACCAGTGAGCGTACTGTGTTCAAAGATTTGGAGGTTGTGCCCATGCAACATTATGCCTCTCCAAACCATAACACCCGGACCACCAAAATGATCATGTTCAATGATGTTCCTGGGTTCATTACATGTTCCCACCTCTCGCCAGATGAGGGTACATAGAGAATGACTACTTAAACTGAATCTGCTCTCATCTGAGAAGGGCACGTGACCGCATTCCTCATTGGTCGAATTTTGATGCTCTTGGGACCATCTGATGTGCGGATGTCAATGGAACACAACGTACTGGCCATCAGGCAAAGAGACCACCTCTGTGTAGTCACCGTGCCACTATGTATTGTGAGATTGCATGCCTATCTGTCCTGTTAAATGTGGTTGCAATTGCACCCGCTGTTTGGCGTGGATCCCTTCTTGCCTGTTGAACAATGTAGCAGTCATCTGCTGCTGTAGTCGAGTAAATTTAAATTGAGGTTTTATTTATGGACTCTCTTTAACTACTATGGTCCTTAGCGTCCCATTCTGTATTGGGCGTGAAAGACCGGTAATTTTGCTCAGAGGCTTCTTTATCAGGCTTGAGGTTCTTTTATGTGCCATAAATCTATGACACAGGACTGTCAGCTTTACTTTCCCGTCGGAGGCCATGCTAAAGATTTTTATGCCTGAAAAAAATCCATCGCCCTCCACCGGGTTTGAACCCGCGACCTTGGGAATTAGAGGCTAGCATGGTAACCACTACACCACAGAGAATGACACGGCTGTTAAGCATGGTCGACCACCACCTCTCCTTGGGACAGCAGTGCCTGTGGTTTGGAAGGTTCCCCATGCACGTGAAACAATGCTGTGAGCAATTCCAAACTCCTGAGCAACACTCATCACACTTCCCCCTTCTTCCAGTTTCCCGATGATTCTTCCCCATGTGAAGTCATCCAAATGGTGTCTACGGCCATGTTGCAATGAAGAACACCACTACAGTGCAACGTAACAGCTCGCTAATTGCCACACACCGTCTTGTCCTGTTTAGTCAACTGCCCCGTGTTGCAGGACCAGACCCATTTGGCATTATAGGCTCGCTACACTCATGCCATGTGACATCCAGCTTTCTGTGTACATGTGAGAGACCTCGGGCAACATGCTCCCGCACCTTCATCTACTTCCACCAAGTAGTTCATTTGTTATGTTACTTTACCCATCTTGTCCTTAGGTTTTGCACACCAGTGTATTTAAAAAGCAGGTTGCTACATATGCAAGGTGTGATAAAAAAAGTAACTGGAATTTTTGTTTTTCTTAAAGAATTTTTATTTAATCATCATCAACTTTGTCCCCTTCAAAGTAATCCCTCAGATATATTACACTTGTGCCAGTGCGTTTTCTAATCTTGGATGCACTTCTGGAACTCACTTTTCATTATGGTGTTCAGCTCCTTTAGCGATTCTGTTTTTATCTCATCAATGGTGGCAAAACGTAATCCTTTCATGGTACTCTTCAGCCTCGGAAATAGAAAGAAATCACAGGGGGCCATGTCCAGCGAATATGGTGGCTGAGGCAGCATAACGGCTTTGTTTTTTGCCAAAAGTCACGAACAAGCATTGAGGTGTGAGCAGATGCATTATCGTGATTCAATTTCCATGAGTGGTTTTGCCACAAATCTAGTTGTTTTCTTCGGATTGCATCACGCAAGTGGCGCATAACTTCAGGTAGTATTCCTTATTGACCATACGACCATAAGGCAGAAACTACTGATGCATTATCCTGTTGTAATCAAAGAAAACAGTGAGAAGAACTTTCACATGTGATCGAATATGTCAAATTTCTTTTGGTCTTGGCTCTTCAGGTAGTTTCCATTGGGATGATTGGCCTTATTTCAACATCATACCCATATACCCATGTTTCGTCACCTGTTATAACCTTCTTTAGAAGTTCTGGATCATTTTCGACTTCATTCAGCAATTTTGGAGCAAACTTTGCTGCTAATGTTTCATGCCCAAAACATCCGAAAAAATTGTTTGGCATTAGCCAAAGGATATGCCGAAATCAACAATAACCTCTTTGATGGTGGTTCAGTGATTTTCCAGAACTATTTTCTTTACTTCTTCCTCATTGTCGTCACTAATTGATGTGCTAGGGCATCCAGGGCAATCGTTGTCTTCAATGCCTTCTCAACCTGCTTTGAAACGTTTATAACACTCGTAAACTCTTATCTTGCTCATAGTAGATTCGCCAAAAGCCACAGTCAACATTTCAAATGTAGTGCTGCACTTTATTTTATTTTTCAAACAAAATCTAATGCAAATTCTTTGATCCATCTTTTTCAAAAGTAAAAATTTGCCAAGCACTCAAAAACGAGTATAACATTTTCGACTGTCAACAATAAACTAAATACTCAAAACAGCTGAAAATGCAAACATCCATGAGGAACATATGTACCAACAGGATAAAACAAAAGTTTTGAATACCGAATGTATAAAGCTCGTGAAATTAAAAAATTCCCATTTATGTTTTGATCACACCTTGTATACTTTGTATAAAATTCCACAATCTTTAATGACATTGTGAGAAACAAATGAATGGTGTCTTAGAACTTAGGTCATGGACAATTTAAACAGTAATAATGAATATCCAGGAAAGGCTTAATGCTGTATCAAACTTTAACATAACATCAGGATTACATTTTTCAAATAGTAGTACAAATAAAATATATATTTTGAATTTTTTGTGAAAAGCCTAGGAAATCCTCTCCATTCTTACTGACTTTTGTATAAATAGTAAACTGTAAAGGATAGACAAAAACTTACAGCACAAAAAATGTAGGTCTTGTTAAAGCACACAATTTATGTCAAATAAAATGTTTGTGCTGTTAACCATTTCTGAGATATTCTTTCTAATTGGTTGTAATTTTCAAGCACTTGTATTTTTCTCAAGTGGCAAGTTGCTAGTCGTTTTTCTCGAGGTCATGCTGCTTTTTAAACATGTGACTATCACATTGGCCTACTGCATTCTTTTTATACCTAAAACGAAATGTGCAATGAAAGTTTATCTGTTTTAACAAGAAGTAAGTTAGAAAAATAAGCAAAGGAACACATTCCTGCTTTGAGACGTAACACTTTCTATAGTAAAACCAAATGCTTGTGGTGTCATGTCATGAGCAGAACTTTGTGTTTCCAGATCCATTACATGACAAATTTGTTGTTGCAGGGTTTGACTACAGTTTTGGAAACAGGTATAGGGGCTCCTGACCCAGAGACATTAGCAAAAATAGACAAACTGGAGGAACAAAAGCGCATGGAAGAAAATGCGGCTAATGAAGGTAAATGTGGTGCCAAAAGTCTGCAGACATAGTACATTTCAGTTTCAGTATAAAAGAAAATTGATTATTTCTAATTTGGTCAGTGTTTTGAAGGCATACTATGTCCCCTCATATTCTTGTGCTTGTCAATTTTTATTATTTCTAATTATCTTGTAACTACAGTAGACCCTCACTAATTCGAAATCAGATAAACCGAAAACCTGGTTAACTCGTAGTAGCTGCTTGGTCCCTGTCGAATTACATGGAAAAATCTACCGCTTAAACCGAATTTTGGATAATTCATACTATGAACTAAAATTTGGTCCCTTCAATACATATTCCATACATTATTCTTCATTTAAACGGAATATGCATGTTGTGCTATGCACTACAGTATTTTCTGTTACACATTTTACATTTTTCTCAATACTGTACTGTAATTTCTCAACAATGGCCCGATTGCTTACTTGTGCTTACGTATCTCCACAGCATATATGCAAGAGCGGAGTAGTTGGTCAGCAGACTGCACACAGCGCACATTATAAGTTCAAAACAGAAAATAGAGGCAAGTCTTGAAAGCTGTTCATTTAGTGACACTAGCAAGCATACGAAGCCAGCGTAACATGAAGAGTTGGAGGATTCGCTGTTTGAATGGTTCCAACACACGTGTTCACAACAAATTCCATTGTTTGGCCCCATGCTTCAAGAAAAGACTTGAGAAACCGCCCAGAAAGAGGAATTTCTGGATTTGTGTGTTCTGAGGGATGGCTATGGCGTTTTCAGAAGAAGCATAAAATCGGTCTGTCAGTGTCTGTAGGGAAGCACATAGAATAAATGAAGAAGATGCCAATGAGTGGGCACGGGAGTTTCAATCCAAGCTCTCTCATCATCACCCAAAGAAATTTATTTAATATGGATGAAGCAGGCGTTTTCTATAACTTAATGCCTGAAAAAACCTACATGTCAAGGGTGCAAAATGCCATGGAGGAAAATGCAGTAAGGAGAGACTGACTGTGGTCTTGTGTTGTAATTCAGATGGTTCTGAGAAGCTCAAACAATTAGTGATTGGAAAATACAAAAATCCACATTGTTTTAAAAAAGTCAACCTATTCAATCTGCCATGTCACTACGAGAATAACAATAAAGCTTTAATGATCAAATCTCTGTTCAGTAGCTGGGTCTTGAAGATTCGACAACAAATGGCTGCGAGGAAGAGCAATTATTTTGCTAACTTTATACCATTGCTCGGCACATCAGTTTCATGACCTGGAACTTCCTAACACAGAAGTTGTCTTCTTAACAGCTAACACCACGAGCAGTCTGCAGCCATTGGATCAAGGAATATTCGCCTTAATGAGGCGTAATTACAGACGCCGACTGATTAAGCCTGCCATTGGTGTAATAGAACTACAAGAAACCGTTTCACATTGAAATGTACTGTGAGCTATCCGCTGTATATCTGCTGCCTGGGATGAAGTTACAACAGACACTACAACTAAATGTTTTAAGAATGCCTGGACAGCAACTGATAACGCCGCTGAAACTGAACAGGAAACCGGTGATCCAACATCTAACTTACACATATGTGGATACAACTGTGGATTCTGATATTGCTCTTCTACAGACTTACACCTGGTTGGTGCCCTCTTGTACCGTCAATATGGAAGAATGGGCTCAGATAGACAACATCTGTGCTGCTGAATAACTAATCATCAGTCCTGCTGATGATGCAGAAGAGAATGATGATTCTTTACTGTCATCTTCTGAGGAGGAACATGAGATACGACATGCCACCCTACGCTGAAGTTGCAATTGCTTTCTCTAAACATTTGCTGCCACTTCTGATGTCTTCATGGCATTTCAGGCTACCCTGGATAAGGTATCTTCAGAGAGTGCCATAACATTACAACCAACAGTCCGTGAAACAACAATTAATGATCTTTTTTCAAATTATAGAACTAAAATGTGTAATGGATAAGAATTGTTGTAAACTAAAACATGTGTTTGGATTAAAACTTAGTTTTAAAAGAACAGTACATTAAAGTGTCGCTTAAGGTTATTGTTTGTTGTATTACACGGCTCGCTAATTCAATGAGTACAATATTGTTCCACAATTGTACTCTTTAAAAAAAAATTATGACAAGCAGTTCACAATATACTTTCTTTCAGTAGAACACCCTCATTCGTTGGTATGCATGACAAGAGAAAAAGTGAACTCAACAGTTGTATTTTGCCATTTCAGATAATACAGGACTATTTTTGTAAAACCTCTTTAATTCAAACTTTGTTAAACCGAATTGGCTGTTTTTCGGTCCCTTGAAATTCGGTTAAATGAGGGTCTACTGTATAGTGTTTTTTAATACACATTGTCACCTCATATTCTTGTATTTACCAACTTTTATTTCTATTTATCTCGCAACTATACTGTTTTGAACGCATATTATGCTTCCTCATATTCTCGTGTTTGCCAATCTTTATGGTTTGCATGTGAAAATATGGCAGCTGAGGCCTTTGTATGGTTTTTATGGCAAAGGAGGCATTTTTACAACTTTGTGGGCAGATTCAAAATGTTACAGATTTTTACCATGGACATGAAAAAGCATTAAATTTTATTGCATTATATTGTAACGTAAGATTACAGATTGAATGTGCTGTGCTATTTGGCATACAGGTCTAAGATACGCCAGAGCTTAGCTTTGTGCCTATCCATCATCATGATCCCTCTTCACTAGGCTGCAACAAAATGTATAGCAGCAACAGTGGCCTCTAGTAAAAGATACACAGTACTACGAGGGTCGTCCAATAAGTAAGTTTCCCTATTTTATAAAAAAACATTACACACAATTGATCATGTTGAATTAATTTTATTTATATTGTACAATCCTTCTGTTACTTATCTACATAGTCAACATGTCTTTTCAAGCATTTTTGGGGACATGACACAAGTTTTCCCAAGCCAGTGTTGTATCAGGTCGGGTCCTGTGCTCGCAACCAGCTGTTCACTTCTGAGTGATCTTCGTCACGGTGTAAAGTGCTTACTTCCAAGATGACCTTTAAGTCAGGGGTACATGTGAAAATCATTTGGGAAAAGATTTGCTGAATATGGAGGATGTGAGAAAACTTACCAGTTGAATCTTCTGAGCTCCGCCTGGGTCAAGATTCAACTTGGAAGTTTTCTCGTATTCTCCATATTCACTGGAGCTTGCCCCAAGTGATTTTTGCATGTTCCTCTAACTCAAAGGTAAGCACTTTTAACACCGATGATGAAGTCAAATCAGTGAATAGCTGGTTGTGAGCACAGGACACGAACTGATACAACACTGGCTTGGAAAAACTTGTGTCACGCCCCCAGAAATGCTTGGAAAAATATGTTGACTATGTAGAAAAGTAACAGAAGGATTGTCCAATATAAATAAAATTAATTCAACATGATCAATTGCATGTAATGTTTTTTATAAAATAGGGAAACTTACTTATTGGATGCCCCTCGTATTATAGGCCACAGCTTATCTGAGTGTGTATCCATCATGATATCAGTTCCCCTTCGTGCAAGAAAATGTATAGCACTACTAGTGTCCTCTAGTAAATGGTATGCAGTGCTATGATAGACCAGAGCATATCTGTTGTCTATCCTTCCTCAGGATCATGGTCCCTCTTCACTAGGCTGCAACAAAATGTATATCACCAATAGTGACTTCTAGTAAATGGTATACAGTGCTATGATAGACCAGATCTTATCTGTGTGCCTATCCTTCCTCAGGATCATGTCCCTCTTCACTAGGCTGCAACAAAATGTATACCACCAATAGTGACTTCTAGTAAATGGTATACAGTGCTATGATAGACCAGATCTTATCTGTGTGCCTATCCTTCCTCAGGATCATGTCCCTCTTCACTAGGCTGCAACAAAATGTATACCACCAATAGTGACTTCTAGTAAATGGTGTACAGTGCTATGATAGACCAGAGCATATCTGTTGTCTATCCTTCCTCAGGATCATGGTCCCTCTTCACTAGGCTGCAACAAAATGTATATCACCAATAGTGACTTCTAGTAAATGGTGTACAGTGCTATGATAGACCAGAGCATATCTGTTGTCTATCCTTCCTCAGGATCATGGTCCCTCTTCACTAGGCTGCAACAAAATGTATATCACCAATAGTGACTTCTAGTAAATGGTATACAGTGCTATGATAGACCAGAGCATATCTGTTGTCTATCCTTCCTCAGGATCATGGTCCCTCTTCACTAGGCTGCAACAAAATGTATACCACCAATAGTGACTTCTAGTAAATGGTGTACAGTGCTATGATAGACCAGAGCATATCTGTTGTCTATCCTTCCTCAGGATCATGATCCCTCTTCACTGGGCTGCAACAAAATGTATATCACCAATAGTGACTTCTAGTAAATGGTATACAGTGCTATGATAGACCAGATCTTATCTGTGTGTCTGTCCTTAGGATCATGATCCCTCTTCACTGGGCTGCAACAAAATGTATATCACCAATAGTGACTTCTAGTGAATGGTATACAGTGCTATGACAGACTAGAGTTTATCTGTGTGTCTGTCCTTCCTCAGGATCATGATCCCTCTTCACTGGGCTGCAACAAAATGTATAGCACCAATAGTGACTTCTAGTAAATGGTATACAGTGCTATGATAGACTAGAGTTCATCTGTGTGTCTATCCTTCCTCAGGATCATGGTCCCTCTTCACTGGGCTACAACTAAATGTATATCACCAATAGTGACTTCTAGTAAATGGTATACAGTGTTATGATAGACCAGATCTTATCTGTGTGTCTGTCCTTCCTCAGGATCATGGTCCCTCTTCACTGGGTTGCAACAAAATGTATATCACCAATAGTGACTTCTACTAAATGGTATACAGTGCTATGATAGACCAGATCTTATCTGTGTGTCTGTCCTTCCTCAGGATCATGGTCCCTCTTCACTGGGCTGCAACTAAATGTATATCACCAATAGTGAGTTCTAGTAAATGGTATACAGTGTTATGATAGACCAGATCTTATCTGTGTGTCTGTCCTTCCTCAGGATCATGGTCCCTCTTCACTGGGTTGCAACTAAATGTATATCACCAATAGTGACTTCTAGTAAGTGGTATACAGTGTTATGATAGACCAGAGTTTATCTGTGTGTCTGTCCTTCCTCAGGATCATGGTCCCTCTTCACTGGGCTGCAACAAAATGTATAGCACCAATAGTGACTTCTAGTAAATGGTATACAGTGCTATGATAGACTAGAGTTTATCTGTGTGTGTATACTTCATCATGATCATGATACCCCTTCACTGAACCGCAACAAAATGCGTAGCGTGCAGAATTAAAAGTTTGATTGGACTAATAGTGGAGCTTTAGTAGCCAGCAGTAAATGGGCATGAACATTCAGTATTGTAAAACCAATTCCTCACATAAATTGTGTATCTTACACATGTTCTGTGGCTGTGGGATATAAGATTCTCATTTTCTGTCACAACTGATGGTTAGGAAGCATAAAATATGAACTAGAAATCTGTGTATACTCCAATTGGTGTTCTTTGCTTTAATACGTGTTTATTGTGGCACCAGGAAGAATTTCAGAAGCAGAGCTACCAGATCTTCAAGGATTCTTATAAAATGGAATTCCCATTTATTATACATGCAGTTTTTGAACATTTTACACATCATAAATTTCATATCATTGTAAAATTATTACGCTTTGCTGGACAAGGGAACATTTTACGGGTTATATTTCAGGAAGTTGGCAAGTATGTAATAGCAAGCTGCCCATCCCAAAGTTTAAGTGGACTCTGATACAACTTATTTATAACTTGCAGAGAGAGAGGAGGAAGGTTCAGCATCCACAGAAGGAAGTGGTCTCTTTGGATTTGGTAATCTCATGTCTGGAGTATCATCCATAACTCGTCTGGTGGAGACTACTGGCAGCAAGGTGCTAACTGGGGGCCTAGACACTCTGGAGACTATTGGCAAAAAGACAATGGAGGTGCTGCAGGAAGGAGACCCTGGTCTGAAGAAGAAGCGAGCTCTATTCTCGGAGAAGATTGTATTGTCACAAGTATGAGTTCTGTTAAACTTATGGCAGCCACATTGGAATAGTGAATTAAATGATCTTATTAGAACTGAATATAACAGTTCACTCTTTTACCAGCCATCTCAGCTGATAAGCACAGCTGAATTTTTAATCTCAACTCATATTTTTACTTTCTCTCCATGCACCTATTAGGTATTGAATTCTGCCCAAAAATTCTGTACCAAGATTTTACTGGATACATATGTTTTGAGACCCCTTAAACCCAAAAACAGAATCATTTTTAGAAAAATGTCTGTCTCTGTCTGTCTGAGAACAGCATAACTCAAAAATGAAATGTCTGATAAATATCAAACTTGGTACTTAATTTCAATACCTTCCAAAGATGCGACACAAAGATTTTCAAGAAAATCCTCCCATATTTACCCGTTCTTTTCGTAAATACTGTTACAAACTTTTGAGCTGTTCTGTGCAACCGGTTTTTATTGCGATCTTTTCCTTTCCCTGTCGTCAGTCACCCTTGGCATTGAGAGTCCAGGCATAAAAGCGAGAGGTTGTTTTTCTAAAGTATTTATGATGGAATGGGGAGCGTATGAGAACCGTGTGGCTGTAATAGCCCTTCACAAGGTAGGGGAATCTGCATTTGATATTTTCATGAGATTAAAAACATTGAAAATTAAAACAATGTTCATGTGCTACAGTTTCAAGTAATTTCTTGAGACTGGGTCTCTTGATGACTGGGCCAGGACAGGAAGAGCATGCTCCGTCAGGACTCCAGCACTTGTGAAAGCAGTGGCAGCTCATTTCACAAAAATACAGTGCGGAGACAATTAGTAATGACTCATGAGTTAAATGTCTCAAAAAAAAACATGTTCAGTATGTTACATAGTGACCTTTGATTGAAAGCTTACTGGCAAAGCACAAGACACTTTCATACAGCCCAGCTGAAGATGTGGAAGAAGCTAAAATCAAAAGACCTCCTGCAGAAGTACACTTGAGAGGGACACAGGAGAATTCTTTTTACAGACAAAAAATGTTCACTGTTGAAGAATCTTTTAATGTCCAAAATAACAAGGTCTCATCTCGTGAAGCCCGTACAAGAGCTCCGAGAATCGAGCAAGATCATCATGCAGCTTCAGTAGTGGTTTGGTGGGATGTGAGGTATTCTGGCACCACTGAGCTGAGATAGTGTTAGAGCCAGTAGTAAAGCTCTTAAGCGCACACACTTTAAAAATAAGAATGGAGTTTCCAGCAAGATTCAGCACTAGCGCACACAGCCAAGACCACCCAGGAGTGATTTCAAGCCAATGATCCTGACTTCATATCTTTAGGTGATTGGTCTTCCTCCAGCCCCCACCTCAATCCTTTGGATTACAGACCATGGTCTGCAAGAAGAGACACCCTAGTATCAACAGCCTGTAGTGCTCCCTGGTGAAAGTAGTGGCAGATTTCCCTTTGGAGACCGTGTGTGCTGCCATAGATGACTAGTCTGAGAGACTTGTCGCCTCTGTGAAAGCAAATGGCGGGCATTTTTAGAAATGATTGGTGCTATGCATTCACAATAGATGTATAAATATGTTACAGGGAGAATAAAATATTTTTCTTTAAAAATTTTGTAACAGTATCTATTATGATAAGACTCGGTATATAACAAATAAAATGTGTATCTTGAATCTCGTGAGAATAGCCTTGAAGTCCTGTTCATTTAGAAGGAATTTTGTATAAACTTGCGTAATTGGTAAATGTTAAGCAATAAGTGAAAACATATTATGCAAGAAATATAGATCTCTTTAAAACACACAATTTATTTCAAATAACTTTTTTTGTGGCATTAGCCATTTCTGAGATATCCGTTACTAATGGTTCGAATTGTTCAGTATTTGACTATCGCTGTTCCCTGTGATGTAGCTATTTCTGCAAAGGTTTATCATGATTATAATGAATTAGATGGAAAAAAAAAATCTGATGTTACATTCACATGGCTTTCTCTAACCTCTGTCACTTATTAGTGGGTATACAATTATTCTTACAAAAGTTTATTTTCTTATCTACTTCATTTTAATCCAGATAAACATTTTGGAAATAGCTGCATTACACATTTCATGATCAAATACAAAGCGAATAGTAACAATCAGATGTTTTAGAACTGGATGCTATAATCTGACCTTAAAATTCCATTCTCTCTCCATGACATCGCGAGAAACAACTGAAAATCGATATGAATTCAAAAGAATGGCTAAGTATTGAACATTTTGAACCATTAATAACGGATATCTCAGAAATGGCTGGTGCCCTATAAAATGTTATTTGAAATAAATTGTGTGTTTTAAAGAGATCTACATTTTTTGTATAATACGTTTTACTTTGTCTCTTAATGTTTACCGTTGCACAAGATTATACAAAATTCCTCCTGAATGAACAGGACTTTATAAGCTATTCCCAGGAAATTCAAGTTATTCATTTTATTTGTCTTGTAAATATCTTTAATGTATCATATTTTAATCAAAACAATTAAGAACCATTTTTCAGAAAATCAGACATTTTGAAAAATCTTCCATGTAAAGGGCAGTTTAATCTGGAGGGATTTTCTTGAAAATCTCGGTGTCGCATCCTTACCTAAATACCAAGTTTGGTATTTATCCAAGTTTTCGTTTTTGAGTTCACAGACCGACACACACAGACCTTTTTTTAAAAATGCTTTTTTCTTTTTTGGGTTCAGGGAGCTTCAAAACATGTATTTCTGTTTAAATCTCAGTATCACATTTTTGAGTGGAATGCAGTACTTAATTTACCTATTATGTACATGGGAGATTTCTAGGAACAGTCTGCATACCCACTAACAAATGATATGTGTGAATGTAACATGATTTTTTGTATATGCATTACATTCTTAGTACATACAAAGGATAAACTGTTAAGATATTGTGCTTCTTAAATGCATTCCTACAAAATTCTTTAAATTTAAATTATTAATGATTGTAATGTATTTCTTCTCCAGTACCATCAATTTATTCATATGCACCTTTGTTGCCCACCCCCACAGGCCAATCCTATAATGGAGATGAGGGAAATTACACTAATAATTCATGTTTAATTTTTCACTGCATAATATATATTTAAAATTCTTAGAAGATAAATTGACTTGCTAATTTCATCTATAAGCTGTGTCCTTGTCAACCTGTACTATGTATCCACATACGAAAAGAATGTGTGTGTCTACCTTCTCAAAATCTGTATACGATTTTCTTTTTTTAAGAAATCATACTTCATAAATTTTGCTTCATGCATATTGCTCATGAAGTTATTTGTTCTAAAATAATTCACAGTTTTTTTGGTGTTTAAAACCATTGTTTCCATTAAGGACATGTTACAATTCTCCCAAAAATTCTCTTTAGTGTCATCCGCATACAATGTTATAGAAGAATTTTTTGGCCAATTGATATCATTAACATATACATCAAACCTTGGCCTATCATTTTCCTAAAAAAGCTGATGAATGTGGGAAATGCAGAAATCTTGTACAAATATAAAGCCAATATATTATACAGTTCCGATAATCTGACTTAAATGGGATGTGGCCTGATTGGAAGAACTAGGAAGGTCAGATGATGTTGAGAGTAACAAATATTACTTTTATAGCTTGTAAAACTCATTTATTTAAAAAATTACATGTGTAACTTGAACTTTTCTATATCTTGTCAGTACCTTCTCCAGTTTCCTAGTCATTTTTCCTGCATTATAATCCTGTGCCACTATTAATAATGTTTCACCTTTGTCCAATCTCTCCAAAGCTTGCAGTTCTTTTCCCTTCAATACAGACTCTTTTTACTTTCTCTACTACATACGTAGTAGGTAGAGAAGTTATTGCATTCCACCCAAAACTTTGATACCAAGATTTCCCTGGAAATAGATGTTTTGTGTTCTCTTGAATCCAAAAAGAACATTTTTAGAAAAAGGTCCATGTGTGTGTAAACAACATAGCTCAAAAATGAAAAGTCGGATAAACACCAAACTTGGTATTTGGGCTCAATATCTTCTAAGAATGCAAAATGAAGATTTTCAAGAAAATCCCCCCAACCCAATCTACCTTTACATGGAACATTGTTCGAAATTTTAGATTTTCTGAAACATGGCTCTTTAAGATTTTGATTAAAATATCATATATTAATGATACTTAGATGGTAAATAAAATTTATATCTTAAATTTTCTGGGAATAGCCTTT
The DNA here is from genome assembly GCA_030765065.1 of Deroplatys truncata. Classification (NCBI taxonomy): domain Eukaryota; kingdom Metazoa; phylum Arthropoda; class Insecta; order Mantodea; family Mantidae; genus Deroplatys; species Deroplatys truncata. The sequence continues at coordinate 32,738,413 of CM060984.1, read as the reverse complement.
GAAGTCCTCTTCATTTGGAAAGAATTTTGTGTAATCTTGTATAACTAGGAAACATTAAGGATAGATAAAAATGTACTACACAAGAAATGTAGGTCTCTAAAACACACAATTTATTTCAAATAACCTTTCGTGTGGCATAGGGCATTTCCGAGATATCCGTTATTAATCGTTTGAAGAAGTATGGAGCCCTACGTTTTGGCGCCACTTTGAAGAAGTTGTGTCTTCAAACTAATGGAGATGATGAAGTTTGAGTTTTAATTTATTTCTGCCCACATAATGAAGATTCACTTTGTAGTTGATAGATGCTTGGTACGCCAAACTTTGAAGTGGTGGAGATGATGCTTGTGTTACGTAATGTTATACAATGTTGCGCAATGTAATTTTTACGCAGAAACTTGAAGATTTTTTATTTAATTTGTTGTTTTGTGCGTAGGTTTCAATTAAGCTTATGTATGTAATATTATTTTTAATCTGCCTCGGCTGCTTCAGTCGAACTATAGAGTCAAAAGGTCTTGTTCAGGTCGTGGTATGGCAAAATTAAAGACGTAACAGAATTACTTTTCAATTTCACTTCTTTTTATTTCTTTATACTTGCACATATAAAACACTGCACTTTATAAAAGAAACTGTGAGAAAACTTTACACATTCTTAATGTATTTACTATAAAATCTTGCTCATGACTTTTGCATCTGCACGCTATGAAACCTGGTCTGCGACTGATTAATCCGACGGTAAAAACCTTAAAGCTTCGGTAATGCCAGTCTCTTATTGGCTAATTCTAGTCCAATAGAATTTAAGCATTCAAACTAAAACTTTTCCTTACTGTTTATTGGCTAATTCAAATCTGTAAGCGAAACTACGTCATTACCAATCTTTTCATGACCAGTACATTTCAAAATTCTAGACACATTATTGCCACAATGTTACATTATTACCTTATTGTTAACAACCTAAAACATATTATTCTCACAGTTTTTGCACTATTAGAGTATATAAATATTCACATGACATTAATAAAATATGTTTAGAATGAAAAATAAGTATTTGCAATGACTTACATACAATTTAAAAAATAATAATAATTATATACATATTGTTTTTTAAGGTGGGCTGTTATTGAATTTAGTTATAATAAAAATACAATTAATATAATTTAGGCATTAAAATACTGCCTCATATTCAAATTGTTCATTACTTGGTCATTCTTTAAAGTCCTTTCAACATTCATGGAAACAGTATGAATTTTAAGGCCAGCAATTCTTAAACATTTGACTATCGCTATTCCCTTTGTATCTACAGGGAGAGCCAAAAAAACTATGAACCGCCTGCGCAGTGTTCTTCCTGTCCGCATCGTCGGTGCTTGTTGCCGTCTGCTGCTTTCATAGAGAGGTGCGGATGAAGCCATACAACATTTTTAAAACTACTTTTAAAGGCTTTACTTACCAACTTTATGAAAGAAGGTGCTGAAACTGGTCACCATCGTTGTCCATACATTTTTGGCACCTCTTTAGGAAACTATCCATCACTTGCCAATTTTTTTGGAGTCAACATTTGAAGCCCGTACATATGTGAATACAATTTTGTCCCCTTATTTTAGAGAATTAATGGTCAGGGAGTGTGATTTTGCCTTTTTTTCAACAAGACTCTGCAACAGCATATACGGCCAGTATTTCGATGAGAAAAATTGAAAGTGTGTTTGAGGACAGAATTATTAATACAGATTTGTGACCCCCCTCAGTCCCCCAACCTAACCCCTGCAATTTCTATCTCTGGAGTAACTTAAAACATAAAGTGTACAAGACAAAGCCACACACCCTGGAAGAATTAAAACAAAATATCTGCCAGGAAATTGCCAACATTTCTCAACGTGAACTACAACGAGTGATGGATAGTTTGCTAAAGAGGTACCAAAAATCTATGGACAATGACGGTGGCCAGTTTCAGCATCTCCTTTCATAAAGCTGGTAAGTAAAGCCTTTAAAAATAGTTTTAAAAATGTTGTATGGTTTCATCCACGCCTTTCTATGATAGCAGCAGATGGCAATGAGCGCTGAGGACGCAGACAGGAAAAACACAGCATAGGTGGTTTGTAGTTTTTTGGCTCACTCTGTATAAGAAAATGGTAATGTAGCTATTCCTGCAAAGTTTTATTTGGATTAAAATGAAGCCGATAAAATAAGATTTAGTAAGAATAGCTTGTATACCCACTCATAAGTGATAGAGGTTAGAGAAAGTCATGTGAATGTAACACATCAGATTTTTCCCTCTTTGAAATTAACTTTTTGAAGCCATCACGCACCATAGAACATGATATGTATATACATAAATAAAAACTTTATTATTGTCTATTCAGCCATTTGAGACAGTGGTAGATGCAGGTAGAAAACCAGTTAGTCGAGGCAAGGTCAAGTTCGTGTAGTGGCTCTTTGTAATTGCTACTGTACCGTCTCACGAATTCCTTATCTCCCCTTTGCACTGTCTCAAAGCCTCTGAACAGTAATACATAGTAGCCTACAAGTAAAAATATGCACAGTACTATAAACCAAAGAATGTTAATGCTGTTTCATTTTTGTAACAATCAATTGGTGGCCAGTTGCATCTAATAATGCTCTGGTGGGCAACAGTGTACAATCGTTTGTGTAGTCCCAGAAGTACGAATACTACTTACTCATTTAAAATAAAGAGAGTTGAGGGTTGTTACACTACATCACTAAAATATTCTTACTTGAAGCGTTTCGGGAGACGGCTTGTTCCCATCGTCAGCATGTTCTCAACTGATGTTTCTGATCATCGTCTGGGGGATGTGTGTGGCTAGTGGTGTTCTCTGGTGCTGGGCTGATGAACCTCCAAAGGCTGCTGGGTGGCGGCAGTTCGAAATTCATTAGGTGATTCCTGTGTTTGACAATATGTATTTTTTCCCAGATGTCCAATTCATTGCTGCTGTTGATCGGTTTTAAGATAGGAAGGATAGGTATACATAGGAAGAACCAAAAGAAATCTTGAAATAAGACTTAAAGAACATATGAGATGCATTTACCAAAAGCAGCCAATAAATCAGCAGTAGCACATCATTTCTGGTCTTCAAACCATGATATCACTCCGAACATAAAACTCTTAAAACTGATCAACAGCAGCAATGAATTGGACATCTGGGAAAAAATACATATTGTCAAACACAGGAATCACCTAATGAATTTCGAACTGCCGCCACCCAGCAGCCTTTGGAGGTTCATCAGCCCAGCACCAGAGAACACCACTAGCCACACACATCCCCCAGACGATGACCAGAAACATCAGTTGAGAACATGCTGATGATGGGAACAAGCCGTCTCCCGAAACACGTTCAAGTAAGAATATTTTAATGATGTAGTGTAACAACCCTCAACTCTCTTTATTTTAAATTATGACACATCACTGTTACTAGCTTCTAAATCTTCAAAATTAGTCTACTTACTCATGTATGCTAAAAAATTTGTGATCCTTCTTATGGATTTTTTTTTCTTCGACTGGATCGGTAAACACTATATTTTGCATAAATTTTACATATTTGTCACCTGCATTAAAGTTTTTGATTGACATCTGCTTCTTAGCTGCTTTTTTTTCACGAGAAACAATGAACTTTCCACATTCACATATTCTGTTGCTTGCTACCAACACTGTTATGAGTATAGACAAATGCCCATAATTCCATACATGCTCTCAAAGCTTCGGCAGAAGTCAGCACTGCTTCGACTGTTACATCACCTTCCCTCTCTTTGTCACTCCACTTGCACTCGTCACAAATACATGCTGCTCCTCTCACCCTCTCGCACACTTCACCTACTCCATAACCAAATGGGCGTGAACGTTGGTATGTGAATTTCTCACTTAGATGTTCCAAAGAATCACAACTACTTGTGAATTACAATTGCTGTTCCAATTATTCCAGCTTAAAAATGATCATTCAAGGATAGAAATATTTTGAGACTGATATTTTGGAACAAATATGTGGGAAAACGATACTTTAAGGAACAATGAATACAGATTTTATTTACTTAAGTTATAATGTGAACTGGCCAGGACACACAAATTGAATGATGAATGTGGGAAAACAATAGTTCTGGGAATGATAGATTGAGGTTCAACTGTATTAAAAACATTAAGGGGCCCAAAATTGACCCTTCTGGTATCCCTTCTCTTACTCTTCCTGCTTTGCTTTAATTTTTAACACATTATTGCCCATTTTAGTATAATTATCAGCTATCTGTCCCCATCTCCAATTGTCACATCCCAGTAGTCAGGTTAACAAAATAGTTGAGCCATTTCCTAGGTTACTCTTGAGAAAACAAATTTTCTCTCAACTTATAATGGGTAAATTATTATTATTATTATTATTATTATTATTATTATTATTATTATTATTATTATTATTATTATTATTATTATTATTATTATTTTTATATATTTCAAATGAGACCATATAGGACTACACAAAATACTCAGATGTTTCTTTGCTTTCCTTTTAATCCATAGGTCTCTCATTCTTTGGCTGCGGGCTCTCTTTTCCTTATCTGTCCATGTTGTTCCAATTTTTTTCTTCGGTTTGTCCTCTTGGTCAGCTTGCAACTTAGGTACTTTTATTCTAAAGATATCTCTGTTTAGGGTATCTTATTGCATAATTCCTGCCAATTTTGTTATTTTTCACCAATCTACTTCATAATATCTACTTCACTTATAATTCCATTATTTGTTTTGTGAGTGAATTCATCCATTTAAGTTTTCCATAAAGTTTTAAGTTTCATTTTTACTTCTGAGTCTGTATTGTTCACCTATGACTTGTGGACCTAAAATATTTCTTAAAATGTTGCTTTTTTTTTTTTTTTTTTACAATATTTTCAATATCTGCTGTTCTGTTCAAAATTAATGTTTCTGCTCTGTATAGGCATTCTTGTATAATTACAGTTATACAATGTCTTAATTTTATAGGCTTAGACATGCACTTTTTATTATACATTACTACTACTACTATTATTATTATTATTATTATTATTATTATTATTATTATTATTATTATTATTATTATTATTATTTAGAACTAAATAACTGAACTCTGTTTCATATTACAGATTCTAAGGGAAGCAAAGGAGAAAGCAGAACGCGAGGCCCAAGATGTGACAAATATGCAGACACCAAAAAAAGTTCACTTTGAGACACTTTTTGATGACTACCAGGGTAAGGAGCAATAAAGTATTGATTGGGTTGTCTCATAAGTTCGCTCGTTTTTCGTTACATTTCAATCACTAAGAATGCCTGGAAACACACCGGACCTGCAGCACAGCTACAACAACATAGTTGCCGAACTCTCTGTTTACAAACTTTAAACACAAGGTTGTTCAGAAGATAAATAACTACGGCAGTTAGGTTTTGTAAACAAACTATTTATTTCCTGCAGTATACACCATTATTGTCACAATATATTGCAATTTCTCTGGAAGCTTATAATTCCATTTCTCCAAAATGTGGGGGGTTTCTGGTTGATGAACTATTTGAGATTCAGTCTGCAGTCTCCCAAAGAAGTGAGGTGTTTGCCATTCAGGAAATTTTGCAGGGAACGGAATAGATGAAAGTCGGATAGGGCAATGTTTGGAGAATACAGCAGTTGGGGTAACACTTCCCACTCAAAATTACGCAACTTTTGACAGGTCACCATAGAGGTATGTGGTCTGACATTGTCGTGGTGAAAGACGACGACATTTCACAATTCTGGTCTTTTCTCTTCAGTGGCTGTCTTGAGACAATCCAAATAAGAACAGTATTTCTCAGAATTGATAGTCTCACTATTCAGAAGAAGTTCATAATACAGGATTCCTTTGCAATCCAACCAAATGCATAGCATAACCTTTCTCAGATGCAGCTCTGATTTAGGAACTGATAGTGATGGCTGCCCTTTCTTGCACAATGATTTATTCTTTCGGTTACTGTTGTACACAATCCACTTCTCATCTCCAGTTACCAGCTGTATCAGAAAAGGATCATTCTGATTGCGTCTCAATAAGGAGTCACAGATGGAAATATACTGAATCAAATTCGCTTCACTCAGTTTGTGAGGAACCCATACATTGCAAATATTTACGTAACCGAGTTTTTTCAAGTTCCTGCCTGCAGTAGCACAAGCTAAATTGAGCTCCAATGCCAACCCCGATTTGTCATTCGTGGATTGTTGACTATCCTTTCATAAATTCTTTCTGCATCTGTAACCATTGGCCATCCAGATCGAGATTTGTCTTTTAGAGAGAAATTACAGCTCGAGGGCTCTCCGCTGACCGGCACCTGGACCAATCAGTGGAGAGCCTCCTTAGTATAAATATAGCAGCACGAACAGCCAGCATTTCAGGCGCAGTGCAATCTTCTCCTAGAAGACTTCGATAGCACCACTGAAGATGTATACCATAGTTGTAGACGAAACATCTGGAACATCTATCTCCAGCAGACCACGGCAAAACAGCCTGGAAATAACTTCCAGCTATACTGACCCCGGCCGTGAAAGCCTACGCTCTCTCAATTTTCCACAAAGTTTTGAATTCTGCTAACTTTATTAGACACTTAGTAGAATCCAGTTTATATATATCAATATTCACAATGAGTAGTTGGAAGCTTTCACGGCCGGAGTCAGAATTATAGCTAAAAGTTTCTTCTTGGCTTATAAGCCGTGGTTTGTGGTCCAGTACTTGAGCATACAAAAACGAGCACTAACATAGGGAAATCATGCAAACCAATGAATGATCATAGTGGAGAAGCCCCGCCCACTGAGCACACATACCTTGCTTCAGCCGAGCCAATCCCCTGTGAGCGGCCCTGGTATAGATACAGCACCTTCAGTATCAATTCTGTTGTGCTTGAACCTTCACCAAGAAGACTTAGACCACTCCACTGATGATGTCCACCACAGGTGAGGACAAAACGTCTGGACATCAAAACTCCAGCTGACCACAGCTTATAAGCCTGGAAGAAACTTCTAGCTATAATATTTACAATTTTTAATAGTATGCTATTGTTTTAGCATTTCACTTTATGCCACAATTTATTCTTCCTAAATGTCGCAGTTTCCCCCGACGTGTAGTAAAGGCTGAGTTCACAACAACTGAGAGTGGTAACCAGAGCGAGAACGATAAAGCTGAAATTCATGTATTTTAATGGGAGCATTCACAATTGACAGGAAGCTTTCCCAGGCCCCAGAAACGGAAGAAAAGATTTGCCCAAGTTTTAATGTTCTCGTTCCCAGACACAGCATATTAGACTCTTCACTGTAGAGGTTACTCTAGGTGGCTATGACATGAAACAGCTGCCAGTGCTCTCTATGGTCACAAGCTGGAAACATGAAACTAGAAGAAATTATTAGCATATGTGCTTCTTAACCTCAGATCCTGACATCTGCATATCCATTGAGTGTAAAATAATGAAAGCTTGGTATGATAGAGGAATCAGAAATGTAATGGATCTACATTTAGATAATGTTTACTCTATCAAATTTTGACATTGGCTGAATTGGAAGCAGGTGAAAAATATCATTGGTCAGTTAAAAACAAATGAAATTCCAATGCACAAAATCGACTTTACTTTCCTTTTTGTGATCGATATGATATCGATATGCATTCCTGTTCTCGTTATGGGCCTGTTGTGAACCAAAATCTTATATGCTACATTGCGTTTTGGTTACCATTCTCAGCCTGTTGTGAAGCAGCCTTTAAGCGTCTTCCTCCAACTCTATCTCTGGAAGAAAGGTGAAGAAAATGCACTGCATCTATGTACAATTTGTTATGTTACCATCATTCCCATTCTTCCCCTTTGTTAAATGGATTCTCCAGGGATATGTTAACAAACATATGCAAATCCTTTGTATATTGCTTGTGCATTAATGACGGCCATGTTCACAGAAATTAAAACAATGCATACTTAATTCACATGAAACATTCCTAATTCTGTGCTAACATAATAGTTAGCTAGTCTCTACATAAAAAGTACAATTAACAGTAATAACATAACTAACATTAATAAACAAATACATTAATAATCATTTTCAACTTAATACATCCTTATAATCTGCCTCAAGGTCAGCTTAAAATCTTCAAAACATCAATTTTTTTCTTTCTCTACCACGTACCTACTAGCTAGGGAAGATATTGCATTCTACCCAAAAATTTGGTACCATGATTTCAACGGAAATGTATGTTTTGAGGCCTTCCTGAATCCCAAAAAATCATTTTTAGAAAAATGTCTGCGAGATAGAGAAAGAGAACAACATAACTGAAAAACAGAATTGGATAAATACCACACTTTGTATTTAGGTTCAGTACCTTTCAGACATGGGGTAAGTTGCCTTTCTTGGGCCCACATTAGCGACGAAAATGATGTCTTATATGTCCAACAGATGTCACTGTATGTCATTCTCTGGCTGTAATGCAATGCTGGCAACATATGAATAAGTAATGCCGCCAAAGGCGGAGATATATCCCCAACTTTCCCGGTTCCCCCCCTTTTTTTTAAATATATATAAGCTTAGGTTTCTTAATTCATGCAAGGTTAGCCTTAGGTTAGGTTTTTTTTATATAAGCTTATGTTTTTGAATTCACACAAGGTTCGCGAGCGTGCGTTCCTTAATGATGGTTATGATTATCTATTTATAAAACCTAAGGTTTGTGATTTTCGGGAGGTTAGATTTAGTTTTTTTTTTTTTAATATAAAAACTTAGGTTAATTAGCAGTGAATAGCTACATCAAAGCTTGCTCGCGTGTGTTCATTAACAATGGTTATGATTACCTCCAAAACCCCAACTTTCCACATTATTCCGGTTTGGGGGAAGAATGGCACAAGTTCATGCCGCAGTATTCTAGACTTGTTCCTCCTCTTCTGCACAGCTTGCTCTGAATGTGTGGCACTTTTTTCTGTGGCTATACTACATGAATAAGAAGAAGGAGAAGAAGTAACAACACATCGCATATTTAGCGGATTCCCCAATTCCGTACTTCAGTTGGCACTTCCAAATGAGCGTCAGTATTACCGTGAAGATCTCCACGTTTCTTCATGTTCATATTGCAATTCACCCATATAAGTAAGATACCAAAAAAGGGAGGGCACATGGGCACCAGTTATTGGTCAGTGCACATGTACTTCTACATTCGCTCCTAAGGTAATTTATTCCATTATTTCTTACTTCCTTCTGCATTTTCTAGGTGAGCCTAAGAAGGGCAACTTTGCCCAGACATGTGACAAAGATTTTCAAGAAAATCTTCCCACCCCTAACTATCCTTTTCATGGAACATTTTTCAAAATGTTGTATTCTCTAAAAAAAATGGCTCTAATGATTTTAATTAAAATACCATATATTAAAGATCTTCATGTGATAAATAAAATGTATATCTTGAATTTTCTGAGAATACACAAGTCCTGTTCATTCAGAGGGAACTTTGTATAATCTTGTATAACTGGTAAATGTTAAATGATAGATGAAAACGTATGATACAAAAACTGTAGATCTCTTTAAAATACACTTTTTTTGTGTGGCTAAGCCATTTCTGAGATATCCATTATTAATGGTTCAAACTGTTCAATACTAGCGATTCTTTAAAAGTCCTGTTGACATTGTAGGGCACTCTGGTGTCATTGCAGGTGTTGTATTATATGTACCAATGTGACGTGATATCTTATTCAACCTATTTACATACTCTGCGAACCTTATAACACATGAGCTTGCTACCACCGTCACATGTACCAGCTACCACCCTTACTTTACAACACATCTGTAAACCACCGAGATTTGAACCCTGGACTTTCATTGTGTCTTTGTATACACACTGTTTCATCTTATAGCCTCAATACCTTTCATATGTGAAACTAATTCCTTTCCATCTTACTTCAATAACTGCTGAAAATAGTGCTGTCCCAGAATGCCGCAATATAGATCTTTGATGGATTAGTTAACATAGTGATCTAACAAATTTAATTTTCCAGCCCCTAACTACTTTAACGGAGAGGTATGATGAGTGTTGCACACACAAATTATGCAATGAATGAAGATTACTTTAATTTAAACAATAAGAAAATAAGATATAAAATACAATTAATTTAACTTTATTGTAAGAAGGCAATTTAACAGGTGATTAACTTTCTACAACGTAAGTCCTTACTTGCAAACTTAATGTTCTTTTCCTAAGGGAAAGTTTGATTTTGCTTGACTAATTTATTGAATATGTAAGTTATATGTATTTCCTGTCACTAATGACGTAATCACCACTACACCTTTACCATTCCCTTCCACTAGGCTTTGTCGACATTTACACGCTATTACAGCAGGCAACTCACTATTAAATATAATGACTGAATATGAAAATATTTGCAAATATGATGGAAATTTAAAAAATCTGATGTGTTACACTCACACGACTTTCTCTACTCTTGTACAAACTATTTTTACAAACGCTTATTCTCCATCTATTTCATTTTAATCGAGATAAACATTTGCAGACTCTATCTTATTGCTAATTTTCTTGCAGATGTAAGGGGAATATATATTTACAAGGGCAGTATCGAAATACAGTAGCCTTTAAGCACATGCATATCTCTTAATAGCTGGTTGCTAGGTGCAGCACTATTCCCTTTGCCACAGATTAATACTCTTTGCATATCTAAGACAAAAAAATGAATAACAAATTCCCATTTGAGAAAATAAGTATTGAAAAATTTAAGGGAATAACTAGCAATATCTCGAAAATGGTTCACTCAACAACAAAAATGTATATGACATAAATTGTGTATTTTAACGCGATCTACATCTTTTGTGTAGTAAAATTTTGTCTATCTCTTATGGTTTACCAGTTTACCAAAAGTCGTTCACAATGAAGAATACTTTTGGAGACATTCCCAGAAAATTCAAGATATACGTTTTATTTGTCATGAAAATATCTTAAACATATGATATTTTAATCAAAATCGTTAGAACCATTTTTGAGAAAATTAAAATTTTCGAAAAATGTTCCATGTAAAGGGTACTCTGGGGTGGGGGGATTTTGTTGAAAACCTTCGTGTCGCATCTCTGGAAGATACTGAACCTAAATACCAAGTTTGGTGTTTATCCGACTGTTCGTTTCTGAGTTATGCTGTTCACAGACAGACACACACACGGACATGTTTCCAAAAATGCTTCTTTTTTTTTTTGATTCAGGGGATCTCAAAACATGTATTTCCGGTGAAATCTCGGTATAGAATTTTTGGGTGGAATACAATACTTCCCCTACTGACTATACGTAGTAGAGAAAGTAAAAAGGTGCCAAAGAATCATACAAAATTTTATACATGCTTTCACTTAACTTTGGTTACATTCCACAATAGAAATTACCCCTTAAGAAATTTTAATTCTGATTTTGTATTACCCAATTTAATATTGAAATTCCTCGGGATAATCAGGCTGAGAAATGACGAACTGCCTGTTGTGTAATACGTCAGTTGCATTGAGCACTTAACCTCGATGCTGGAAATGGCGGCTATGGAAACCTCATGCTTTCTTTGTCATTCCCATTCTTTGGTTCCATATTACGATCCTCTTTTCTGGCTGGAAGTCTTACGTTCTTTGTATAGTGCTCCTAATCTAATTCCGGTAGATAGTTGAATTTCTTTATGTGAAACAGGCTTCACTATGTATTCAACCTTTTCCCATCACATGACCTCAATGCCAGGCATATGATTCCATAAAGTGATTCGTGTATTAACTTCATTTCACTTTGTACTCACACCAATAGTTGTATCTATATACTAATATATTCGACTGAACAAATAACTTAAACTTCCAAGACTTTCCAGCAATTACGTAAGTCAGTAATTAATTGACAAGATCAATTGTACTCCTTGCTACTTCAACTTCTCTTTTACATGAGACTTGTTCTTTCACCATCGTTCCATGCACACGGAAAAGATTACATTTCTACTCGTCAACTGTATTCAACTATTCTCTCTCTACTGGTAAATACAACTAGCTGCATTGCTGCCTGGCTGTCAGCTCTCAGACTGACAGTTCAACATGCCTTACCATGCTTTTTCAAACGTGGAAGCTCATTACTGCCTCATCACTTGGCAGAATAGCCAACATTACTTCTGGCCAGCCTTTGCTGATATCCAATACAGCCAGATACATTCATTCACACGTAACAACATTCAGTTGTTTTTCACAGTGCTATAGAAACAGTATGGAATTTTAAGGCTGTGTATAGCGTCCAGTTCTTAAACATTTGACTAACTCTATTCTCTTTGTATCTATAACGAAATATGTAATGCAGGTATTTCTGCAGTGATTTATTTGGATTAATATGAAGTAGATAGAAAAATAAGCTTTAGTAAAAATAGTTTGTATACCCACTAATAAATGATAGAGGATAGAGAAAGTCATGTGAATGTATCATATAAGATTTTTTCTGTTTGATTTTTTTACAGTATGAACTCGTTTGGAAGTGAAATAATACCTCTCTCAAATTAATCTTCTATGTTTTTGTGATTATAAACAAAAACCACATGTGTTTTTTCCTGTTTTGATGTCATAACTTCAAAACCCATTTACTGCACAATGTTTTTTTTTTTTTTTTCAACATTTCTGTACACACAATTAAAAGCTACTCACTTGATTTTATAGAAGTTTTGTTATTGTTGCTGTTTGCATAATTTAGAGAACTGGCCAGAATTGTGTTCCTCTGCTTGATGCTTTGAAAAACATTTTATAATCCAATTAATCCATTGCATTAATTTTAAAATAAATTTTATAATATTGTTTAGTTAGATAGAAATGTGTTTTTGTTTATTTCTCAAAAACTAAACTTAGGTTTTCAAATAAAAGACAGAAAACAAAGACTTTAAATATCTTTAAAATTAATCTTGTTATTAGGGAAAATGTTGATTTAGCACAGAGATGAACCGCCATTAAATTAATTGTGGGGAAAATAAAATCAAACTTACTGTTCTTCAGAGATGATTTAAATAGGGAGTTACATGGCTTGTGAATATTAAGAAAAAAATCTGATATGTTACATTCACATAACTTTCTCTACCCTCTATTGCTTATTAGTAGATATAGAAATTATTCTAATGAGAGTTTATTTTCCTATCTACTTCATTTTAATCAAAATAAAGCTTTCTGGAATTAGCTGCATTACACATTTCACTGTAGATAAAAAGAGAATAGCGATAGTCAGATGTTTAATAACTGGACACTATATGCTGGCCTTAAAATTCTATACTGTTTCCATGACATAGCAAGAAACAACTGAATGTCAACAGGACTTTAAAAGAATGGCTAAATATTGAACAATTTGATAATGACAGATATCTCGAAAATGACTGATGCAAAAAAAAAAGTATTTTGAAATAAATTGCATATTTTAAAGAGATGTACATTTCTTGTGTAGTATGTTTTCGTCTATTGCTTAACATTTACTAGTTAGACAAGATTATACAAAATTCCTTCCAAATGAAGAGGACTTCAAAGGCTGTTCCCAGAAAATTCAATATATACATTTTATTTGTCATGTAAATATCATTAATATATGGTATTTTAATAAAAATAGTTAGCCATTTTTTTTTAGAAAATAAAAAATTTCTGAAATTCTCCCATGTAAATGGTAGTTTGGGATGTGGGGATTTTCTTGAAAATGTTTGTGTCGCATCTAAGAAACTTAAATACAAGTCTGGTACTTATCCAGCTTTTCATTTTTGAGTTATGCTTTTCACAGACTTTTGATACAAGGATCTGCAAAATATATATTTCCAGTGAAATCTGGTATCAAATTTTTGGGTGAAATGCAATTACCTTCTCTACCTACTAGGCATGTGGTAGAGAAAGTAAAAATTACTTAACAGCATTAATTTTTCAGTATCTTAAGCTGTATCTGCCCCCTTAAGCTTTTTCTCATTTCCGAGCTCTTAACACAGGCCAACCAATTAGTTTTAAAAGGGAATTTGTATTGCCTCAGGTTGAGCAGGAAATTCAGGTCAAAACCTGCAGATGTGCATATCTCAGTAAATGAAGCAAATTTCTGTGCTAGTCATTTTGGAAGCTTGTGTGTGGGCGAATCTTTGTTGTTGATATATTGAATCGCGCACATACAAGCTTTCAAACTGGCTACAGTAGAAATTTGCTTCATTACCAAGATATCCCAGTTTAAGCAAAAAAAAAAAAATCTTTCACACTGTGTTTCCTTCCCATTTCTCTTGTTGCTAATGAACAGGTGCAATGCAGGGATAGATGATGAAAGTGATATAAACACATTATCATGTTAGATGCACCTGCTTTCGTCATCCTGAGAGAGGGTTTTAACTAAAGGATCCTCCCACCTATTTGTTGATAAGAATTTACACGCATTCTAGATACATTAACTCTGTTATGTAATATATTCATACAGTTATGAAAGTGTAAATTGACAATTATCTTTGAATATATTAAGATAAATGATCATGTTAAATAACAAACTATTTTGTATCACATAACAACTATTCCATGACATCAACCAATGAGAGCTGATTAATGCACATGATTGTTAAGAGATATGGGGCAAATTTATTACGAAACAGACCTTAGAACTAAAACCAGGAAACACCTTAGTATCCTTTGACATCATGGCGTTGCATCCGAGCATACCCATAATCAAAAATTGAAGTTTCATGCCCTTTAAATGACTATGAAAGGAAACGGAATAGTGATACACCACTTGAAAGAATATAAATAATGGAAAATTCAAATTAGCAAGAGAGAATATCTCAAAAAAGGTTAATGCCACAAAATTTTATATTTGACATAAATTGTATGCTTTAATGAGCTCTATGTTTTTTGTGTAGTAAGATGCTGCCTATTTCTTATTGTTTATCATTTATAAAAGTCATTCAAATTAAGAGAACTTCACAGGTTATTAACAGAAAATTCAAGATATACTTTTCATTTCTCATGGAAACATATGGTATTTATATCAAAGCAACTTTTGAGAAAATAAAAAAAAAAAAAAAAAAAAAAGTTTCCACATAAAGGGTAGTTTGCGTTCGAGGGATTTTCTTGAAAGTCTTTATGTCGTATCTATGTAAGATGCTGAATATAAATACCAAGTATGTTTTTAATTATGCTGCTTACACACGTGCTGCATTTTTTTTATTCAGGGGACCTCGGAATGTTTAGTATTCCTGGTGAAATGTCAATATGAAATATTTGGATGAAATGTAATACTTCCTCTTGCCTATTATAGGCAGGTGGTAGAAAAAGTAACCAGGTTTGAACCCATAACAGTAGTAACTGGAGGCTAACATGCTAAGTCCTTGAACAATTTTACTTACTGTTTTAGGGTTGGTACACCTGGAGGCGCTGGAGATGCTGTCAAAGCAATGTGATCTGAAGATACAGTCTGTGTTACTATCAGCAACTGGACCCACTCTGACACAGTACCAGGAGTCTATTCAGGAGCTCAAGGACGCCTGTCAGCTACCAGATGAGGAGGACGAGGTAGAAGATGAACTGGCAGACTGGAGGGGCACATTGCTGAGTGCTGGCTCACAACTCAACATTCCTATCTCATTTGATAAACTTACCAAAGTAAGTACGCACTGAATTAATCGTTATATTGTGTCTCCGCAGCTAGACAGAGTTCCACTTGTTAACAGGAACAGCACTTGTGCAGCGAGTGGGTAGCAGTCTGTGGCATAATTGGTTTTTTCAAGATCTCCTAATGCAGTTTGTACCGAGTTTGTTGTTCTCGTTCAATGTGAACCAGCCTATAAGCCTTGATATACAGGGTCATCCATATATCGTGTCGCCGCAGCTGAGGCAGGGTTTTGCCCAGCTGACAAGCTATTGCTTCCTGCTTTCCACCTGCTGGTTAATATGAGTGCTCATTGTTTAGCAAGGTAGAGTGACTGCCTAATAAATTCAAATGCACTTCACACATGTAATGTGAGTTAACAATTAATGGGAAACATTCCCAGGTCCTGGGAACAGGAAACAAGACTAAAGTCCTGCTGGCCTTAGAAGGTAACCTGATGTAAACAAAAGCATGTAGCCGCAAATTACAATGCAGTTCCATATCAGACTACAGAGATTAATTTTTTTTTATACCATTTATGAGTTTACTTCGTTAAAAAGCATTGATAGAATGTTAAATATTTTAGTTCACACTGCATTTAAAGCATATATATGTAATTAATAAAAGCTTAATGAATGGAGATATACATATGTACCAATTTCTATTGCTAAAATACAGTTGGTCAGTCTTGTTCCATTTAGTGGCGCTCACTTGTTTTCAAATTGTTTATTATGGTTAATGTGGTTACAGTTATTATGAGTAATCAATATATATATGTGAAACGTCCCAAAGGGAAAATTGGTCAAAAAACTATTGTATTGAATGTGCTCATAAAGTTTTATGAGAAGTTTCTGGATTTAGCCATTAAAGACGTTATTAATTTAACATCCGAGTTAACTGTGAAGTAGGTATTTTGGTGCGTAATAAATTACGTAAATTACTTAATCTGCCCTGCAGTTAGGAAGCCAACTTGTAGTAGTTGTTGTTTTCTTCTACTGTTGAAGTTTTACTGTTGTTAGCTACATGCTTGGAAGCCAACTTGAAGATGATTTGCTGCTGTTGTTGCGTAATATATATTTACGTAAACTTGAAGAATTGTTTTATGTAATAATATTTGCTTTATGTAGTTTGTAACACGCTTTGGGTGTTGGTTTGAATTTTATGCTTACGTAATATTACTGTTTGAATTTGCCTCGGCTGCGTCAGTCTTACTTTAGAGTCATGTATCTTGGGCAGGGCACGGTATGACAATAATTATAGACATCACAGAATTAAACTTTTAAATTAACTTCTTTTATTTAAATTCTTGCACATATTTATACAGCACTACACTTTTTAAAGAACTGTGAGAAACGTTTATACATTCACTTAGCGCATATCTGTTTTTACTAATCACCCATAGAGAACACATTTTCCCATCTGTACTCTATCAAGTCTCGCCAGCAACTGAGTAACCTCAACAGTAAAACCCATAAGCTTCGGTAATGCAAGTCTCTGATTGGCTAATTCTAGTCCAATAGAATATCTGCATTTAACTTAAAACTTTTCTTTGCTGTTGATTGGCTAATTTAAAACTGTTACAGAATTTACGTCATCATTGCTCTAATCATGACCAGTACATTTCAAAATCTAAACACATTATTGCTACAATTACCTCATTATTACTCATTATTAGCGACTTTAAACTTATTATTCTCACAGCTCTTGCATTATTACAGTATGTAATGTATTCACATAACATTAATAAAATATGTTTACAATAAAAATAAGCATTTGCAATGACTGTTACATACAATTTAAATAATTATTATATACATATTGTTTCAAGGCGGGCTGTTATTGAATTTAATTATAATAAAATTACAATTGAAATTATTCAGGTATTAAAATACTGCCTCAAATTGCCCCCTTTTAGAAATATTTAAAATTTACTCTTTTTGTTTTGTTCTTTTACATTTTTAAATATTTTCTAAAAGTTTCCTGAAAGAAAGAAACATAACTTTTATTATTGCACTTCCTATCTTTCACTGCCACTTTCTCACTACTTTTTCTTTAACACTGGTTTTTCACTACACTCGTATATAGCTGAACACTTCATATTCACTTGTTTGACACTTTCCAAGGTCAATAACCTGGTATAAGATTAATGATTTGAGCGAAGTTTGCTCATTCACCATCACATTCATTATTAAGCAGTTTATATGCTATACATTTTACATAAAATTAGAAATATTTACACTTCTCACCCTTTCTTTACAATTTGTTTCTTACATTTTTAATATTTCTTACAATTTCTAACTTATAATATAAATGCAGTTGCTATTCGGTTTTTCTTACTAACAATGGATTTTTTTTACTTCTCTTTCTCTAAACTTTCCTTTGTTATAGACAATTTTCTATATTTAGTAAAAAAAATATTATTTTTAAATAGTACTTTACAATTTTAAACTACATTGCTTTCCCCTTTTATGTTCCAGATACATTATTTTCTTTCTCTTCTTGTGCCTCAGATTGTTTACTTTTATATGGCTTTAACATTTGTTTGTGGAATCTTCCAATTATTTTATTTGTGTTATTGTTCCTAAGTTCATGTGTATCTGTTCCAAATATATTTATTATTTCATAAGGACCATGGTAGCTCACAAATAACCTCCAATATTCTTTGCGAAGCTTATTTGATAATCTTTTATTCTTCACTTACACTTGATCTCCTATCTTTATTTTCCAAACTCTTCTTTTTCTTTCTTCATGTTTTTGTTTTCTCTTGAGGGCCTTTGCTTGTATTTTCGAAAAAGCTATTTTGAAGATTTCTTCTTTTTCTGGTAATTTAATTGCGTGGTCTTCAATAACTTTTGGTATATTATGGCTCAAAGTATTGTACAGTTTTCCATGGTGAAGTTCAATTGGTTTAAATCCTGTAACTGCATTTATGGATTGATTTAGTAGATTTTGAATAATACTGATGTATGAGTACCAACTGCTCTGCTTGTTATGACACACTACACGTAGATAATTTGCAATTTCTTTTATCTCTCTTTCTACTGGATTGGCATTTGGTCTGTATCTTGATGAAAAATACTGTTTGACTCCCAAATCTTTAATTCCATTCATAAATTTAGAACTAGTAAACACTGATGCATTATCACAAAGTATGGCCTCAACTATTCCTTCCTCTCTGAAATATGATATTGTTAGTTTGTTTAAGCATGCTATGCTGGTTGCATTCTTGAGTGCATATATTCTAACATATTTCCTAAATACGTCGTAGCATACAAATAAAAATTTGTACCCGAATGTACTTACAGGCATCGGACCATGTAAATCTAAACTTAATAAACATCTTGGTTTATCTCTAAGTACTGAGTTTGTTGTATAGTCATAGGCAACATTAATTTGTTTTGCTTTCTGACAAAGATCACAACATGATATATATTTTCTTACTTTATGTCCTAATTTAGGGATCTATAAATTTTCCAAAATAGTTAGGGTTGTCTTCTCTGTACCTGCATGTATTAATCCTAAATGAAATTGTTCTATTATTGCTAATTCTATGCTTGTTGGAATATATATTTTGCACCTCTTTATTTCCTTTCCATGTTTCTTATATAAAACTCCATCTTTAACAGCAATTGTACTGTTCTTTGCCTCTTCTATCTTTGGAGCTTTTTAAACCTGCTAGTTTAATGTCTTTGTCTTGCTCTTCTTTAATATTTTTGAATTGGTTCTTCAATTCCTTCTTCATTGGAATGTCAATTGTAAGCACTTTAATTTCATATTGTTGTCTTGAACAGCTTTCAGGAAATTGTTTGTTGTGATTGATTCTTGATATTAAATCACTGAATGTATTTTGTTTGCCTAGAATATGTACAATTTCAACATCAAATTCCATTATAGCGAGAATCATTCTAGCTAACTTCCCACTATATAACTTACATTTCTGAATGAAAGTTAAATATATTTTCACTTTCTTCTGAAATATATGTCTTAAATTTCAGTAGTGAAAAATATAGTGCTCCAATTTCTAACATTGTTACTGATGCATTCCTTTCAATATTGGTTAAGCCACGTGATGCAGTACTAATTACATGAAATGTGTTGTCAAGTTCTCTTTGTCCTAGTATTCCTGCATTTCCCTGACAAGATGCATCCACGTACAACTCATAATCTAGCTCATCTCTTGGACGTTCCAACAATATAGCATTTGCAAACAGCTTTCGGACATTTTCAAAACATTCTTGTAGCTCTGCCGTCCACTTCCATTTATTTGTCTTCTTCAGAAGTTGTCTTAAAGGTTCTACTTCTATAGCATATCTTGGTAAGAATTTACTTTCATAATTCCAAATAAACGTCGTAGCTGTCGAATATTCTTGGGTGGTGGTATTCTTAATATGGCTTCTATTCTTTCTTCATCTGGTCGAATGCCTACTTCATTTATTACACATCCTAAGAATTTAATTTCAGGTACACAGAATTTTGACTATTTTATGTTTACTGTCATGCCATGTACATGTAATTTATTTAACACATAAATTACATTTTCTAAATGTTCCTCAAAGGTTTGACTTTTATTAGAAAATCATCAGTGTATCTGATTAAGAAATCATCTGCTGTGTTACCAAAGATACTATGTATTGCTCTCAGGAATTCACTAGCACTATTCTTCAATCCATATGGATTTACATAATACCTATAATGTAATCCAAAAACTTGAAAGGCTGTGTAATCACGTACTTTAGGTTCTAGCTCGACTTGCCAAAATGAAGCTGCAAGATCTATCGAAGAGATATATTTACGTGATAATTTTGCAATTGTTTGTTCTATACTTTGTTTGAAAGTGGTCTGGTAGCATGAATTTATTCAAATATCTTCCGTCTATAGTGATTCTTAAACTTTTGTCTTTCTTTACTGTCCAACAAACACTATTTATGTATTGTGAATTACTAAGCTCAATGATGTTATTTTCTATCATACTAGCTATTAACTTTTTAACTTCGTTTCTTAGATTCACTGGTAGATTATTATACTTTCTTCGAAATGCTGGTACATTTTCTACTGTGAATGTGTGAAGATATGATGTACACCATCCTGGAATTTCACTGAAAACATGTTTATTGTCCTCTAATACCTTTTCCATTATTAACTTTTCATTGTCAGTCAGTATTGTATTTGTCATCAGTGTGTCTGTGTGTATCTTCCTGTCTTCTATCTCTGTTGCATAACTATCTTCTACCTGCTCTAGAATATTTTCTTCTGCCATAGATTTCTTTACATAAAGATTCCATTTGGTAAGGTCAGCGTTCTGTTCTTCTAAGTTAAGGGTCAATAATCTTTTATTGTTTTCCCTGCTTGCTTGGACATTAACTATTTGTATGAAGCATTCTTCTTCATATACTGCATTTTCTTCTTCCATTCTTTGTACTTTACATACTTTATCTTTAATAAAAGGCACATATATCTTCTTTTCTTCTTTATTTAATATAAGTCTGTTCTTCTTAAAATCAACTATCGCAGACAACTCTATTAAAACATCACACCCAATTATAACTTCGCATATCAAGTTTGGAACAACTAAAAACATGACCTCCAATGTAATATCTGCTATCTCTATAGGTATCAATGCTTGTGATTTGATGGTTTGGGTCATTGTACCTATGGCTACCCTACATATTACGTTGCTTATTGGGGCTATCATGAGTTGTATCCCTTCATTTAACTTCAAAAAATTTATTCGAGCAGATAGAGCTTGATGATCCTGAATCTACTGCAACATTTACTTCCCTTCCTGGTATAATAGTTTGTATGTATGGTGAATCATATTTGTTTTCACAATTCCCTGTGTTTGTACTTAGATGATAACAATCAAAGTGTGTAGATATTTTATTCTTGCCGCTAAGAGCAGAAGGTACTGTATTACCAGAATCTACGTCAGGCAATAAATAACTTAGTTTTCCTGGTAAGTATTCTCAGTATTTACAGGATTGCCATGTTGTACCGCTGTTACTATTATTTCATTATCACTGATATTTGAGTACGAGCCATGCCCCCTAGCTGTTGTTCTCCCTCTAAAATTGCTATGTCTCCACGTGTGTATTCTTCTGGATGATTGTTGCTTGTTTCTTGTTTCATTATAGTTGTGGAAGTTTCCCCTGTCTTGCATACTTCCTCTATGCTGGAATCTATTATTACCCCTAGGTGAAGTAGAATTCTGTTGATTCATTCTTTCCGTTCTCACATAATTTATGTGTTCCTGTCTCCTTTGTTGTCTTGAATCTCTGATACTTTGTGTGTTGTAATTGAATGTGTTCTGACCCTGAAATTCATTATTTCTCCTGTTTACATTGTGATAGCGTGTATTGTAAGGCATATCATTACGCCTTTCTCGCCTGTATGGACTCCACATTTCATTACCATTACTACTTTCTTGTTGTTTTAATGATGATATAAGCTCTTGTCATCTCGTAAATTGCTTTGGGTCTTGCAATTAAGATGGAGTTTTGTATGTGTAGAGGGTAGTGTCTAGTAATTAAACTAATGAAATCCTCCTCATGCATGGCTGGAGTTAAATATCTGACATATCCTGCATATTTAATAAGATAATCTGTTATTGATAAGTTATCATCCCTATTGTACTGCGAGTAGCTTAGGCTTGCCCTAATCTTATGTTGCACAGTGGTATTCCAAAATTTATTGATGAATAAAATTCTGAATGTTTCAAAATTCATTTCACTGTCTGCTACCATATGTAACCATTCTAAAGTTTTGTTGTCTAAGCATTTTCTAACTAGGATCATTTTTAATGCTTCAGGCACATTTTTCAATTTAAAATACTCTATAAGATCATTAATAAACTGTACTGGACTTGAGGAAGCATTAAAATTAGGTAATGGTAACTCATTAAGCACAGAATAATAGTTTGATACCTGTTTTGGTATATGCATATGTGTGTCTTCAATATTGTTGTGTGTTTGCGAGGCTGATGCTATAGAAAAAGCAGTAGCGTCTCTTGTGTTGTTAGTTAACAATGGTGATACACTTCTTTCTGTACTTGCATTATTGACATGCATTTGGTTAGCATTTACAGAACTAGTTGTACTTGTATTTACCCGTGGTGCACTTGTACTTAAATTTTCAAAACTATTTCTAAGTTTATCAATTTCTTTACTACTTTCCTGTACTTGATCTTGATTTCATCTATCATTGATTTTACTTGTCCTTGCCCTGTATTTGCTTCTTTTACTGCATTTGTTTTTACCATTTCATGCATTTTATTAATTTCCCCAGTTAAATCTATTTGTACCTGTACAAGATCTGCATTAGTATTTTCTACCATTGTTATCAATTATCACCTTGTTTATCTAACTTGTAACAAATACCCTGCTTAGTATCATCGAGTTTTAACTCCATTTGATTGACATTTTTATCAATATGACTTGACAATTTTTGTTCTAGCTGTTTATAACATTTGTTTACTTTTAAATCTGTGTCTTTTTGAATTGCTTTGGAAGATTGTTCTAGCTTTATTTCTAACCTCTTGCTTTCAGCTTTGCATTCTTTTATACAATTTTCTATTTGTCTCGCTAGATCAATTTTAATATTAGATAGCTCTGTATTTGTTTCAGTTAATTTATTACTTAACTCTGCACTAGTTTCAGTTATCTTATTATTAGTTTCTTTTAACTCTCCTCTCATTTCCTCTATCTTATTACTTTGTTCAGTTAACTTATTATTATTATTATTTTCTTTTAATTCTCCTTTCATTTCAGTTATTGCTTTAAGAAGGCACATAAACTTTTGTTGAAAGAAGTTTTCTTGCTCTTGCTGGCTAGATGTCTGAGAGTTTCTTTCTTTTGTTGTTTCTGCACTGACATATGTAAAGGTGATTGACCTTGTGTACTACTGCTATCTAATTGACCTTGCATACTATTGCTATCTCTTTCTACATCTACCTCTGAATTTTCAGACAACTGCTCTTCTATATCTAACTTATCTGTTTTCTCTAGCTCTGATTGTAAATCTACATTACAATCTGAAATGACTGACCTAACCTCAACTATTTTCATACTTTCATTGTTTTGAGTTTCCATTTTACTTTGTATATTTGCCTTAGAATTGCTTAATTTTACTTTTCCACTTCTTAATAACGTGAATTTTGCTCAAAAATAACAACATATTTTCTAAACTTTACAACTATTATACTATACAATGGAATTTTCTGACCTTTTGTTCTGGCTGTTATTAAATTTTTATACTCAGTGTTCCCGCGTAGTTTGTTGTTAAGATGTTAACCATGTGCCCCTTACTCCTGAAGAATTGTTGCTATCCTTGGATTCCGTTGACGATCTTGAAATTCTAAGATGTAGTCTTGTGGTTTCGTTGATTCTGGTCGTTTTGTTTTTGTCGATCTTTTCTTCTCTGACGTCACAAATTCTTGTCATTTTCGAAGCCCCTCAGTTGTCGCCAATTTGAAGTAGGTATTTTGGTGCGTAATAAATTACGTGAATTACTTAATCTCCCCTGCAATTAGGAAGCCAACTTGTAGTAGTTGTTGTTTTCTTCTACTGTTGAAGTTTTACTGTTGTTAGCTACATGCTTGGAAGCCAACTTGAAGATGATTTGCTGCTGTTGTTGCGTAATATATATTTACGTAAACTTGAAGAATTGTTTTATGTAATAATATTTGCTTTATGTAGTTTGTAACACGCTTTGGGTGTTGGTTTGAATTTTATGCTTACGTAATATTACTGTTTGAATTTGTCTCGGCTGCGTCAGTCTTACTTTAGAGTCATGTATCTTGGGCAGGGCGCGGTATGACAATAATTATAGACATCACAGAATTAAACTTTTAAATTAACTTCTTTTATTTAAATTCTTGCACATATTTATACAGCACTACACTTTTTAAAGAACTGTGAGAAACTTTTATACATTCACTTAGCGCATATATCTGTTTTTACTAATCGCCCGTAGAGAACACATTTTCCCATCTGTACTCTATCAAGTCTCGCCAGCAACTGAGTAACCTCAACGGTCAAAACCCATAAGCTTCGGTATTGCAAGTCTCTGATTGGCTAATTCTAGTCCAATAGAATATCTGCATTTAACTTAAAACTTTTCTTTGCTGTTGATTGGCTAATTTAAAACTGTTACAGAATTTACGTCATCATTGCTCTAATCATGACCAGTTCATTTCAAAATCTAAACACATTATTGCTACAATTACCTCATTATTACTCATTATTAGCGACTTTAAACTTATTATTCTCACAGCTCTTGCATTATTACAGTATGTAATGTATTCACATAACATTAATAAAATATGTTTACAATAAAAATAAGCATTTGCAATGACTGTTACATACAATTTAAATAATTATTACATACATATTGTTTCAAGGCGGGCTGTTATTGAATTTAATTATAATAAAATTACAATTGAAATTATTCAGGTATTAAAATATTGCCTCAACTGGTGTTTCCATAACAAGTGTCAATTCCATTCAGGTGGAAAAGCACAAAACTGGAAAATTGTTATCACCTTCAAAGAAAAGGAAACACGAAGAAATTGTGCTTGGCATGAAATGTGATGAGAATGAGGAGGAGGAGGAGGAGGAAATGGATGGGATATATATATATATATATATATATATATATATATATATATATATATATATATATATATATATATATATATTCTGATTAATAATCTACATTTCAAATTTTAACATCATTCCAGTTCTATCATTCCATACTGTTTATATTACTACTTTAATATTTTAAATGTTCATATGAGGGCTGTCCCAGAAGTACCAGGCCAACAAAGAAAACACAAATGTTTTGGGAAAAACATCTTTATTTCTCTACATAATCTCTTTTCAGCTGATTCACTTTTCCCAGCAATGTTCAAATAGCTTTGATACCCTGTTTATAGTGAGAACCGTCAAGTTCTGCAGACTCCACCTCTTCATTGTTGGCAAATCCTTTACCACAAAGCCATTTCTTCAACTTTGGAAACAGAAAATAATCACAGGGGGCTAAGTCTGGCGAATAGGGTGCATGAGGAAGCAATTCGAACTTATGGCGATAATGGATGTGTGAACTGGTGCATTGTCTTAATGGAAACAGAACTTTCTTTTTCACTAAGTGCAGCCGTTTTTGCTTGATTTCATCATTTAAATGCTGCAATAAGTTTGCATAATACTCGCCATTGATTGCTTTTCCGTTTTGAAGATAATCAATGAAAATTATTCCACGCGCATCCCAAAAACTGACACCATGACCTTGCCTGCAGACGGAACTGTCTTCGCCTTCTTTGGAGCCGATTCTCCCCTTTCAATCCACCATTTTGACTTCCTTCGTCTCAGGTCTGAAGTGATGGACCTATGTTTCATCCATGGTTATGAATCGACGCAAAAACTCCGCTTTATTACAGGGAAACATCGCCAAACACTCAATTGAAACAACCTCGTGACTCTGCTTTTGTTCCATTGTGAGTAAACGTGGCGCCCATCTTGCGCACAGCTTTCTCATGTCTAAATTTTCAGTTAGTGTGAGGTGTACAGCACTTTTTGAAATGCCTACGATGTCTGCTAGCTCACGCACTTTCAGTCGACGGTCATCCAATACCATTGTGTGGATTTTCTTCACAATTTCTGGCATGGTCACCTCATTTGGTCGACCACTGCGATGTTTGGCAGCTAGTATGGTCTCGCTTAAACTCTGCCACGCAATATTTTACTGTTGTGAATGAAGGAGCAGACTCCCTCAGAGTAGAATCTAGCTATCTTTAATATTAGTTTCAAATGAAAGTATTGTATCACTTAACAATGATTAGTTTTATCCATGTTTACTAATTTGCTGAGAGAGTTCATATTAATGGCTGCCAAACAATTACTAAACAACGTAGCATTGTCAAACTTAAAACTTAAGCTTGATAAGGGTGGTACTTTCTACCATAGTCATTTGTTTGAAAAACAACAACCGCTATATATACGTCAGGACGGGTACTTCTGGGATTGCCCTCATAACTCATACTCGGTCTGCGGGAAACATGTTAATAAAGTATGTCGTTCTTTAGTATTCCAGTGCACCAAAACCAAGTTATTTCAAAGTTGAAGTATTGTTCTTCAATTTGCAGTTTGTAGGTTATGTAATTATTTTTAGGAGTTTGCCCCACAGTTGTACACCAATTTGCAGAAGGTTATTTGTTTACGTAAAATATTATTAAGGTTACGTAATGAAGATACACTTTGATGTTGTTTGAAAATTTAGGACGCCAAAATTTATAGTGAAGATGATGCTTGTTTTTATGTAATATTATTGAAGTTATTTGCCTCCGCTGCTTTCAGTCGCACTATAGAAACACGAGTTCTTGTAGGGTTGTGATAAGACTCAAATTATAAGACGCCACACAATTTACTTTTTAATTTTTACTTCTTTTTTTATTTCACTTTATATATGCACATTTTATAAACACAACACTTTATAAAATAAAACTGTGAGCACTTAATACATTTTTGGCGGAGAACACAAATTTTATCATTCGTACTTTACAACATTTTTACCCACGACTTTCACGTCTGTTCTCTACAACTTCATGTCTGCGACTTTCACGTCTGCTGTTTACTACATGTTGCCCAAGACTTACACGTCTGCTCTGTCTAATATCTTGCCCGAGACTGACAGATTCAACGGTGAAAACCTTTAGCTTCGGTAATGCCTGTCTCTTATTGGCTAATTCTAGTCCAATAGAATTTAAGTATTCAAACTAAAAATCTTTCTTTACTTTTGATTTGCTAATTTCAAACTGTAATCGAAATTACGTTATTACCGATCTTTTTCATAACCAGTACTTTTAAAACTCCAAACACATTATTGTCACCAAAATTACATTATTGCCTCATTATTAACATCCTAAAACATAGTATTCTCACAGTTTTTGCACTGTTAGAGTATATATACATTTACATGTCACTAATAAATACGTTTACAATAAAAATAAGTACTTACAATGACTTTACATACAATATAAATAATAATTATATACATACAGTTTTCAAGGTGGGCTGTTATTGAATTTAATTAATAAAAAATACAATTAATATCATTTAGGCATTAAAATACTGCCTCAAAGTGTGTTTTGGTCATAGGTTACAGCACAGCAAACATAAAATAATCATCTCTCATCAAATGAAGTAGCAGTGTTAATGAAAAGTGGATAATGCGATCATCCAGAAATAAACACTGCTGACGTGCATTTATGTTGATCAGGTGGTTCAGGTTAGAAGCATGTGTCTTCAGATAGTACATATGCTCCGCCCAGGGCATACTCGTACTAATACAATTTGCAGACAGTATTTCACATGCTGTTTTTGTTTACATCAGGTTTCCTTCTAACACCAGCAGGATTGTAGATCAAATTTTAACTTTTTTGTTTACAAAGAACAGCAAAAACCAGTAGAAATTAACAAAGAAGAATAAAAAACTTTAATGTACACTATTAATAAAGGAATGAAGCTTGGTACGACTAGAGGAATCAGTAGTAATGCATGTGCACTTAGGAAATGTTAAAGGCTGGTTCACAATAACCTAAGAACAGAACCAAAATGGAAATGATAAGCAGTGCAGCATACACGATTTTGATTGACATAGCCTGGTAACAGAATGGGATTGATCATATTAAAGTGGAAATTCAATTTTGCACTTTGGTACTCCTTTGTTTTTAACTGATCAATGATATTTTTTTAATTTAAAATAAAGAGATTTGAGGGTTGTTACATTTTTTTTTACTTGTTTCCAATTCAGCCAACACCATCGGATTAGCCAATGTCAAAATTCAATAAGCAAACATTATCTAAATGCAGATCTATTACATTTGCAATTCCTTTATTTAATGTCATGCATTAAAGTTGTTCGTTCTTTGTTAATTTCTACGGGGGTTTTACTGTTTTTTGAGTTTCTGAGGCATTAGCCAGTTTTGAGTTGCATATAAACAAACTGCAGATGACCCTTTCACTAGAAGTACCAACACTTAATGCGGGTGTCAGATCTGAAGTTAGGAAGCACATATGGTATAATTTCTTCTAGTTTTACGTTTCCAGCTTGCGACTTGAGAGAGCATTAGTGACTGCTTCATGTCTTCAACACTGAAGAGTGTAATATGCACAATATGGATCTAATATGCAGTGCCTGGGAACGAGAAAGTTAAAGCTTGGCCAAGTCATCTTTCCTGTTCCTAGGGCCCGGAAAAGCTTCCCCTCAATTGTGAACACTCCCATTAAATTACATGAACTTCAACTTTGTTGTTCTTGTTCTGATTACTGTTCTCAGTTGTGAACCAGCCTTTACTCCAAATTTAGATGTTGGCCAATTTGCATTTTATTGGCTAAATTGGAAGCAGGTGTAAAAATATCATTTATCAGTTACAAACAAATGACGTACCAATGTACAGCATTGACTTTCCACTTTACTATAGATATGACGATTGAAATGCATTCCCTGCCTCATTCCCGAAGTATTGTGAACCAAATTACTGTATGGTGTTTCGCTTCCTGTTCTCATTGCTGTTTTTGGGTTATTGTGAATCAGCAATTAGATTCACTATTTATTTTACTTTCTGTACTATGAGGCAGTATTTTAATGCCTAAATAATATTAATTGTGTTTTATTATAATTAAATTCAATAACAGCCCACCTTGAAAACAATATGTATGTAATTATTATTTTAATTGTATATAAGTCATTGCAAATACTTATTTTGCAATTGTAAACATATTTATTAATATCATGTAAATATTTATATACTCTAATAGTGCAAAGACTGTGAGAATACTATGTTTTAGGTTGTTAATAATGAGGTAATAGTGTAATTTTTGTGACAATGTGTCTGGAGTTTTAGAAAATACTGGTCATGAAAAGATCGGTAGTAAAGTAGTTTCGCTTACAGTTTGGAATTAGCCAGTCAACAGTAAAGAAGAGTTTTAGTTTGAATACTTAAATTCTATTGGACTAGAATTAGCCAATAAGAGACTGGCATTACCGAAGCTATAAGGTTTTTACCGTTGAATTTAGTCAGTCGCGGGTAAGATGTTGTAGAGTACGGATGGTAAAAATTGTGTTCTCCGCTAGAATGTATAAAGTGCTCACAGTTTTCTTTTATAAAGTGTTGTGTTTATAAATGTGCAAGTATAAAGAGAAATAAAAAGAAGTGAAATTAAAAAGTAAATTCTGTGACGTCTTTTAATTTTTGTCTTATCACAACCTGAAAAGAACTTATGTTTCTGTAGTGCGACTGAAGCGGCCAAGGCAGATTTTTTAATAATATTACATAAAACAAGCATCATCTTTACTACAAAGTTTGGCATCCCAAGCATCAAACAACATCAAAGTGTATCTTAAAAATGTTGGGTTAAATACTTCTTCAAAGTGACGCATATACATGGGGATTCTCACATCTCATATACAGCAACAAACATACTTCTTCAAATTACAACTGTGGGACAAACTCCTCCAAACAACTACGTAATCTATAAACTACCGCAAATTGGCTCCCAAACGTGGAGCTGGCTATTAACTACTGCTAATTGTATCTCAACGTGGAGCTAATAAAAACCATCATCATAATTACTATCGCAAATTGGAGTCCTCAACATGGAACCATCAGCATTACTCCTGCAAATTGGCGCCAAAACGTGGGACTTACAAGAAACATCTCACAACAAAAACACATCACTAAAAAATACTACCACAAATTGACGTCTCAACGAGGAAGCATCAACAATACTCTCGCAAATACGTATATAAGTAGGGAAAGTATTGCATTCCAATCAAAAATTTGATGTCGAGATTTCATTGGAAATATATATTTTGAGGCCATTGAATCTAAAAAAAGCATTTTTAGAAAAAAGGTCCATGTGTGTTTGTGTCTGTGAACATCATAACCTAAAAACGAAAAGTTGAATAAATACCAAACTTGGTATTTAAGTTCAATACTGTTCACCAATGGAAAGAAAGTCCCTGACAGGAATGTGCTACCCTTACCCGTTTGGAAAAAGTGCGACAAGGACAGTGAATGTGTGACAGAGAACGCATGCTACGCAAGGAGTAAAACTATTCAACTGAACCATCGTGTGTGTCATAAATGTGTGTAACATAAGCAAGTAGGCAAGGTTCGGACCGTGTCTAATCAGCAATTTCCCCTCTGCCCTTCATTCCCCAGAGACTTTCTTTGCTGTGGAAGACAGTATATTCCAAAGATATGATACAAAGGTTTTTCAAGAAAATCCCCCCACCCCAACTACCCTTTACATGGAACATTTTTTTAAGTTTTTACTTTCTCTACTACGTATAGTAAGTAGGGGAAGTATTGCATTCCACCCAAAAATTTGATACCGAGATTTCACCGGAAATACATGTTTTGAGACCTCCTGAATCCAAAAAAAGCATTTTTGGAAACATGTCCGTGTGGGGGTGTGGGTGTGGGTGCGCGAGTGCGTGCGTGAACAGCATAACTCAAAAACGAAAAGTTGGATAAGCACCAAACTTGGTATTTAGGTTCAGTATCTTCCAGAGATGCGACACGAAGGTTTTCAAGAAAATTCCCCCACCCCAGACTACCCTTTACATGGAACATTTTTCGAAAATTTTAATTTCCTCAAAAATGGCTCTAACGATTTTGATGAAAATATCATATGTTTAAGATAATGTCATGAGAAATGAAATGTATATCTCGAATTTTCTGGGAATGTCTCCAAAAGTATTCATTGTGAACGACTTTTGCATAACTGGTAAACCATAAGAGATAGACAAAATTTTACTACACAAAAAATGTAGATCGCGTTAAAATACACAACTTATGTCATATACATTTCTTTTGTTGAGTGAACCGTTTTCGAGATATTGCTTGTTATTTCCTTAAATTTTCCAAAACTTATACTTTTTCTCAAATTCGTTATTCATTTTTTTATGTCCTGGACATGCAAAGAGAATGGAATGTGCCACATAGCAACCAGCGTTAAAATATTTGACTATCGCTTAACAGCTACCATATTTCCCTTGCATCTACAAGAAAATTACCAATAAGATTGACATCTCGATATCTCGATTAACATGAAGCATATGGAGAATAGGCGTTTGTAAAATTAGATTGTACAAGAGTAGAGAAAGTCATGTGAGTGTAACACATCAGATTTTTTACTTTCTAAAATATGGCTCTAACGATTTTGATTAAAATATCATATATTTAATATATGTCGTCGCTTTCACCTGAGTGCTGGACAAAGGTGGTGTTGCAGGAACGTGCAGTATTAGGCAGCACCTATCATCACCCTTGGTGGTACAGCGTGATGCAGTATTACCCTGTCAATGTCATTCGCCACACTGAACATCACTTTCACATCACTTTTGTATAGCATGCACTTTCTTTGGATGAGGAGAACTGGGAAGCCTCCATTCATTGGATTGGCGTTTCAAGTTTGGTCCATACAAGCATGCCCAAGTTTTATCCATAGTGATGATTCGTCAAAGAAAGTCTGTACCTTCCCTTTGGTACCGGCCCAACAAATCCATTGCGACTGCATAGCGGTGCCATTGTTGCACCTCAGAAATTTCATGGGGTATCCAACGTGCTGAAATTTTGTGGTAACCCAGAATGTCATGCAGAATGTGGAGCACAGTTTTGTGGCATACTTTGACTTCTGCTGCTAACTCACGCACAGTCCAGCGGCGATCAACGTCCAATAAGGAAGTGAGGAGTTGAACAGTTCAACAGCGACGACATTTCATGGAACAGCACCCCATCATTCTGCATGACAATGCAAGATGCCACACCGCTGCTGCTGTTCCGGGCCTCTTACGGCACTGGCAATGGGAGATTCTGGAACATCCACCATACTCACCCGACATGAGTCCCTGTGACTATGATCTCTTTGCCAAAGTGAAAGAACCACTGCAAGAGATCCGGTACAACACCAGAGATGACATTATCCATGCTATAGGACGGTCAGTACGGGACATCAACAGAAATAGATGCGCAGATAGTATACGACGCCTTCCGTACATTTGGCAAAAGGTCATAAATAACAGGGATGATTGTATTGAAGGTATGTGACTATAAGTGGCTCTGTCAATAAAGTAATTTCAGAGAAAATAAAAAATATTTCTTATTACTTTTTATCCAGCCCTTGTATCTGCATTTCATATAATATTTTCTTATTTCTTTCTTCAACATTTTTAATAATGTCTAATATGCCTTTGTGTTAAACATGTATGTGCTAATGTATGAGGGTGGCTAGTAGAGAGGCTTAATCCACAAACGCACTATGTTTCTTAGTGTTATAGGGCTAATTACTTATTACCGGATGAAAAAATACATATGTTATGTGGTAGTTGTGAATAGTGCTAGAATGGTGTGACACACACATTATTTCTAGTTATTTGAGTTTCGTGTAAAATATGTATTAGTTTATATTTTCAATACTGCAGAATAAAGGAGAATTACTGTATTTGTTTTTCTATGGATAGAAAATCCTTTAAAAGAAAGCTTTCAGCACTTACCGCCACCGCCACCACTACGATCATCATTGTCATCAGCAGCAGCCTTGACCATTAATAGGGGATATATAACCTGTGGTGTTATCAAGATAATTGCTGCCAATTGGAGAATGTCAAATACGAATAATTTTGGAATTAGTGTACAATACAAAATTGATTTCGTAAAGCAACTTTAACTTGTGCACTATTAACTTTTAAACTGTGCCAAAATTGTATTCACTGCTTATGTATGCTGAGGATTCATTTGTATATATCCGGATTAATGAGATTTCTATTATTTAATTTTAATATTTTTTGGTTTAATATTTCCATTTTTGTATTTTCAGTCATTTATTCCTGTACAGGCTTTGCATGTGTTGCTTTTGTATCAGATGTAAATAAATATAAAGGCAGAGTGTGGCGCTGATGAGCTCAGCAGTTTTGCGCTACCGAAAAGCTATTACTTACATATGTTTATACGCTGAAAACTACTAATAAGAACATAAATCATTGAATAAAATATCACCTCTTCAGTTTTTTGTGAAGTTAGTATCGAGTATTGGTGCTCAAAAATTATCATCAGTATCGAGTATTGAGATATAATGATATCATCCCATCACTAAGGTTAACCTTCTGGACCAATTGAAGACCAAAATATGCAGGAAAAGTTCAGGTTTGGCAAAGAAGAAAGTCATTTTCCATCAAGACAATGCTTGCCTCACACATGTGAAAATCAACGAAGTGGGGTATGATTTGCTGCCACATCCACCATATTACGCTGACTTAGCTACATCAGACTTTCAACTGTTCCCTAAACTGACAAAAGTTCCTTGGTGGAAATAAATGTTTGTTCAACACAGAACTTAAATCGTCAGTTGAGGTGTGTTTCGCAGGCCTGGAGAAATCTGACTTCAATGTGGTATAAAGGCCATGTATATCACTGGACCAAGTGCACTGATGTCAAGGATGACTGTGTTACATTCACATGACTTTCTCTACCAATGACAAATTCATAATACACTGTTATAAATTATAGTACTCGTATAAAAAGTGTTTTTCTATCCATATTACATTGCAATTTATTTATGCTTAGGAGTGGCTTAAAATTAAGCAAGATGTGCTTAGTTACAGTTTGTGTAAAATGTGGTGACAGTCTCCCACTCCTGAAGCATAGATATGTGCAATAGAATTGACCAGCCTACCTATGTAATAAAAGTGGTGGGGGTCATTGTTCCACCTGCTGTGAGGGTGGTTTTTAAGCTTACACAGTTGTCTACAATGCCTTGTGTAATTGTGTATGTGACTGCCTTCGAGTTCTGATATCATCTCTAGTCCCTTACTCCCCCACCACTCACCACTTCTCCTCATTTCTCCTCTCTTGCGCATTTGGAGTGTCACGACGTTTTACATAAACTGTACAATATACAGAAGTAGTATTCAAATGTTTGTTCATGGTAACAATTATATATTCAAAATTAATTTTTTATTTACATCAAAGTTTCACTAAAATCCATCCACAATTCCATAGAATTGACTTCTGGCTTAATTCTAAGATTTAAAAAAAAAAATCCATAATTTTTACATTATCTACTACGTATAGTAAGTAGGGAAAGTATTGCATTCCACTCAAAAACTCGATACCAAGACTTCACCAGAAATACATGTTTTGAGGCCTCCTGAATCCAAAAAAAAGTGTTTTTGGAAACATGTCCGCGCGCGCGCGCGCGTGCGTGCGTGCGTGCGTGTGAGAGAGAGAGAGAGAGAGAGAGAGAGAGAACAGCACAACTCAGAAACGAAGTCAGATAAACACCAAACTTGGTATTTAGGTTCAGTATCTTCCAGAGATGCGACACGAAGGTTTTCAAGAAAATCCCCCCACTCCAATTACCCTTTACATGGAACATTTTTCGAAAATTTTAATTTTCTGAAAAATGGCTCTTAACGATTTTTAATAAAATACCATAAGTTTAAGACATTTTTATGGCAAATGAATTGTATATTTTGAATTTTCTGGGAATGTTACTACACAAAAAATGTAGATCGTGTTAAAATACACAATTTATGTCATATACCTTTTTTTTGTTGAGTGAACCATTTTCAAGATATTGCTTGTTATTCCCTTAAATTTTCCAATACTTATACTTTTTCTCAAATGAGAATTCCTTATTCATTTTTTTTGTCTTGGATATGCAAAGAGTATTAATCTGTGGCAAAGAGAATGGTGCTGCACATAGCAACCAGCTATTAAGAGATATGTCTATGCTTAAAGGATACTGTATTTCTATATTGCCCTTGCAGATACAAAACAAGGGGAACATAGAAGGCCTTAAGTGATAGTCAAATATCTTTAGAACGGTCGCTATGTGTAAAATGTAATTCTCTTTGCATGTAAAGAACATAAAAAAAATCAAAAAAATCTGATGTGTTACACTCACATGACTTTCTCTACTCTTGTACAAACTACTTTTACAAACGCTTATTCTCCATATGCTTCATGTTAATCGAGATATTGAGATATTAATCTTATTGCTAATTTTCTTGTAGATGCAAGGTAATTGGTAGGCTTAAGCAATAGTCAAATGTTTTAAGAGCTGGTTGCTATGTAGAGTATTCCATTCTCTTTGCATTACCAGGACAAAAAAAAAAAGAATAACGAATTCCCATTTGAGAAAAAGTATAAGTATTGGAAACTTTAAGGGAATAACAAGCAATATCTCGAAAATGGTTCACTCAACAAAAAAAATGTATATGACATAAATTGTGTATTTTAACGCAATCTACATTTTTTTGTGTAGTAAACTTTTGTCTATCTCTTGTGGTTTACCAGTTATGCAAAAGTTGTTCACAATGAAGAATACTTTTGGAGACATTCCCAGAAATTTTGAGATATACAATTCATTTGCCATAAAAATGTCTTACACTTATGGTATTTTATTCAAAATCGTCAGCCATTTTTGAGAAAATTAAAATCCTCGCAAAATGTTCCACGTAAAGGGTAATCTGGGGTGGGGGGATTTTCTTGAAAACCTTCGTGTCACATCTCTGGAAGGTGCTGAACCTAAATACCAAGTTTGATGTTTATCCAACTGTTCGTTTCTGAATTATGTTGTTCACAGACAGGCAGACAGACAGACACACACACACATGGACATGTTTCCAAAAATGCTTTTTTTTTTGGATTCAGGGGGTGTCAAAACATGCATTTCCTGTGAAATCTCGGTATCAAATTTTTGGGTGAAATACAATACTTCCCCTACTTACTATACATAGTAGAGAAAGTAATATTCTGTAGGCATAAGAGAAATGAGAACGTAATAACAGTCAAAATGATATTTGTAATACAAGGAAGGATACCGAAAACCAAAACATAGAGCAAGATATGATTATATATGAATGGAAGTACTGATGTGTGTGGATAAAGCAAGGTGTGATTATAAATGAGCGGAAGTGCACTCGGATAAGGCTAAAATTGAAGTACAAGTGAGGCAGCACATGTTTCCAGCAAAGAAGTAAACTAGAAGGAAAAAATCTGATGTGGTACATTCACATTACTTTCCCTACCCTCTATCATTTATTAGTGGGTATACAAAGTATTTTTACTTAAGCTTATTACTTTCTCTAATTCGTATAGTAAGTAGAAATATTGCATTTCAGCTAAAAATTTGATATTGAGATTTCACCAGAAATACATGTTTTGAGCTACATCATGCAAAAAAGCATTTTTAAATAAAGGCCCGTCTGCATCTCTGCGAACAGCATAACTCAATAACGAAAATTCGGATAAATACCAAACTTGGTATTTAGGTTCAGTATCTTTAAAAGATAAGACACGAAGATTTTCAACAAAAATCCCCCCCCATTCCAGACTATCCTTTGCATGGAACATTTTTCAAAGTTTTTTTTTTCTCTCAGAAATGGCACTAATGATTTTGATCAAAATATCACATTTTAAGACACTTTCATGGTAAATGAAAGGCATATCTAGAATTTTCTGGGAATGTCCCAAAAGTCGTCTTCATTCTGAATGAATTTTGCATAACTGGTAAACCGTAAGAGATAGACAAAATTTTACCACAAAACACACAATTTATGTCATATACATTTTTTGTGTACAGTGAACCATTTCCTGCATATTCCTTGTTATTTGTTTGAATTTTCCAATACTTAATACTTTTTTCTCAAATGGGAATTCGTTTTGTTTTTCTTTCTTTTTTTATGTCCTGGACATGCAAAGAAAATGGAATGCTCCACATAGCAACCAGCTCTTAAAAGATTTGACTATCGCTTAAAGCCTACCATGTTCCCCTTGGAGCTACAAGAGAATTAGCAATAAGATCGTTTCTGCAAATGTTTATCTCGAGTAATATGAAACAGATGGAGAATAAGGATGTAAAAATAGTTTGTACAAGAGTAGAGAAAGTAATGTGAGTGTAACACATCAGAATTTTTTTTTGTCCTGGTAATGCAAAGAGAATGGAATACTCCACATAGCCACCAGCTCTTAAAATATTTGACTATCGCTTAAAGCCTAGCAATTCCCCTTGCATCTACAAGAAAATTAGCAATAAGATTAACATCTCGATTAACTTGAAGCATATGGAGAATAAGCGTTTGTAAAAATAGTTTGTACAAGAGTAGAGAAAGTCATGTGAGTGTAACACATCAGAATTTTTTTTTTGTCCTGGTAATGCAAAGAGAATGGAATACTCCACATGGCCACCAGCTCTTAAAATATTTGACTATCGCTTAAATCCTTCCAATTCCCCTTGCATCTACAAGAAAATTAGCAATAAGATTAACATCTCGATTAACATGAAGCATATGGAGAATAAGCGTTTGTAAAAATAGTTTGTACAGGAGTAGAGAAAGTCATGTGAGTGTAACATATCAGATTTTTTATTTTGAGGTAACAGTTTGATTTCCCAGTAT
Source organism: Deroplatys truncata (assembly GCA_030765065.1). Classification (NCBI taxonomy): domain Eukaryota; kingdom Metazoa; phylum Arthropoda; class Insecta; order Mantodea; family Mantidae; genus Deroplatys; species Deroplatys truncata. The sequence continues at coordinate 32,700,379 of CM060984.1, read as the reverse complement.
GGAAGCCTTTCTTAATTAATTTACTTAAAAAAAGAATTTGAAAGTATCTTAATAAATTTGACAGGTATATAACACAACACACAAGTGATACACGGTATAAAAATCTGATGTGTTACATTCACATGATTTTCTCTATCCTCTGTTGCTTATTAGTATGTATACAAATTATTCTTACGAAAGTTTATTTTCCTATCTACTTCATTTTAATCAAGATAAAACTTTACAGAAACAGCTGCATCACACATTTTGTTAAAGATACAAAAACATTAGTGATAGTCGAATTAAAAACTATGCTATACATTGGCTTTAAAATTCCATACCTTTTCCATGCAATGGCAAGAAACAGCTGAAAATTGACAGGACTTGAAAAGAATGACAAAGTATCGAACAATTTGAGCAATTAATAATGGATATCTTGGAAATGGGTAATGCCACAAAACAGGTTATTTTAAATAAATTGTGTTTTTTAAAGAGATGTACATTTTTGTGAAGTACATTTTCATCTATACTTAGTGTATACCAGTTATATAAGATTATACAAAATTTGTTCCGAATAAAGAGGACTTCACAGGTATTCCCAGAAAATTCAAGATGTACATTTTATTTGTCATATAAATATCTTAAGTATGTAGTATTTTAAGCAACATTGTTAGAGGCTGTTTTAGAAAATAAAAAAATGCTGAAAAATGTTCTATGTAAAGGGTAGTATTAGGTGGGGGATTTTTTTTTGAATTGTGTCATATCATTTTAAGATATTGAATGTAAATTCCAATTTTGATACTTATACAGCTTTTTTGTTTTTAAGTTCCGCTGTTCGCACACACACACCTCCCCCTTTTTGCTAAGGATGCTTTTTTGGATTCAGGGGCCTCAAAACATATATTTCTGGTAAAATCTCGGTATCCAACTTTTTGGTGGAATACAGTACCTTCTCTGCCTACTAGGTACGTGGTAGAGAAAGTAAAAATTATTAAGTCCTGATCATAAATGTAGAAGCTAGAAATTTTGGTAGATTGTACCCTTGAAAGTGCATGGCTAAGCTAAGAAGGTCAGGGGCTAAAGTAAACAAAACAAAAATTGTAATCCTTGCTATTGCTTTATGTCATAGCATAAAGAAATAGTATTGTTGTTTTATATGCATAGGTACATATAAGAACTCTGTGTCTTTTCTTCACAGACTTGGGTTGAAACAGAGAAATGGTTAGAGGAGCAGAAAGGCGAAGATAAGGCTCTGAGTGCACAGGAAATACACGACAAGGGCATAGCAAGTCTTGCACAACTGACCGCTGAGGCTGTGGAGCAGTTCCATAAGATTGCAGAATTGTTGCTCGTCAAGGAGAAGCGGGAGCCCCAGAACGAGTCGCAGATATTGTTACAGTGAGTATAGCTGATACTTATTTGTATGTGTGTATGCAGGGTAATCTCAAAAACCACTCAGACAATTTTAGAATTCTTTCTGATGGACATGGACTATAAAACACCTAATTCGAATTCATAAATTACTAAAAGACTAAAAAGGATTTGCAAAGCCTTGGAGTTAGAAAATAACATGCTTGTGAAGAAGGCTTTGACTTTTCTTTGAGAATGCCAAGGAGAAGAAAATAGCTGTTGCTGCTCCACAGAAAATGCATGTAAAATAAGACAGATGCAGGAGATATTTCATTCTGAACAATATATATAGTCACAATTTAACAACTAAGACAACAAAGCTAAACAGAATGCAATCTTCTTATAATGCTGCAATACTGTTCGCCAACGGAAAGAAAGTCCCTGACAGGAATGTGCTGCCCTTATCTGTTTGGAAACAGTGTGACAAGGACAGCAAATGTGTGTGATGGAGAACGCAAGCTACACAGAGTAAACTGTTCAAAAAACATGCTCCCCACTGGCGTACGGAACTTTCAGTGTGGACAAACAAAATAATAATACAATGTGAATAAGAATTACCTTACAAGGGTTGAACAAGTTCGGAATCAGAAATGTCTTCTTCAGGTTCACTGGTCTCGCTGTTTGAAGGTTCATCATCATTTGGATTCTCGATGATAATGGCGTCGATCACATCTGACACGATCCCATCATGGTCCCAATATTCCTGTTCAGTTGTCTCAACGTGGTTGCAGAAACCCTCCCAGCTACGATTCCTTGTATTGCCAATTCTTTTAAGTCGTGACAGTGACATATCACCCGACACATTGTGTTCCCAACGATAATGCTTTACTTCAGACCAAGCATACTCGATAGTATTTAAGTCACACATGTAAGGCGGCAATCTTATAACAGTATGACCGTGTGCTTTTAGGCGTTCGTTTATTAAAAATCTTCTTCCTAGGCTTATTTAAACCAATAAGTTCATATAATTCTTCTTTTCTCATTGCATGTCGCACGTGACGTTATGACGCGTTAGCCACGAAACCATGTCGGACTTCACTGCATATTGGTAAGAGGTTTGTCAAGTTGCACGTTGTGGTATGGTGCATTGTCAAGTACCACTACTGCCATTGGTGGCAAACAATTTAAGAGTTTATTTGTGACCCACTTCTCAAAATTTGCACCGTTCATTTGTCCGTGGTGATTCCCCCACTGTAGACCTAGCTTTATAAATCACTTCTGCATTTTTTGAAAATCCAGAACGGGAGCCCACAGTTACAATTATAAGTCTGTACCAGCATTTACATTTGCACAAACGCCAAAGACATTGTCACTTTACCAACATTTGCGAAAGGCAAGATAACTGTCTACCCAAGTTTCATCCAAATAAAATATAGTCTTTCCCTCGCTGCGAAGTCGCTTGATATTTCTTAAATATGGTGAATGCTAACATACGATGTCTGGCCTCTCTATAAGAAGCTTACGCTTACTCCTGCATTTTCTCCATTTAAACTTCATCATATGCAGCAATCTGCAGAGGGTCTTGGCACACCATGGAAACTCAATTTTTTGTCGTATAGCTAACAATAACTTTAGACAGGTTGGCACTATTTTTTGTAGAGTGTAAAACTCCTGCACAGTTCTCCATATTACGCACATGTCAAAATCATCAATATTGACCTCCTGATCACATGACCTCGGTCTGCGTTTCCCTGGCGTATGGAGAGGTGATGAGGAGCCGGCTTCTTCTCTGTCTTTCACCTGACGCCTTACTGTTTTGACTAAGGACCTAGACACTCCTGTATAATAAGCTGTTCTTTCTGTAGCATGAGCAAGAGGAGTAGCCACCTGTTTACTTTGAGATTCATCATCACAAACTTTAACAACGTTCGCTATTATTTGCTACGCCTCACTGTGAACAGTTTTTCCTTTCTTACACACGTTAGACATCACTACTACATACTTTGCTCGATGTACACAAATAGAATTCACAAGGCATACTAAAACCAAGAAGCTATTCTTCACAAAAGTAGAAGGAGCCAAGGTTTTTAAATGGGCTGTAACTCAGCCGTCTTGGGTATCATAAACAGGCAGGCAGGGTGTCGGAACGTGCCTAATCAGCAACTCTTCCCCCCTCGTCTTCATTCCCCTGGGACTTTCTTTGCTGTGGAGAACAGTACACATACCAAAGTCATAGTATTTTAATAACCGTCATGTAATACACTTTTGCTTTATTTACTTTTTACTTATGTTGTATTGGGAAGCCAGAGGGAAAATGATGCAGATCAATTAATCCCATGCCATTGGTGAACAACAACTTTTTACTTATGATGTAATCAGCTTTGTTAGCAGCACATGCTAAATAATAGCAAGAAATCAGTAAACCAATATTTTATAGTTCACGAGAAGATTGTTTTTTCTCTATGGTCACAGACTATGTGTCTTTTCCAAAGAGGTTAACTTGATGGCCTGGGAGTGCAGAATCTTCATATTCTCCAGCCCCACCTGTATTTTGTTGCATATGTTAATAGTTTCTGTATTATGTGAAAACTAAACTTGGAAGACTATCGGAGGGAGGCTGTGGAAGTTGGACATTCCACCGATGCTTCACATTCTTTTGTGTGAATATCAGGGAATTTTTCATCTGTTTTTAGGAATAGTCAGAGCTGTGGAAATTACAATTATAAGAGGTAGAGGGGAGGATTCACTATAAAAATCCTCTGTATCATTGTATAATAATTTATAAAGATTGGGAGGAGGTAAACGAAATTAATTGATTTATTATTCAAGTTTAAAAAGTTAACAGAGTGTTGGAGGTAGCTGGTATAATAATAAAATTCATTGATTGTCAAAATGTTTACCTTAAACTTCACATTCATCATGGTAATAAAAACAGGACATGTTTCAGAGGTAATTGATTATCTGCAAAATCAGCTGTTGTATCCCCCTTCTTGAAGTTTAACACTTTTAACCTGGTAGGTTATATTGGACAATTAATGAATGAAATGGCTGAAATAATACTCAAACGAGCCTGAGGTCCATAGAGCTTAGAGTTACCTGACATTCATCTTCTCAAGATAGGCATAACCCACAAATAAACCCCTATCCAGTAACTCACCCTAATCAAGATTCGGACTTGGTAACTTTGGAATGTGAGGCAGACACACAACCCCCATACCATGGAGATTGGCTCAACTGTAGTTGTTTCCCTCATCGACGTCCTTATGAAGGTCCCTACACTGCTATGTCTGGTGATTGAATGGCAAAACCTAAGGATGTCAGTGACTGGCAGGATTTCAGACTTCACAAGTTTATTAACATTTTTACTTTCTCTACTACGTATAGTAAGTAGGGGAAGTATTGTATTCCACCGAAAAATTCGATACCGAGATTTCACCGGAAATGCACGTTTTGAGACCCCCTGAATCCAAAAAAAAGCATTTTTGGAAACATGTGCGTGCGTGTGTGTGTTTTTTTTTAGGTTCAGTATTTTTCAGAGATGTGACATGAAGGTTTTCAAGAAAATCCCCCGACCCCAGATTACCCTTTACATGGGACATTTTTCCAAAATTTTAATTTTCCCAAAAATGGATCTAACGATTTTGATTAAAATATCATATGTTTAAGATATTTTCATGACAAATGAAATGCATATCTCGAATTTTCTGGGAATGTCTCCAAAAGTATTTTTCATTGTGAACGACTTTTGCATAACTGGTAAACCATAAGAGATGACAAAATTTTACTACACAAAAAATGTAGATCGCATTAAAATACACAATTTATGTCATATAATTTTTTTTTTTGGGTGAACCATTTTAGAGATATTGCTTGTTATTCCCTTAAATTTTGCAATACTTATACTTTTTCTCAAATTCGTTATTCATTTTTTTTGTCCTGGTAATGCAAAGAGAATGGAATACTCCACGTAGCAACCAGCTCTTAAAACATTTGACTATCGCTTAAAGCCTAGCAATTCCCCTTGCATCTACAAGAAAATTAGCAATAAGATTAACATCTCGATTAGCATGAAGCATATGGAGATTAAGTGTTTGTAAAAATAGAGTAGAGAAAATTCATGTGAGTGTAACACATCAGAATTTTTATAATAAAAATCTCTTCTCATGTAGGAAGTTTGAACAGTGTAATAATAAAAACTAAACCCCATGGCGCTACAGCCCATGCAGGGCCTTGGCTGCCAACCCGATTGTCAGCCTCATGCCTACATATCCTTGGCAGAGGTGGGTAGTCATCCAACCGATACAGGAAGATGTGGCCATACATCTCTCAGCTGGAATGTTGGCTGTCAAGGCTAGGATTGCTGTCTACTGCAGCTTCTCACTTCCTCAGTATGCTGAGCGGGTACTGGCCTTATAACCAGACTTAAAATCTGCACCCCCACAGGTGGGATCAAACCCGGGTGCATACTGTGGCTGGGAACCATACTCCAGTCACTGTACCATGACACAGGAGTGTACCAATAGGCTTAATTAATTTAATTTCCTGCAAAACATTATTGCACTTTTTCATGATTCTTCTTTCTGACATGATTCTTCTTTGTTGTAATGTAAACCTTTGTGATGGCATATTAAGCCATAATCTTCAACTTAGACATGCATCAACAGAGCTCATTAAACTGAGCAGCAATATCATTTGCAATGTGACCATATGCTGTGTCCTTGAAGACAGAGAAAGAGAGTGAATTCCATTCACTGGGAATGACAACAGCTGATGCCGGGCCCACTTGCTGGCAAGTGGTGTAGAGAATGTCATGGACCACTATGTAGTACTTCTGTTTCTAATTTTCAACAAGTGATATAATAATTGGAACTTCCACACAGTGAAGCAAACAATTACATTTAAGAAAATGAATGGACATTAAGCACTCCTATTGCTCCACTAACCAAGAGAAACGTAGACACAAGACTAAAAGAATACTTCAGAAATATCAGGCACAACATTGGTCATAGCCAAACACTTCTGGGAAGTAAATCACAAGATAGAACAAAGAGTCAAGCAGCTAAAATTAGTGCATAACCTCATGGAACTGCACTTATGGAAAAGACCAATATCAAAGTTTTGAGCATCAAATTATGAGATTCCAGCAGACGACAGTTTAATCTGTAAATTCAAAAACCCCCACACTAAATGATGCTATAGATATGCAGGAAAGCAGAAGATCAGAAAATCACAGTTATACTGTCCGTTCCAAACCAGAGTGCTTCTCACTGCAAACAAACTCTTTGTATTATTCGTGCGAAAGTAGTTCACAATCCCCACCCCTAACGGCTGCTTGTTCCTCTCTCACGTGCTTGCTGCGTATCACTTACAGTTGAACGTTGTTTCAATCTATAAAAAGTTGCCTTGCGTGAAAATCATAGTCCAAAATGCAACCTGAAGTAACAATTGATTTTATAGGCATGCGGAAATGAACATTTTACTTTCATTAATTACAATGCTCATACAAAAGTGCAACACCCAAATCCAAATCCTCCAAAAATGACCCAGCTGCCATATTGGAAACAGAACTATTCTCCAAGTTAATGACAAGCTTATTCACAGCACTGTTGCACACAAAACAAGTTCCCACATTTGATTCTCTTCTTCTACTATGTTCTATTATGTCTGTTTATACTCCCTGCACACTTTGGTTATACTTCTCACTGAAACCCCTGTAAACTCTGATATTAGTTTCGTAATATCAACTGATAGAAATGTCGGGTATTTTTGTAATAGTGAGTTGAATACATTAAGTGTTATTTGTTCTTCGCCACTTCTTAACGGTAGTGTTTGAACAGTTTATTTGCACTACACGTACCTTCCTGTGCCATGAGAACTCAAATACCAACTGACTAAATCACAAGATTTGACCTGAGTTGAGCAAACTTGCGCTACCATATTATGAATGACTGTTCGCTTATTATATTTCCTGTGTTATGCAAAGTGTTTATTCACTGCTCAGAAGCACCTCTGGCAATTCATTGCTGCATTTCTCATGTATGCAAGAGAATGGCAGTCATGCATACAGTTGGTATTAACACGCAAGATGCTCTCGGCATTAGCGCAATAGTAGACGAAAATCATATTTTGTAATCTCTTAACAGTTAGTATATATCCATTACCTTTAGCGATGAGTTCTTATGATAACTGCAATAAAATGTGCAATTCTTTACCTTTCCTGTCCTAATATTTCATGATACAATATATGTATTAAGGAACTATTTATGTTGGCGTAAGAGGGTTTGCTTAGGTTCATGACAAGCAGAAGCCGATAATAGGGACAATAGGTCCTCAAAACGTGTCTGAGTAATTTGGTCAGTGGAGCAATATGAGTGTTGAACATGAACTCATTTTCCATAATTTAAGTGATATAATATTAGCTGACTTAAGGACAGTGCGGAAAGGGGGCAAAGTTTGAATGTTAAATCTACTTATTTTTTCTATCGGATTACTTCACTGAAGATAATATGAAAGTAATCTGGAATTATTCTTACTTTCAGAATCACAACGGTGCTGTCTTCGAAGTTGAGCAGTATGGCAACTCGATTCTCAGAGTGCCTTAACGTGATGCAAGCCCAGGACTCAGACTCCATCAACGAACTTATAACAAATGTTTTTCTGGAGGTAAAGTATCGTATTCATATGCTACAGTTCTGCTGTAGTTTAATAAATTGACTGAAACAGCTGATAACTTTTTATGTGTTTCAGGAAGGAATGTTCCAGATATTCTGTTCTGTTCATAGTGTTCTTCTGCAGCTGATTTATGTATTTATTTGGATTTAACCAAGTTACATCTCTCTTTTCATTTATTTGTCTCAAACATTCTCATTATTTAGCTATGTATACTTCACTACTTGAAACAGGTTGCTATTTATGCTGTCTTGAAATTCCATGCTCTTTGCTTCACATTGCAAGAAACAATTGAATGGTGAACTTAGAACTGCAAAAATGTCGCGGTACTCATGTTTATCTGCCCCACGTTTGGGAGTCAATTTGTCGCGGTAACGTGTTATCTTATTTCTGAGCGCCAGTTATTGTTTTATTATTTTGCATTTTGGGTTCATTGTGCTCCTGCTAGCTATTATTACTATTCAGTCGAGCATATCTCTTAAACAGGGTGTGTAAATGGAAAGGACTTGTTACTAAAATATAACACTTATAATTTGTTTTTACACTTTTATTGCCATCACACATTATTCATTTCACATAATTACTCTTGATACACGCCCGACTGAAACTGTTATATTTTCTACTATCACTATAATCACTTATTTGCTGCACATTATTAATTTGCGTATTTCACATTTATAACAAACTTTACGACACGAGAGATTCTGTAGAATTGCGCGAACGATTCTCTTAAACTGTGCGACGTATAACCTTTGTATGATTCTTTTGGACTGAACGACGTATTACCCGCGAATCCTTCTGTTGGACTGAACGATGTGCGATGCACGAATGTTTCTGTTGGACTCAGCGACGTGTAATGCACGAATGTTTCTGTTGGACTCAGCGACGTGTAACGCGTGGATGATTTTGTTGAACTGGGCAATACTCTCCTCTGGCTTTAGCTTTTTATACTCCCACACCCCGATATGCCTAAAGATTATAACCGAGCTGCTATTGGTTAATAAAACGCGCCAACATTAGCATCTATTTTTATATCCAATCAAAATTACGAACACAAATGCTCTATGGAAAATGTTCCCTCCATTTCTACAGAAAAGCGCGCCAATCTGACGTCATTTGCTTGTCTCTAATAATTGATAAACAACTCACCCCCTCGCTCATTGTTACCCGCTCTTATTGTCAGTTTCAGTGAGGCTGTGTAAACTTATTTCCTAACAATGCTTATAATTAACAAACATCTCAAATCAATGTCATACGATAATGCTTATTTACACTACAATCACTCTGGCATTTACATTGTTGTGATACAAATTACTGCCACAAAAAATATATGATAAAGGTATTTGAAAACTGAAACCAATAGCAACAAATATCTTGGTGACAAAACAATTTATTTGACACAAATTGTATTGTTTTAATTAAATCTGCATTTTTCCTGTAGCAAGTTTTTGTATATTTCTTACAGAAATTCTTATGTCTTTGGAGGACACTGAAACTTGGAATTTATGTAATTTTATTTTTGAGTTATGTTGTTTATATACATACATAGAGTTCTTATACTTTAAAAAAATGTGATGTGATACATTCACATGACTTTCTCTACCCTCAGTCTTTATTAGTGGGTATACAAATTATTCTTACTAAAGCTTATTTTTCTATTTACTACATTTTAATCCAAATAAACCTTTAAGAAATAGCTACATTACACATTTTGTTATAGATACAAAGGGAACAAACAGCAAGTCAAATGTAAGAACTGGACGCTATATGCTGGCCCTAAAATTCCAGATTGTTTCCATGCAATCTGAAGAAGTTTGTTATTTAGCTCCACACTTGGGAAGCCAACTTGAAGTTGAATGTTTGTTACGTAATTTTTTTATTTACGTAAATATTAAAACTTGAAGAAGGTTATGTTGTGCTGCTTTTGTTTTGTTTGGTTACGTAATTTTAACTGCCCCACGTATGGGAGCCAACTTGAAGTAGATGTGTGCTTACGTAATATTTATTTGCTTTATGGAGTTTGCAACACGCTTTGGGCATCAGTTTGAATTTGTTGATCACGTAATAGTTACTGTTATTATGCAATATGCTGTTACGTATGAGAAGCTGATTTCAAGATGTGTTTTTGTTATTACACTCCAAGTTTTACACTATAATATTTAACTTTGTTATTAACACTGCTTCTATATATTATTTTATGTTTGAATTTGCCTCGGCTGCGTCAGTAATGTTTGTAGAGTCACGTATCTTAGTCAGGGTGCGGTATGACAATTGTAGACCTCACAGAATTTAAGTTTTTAAAGTTCACTTCTTTTATTAATCCTTGCACATTTTTATAAAGCACTACTCTTTTTAAGAACTGTGAGAATCTTTAATACTTTCACTTAGCACGTATACATATTTTACGATTCACACGTAATATTTCTGTAGAGAACACATCTTCCATCTGTTCACTACCAAGATTTGCCAGCAACTGGATAACTTTCAACGGTCAAAACCCGTAAGCTTCAGTATTTCAAATCTCTGATTGGCTAATTCTAGTCCAATAGAATATCTGCATTTTACTTAAAGCTTTTCTTTGCTGTTGATTGGCTAATTTTAAACTGTTACTGAATTTTACATTATCGTTGCTCTAATCATGACTAGTAATATTCAAACTCTCAAACTCATTATTGCTACAAGGTTACCTCATTATTACCTCATTGTTAGCAACTTAAAACTTATTATTCTCACAGCTCTTGCATTATTAAAGTATATAATGTATTCACATAACATTATTAAAACATGTTTACAATAAAATAAGCATATGCAAACGACTTACATATATTTTAAATAATTATTACATACATATTGTTTCAAGGCGGGCTGTTATTGAATTTACTTATTATATAATACAATTGAAATTATTCAGGTATTAAAACACTGTCTCAAATCACGAAAAACAACTGAAAATCAATGGCACTTCAAAGAATGACAAGTACTGAACAATTTGAACCTTAATAACGGATATGTCATGTAAATATCTTCCATATATGGTATTTTAATCAAAATAGTTATAACCATTTTTTAGAAAATCAAAATTTTCAAAAAATGTTTCATGTCAAGGGTAGTTTGAGTTAGGGGGAAAGGATTTTCTTGAAAATCTTTGTGTCGTATCCTTAAAGATACTGGACTCATATACCAAGTTTAGTTAACTATTAAAAACAAAAGCACTACAAAGAGTGAATTTTTCTTCATGTTGAATTACACAAAACCTTCACTTACTAAGTTAATAAAACGGAACATTTTCAAGGGCATTCATCCTCATCATCAGCAGTTTGGTATTTATCCGACTTTTTGTTTTGAGTTATGCTGCCCACAGACATACACACACATGGATATGTTTTCAAAAATGCTTTATTTGGATTCAGGGGGTCTCAAAACATATATTTTTGGTGAAATGCAATACTTTCTCTGCCTTCTATGTATGTGGTAGAGAAAATAAATACAACTTTTTTTCATTATCCAAGGGACTTTAAAGTTTGTATTTCCGGTGAAATCTTGATATTGGATTTTTGGGTGGAATGCAGTAAGGCTTGTTCATAACAGAGAATGGAACCAGAACGAGAATGACAAAGTTAAAATACATGTATTATAATGTGAGTGCTTACAATTAATGGGAAAGAAGACTTGGTCAAATTTTAACTTTCTTGTTCCTGCCATGGCATTTTAAATGCTTCACTATAGCAGTTATTCAAGGCAGTGCCACTTATTTTTACATTTTGATTGATATCCGTCAACATTGAAGGAGTTTGTTAGAAGTTTGTGAAGTGAACACAAACACCTGATTACTTTGTTGGAAAACAGAAAATAAATTAATGTTGGAAGTGGATAGTGATCTAAAAAAAAGATAAAAAGCCATTTTTTTCATAAGGATTAGAAAAACTAAACTGAATTTAGCAGTTAGTATGCAATGGCAACAATAAGTACAAAGCAGTTTGTAAATATTGTCGTAAGTGTTTCTTAATTTGCACATGGGGGGACGGACGAAATGCGCATGTGTCCCTTATTTTGGTTATGTGGCAACCCTATCTGCGGATGTCAATCTGAGGTTAGAATGCACATTTGCTAGCATCTCTTCCAGTTTTATTTTCCCTCCTTGCAACTAGCAAGGAGAGGTCTAGCAGCTGTTTCATATCACAGCCACCTTGAATAATTTCTACAGTGAATAGTCTAATATGCAAGACATGGATCTAATATGCTGTGCCCAAGAACAAAGTTAAAACTTGACCAGGTCTTCTTTCCCATTCCCCAGGAAAGCTTCCCGTTAATTATGAATGCATACTTCAGCAGTTATTTTAAATATAAATATATGATGGGTTCTTTAAATTTTCTTGAGCTGTGAGACGTTAGTTATCATTAGAGCATTGCTACAGGCGAGATTTCACAATAACTTAATTCATTTCATTTCCCAACTTATTGCTTTTATGTATTAAATTTTATTAACATTTACAATTGTTTTAAATTCATTACAATAAATCCCACCGACTTATTCAAACATGTCCATAATTATAGAGAATGGTGAGCAGGTCCGTCTGTCTGGTATGAATGCTGGTGGAATACTAACTCCTCATCATCAGAAGAGAAAGGTTATTTATTTCTCCAGATAATCTTTTGTTATATCTTCTGTTTTCTTTATAGAAAGAATAACAAGTTTATATTTCTGCTTATTTTTCCATGGCCATTTAGAATAATTATGTAAATTTTCTGTATTTATAAATTTAGTTAGTATGTATATGCAGATAAGTCAAATAAGTTGGTGAATATATACGAGGGCGGATCAAAAAGTAACGCACAATAACTTTTTTCTGCCTTGTATTGCAGCTGGAATGTTGCAATTTCACACAGATATAGTTTGAAGTTTTCACTACAGAGGGTATTTTTTGTTTCATGTGCAGTTCTAGCGAGAGAAGCGTAAACTATGCAATAAAGATGGCGTGCATGTTACTGTCGTCCACTTGTGAAGAACAGAGAGGTGTGGTTCGATATTTGCGGGCCAAAGGGCATAAACCGAGTGATATTCACAGAGACATGCATGGCATGTATGGGAATGATTGTATGGACCGTAGCAATGTCTCCAGGTAGTGTGCATTCTTCCTAGAGGGCCGTGTGAACCTTAGTGATTTGCCAGGCTCCGGGAGGCCAGTAACAGCTGCAACCCCGCAGAATGTCAGAGGCATTGAGGCGGCAATTTTGAACGACTGGCATGTGCAACTGCGAACCTTATTGCAACAGTTCAACATTTCCTATGGTGCAGTGTACGATACTGTTCATGACTTGTTGAAATTTCGTAAAGTTAGTGCTCGCTGGGTGCCTAAGAACTTAACAGACAACCACAAGGACCAGCGAATGATGACGAGTTTGGATCACCTGCAGAAGGGCATGACTTTCTGAAAGGAATCTTCAGAATCTGGTGATGAGTCGTGGGCATACTACTACATGCCCGAAACCAAGCAGGCAAATATGGAGTGGAAACATGGTGGTTCCCCAGTAACGAAAAAATTCAAAGTGACTCAATCTGCTAGGAAAGTGCTTGTGAAGGTGTTCTGGGATATGCATGGTGTTGTATTGGTGGACTTTGCTGAACACAGGACCACTGTGAATGCTGCAGCCTACATGAAAATTTGGTGAAGTTGCGTCATGCCCTTCATGACAAACGCCACAACATGAATGCTGACGATGTTAAAATTCTACATGACAATGCTCGCCCCCATGTTGCTGCTGCTGTTCGTCAGAATACCACCAAATTTGGTTGGGAGGTGCTCCAGCAACCACCATACAGACCGGACCTTGCACCGTCGAACTTTCATCTGTTTGGTCCCATGAAGAAATTTCTGGCCAACCAACGCTTTGCAACAGATGCGGAAGTGAAACCAACAGTCCGCAGATGACTATATTCCAAGGAAATGGGCTTCTATGAACAGGGCATATTGAAACTGGTATCACGATGGGTGAAATGTGTTGGGAAACTTGTTGACTATGTCAAAAAGTAGGTAAAAGGTGTAAATTCATTTGTGATTTTTTTGTTTTTGTTTTAACTATTAAACTATTTTGTAAAAAAATTATTGTGCATTACTTTTCAATCCGCCCTCGTGTCTCTGTCACAATACATTACCATACATCTATTTTAACGTTGTTGTTCTCATTCTGGTTACAGTTCTTGGTTACTGTAAACTACCTTTAAGCTCTGGATCCCCAAATACTAGCCTTACATGTTACTGCAGAGCCATCTTGCGTAGTAACCCATGTTAAAATGGCTTGCTTTCCAGACTTGTTGGATTTTTGTTTAAACAAAGAGAATATTCTTTATGATGGTTTGGTTGTGATTATAATAGTTATTGTAAAATATTGTGTTTGTTTCAGGCATCCAATAGCAGTTCATACATTCAAGAGGCATTTCAACTATTGGTTCCAGTCCTGCAAGTTGGTTTACTTCCATAGAACTGAAACCTTCATTTGAAAAATGAAAAACATCAAAAGTAATGATATAGTTGTATATGGAACATGACTGCAAGGTTTTGCATGTGCTTATTGAGGCTGTTAAAATAGAAGTTGTGTACAACTCTTCCATGTGTTCAGACTTTTGTTGGACGCCACAAACAGTGTGTGATAAGTTATCTTATTTTTAAATAATGCCTGTGCTGTAGAATACAACAATTTATTAGATACTCTATTCCTCGAGAAAATATGGGAAAGTGTGTTAAATGCACAAAGAAATGTATATATATGTTATAAATGTTTTTAAGAAACATATAAATGTAGAATGAATACAAAAAAGTGACGATAAATATTAACACAATGTACCAAACTCTTGGAGTGTGATTTTACATTTCTGCAAGTTACTCAAACAGGCGTTTAGTGAAATTGAATTCAACATTCTCTAAATCTGCATTCCTTATTTTGTATTATATTAAAAGTGTGTGCTGAATCTGATATTGTTAACAAGAGAGTTGCAAAGATGCTACACTGTGCATGTTTTCTCTAAATATTCTGCCCCTCAACTATTTGTATATCACTGTTCTTTAAATAATTTTAATGCAGTTGCATCATTTAAACCAGATGTTTCATATCAAATATACAAAAATCTGCATTCTAATAAATGGAAATAATTTCTGGGACAGTCAGAAAGTTGTTTATTTAAAAATAATGCTAAACTTGCTTACCTGACATAGGGCAATGTGCACCATGTTAGTCGTCCTCTGTGGTGTAGTGTTTACCATGCTAACCTCTAGTTCCTGAGGTCACGGGTTCAAACCGGGCGGAGGACGATGGATTTTTTCAGCCGTAAAAATCCTTAGTATGGCTTCCTTCAGAAGAGAAGTAAAGCCGGTGGTCCCGTGTCATAGATTTATGGCACGTAAAAGAACCTCAAACCTAATAAAGAGGCCTCTGAGCAAAATTACCGGTCTTTCATGCCCAATATAGAATGGGACGCTAAGGACCATAGTAGTAGTTAAAGAGCATCCATAAATAAAAAAACTCAAACTGCACCATGTTGGAGTAAATTACTTCAGAAGTAACATTTGCTAAACAAGTCCATACTACAGAAGTAGGTTACTATTGGAGCACTTTTCTCTGGAAGTAACACAGAGGTCAATTACAGTTTACTCTTTTAGTTACAACTTCGAAGTAAGAGCTCATTACTCCCAAAGTATTGTTTTGTTTGCATGATTTACTTGAAGCAATCATGGATAAGGTTATGTGCCTTAGGAAAAGGGCTAAAAACATCAGCGAAAGAGGTAAATGTTTGTTGGTTGAGAAAATGTTAAATAATATAGAGTGCAAAAAGTATGATGTAAAGATGTTGGAAGAGCAAGACCTGGAAAGTCGTGATGGAACAAGTGTAATCCTTTGAGCAACAGGAAACGTACTGAAGAGTAGTTTAAAATTCTTTGAAAACAATGTTCTTAATCTTCATATTTGCATCACAAATCATTAGCATGTTCATGGAGAAATGCGCTTTCGGATTTCGAAAAACTTCATCATTTTCACCTAATGGGCACAAAATAGGAACATGCGTGCAGTCAAACCCACAATGTGTGGGAACCAGCAAAAGTGAAGAAGAATTGCCTTTTACTTTCTGAATAGTCATGTATATTTATGTAACTTGCTCTTAACATCAAAAGCACTTTAATGTGATGAAAGATAAAACCAGCAGGCATATGGTGAACGTTTATATCTGAAAAGTTTCAATACAAAACACTTGTAGGGCACATAACAATTGCAGTTGATACAGCTGAATTCATGTCATGGGTTTTGTTGTAAATGCTCTCCAAGCAGGTTCAAAAGGAACATAAATGATTTTATTTAAAGGTGAGTCGGAATTGTAACACTAACATCACTTAAGTTTACTCACTTAACATGTTTCGGGAAACCGTTGTTCCCATCCTCAGAAGGTTAACTCGACTGGCCCGTGTTGTTGGTGTTTCCGTTTTTTGGACTGGATACTGTGGTGGCATCTTGTGGTGGAGAAATGTACTTCCAGAGAGGATTTGGTGGCGGCAAATCAAAATTCATTAGATGTGTGTTGTGTTTTAGAATGGTGATCTTCTCCCATGCATCTAATTCGGCTGCAAATTTGGCTGGTTTGACTAATGTAATATTGGGTTTGATGTTGTGATTAGTGATCCAAAAATGGTGTGAAACTGCAGATTTGTCCATTTGTTTGTATTTAATACATCTCATGTGCTCCTTTAGCCTAGTTTCTAGGTTTCTTTTTGTCTTACCTATGTATACTTTATTGCAATCTGAACAATTGATTTTATAGATTCCAGCTTTTTTGTCTTGTGGAATGGGGTCTTTTAACTTGTTACAAAGTAATTTCTCTATGTTAAATTTGTTCTGTGGAGCTAGACTGATGTTATGTTTCATGAAAATCTTCTTAAATTTTTGAAAAGTTCCTGGGTGGTATGTGAATTTCTTGAACTTTAGCTCTTTATTTTGCTGGCTGAGATTTGTTGTGTTTTTGATGTGCATCTGTCGTTTGAATTTTGCAATTTTTTTGTCAATAGTTGTTTTGTTGTACCCATTATGTATTGCTGTGTCTACTATATGCTGGTATTCTAACTGGTATTCTTTTTTATTTAAGGGGGTATATACCAGTCTATGTGTTAGGCTGTTTAGTACTGCATGTTTGTGTGTGGTTGGATTGAAACTCTTATTTTTTATGTAATTAGTAGAGTGTGTTGGCTTCCTGTATATGCCAAAGGTTAGGTTCTTTTGTTCTCTGATGATTTTTAGGTCTAAAAATGGTAGCATGCCTTCTTTTTCTATTTCTATGGTGAATTTTATTGATTGGTTCTGTAGGTTTAGTAAGGCTAAGGAGTCTTGTATGAACCTGTTAGGGACAACAGCGAAGATGTCGTCAACATATCTGTGCCAAACTTTAAACATGTATGGAAAGGAAGTTGTTATGTGTGTTTCTAAGTAGCTCATAAATAAATCTGCCAAGAAGGGTGAAAGTGGGTTGCCCATGGTTAGACCAGTTGGTTGTTGATAGAACTTCTTATTGAAACTAAAACAATTTTGTGCAATGCATAAATTGGTAAGTTGTACGAGGTCTTCTATTTCTTCTTCAAGTAGGTTAGTCTGCTGTAGCCATTTCTTTAATTGACGCAGGAGTTGATCTGTAGGAACACTTGGAAATAGTGCAGTGACATCAAAGGAAACTAATCTGTCTTCTGGTTCGAGTTCCAGAGATTTTATCTTCTGTATTAAATCTTCTGAATTCATTATGTTTTTGCTATTGAATTTTGGTAGTGAAGAGAATCTCTGTACTAACCATTTTGCCAGTTTGTAGGTAGGAGAATCAATATTGCTGACGATTGGTCTCATCTTATTACCCGGTTTGTGTATTTTAGGTAGCGCATACATTCTTGGTAAAGTGGGGTGATCTGGTTTTAATCTAGATTTATCAGTGTCTGTTATAGTTTTGCTTTCCTGGATGGTTTGATTGAATGCTTTTAAATGTAATTTTAATGGGTCTTCTTGAATTTGTATGTAATTTTCTTGTTGCAGCATATTTTCTACTCTGGTAATATAATCATCTTTTTGCAGTACAACTAGTTTATTTCCCTTGTCAGCTTTTGTGTATACTACTGGTTTTGATTTTAATGTTTTGATCACATGTTTGGTTGGGAAATTGTTATGTTTATCTGCTTGTATTTCTTGGAGAACCATTTCACATTCTTTTTTTATAGTGGTTTTACTATTTTCATTTAGGTTGTAAGTAGCAATCTCAATGTCTGCGACTATTTCATCGGTTGTTTTTGTGTAGCCAACACATGTTTTTAGGCCAAGGTTTAATACCGATAATTCTGCTTTGGTGAAAGTTACATTTGAAAGATTAATTACGTCTGGGTATGACGTCGTTTTTTCATTTTTTAGGTTAGGTTTATATGAATGTTGCTTCCGACGTAGTATGTCTAGTTTTTTCTTTAATTTCAGTGTTTTTGTTTTCATCCTGTAGCTAAGAATAGTGAGGAATTTTGATTGCATGTTTTGCCAAAGTGGGTAGCCGAGTGTGTCCGTTAATTTAAGGTGAAGAGCATATAATTCCAGTTCCAATTTTTGTAATTTTGCGTAGTGGTTGTTTCTCTCAATTATTATTACTTTTTTATCGGCTGATGTTTGGTGTTTGCTGTTTTTGTCATATTTTACAATTCTCCTTACAAACTTTGGTGTGACTTTGTTTTGTATGCATAGGTTTAAAAAACGGATGTCCGCAAATGTGTTTTTTCTCTTTTCTTCAATTTTTTGGTATCTTTTGATGTCACTTTTTATTCCACTGAAATCTGTATTGAAATTTAGGGTTTCTAATCTTACCTTGTTTTCTGCCATGACTTGTATCTTTTTTCAAACGTGGTGGCCAATTATAACTTTTGCTTCTTGAGACTTGTTGGTCTTAAATTACGTAGATATTGTAATGAAAAGAAGCTAGAAACAGTGATGTGTATTGAATTTATTTAAAGGTGAGTCGGAATTGTAACACTAACATCACTTAAGTTTACTCACTTAACATGTTTCGGGAAACCGTTGTTCCCATCCTCAGAAGGTTAACTCGACTGGCCCGTGTTGTTGGTGTTTCCGTTTTTTGGACTGGATACTGTGGTGGCATCTTGTGGTGGAGAAATGTGCTTCCAGAGAGGATTTGGTGGCGGCAAATCAAAATTCATTAGATGTGTGTTGTGTTTTAGAATGGTGATCTTCTCCCATGCATCTAATTCGGCTGCAAATTTGGCTGGTTTGACTAATGTAATATTGGGTTTGATGTTGTGATTAGTGATCCAAAAATGGTGTGAAACTGCAGATTTGTCCATTTGTTTGTATTTAATACATCTCATGTGCTCCTTTAGCCTAGTTTCTAGGTTTCTTTTTGTCTTACCTATGTATACTTTATTGCAATCTGAACAATTGATTTTATAGATTCCAGCTTTTTTGTCTTGTGGAATGGGGTCTTTTAACTTGTTACAAAGTAATTTCTCTATGTTAAATTTGTTCTGTGGAGCTAGACTGATGTTATGTTTCATGAAAATCTTCTTAAATTTTTGAAAAGTTCCTGGGTGGTATGTGAATTTCTTGAACTTTAGCTCTTTATCTTGCTGGCTGAGATTTGTTGTGTTTCTGATGTGCATCTGTCGTTTGAATTTTGCAATTTTTTTGTCAATAGTTGTTTTGTTGTACCCATTATGTATTGCTGTGTCTACCATATGCTGGTATTCTAACTGGTATTCTTTTTTATTTAAGGGGGTATATACCAGTCTATGTGTTAGGCTGTTTAGTACTGCATGTTTGTGTGTGGTTGGATTGAAACTCTTATTTTTTATGTAATTAGTAGAGTGTGTTGGCTTCCTGTATATGCCAAAGGTTAGGTTCTTTTGTTCTCTGATGATTTTTAGGTCTAAAAATGGTAGCATGCCTTCTTTTTCTATTTCTATGGTGAATTTTATTGATTGGTTCTGTAGGTTTAGTAAGGCTAAGGAGTCTTGTATGAACCTGTTAGGGACAACAGCGAAGATGTCGTCAACATATCTGTGCCAAACTTTAAACATGTATGGAAAGGAAGTTGTTATGTGTGTTTCTAAGTAGCTCATAAATAAATCTGCCAAGAAGGGTGAAAGTGGGTTGCCCATGGTTAGACCAGTTGGTTGTTGATAGAACTTCTTATTGAAACTAAAACAATTTTGTGCAATGCATAAATTGGTAAGTTGTACGAGGTCTTCTATTTCTTCTTCAAGTAGGTTAGTCTGCTGTAGCCATTTCTTTAATTGACGCAGGAGTTGATCTGTAGGAACACTTGGAAATAGTGCAGTGACATCAAAGGAAACTAATCTGTCTTCTGGTTCGAGTTCCAGAGATTTTATCTTCTGTATTAAATCTTCTGAATTCATTATGTTTTTGCTATTGAATTTTGGTAGTGAAGAGAATCTCTGTACTAACCATTTTGCCAGTTTGTAGGTAGGAGAATCAATATTGCTGACGATTGGTCTCATCTTATTACCCGGTTTGTGTATTTTAGGTAGCGCATACATTCTTGGTAAAGTGGGGTGATCTGGTTTTAATCTAGATTTATCAGTGTCTGTTATAGTTTTGCTTTCCTGGATGGTTTGATTGAATGCTTTTAAATGTAATTTTAATGGGTCTTCTTGAATTTGTATGTAATTTTCTTGTTGCAGCATATTTTCTACTCTGGTAATATAATCATCTTTTTGCAGTACAACTAGTTTATTTCCCTTGTCAGCTTTTGTGTATACTACTGGTTTTGATTTTAATGTTTTGATCACATGTTTGGTTGGGAAATTGTTATGTTTATCTGCTTGTATTTCTTGGAGAACCATTTCACATTCTTTTTTTATAGTGGTTTTACTATTTTCATTTAGGTTGTAAGTAGCAATCTCAATGTCTGCGACTATTTCATCGGTTGTTTTTGTGTAGCCAACACATGTTTTTAGGCCAAGGTTTAATACCGATAATTCTGCTTTGGTGAAAGTTACATTTGAAAGATTAATTACGTCTGGGTATGACGTCGTTTTTTCATTTTTTAGGTTAGGTTTATATGAATGTTGCTTCCGACGTAGTATGTCTAGTTTTTTCTTTAATTTCAGTGTTTTTGTTTTCATCCTGTAGCTAAGAATAGTGAGGAATTTTGATTGCATGTTTTGCCAAAGTGGGTAGCCGAGTGTGTCCGTTAATTTAAGGTGAAGAGCATATAATTCCAGTTCCAATTTTTGTAATTTTGCGTAGTGGTTGTTTCTCTCAATTATTATTACTTTTTTATCGGCTGATGTTTGGTGTTTGCTGTTTTTGTCATATTTTACAATTCTCCTTACAAACTTTGGTGTGACTTTGTTTTGTATGCATAGGTTTAAAAAACGGATGTCCGCAAATGTGTTTTTTCTCTTTTCTTCAATTTTTTGGTATCTTTTGATGTCACTTTTTATTCCACTGAAATCTGTATTGAAATTTAGGGTTTCTAATCTTACCTTGTTTTCTGCCATGACTTGTATCTTTTTTCAAACGTGGTGGCCAATTATAACTTTTGCTTCTTGAGACTTGTTGGTCTTAAATTACGTAGATATTGTAATGAAAAGAAGCTAGAAACAGTGATGTGTATTGAATTTATTTAAAGGTGAGTCGGAATTGTAACACTAACATCACTTAATTAAAGAAAAAACTAGACATACTACGTCGGAAGCAACATTCATATAAACCTAACCTAAAAAATGAAAAAACGACGTCATACCCAGACGTAATTAATCTTTCAAATGTAACTTTCACCAAAGCAGAATTATCGGTATTAAACCTTGGCCTAAAAACATGTGTTGGCTACACAAAAACAACCGATGAAATAGTCGCAGACATTGAGATTGCTACTTACAACCTAAATGAAAATAGTAAAACCACTATAAAAAAAGAATGTGAAATGGTTCTCCAAGAAATACAAGCAGATAAACATAACAATTTCCCAACCAAACATGTGATCAAAACATTAAAATCAAAACCAGTAGTATACACAAAAGCTGACAAGGGAAATAAACTAGTTGTACTGCAAAAAGATGATTATATTACCAGAGTAGAAAATATGCTGCAACAAGAAAATTACATACAAATTCAAGAAGACCCATTAAAATTACATTTAAAAGCATTCAATCAAACCATCCAGGAAAGCAAAACTATAACAGACACTGATAAATCTAGATTAAAACCAGATCACCCCACTTTACCAAGAATGTATGCGCTACCTAAAATACACAAACCGGGTAATAAGATGAGACCAATCGTCAGCAGTATTGATTCTCCTACCTACAAACTGGCAAAATGGTTAGTACAGAGATTCTCTTCACTACCAAAATTCAATAGCAAAAACATAATGAATTCAGAAGATTTAATACAGAAGATAAAATCCCTGGAACTCGAACCAGAAGACAGATTAGTTTCCTTTGATGTCACTGCACTATTTCCAAGTGTTCCTACAGATCAACTCCTGCGTCAATTAAAGAAATGGCTACAGCAGACTAACCTACTTGAAGAAGAAATAGAAGACCTCGTACAACTTACCAATTTATGCATTGCACAAAATTGTTTTAGTTTCAATAAGAAGTTCTATCAACAACCAACTGGTCTAACCATGGGCAACCCACTTTCACCCTTCTTGGCAGATTTATTTATGAGCTACTTAGAAACACACATGACAACTTCCTTTCCATACATGTTTAAAGTTTGGCACAGATATGTTGACGACATCTTCGCTGTTGTCCCTAACAGGTTCATACAAGACTCCTTAGCCTTACTAAACCTACAGAACCAATCAATAAAATTCACCATAGAAATAGAAAAAGAAGGCATGCTACCATTTTTAGACCTAAAAATCATCAGAGAACAAAAGAACCTAACCTTTGGCATATACAGGAAGCCAACACACTCTACTAATTACATAAAAAATAAGAGTTTCAATCCAACCACACACAAACATGCAGTACTAAACAGCCTAACACATAGACTGGTATATACCCCCTTAAATAAAAAAGAATACCAGTTAGAATACCAGCATATGGTAGACACAGCAATACATAATGGGTACAACAAAACAACTATTGACAAAAAAATTGCAAAATTCAAACGACAGATGCACATCAGAAACACAACAAATCTCAGCCAGCAAGATAAAGAGCTAAAGTTCAAGAAATTCACATACCACCCAGGAACTTTTCAAAAATTTAAGAAGATTTTCATGAAACATAACATCAGCCTAGCTCCACAGAACAAATTTAACATAGAGAAATTACTTTGTAACAAGTTAAAAGACCCCATTCCACAAGACAAAAAAGCTGGAATCTATAAAATCAATTGTTCAGATTGCAATAAAGTATACATAGGTAAGACAAAAAGAAACCTAGAAACTAGGCTAAAGGAGCACATGAGATGTATTAAATACAAACAAATGGACAAATCTGCAGTTTCACACCATTTTTGGATCACTAATCACAACATCAAACCCAATATTACATTAGTCAAACCAGCCAAATTTGCAGCCGAATTAGATGCATGGGAGAAGATCACCATTCTAAAACACAACACACATCTAATGAATTTTGATTTGCCGCCACCAAATCCTCTCTGGAAGTACATTTCTCCACCACAAGATGCCACCACAGTATCCAGTCCAAAAAACGGAAACACTAACAACACGGGCCAGTCGAGTTAACCTTCTGAGGATGGGAACAACGGTTTCCCGAAACATGTTAAGTGAGTAAACTTAAGTGATGTTAGTGTTACAATTCCGACTCACCTTTAAATAAATTCAATACACATCACTGTTTCTAGCTTCTTTTCATTACAATATCTACATAAATGATTGTTTCCTAATACCGAACGTTGTTTGAACTCCTCGCCTTACCTGTACTATAAGCAGTATTGTATTCCCGTTGTTTTGTTAATTGAGATCATAAGTGTAACCTAAGTAATCCATGAACAAGTCAAAGTATCTTCCCACAATTAGGATACAGTATTCTGTTTCAATCAAATAGGTGAGTTACTCCAACCAAGACGCAAGAGGATTCTAAGCTATATTTGTGCTCTATTTACTTCCGTAGTAACACACACCATGATGGCACTCTCCGACATTTACTTGTGTACTAATTTACTCTGGGAGTGTTTGAAAAGAGTAAAGTACTTCAGAAGTAGTTGACTCTCACATGTAAGTCACCGAGTGCCAATTTTAAAAGTAGCTTACGCTGGAAGTAGAGCTTACTCTAGGTTGGTGCATGCTGCTCATAGTCAATTAGTTTCATCAGCCTCTATGGTGTGCTATACATA
This sequence comes from Deroplatys truncata, assembly GCA_030765065.1. NCBI lineage: Eukaryota > Metazoa > Arthropoda > Insecta > Mantodea > Mantidae > Deroplatys > Deroplatys truncata. Next base: position 32,676,028 of record CM060984.1, on the reverse strand, counting down.
GTGTCATTAATATAGAGAACCAAAATATGAAATTTTATATTTTAAACCATGCTTGCTATCATAAGGAACAAGCATTTTTACGTTTTGCAGCATGCAGAATTCAATGAATGTGACAAAAGACTTCCTATTTCATAATATTTTGGTAAAATCTTCATATATCTGTATATTTTGTAAGATTTATTATTTTTATTTTTAAAATAATTTCCATTAGCAATGAACCAGGCTTTCCAGATATTCTATTTGAGCAGTTTTCTGAGAAACACATTTAGAAAATCCAAGTCACTCTTTTCAACAAGTCGAGTGCAGCTGAGAAAATGTAGCATTTCCTCTATGTGGCATCACATGCAATATTAAATGCCCTCTATTCTTGAAGAGCTTCTATTTTCATAAACCAATGCCTTTAGAGGCATATTATAATTAGTGGTAAGTAAGGACAAAGCAAACAATAGTTGTTGATTCAACACATTGAGCTCAGCATGTCTGCAGTAAACGAATGTCTCCACTGACTAACTTGTCTTGGCTAAACAGAACTGTTTACCACCAGCAGTGAAATTAAAAAATTAAATTGAGTTTTATTTATGGGCGCTCTTTAACTGCTGTGGTCCTTAGCATCCCATTGTATATTGGGCATGAAAGAGCTGTAATTTTGCTCAGAGGTCACTTTATCAGGCTTGAAGCTCTTTTATGTGGCGTAAATGCACGACACAGTACCACCGGCTTTACTTCTTTCTAAGGAAGCCATGCTAAGGATTTTCACGCCTGAAACAAATCCATCGCCCTTCATTGGGTTTGAATCCACGATCTCAGAAACTAGAAGCTAGCATGGTACACTACGGAGGACGACCCCATCACCAGCAATGAAAAACATGTTGAGTGCGGTATATATTTGGCTCACTTTGTGCAGACCCAACTAACTTCGCCCAGACAAGATACAGACAACTGGCCCATGCATATATTCATTCCTTACTAGTGAGATAAATGGAGGGGATGAAAGAAAAGACAATGAAGTTGATTAAAGAGCTGTCATCTGGAATATATATCCCTAAAAGACTAAGGGTATAAAATCAAGAAAACTGAGGGTTTACATGAGCTGGCCTGTATTTCTTAATGTTCACATGATAAAGAAAGAAGGAAAAAAAAGTTAGCCTAATCTCAATTCCGCTGATGTGGCTGCTCTGAAATTTGTCTCTTGTTTTACAATCGCTGGTGAAATTATAGTCGGCAACAAATTGAAATCTTTCAACATTCTTAGAAAATTCTTGAAGCCAAATCTACCCTCAGTTTTCGGTTCAGATTAGATGCTATTTACATTGTTTCTGTTGTTTAGAAAAGGGTGCACCCATGACTTTCTTGTTTTATTTTTGTGCCTGTTTCACCAGGCACATGCATTTTGGCTACAAAGATCAAATCTTCATAATCGGAAACCATGTGATTATTGATATTAACAAATATGTGTTTACAGTGTGCTTCACGTATTAATGCACTGCACATGGAACGTTGGTGGGAATTGCAACTTTACGTATAACTCAACATGTTTCGCATTACATGTTTTTAAAGTTGTTTATGTTTAGCAGTGGAGACCCACTTTAAGCTTAATGGTTTTACAATCATTAAAATTTATGAACTCCATGTAATTGATTAATTTCTTTTAATGTTTTATTATTAAGTATGGAGAAAAATCTACAAAACCTATTTTTTAAACTAATGAAATGAACCTGCTTCAAACCTTTAAAGGATGACAAAAAAAGTATATTGTTACCCAGGTGCGCAAATCTGCCATCTTGAACAGAAACTTGCGGAGAACAAAGATGATCCCGATATCATTATTCATGCTGGCAAAAATAACATTACACTGCAAGGTCTCCAGACAAAATAATAGAAGAAATGGAAAGCTTAATATCCACAGAAAAGGATCTATTTCCTTGGGCCAAGCTGTGCGTGAGTGGCGTTATACAGCGCTGGGACGAGGACCTTCGATACATCAAAATAATCCACTCATTGGGTATGTAAAGTTAATGATTGTGTATTCATTGATAATATGATTGTGTATGCATGGATAAATTGTAAGGACTTAGGAAGAGATGGCCTGCACCTAAATAGAAAAGATGTTGCTAAATTTGCGTGTTTGTTAAGCAGGATGATTGTGCACAACAAACAAAAATCTGATCCGAGTCAGCGATGCAAAACTCAATGATCTTGTAAATATGTAACCAAAATGTTAAATTATTCCCTAAACTTAAAATTGACTCTAAAGTAACCAATGAATTAACTCTCAAATGAAACTCAAAGCATTTCATGAAAACATCCAAAGTATTAGAAACAAAATGTTAGATCTTGTCATGCTACTTCAAGATAAATTAAAATACATATTGTATTGTGCCTAACCAAGCATTGGTTTACTAAACATGAGCTGAAAGAACTTAAATTGCCCAATTTTAAAGCTGATAATGGTTGCACTAAGAAATTGATGAAAAATGGTGGAACAGCAACTCTAGTTAAAGATTCACAGGAAAGCTAAGCCCAATTCATCCTTTCAAAATCTAAATACTGAAGGACATTTTGAATCAAATGTAGTAGAACTGGAAAACAAGGTAGTTACGAGGGCTATCCCAGAAGTACCCGATATAACAAAGAAAACACACAAATTTTGGGAAAAAACATCTTTATTTCTCTACATAGTCTCCTTTCAGCTCGATACACTTTTCCTAGCAGTGTTCAATAGCTTCGATACCCTGTTTATAGTGAGAACCATCGAGTTCTGCAAAATAGCCATCAACTGCAGACTCCAGTTCTTCACTGCTGGCAAATCTTTTAGCACCAAGCTATTTCTTCAACTTTGGAAGTAGAAAATAATCACAGGGGGCTAAATCTGGTGAATAGGGTGCATGAGGAAGCAATTTGAACTTTAACTGTTGATTTTGGCCATGGCGATAATGGATGTGTGAATTGGTGCATTGTCTTGATGAAACAAAAGTTTTTTTTCCACTAAATGCGACGTTTTTGCTTGATTTCAGCATTCAAATGCTGCAGCAAGTTTGCTTAATACTCGTCTTTGATTGCTTTTCCTTTTTGAAGATATTCAATGAAAATTATTCCATACACATTCCAAAAAACCTGATGCCATGACCTTGCCTGCAGATGAAACTGTCACACCTTCTTTGGAGCCGATTCTCCCCTTTCAATCCACTGCTTTGACTGTTCCTTCGTCTGTGTGAAGTGATGGACCCATGTTTCATTCATGGTTATGAATCGACACAAAAACTCGGCTGTATTGCAGCAAAACTTCGCCAAACACTCGACTGAAACATCTTCACAATGCTGCGTTTGTTTCATTGTGAATAAATGTGGCACCTATCTTGCGCATAGCTTTCTCATGTCTAAATTTTCAATCAGTATGCAATGTACAGCACTTTTTGAAATGCCTATGATATCTGCTAGCTCGCACACTCATTTGACGATCATACAATACCATTTTGTGGATTTTCTTACAATTTCTGGCGTGGTCACCTCATTTGGTCGACCACTGCGATGTTCATCTTGGCAGCTCCTACGGCCTCGCCTAAACTCTGCCACCCAATATTTTACTGTTGTCAACGAAGGAGCAGACTCGCCCAGAGTAGAATCTAGCTCAGCTTTAATATTAGTTGGACTAAGACCTTTCAAATGAAAGTATTGTATCACATAACGATGACCAGTTTTATCCATGTTTACAAATTTGTTGAGAGCGCTCACTATTGGTGGCTGCCAAACAATTACTAATCAACGTAGCCTCATCAGACTTAAGCTTTATAAGGTTGATACTTTCTACCACAGTCATTTGTTTGAAACAACCACTATCTATACATCATGTCGGATACTTCTGGGACTGCCCTTGTATTATATGCATTTACAGGAATCCATCGGGTGATATGACCATTTTTATGATAAACCTTCACCACATGGTAAATCAACTTAATAAACAGTACAAACGTGTAGTACTATTGAGGGATATAAATATTGATTTTTAGGACACAGTAATATTAAACTGACACTACTATGCTAAATAACTATGGCCCTAAACCAATGATAGATGTAGCAACAAGAGTAACTCATGTTTCAAGTTGTGCAATAGACCAGATAGCTATTAGCAGCAACCTAATTCCTAGTGCAGTATATGTATTTGTGACAGGCTTATCTGACCATTTTGCACAAACAGTAATGATTAGGTGGAAACCACAGAGAAATTATGGTAATCACAGCACTCTCCACAAAAAAATATGCCAGCTGAATCAAAGCAACTTAGAATACTATACTTCAAATACTTATTGGAAAAAGAAATCTGGGAAGAGGTATATTAAGAAACAACAGTGGAATGAATATGCTCTAAACTTATCAATATTTTGAAACATTTTTACAATATGGCTTTCCCACTGGTTAGAGTAAAAGTGAAGCAAAGAACATCCAATTGGATAACTAAAAGTATAAAAATCTCTAGGGATAGGCTGAGGTTATTAAATTGAACAAATCAAAACGAAAAATGCTTCACAAACATTTATAAATTACTATAAAAAAACGTAGAGGTAATTGAAGCTGCCAAAAAGCTAGATAATTCTAAAAAAAAAAATCAATCTAAAAATAAACATAAAGCTATGTGGAATGTAATGAAAGAGGAAACCAATTCCAAATTCTTTTATATAAAAAATATCAAATTACTAAAAGGTGATACTATTATAAATAAACCTGAAGAAGTAGCTAATATTTTTAACGAATACTTTATAAAAATTACTGAGAATGTCCAAAACACCAATAATGCAAAAGTAACTGAAAACTCTTGTCATGAGCACTTTGTATACGTTTACTATTTCTCAAATCATCAAACGAAAATGAAATACTAAACATAATTATATCACTAAAGAACAAAAAATCAGAAGCACTAAATGGAAGTTCTAACTTAAAAATAAAAAGCTGTAGTAAATACTTAGCAAACCTTTATGTTATCTAGCAAACCATTCCATTGAAAGTGGAGTGTTTCCTCATGAACTGAAGATGACAAAAATTAAACCTGTCTTTAAAAAGGGCAATCAACATCATCCTAATAATTACGACCAATAGCAATACTTTTGGCCTTCTCAAAATTTTGGAAAAACTAATCTGTAATAGGTTAATGAAGTTTCTGAAAAAGTATATTGTTATTAATTTGTTGTCAAGCTTAACTTTCAAAGCAATAAATCCACCAATATGGCAGTAATGAATTTTGTAGATAGCAGCTACGATGTGCTAAACAAAAACGAGCTTAGGGTCGGACTATTCCTGGATCTTACCAAAGCTTTTGATATGGTAGACCGTAACATTCTGCTAAACAAACTACACAAAAGTGGAATCAGAGGTATAGCATTCAATTGGTTTCAGTCGTACCTCAGCAAAAGGAAAGGTAGTTGAGGTAGAGCATATGGAACAATCTGGAGGTATGGAGATAAAAGTTTACAATCAGGAAAGGGAATCCTTCAACCTGGAGTTTCTCAAGGATCAGTACTAGGTCCGCTCTTTTTACTGTACATTAATGATTTACCCCCAAATTTAAAAAGCAATCAAGCATCTATGACCTTATTACTGATGCTATGAGCAAATTCATTAGGGGAAAGTGCACGGAAAGCCTTAATGAAAGCATCTCAACCACTGCAAAGAAGCTGCTTAATTGGTTTAAATCTAACAAGCTAATGGTGAATGAAAAAACTGTGTCAATGAAGTTCCATCATAAAATATTTAAGATCTCTGAGAACTGTGATATCATAATTCGATTTAAACTCCTGGAAAACGAAACCCACACCAACATTTTGGGCCTGTGGATTGACAATAACTTAAGTTAGGATAATCATATTGAAAAACTGGCCATTAAACCGAGTAAAATAAATTTTCTTCTGTATCAGTTAAAGAAAAGAGTTTCTACAGATGTACTCAGAATGTGCTATTTTGCATACTTCCACTCTCAAATATTTTATGGGATTGTATTGTGGGGTAATTCAGTTAATAGTAATATAATATTTAAATTGCAAAAAAGGGCTGTTAGAATAATTGTAGGGGTACCAAACACCGAAACTTGCAGGGAGCACTTTTAAAAATTAAACATTCTGCACTATCATGTGTATTTTGAAACAGTTATTTGTTTACAGTAAGAGAAATATGGCTAGTATAACCAATGCTGAACTACATAATCATAACACTAGAAATAAAGATAATTTGCATATTAGTTTTCATATACCAGCCTCTTTGAGAAATAATTTAAATATACTGGTATTAAGTGAAATAATCAGCTTCCTATATACCTGAATTGTTTAAATTCTGAACTAAGATTCAAAAAAAGAAATCCTCAACTTCTCAGCAATTTATCAGCTTTATTCAACCAATGAATTCAGTAATCACTGCATAGGAATGACTTTAAAATGATACGAATGTGGTCATCTCTTTCCCTTATTTAACTATTGCAAGGTGCAAATTATAACTAGGAGTTCTAATGACAATTTCATGTTCTCTGTTGCATGTGACCGAGAACACATGAGAATCAGTGAACATGAAGCCCGTCTCCAATGGTAAAAGAACTGGAAAATCATTCAATCTATGCCAAGAATGTTATTAATACTTAGTAATAATTAAAAACTTGTAATATTTTTAACGATTGCATTGTAAACTATTTGGTCTTGTATATACTACTGTAAATAATGTTTTATGTTTCCCACATTGTATTAATATGACTTGAGGATGAAATAAATTATAATTATATTTTGGCTTTAAAATATGCATTTCATATTATTTTGGGAGTTTTTGTTCATATTTTGTCCAATTTTTTCTTAATATTTTGCCTTCTCTAGCCATTACTGAAATTCCCAATGAACAGAAAACTGAAACATTTACAACATAATAATTAAAAGGCAATGGTATGGGAAAAAGTCTTATATGTTATATTCACATTATTTTCTCTTCTCACTATAATTTATTTTTATGCAGCTTCTATATACTTTTCTAGCAAACCTTATTCTTCTGTCTCCTTCAAGTTAATCAAGATAAACACTTGCACAAATAATTTCTTTACACATTTCTTTATAGGTACACAGGAAATAGTGATAGTCAAATGTTTAAGATTTGAAATTCATACTCTTTCCATAACATCACAAGAAGCAACTGAATAGGTACAACACTTTAAAAAGTGATGAAAGTATTGAAAAATTCATATCAATAATAATGGATATCTCAAAAATGGTTGATACCACAAAAAACACTCTGAAATAAACTGTGTGTGTTAAAGAGATCTACAATTTTTATATAGTAAGTGTTTGTCTATTTCTTATAGTTTACAAGTTAAACAAAATTATACAAGTCATTCAGAATGAAAAGGACTTCATAGACTATATCCAGAAACTTCAAGATATGCATTTTATATTTCATGTGAATGTGTTATATTTAAATGAAAATCTTTAAAGCCATTTTTGGGAAAATAAAATATATAAAAAAACATTTCATGTAAAGGGTAAATGCTTAGACTTCCATGGCCGTTATCTTCATAGGTATCCTTGGCTCCACTATACCAAAAATTTATGTGTTTGAACCCACAACCATTGGCAGACCAACAGTCAATCAGAGACTGTGGCAGAGCCACTGGGCACAACATATAGGTATAAATGGGGTGGATGGAGCAGAAAACAGAGGAGCCCAGAAGCAGCTCACAACAAGATGAGCGAAATGTTGCCAACTAGCTGCAACATTATATAGCCTTCTCCAGAAGCTGAGAATACCCATGTAAAGGGTAGTTTAAGGTGGGGAGATTTTCTTCAAAATTTTCATGTAGCATCTTTGGAAGATATTGAAATTATATACCAAGTTTGGTGTTCATTCAACAATTAGTTTTTGAGTTAGCAATTCACAGACAGACAAACGAACACACATGCAGACCTTCTAAAATACGAGGTACGTCCAGAAAGTAAGTTCCGTTTGGTAATAGAATTAAATTGTGTACAGATACAGAAAAAGTGTTTATTGTACAAAATTCTACAACTCTTAAACTACTTTTCCTCATAACTGCCGAAATTTTGCAGGCATTTGTCATAGCGTGGCACAAGTTTTTGTATACCTTCTTCATAGAAGTGTGCCGCCTGTGTCTTCAACCAGTTGGAAACAGTTTCTTTCAGCTCTTCGTCATTGTTGAAGTGTTGACCGCTAAGGAAAGACTTGAGATGTAAGAACAGATAAAGTCGCTAGGAGCGAGGTCAGGGCTGTACGGAGGATGGTCAAACACGTCCCAGCCAAATCCCTGTAGGAGGTTTTGCGTCATATTTGCAGTGTGTTGTCGTGAAGAAAAACAACACCTTTTGACAGCAATCCTCGGCGCTTATTCTGTATTGCGCGGCGCAATTTCCTAAGTGTCTCGCAATAAACATCTGCTTTGATTGTTTGACCACGCGGTAAGAAATCAATGAGTAAGATGCCTTTCCAGTCCCAGAACACTGTGCACATCATTTTTCGAGGTGTCAGATTTGTTTCGGCTTAACCTTTGCTGGGGATGAAGTGTGCCTCCATTCCATTGATTGCCGCTTACTTTCAGGGGTGTCGTAAGAAACCCAAGTTTCATCTCCTGTGTCAGAAATTCTTCGCCGCCTTCATCATAACGGGTCAAAAACTGAAGTGCACTACCCATCCGGTTTGTTTTGTGTTGCTCAGTAAGAATCTTTGGTACCCAGCGAGAGCAAAGTTTACGAAATTTCAGTTTTTCGGTAACAATTTCATGAATTAGTGATCGTGAGATTTGGGGAAATTCCATAGCGAGAGCACTAATTGTAAACTTGCGGTTTTCCTGGATCTTGTCATCAATCGAGTGAACCAGTTCTTCTGTAACCAAAGATGGACGCCCACTTCGTTCTTCATCGTGCACTTCACTACGTCCTTCATTGAACTGTCGGACCCATCTTCTCACCATTGAATCACTCGTCGCATTTTGTCTGTAAACTTCGCAAATTTGCCGATAAATTTCAATTGGTTTCACCTTCCTAGTACTCAGAAAACGAATCACAGACCTGATTTCAGAAGCGGCGGGATTTTCAATCAACACCGACATTGTAAACAAGCACAACAAAGCGTAGGTGGCTGACAGCGATCTCAAAATGGTACACGTTTCTTCTCCTTGATACAGAGCATCTACCGCACATGTGCGGAACTGCGATCGCAGTGCTGCAGCGGAGAGAAATTGAAACGGAACTTACTTTCTGGACGTACCTCATACTTATTTTTGGATTCAGGGAACCTCAAAAGTCTAGTTATAAGTATTTCTAATATAAAAATTTTAAGCGGAATGCAACATTTTGTTTTACCTACAATAGATAGGTGGCAGAGAAAGTAAAAAGAAGTATGACAATTATGTAGTGTAACTGTTGCTTGGTTTCAGACCATTCGCAAATGTAGCTTGAGGGATATTAAACTAACACTTAGTTGATTTCTGGGTATTGACAACACTAATTGCACCAAACTGATGGTGCATCAACTTTGACGATTCTGTATGTTAAAAATATTGTAACGAAATTATGTCCCCATAAGGAATGGTGGTGGTGGCGGTAGTAGTACCTGTGAATAAATATTAAAAATATAAGCACTAATAACTGTGAGGTTATTTTCATTTAAAGAAAACGCAGGATACAGATTGGAAATATAAGAAATTTACATATCACCCTTGGGCTTTTAAGAAATTTGAAAATATTTTCAAAAACTCCAATTTCAGAATGGCTTCACAAAATAAATTCAGTATGAGGAAATTATTAAATAAACCACTTAAGAGCATGTACCATATGTTACAAAATGTGGCATTTATCAAATTAAATGTGATGATTGTGACATCTTACATAGGAATGACAAAGAGGAACTTGAAATGTGAGTTTGAAAGAGCATAAAAGAAGCATTACATTTAAACAAATTGACAAATCAAGAGCATACCATTTTTGAACAAACAATCACAATATTGAAAAAAGAAATTAAATTATTAAAACCTTTGACAACCACATTAGAACACATCACGTGGGAAAAGATCTTCATTTATAAAACTTCCAAGAGACTTAAATTTTGAGATCAGTCTCAGCCAGCCAGCAATGTCATTAAGTTTATTGTCCAGATGGCAGCAGTTGGAAGCCCAGACTGAGGAAAGAGGAGGAGGAGAGAAAAATTGTTAGTTGCCACCATGCTGAGGATGAAGATGAATGTCTCCGAAAAGTCCCAAGATTTTATAACTTGACGTAAGTGAAGTTTTAAGTGTGAACATAAACTCATTTATATGTTAAAAAAATTAAAATACCTGTGAATCTTTATAATACGTTTTAAGCATTTTGTATCAATAACAAGATTAAAGTGATTTAAATGTTTCACTACTTAATTTAATTTGCTCACTTGACAGGAACTTGTGCCTTTTGGGTGATGAAACTGGTGCTCTTAGCCAACAGACCATGTAGGTGGTTGAATGGTGTCATGGAAAAGACTGTATATATTGAAAATGGCATTAGTATTTTTTCAGGTCACTGAAAAAACAATAAAAACATCCCCATGAAACAAAATTATCTGATATGTTATATTCACATGACTTACTCTACCCATTCCTCAACAAAGTATTCTTACAAACGCTTATTCCTCCATCTACTTCACGTTAAATCATAATAAGCAGAAGTTGTATTTCCTTGTAAGTGCAAGGGTATAAGATAATGCAGTAAGCTTATCCAATAGTCAAATTTAAATCTTTTAAGAGAAGGTCACTATGTGATGGCCTTGAAATTACATTCTCTTTGAATGACCACGACAAAAAACAAATTCTGATTTTGCAGTTCAAAAAGTATAAAGTATTTTACAATACAAAATAATAATAAAGAATATCTCGGAAATAGTTAATGTGAAAAAAAATGTTTGTTTGACAAGCTCCAGGTAAGTGGTCCACCAACATGATGTAACCCTAAGGATGGTTATCTGTATCCTACTTGACAACCACAATTACTCCTATCACCTCCGTGTGCAGGGATTATCACTGACAGATTTTCCTCCATCGGAAAGATCCTGTCACTGGTTTATGCAACAGGCCATCACCATTATGGGATTTCTGTCTTCAGTCCTCTTCATCAATGAAGTGACCTTTGATGGAGATGGCATCAATAACCTGTATAATTGTCATCTGTGGGCTACAGAAAATCCTCGCAGAATGATTGAAGCATTCATCAGCAGCAGTTCAGCATCAATATTTGCGCAGGGATTATTGGCGACCACCTACTTGGACCAGTTCTTCTTCCACAACGGCTGAACGGAGAAACGTACCTGGACTTCCTGCAAAACACTCTGTCTCCATTGCTGGAGAACGTGCCTTTGGCAATACGACAGGCAATGTGGCTGCAGCGCAATGGAGCACCAGCCCACTTTCGCGTTAATGTTCGCCGACACCTCAACATCTTCCTCAGACGTTGGATAGGACGTAGAGGGCCTGCTCGATCACTGGTCTTAAAACATCTGGATTTTTACTTCTGGGGGCATCTGAAAAGCATCGTATATGGTGAGCTAGTTTCTGATGTTCAGATCCTTCAAAGCGTGTCACGCAGCCTGTGACGATATTCGCGCAGAGCCCGGAACATTCAAACAAATGAGGCAATCCACGATGCGACATGTAAACGCTTGAATTGCATCCCACAGAGGCCACATTGAACATCTGTTGTGACATGGATGGGATTCAGACCATGTACTGTGTGCCAGGGCTCTTTGTTAGATATCTTTCTTCAGCGCCATCTACCGTGGAATCTATGAATTTCCGGACACAAGGTGATATGAACTCTTGTGCTCCATTTCCAGTCAGTTATCACCTCTAGAAGTTTGTTGGTGGACTTCAAACTCAGCCTGTATATTTTTTTGGAGCTTTGAGTGTACATACTTATAAGGGTGCTGCGTGTATTTCTTTCCGAGCAAAATTGTTTTCCTGTGGTGAGGTCCGTATACGAAATTAGACCCGCAAATGTTTTTCAAGTAAGAATGAAAATACTTGCAGGAAATATCTCAAATTGTACTGGACAAGAAGTGTGCTTCTGACAGACTCAAAACAGTCAGGCTGTTTCTTTCCTTGGACCACTGCCTTTGCATTAATGAAAATACTCATTCCGCGTTTACTTCAGAGGATATTGCCTCAAAATATTACACCATCCTCAAAAGTCCAGAATAACAGCCAATACCTTTTTGATTTCACAAAATATTCTGTCCATTTTGGTGTGCTTGTAAATTTTTAAATCATAACTGTTCTTGCACCAGCTCCATGAATTTCATCGGTTTGCAGGGTCATCCTCCGTGGACTAGTGGTACCGTGCTAACCTCTAGTTTCCGAGGTCGCGGGTTCAAACCCGGCGGAGGGAGATGGATTTTTTCGGGCGTAAAACTCCTTAGCATGGCTTCCTTCGGAAGGGAAGTAAAGCTGGTGGTCCCGTGTCGTAGATTTACGGCACGTAAAAGAACCTCAAGCCTGATAAGAGACATCTGAGCAAAATTTCCGGTCTTTCACGCCCAATATAGAATGGGACACTAAGGACCATAGTAATTAAAGAGCGTCCATAAATAAAACTCAATTTAATTTAATCAGTTTGCAGGTCTGGTCAAAGCATTTAACATCGTCTCAGGACACACTTTATCAACTACAATTGGTTCAATGTCATGCAATTTAAATATTTCATTCAAATAGATCCATAAGGACCAAGAGAATTGTTCCAAGGGATACATCCACTTCTTGAGATGGTCTATAATTACGACTTTGTTGGAATAGTTGAAGGATACTACAGAGACCAGGCATCAGTATTTGTTAAAGAAGAAAGTTCTTTACCACCAAGACAATACAATGGTGCACACTTCTTCACTTGTGATCGCAAAGTTACAGTTGTATGACTTGAGGTTTGAACTGCTATCGCGTTCACCTATTTGGCTCCTAGTGACTTTTTCCTCTTCCCAAATGTGAAGAAATGGTTCGCTCTGTTCCTCAGATGCCATGATAAGTCGCATAAAGTTTTATTTAGGTAATTTTATACTGAATATATAAAGATGTTGGTCCTGGTCCAAATGTAAGTTATGAAGTTGAAAGATGCCACGATTTTCAAGAGCATCCCTACTCCATACTACCCTTTACTGGAAAATTTTTCGAACATTTTTATTTTCTTAAAAACAGCCCTGATGATTTCAATTAAAATACTGTGTGTTTAAGATATCAGCATAGCAAATGAAATGTATGTCTTGCATTTTCTGGGAATATCCTGTGAAGTTCTCTTCATTCTGAATGAAATTTTTGTAACCTGTAAGCCGTAAGAGATAGACAAAAACTTACTGTACAAAAAATGTCACGTTAATCAAACAATTGTTATCAGTATCATGGAGAACATGTACCTCCTCATCTAGTGTATGCACAGTCCCCGGTCGCCCTGAACGTTCGTCTGTCTCAAAGGACCCATGCATACAAAACTCCGGAAAATGGCTCCAAATGTTGTGTGATGTGAGTGGTGGTATCAGGGTACGTGGTTCGGTATATCCGTGCTGCCTCTCGGCCGTTTCCACCTGTTTGACCATATATGAGCACCATCTCGGCTTGATCCTGGAATGAATACCGGACACCTATGCCTCTACGTTGCTTAAATTACACTACCTGCAACACAAAAAATGCACACTGTAAGTTATGAGAGAATGTCCTCAGTGCCATCTACCGTGGAAACTATGCATTTCCGGATACAAGGTAATATGAATTTTGTGCTCCATTTCCGTCAGGAATCACCTCCTGAAGTTTGTCGGTGAACTAAAAACTACCCTGTATATCACAAACGAACTCTCTTACTTCTCTTCACATTTTCGACTTCTCTACACTAGCCTTCGCCTCCCTTTAGCACTACCCCCAATCTGCCCACCCCCGCATTCTCACATGTCTCTATTGTTCAGTAAGTCTGTAGCATATTTTGTAATGTCCCTTTGATTTCACTAAAGGAGACGCGATTCCAAGACGTTTCGGGCCCTTCGGCACATCGCCACTGAGTTACAATGCACTCTACCAACAACCCTCCAGCACTAGAAGTCTGCACGGGTTCGGAACTAGGCCCAGCTGGCCCATGGGCCGGGTTCGGGCAGAATTTGAAAGCTGTTTCTTTGCCTCGGGGATAAAATTAGACGAAAAAATTAATTTATCACATTCAACATAATATGCATTCCATTTGTCATGTAAATATTTTAAAATATGGTATGTTAATCAAAATCATTTGTTCCATTTTTTAGAAAATAAAAAATAACGATTTTTTTCGATTAAATAGAAAATAAAGAGAACAGATAATTCTTTACAATTGTTGGTCCCCGATATTAAGATACACGGACAGCACAATTATCGTAGCATGTACACACGCATCGCAGTAGTAATAATAAATAAATACTCGCTTCGGCCAATTTAGGATGATAATTACAGGAGGTGCGGCAGCTGCAAACTCCACCTCCTCCCGTCCACCCACACTAAGGACATTCTGGACGGAATGCAGTAATGGGACGGCATGTAGTCAACATGCCGCTCACTATATGCGGATTCCAGACCTCAGACGCCACTATTTCTGTGTGGTCCATTTGTGGACCCAATTTGTCCCTTACCAGACCCACCACCGGGGGGAAATATCTCCATGCTGGTGCCGGAAATTGAACACGGATCCCTTCCCACCGCAAGCTGCACTGCTTCGTGGAATCATAATAATAATCTATACGTGCAAAATAATTTAATCTAAAACAAAATTAAACAATGGGGCCCGGGCGGTACAGTAACGCCTATTCTCGGGCTCGTTTCAGATTGGGCCTAAGAATTTCAACCCCTGCACGCCTCTGCCCTACGTTACTCACATGGCTCTTTCAAAGGATATATCCATATGCTTTATGACATTACTACAACGTCATGAATAGGGTCCGGATTTTTAGGTTTTAACCTATATTTTTCCTCGCTATTTAATTAACACATTTCAAGATATATACTCGTCTCAGACTCCCTGGAGCAGAATATGTGAATTTCATTACACCTAAAAAAACCTAAATGAGGGGTTGACACCTAAAATAAGCTAAATATCTGTTTTCCCTTTTCTGAAAATGAAGAATGTTATTTTCGGATTGAAACTCATTGTAAAATTATTTCCGGCACTTATACCCAGTAGATAGTTCAAGTTACTACAGTTAAACGCAGCACATGTGATGTGGTGACACCTGGATGTAGCTGATAGAAGGTCAGGAGGAGCGTAACTGTGTAACGGGATCGCCTCCAATCGTTCACGGAGAGTATAACAGGTAGAAAGTGTGGTGATTGATTGTTGCAATACGTTTCTAATGTAATTGTTGTATAGTGAAACAATGCCTAAATCATATTTATTGAAAAAGTGGATTGCTGCAGACAGTGCTCCCTACACGTTGAAGGCCGGCTGGAACATCTACAGTCCTTCCACCCGACATGCTACATGTTACATGCTTAGCCCACAGCCTGCATCGCCTTGCGGAGGAGATTAGAAGTCACTTCGATGACGTGAACAGCCTGATATCTTCGGTCAAGAAGGTTTTCTTAAAAGCCCCAACACGTATTCAATTGTTCAAAGAGAAATTACCGGCAAGTACTTTTTCCACCTCAGCCGATACTTATGCGCTGGGGAACTTGGCTCTCTGCTGCCATTTACTATGCCGAGCACATAAAACACTTTAAAAATGTCATCAATGGATTGGATGAAACAGAAACTTCCTGCATTATCAAGGCTAAGAAATCACTCGAGTGCCTCACTCTTGCCGCTTCTCTTGCATATATTAGGACACATTATACCAGAAGTTATTCTCCGGTTGGAAAGTACAACTTTGCCACTGAAGGATGCTCTAGATATCATTGATAGTGTTTCCAGTAAAGAAATACCTGCACCAGTGGGAGTTACATGTTCTTCGAAATTGAAGATATGAAAATCAATTCAGTAATGCAGGGAGAAAAGTATACAGGAAAACTACCCCTAGAATCTGTTGCACTGGCATCTGTTCTACGCTCCAATGATGTCATGTTCCATTGAAAGAACCGTTTCTTTATACAAGAATGTGTTACGTGATAATAGGAAATCGTTTACGCCAGAAAATTTGAAAATGTATGCCACTTCCACTACAAGCCAAAAAATAAATCTTAAAAATAAGTACAAGAAAAACAAAATTATTGATACTTTTATTGATCCACAAAGCAAAACATTAAAAAAAATATCTGATGTTTTACACTCACATGACTTTCTCTACTCTTGTACAAACCATTTTTACAAACTCTTATTCTCCATCTATTTCATATTAATCGAGATAAACATTTGCAGAAACGATCTTTTGACATGCAAAGAGAATTACATTTTACACATAGCGACCAGTTCTAAAAATATTTAACTATCGCTTAAGGTGTACTATGTTCCCCTTTGTTTTGTATTTGCAAGCGCAATATAGAAATACAGTAGCCTTTAAGCATATACATATCTCTTAATAGCTAGCTGCTAGGTGCAGCACCATTCTCTTTGCCACAGATTAATACTCTTTGCATATCCAAGACAAAAAAAATCTGATGTGTTACACTCACATGACCTTCTCTGCTCTTGTACAAACTATTTTTACAAACTCTTATTCTCCATCTATTTCCTATTAATCGAGATAAACATTTGCAGAAACGATCTTTTGACATACAAAGAGAATTACATTTTACACATAGCGACCAGTTCTAAAAATATTTGACTATCGCTTAAGGCGTACTATGTTCCCCTTGTTTTATAATAGCAAGGGCAATATAGAAATACAGTAGCCTTTAAGCATCGACATATATCTTAATAGCTGGTTGCTAGGTGCAGCACCATTCCCTTTGCCACAGATTAATACTCTTTGCATATCCAAGACAAAAAAATTAATAATGAATTCCCATTTGAGAAAATAAGTATTGAAAAATTTAAGGGAATAATAAGCAATATCTCGAAAATGGTTCACTCAACAACAAAAATGTATATGACATAAATTGTGTATTTTAACGCGATCTGCATTTTTTGTGTAGTAAAATTTTGTCTATCTCTTATGGTTTACCAGTTATGCAAAAGTCGTTCACAATGAAGAATACTTTTGTAGACATTCCCAGAAAATTCAATATATACATTTTATTTGTCATGAAAATGTCTTAAACATATGATATTTTAATGAAAATCGTTAGAGCCGTTTTTGAGAAAATTAAAATTTTCGAAAAATGTTCCATGTAAAGGGTAATCTGGGGTGGGGGATTTTCTTGAAAACCTTCTGGAAGATGCTGAACCTAAATATCAAGTTTGGTGTTTATCCGACTGTTCGTTTCTGAGTTATGCTGTTCACAGACACAGACACACACACGGACATGTTTCCAAAAATGCTTTTTTTGGATTCAAGGGGTCTCAAAACATATATTTCCGTTGAAATCTCGGTATCGAAATTTTGGGTGGAATACAATACTTCCCCTACTTACTATACGTAGTACAGAAAGTAAAACTATATTTTAATAAACAAACGCCTAAAAACCTATTTTAAGCATATAAGAAACCTAAAATGAAGGTGTATTCCACCTAAAAATCCGGGTCCTAGTCATAAATAGCATACACCCGCTTCCGAACTTCGGCGCTACCTCCTACCCAGTGCTAGCAGCAAATACGCTAAAGCCACTTTTATCGCGTTGTAATGTCATTTAACCCATTTTTTTTTGCAGGGTTTGTACAGGGAAGATTGGCCACATTTGTTAAAGAAAGTGTTAGCTATAGTGAAAAATGCATGGGCAAATCCGGATGGGCAGAAAGTGTAACAAAAGCTGACCAACTGATGAAAGTGCTGATTTTCACGTGTTCCCAATAAATTGTTACTGTTATCTGTTAGAAACGTCTTTCTCAATATCTACAGCATTCTTTTCCTAAAGTAATACATATGAATTTATGTTTTCTTTTGTTAATTTTATAAAATTATAAATATAAATGCCTGAGGTATGCGAAACAAAGATTGAAACCTTGCACGCAAATATTTTAAATCCATGTGATCAATTCTAACAATAATGGCCAAAGTAACCAATAGGTAACACATCAAAGTAACACTACCTCAAGGATGACAGTATTTTTTAAAGATCCAATACGGTAGCCCTTGCATATTACTCTCTGATGATAGTTCTTCCCTTTTTCAAGTAGTCTACCAAACCCATACTCCAGACAACCCAAAAATAGTGGCAAATTAAATTGACTTTTATTTATGGACGCTCTATAAATACTATTGTGCTTAGCGTCCCATTCTATATTGAGCGTGAAAGACCGGTAACTTTGCTCAGTGGCCTCTTTATCAGGTTTGAGGTTCTTTTACGTGCCGTAAATCTACGACACGGGACCATCGGCTTTACTTCCCTTCCGAATGAAGCCATGCTAAGCATTTTTACGCCCGAAAAAATCCATCGTCCTCCGCCGGGTTTGAACCCGCGACCTCGGAAACTAGAAGCTAGCATGGTAACCACTACACCACGGAGGATGACGAAACAGTGGCAATCAACTTTCCTGCTGACTAGTCTTCTTTGGAGGGTTTTCACCCTCTTGCTCCAATTTTATTGGTTTGCTTGTATACACAATATTTATCGGCTTTTGCAAAACCCCGATTCACAGGATGACGTAGATGGTCAAAATTATATCGTTACAATTTTAACTCAGTTTCGAAACAAAAATGCATTTATGGAGTTTTGAAAAAAATGCTCCTCAATTGTTTGGATTGCTGCTTCGTTTCTGGCGGGTGATTGTGAACAGCGATGTAACAGTCACCAGTGATGTAACCTCGATAAAAAAATCGCTTGAATAGTGTGAATATGACTAAGCTTTCCTGAGAGATGATCATTCGGATGCCCCTCTGATTAGCGGTTGACAAAGGCGGTATCCATCGCGCTGCGAGTTTTCTTATGCCAAAACCACATGCAACATTTTGTTCCAATCACGATCTGACAACTTAGAAATGTCAGCAAGCTCACGCACCGTGATTCGTGTGTGATTTAACTCGGCATTGTGGATTTTAGCGGTGTTTTATTCAGATGTAGCAGTAACTGGACGACCTGAATACTAGCCATCAAAATGGAAGAACACATACTCCGCATACCATTTCTTAGCTATAGAAAAAGTGGAAAAAATCTTCCACAGAAGAATTAAAATTCCTGTTTACTTCGCTTCGCGTTAAACTTTATAAGTATTTAATCACTACGCGATATTTGGTGCTGTTCATGTTCGAAAGAAATCTCAACTTCTGTAGCTTTATAATATCCAAACAAATTAAAACACGTGTATGAAATTACACATTGCGTCATCTCAAGGATTATACTTGAGAACTTTTGAGTTACTTCCTTCCCAAAAATATTTAGACAGAATATTTATACATGCTTTGGTATGTTGTATCTTACAAACTATCACACATTGTAGATTCCAAGCTACTAATGGATGTGGGCTGAGTTGAAGGCGATGGTACGAGTACAGAGGATGGGATAGGTAGTGATGTTGCTACGAGAAGAAGTTATTACAGAGCATAAATTATTGGAAAAGAAAATTAATCCATAAAGCTGCTTTCATTAATCAAAATCGTTTTCCAATTTCCTCATCGCTATTCTCGAATTTATTTTTCCGAGTTCTTATTCCCATTAGTTTCGCTAGATTAAAATAGTTCAGAATATGATATTATGTAGCAGTAGTGGCTCGTTAGTATACAATTTTGATGTTCACAAAATGTTATATAATCAGACAGCCATGAAAATGTGAAATACCATCTGCTGCATAAATAGTTAATGATGCATTAACAATAATAATAATAATAGTAATAATAATAACAATAGTAATACTGACGATGCATAACTTGTCTATCGAATTCCTTTTTATGTCTGTTATTGTATACATAATAAAATACACGGTGTTAGGGTAGGAACGAATTAACGTGTAAATTAAATTGTAGCTGAAATTATGGATGGTATGGAGAAACCGGAAGAATATTCCGTGCTTGTGTTCGTTACTTCTGCTACAGTGACTGACTCTAACTTGGGGCCTATTTCATAAAGCTGTAAGTCTACAAGCTACAAGTTGTAGTTAACAACTCGTGACTTTACAATTGTAGAGAAATTTTGTTTCATAAAGGAAATTTCTACATTTGTTAGAGTGTATATTTCACTACAGGTCCCATTAGGTTTCTACAGATTACCTGTGTAGTAATTAATGGAGGTAAACATGAATTCAAAACCACAGCAAATTGATAACAAGCTAATCCTTACCAATAAAATAAAGGAAGTGAAAGAAATCCTATTTGGAGCCTTCTGTGATACACTGACAAAAGAAGACAAAATTAGAGAGTGGGGAAATATACACAGTGTAACTGTCTCTGGGTCTAATTCCACAAATTAAAGACTTCACCTATGCGTGGGATATATTTTGTCAGAATTTAAAGAAGAATGCTGTTGTATTAAATAAGGTAAAATTACCGTATCCATGGCCTTGTTAAACAGTATTATAAAGCGTGAAAGAATTAGTAAGACTATCTACCCTATAATTGTGTTTTGTAATAGATGTTGACACCTCCAAAGCCTGATATCCACCCTCTTCTTCACTTTTATCGCAGCCATAACATTGTTTCAATGTTAAGATTATGTTTATTTTTAACAGTGAATGGTAATTTAGGAAATCTTAAGCATTTTAATTTTAAAACATTAATTATATAACATTAACTGGCATATGCAAATACATATGTACTTATTTTCTTTTCAAGCCAAGCTGGACAACGCGAGAAAAACTTGTATTGGCGATGGTAAAAATGCCAAGCTGACAGAAATGGATAATGCAGTTATTTACATTATTGGAAAATATTCCCCTGTGGTTACTAGCTTACGAGTAAGTGAAATGTGTCGTTCTCCGTGGTATAGGTAACATGTTAGCCTCTAGTTCCCGAGGTCGCGGGTTCAAACCCGGAGGAGGACGATGGATTTTTTTTCAGGCGTATCCTTAGCACGGCTTCCTTCGGAACGGATAAAGCCAGTGGTCCCGTGTCGTAGATTTACGGCACGTAAAAGAACCTCAATCCTGATAAAGAGCCTCTGAGCAAAGTTTCCGGTTTTCACGCCCAATATAGAATGAGACGCTAAGGACCACAGCAGTTAAAGAGCGTCCATAAATTAAACTCAATGTAATTTAATTTAAGTGAAATGTGAGGAAAAGATCAAAAAAATTGCAAATAAATATGCTGCAGTGAGTTCCCTGGTAGTAATTATTGATGATACATACTACAGATCTGCAAATAAAGGTAAATACATTTGCTGTTTTACAGCTGCATTGCTTATTTTGAAAATTGATATTCCAATTTCGGGGAATAGAAGATGAGTTTCCAGTGAAACCACTTCAGACAAACCAGTGACTCACCATTTAAAAAAATAAAATGCAGCCCTTCAAAAAGAATTGCTACGTGTGGAGGTTTATAAAACCATACAAGAAAGCTAGAGAAAGAGTTGGGGTTAAAAATAAATGAATTCGCAATGGGATTGGAAAACGTTTTCAGTACAAGTATTGTAGAGGGACAAGTATATTATCTGTTAAATAATAATGAAAATCTGGCTTCTTAAGAACATGTGTCAAACTTAAGTTACTAAAAATTATTTGTTTGGTTTTATTTAGGGAAAATAAATAGAATTTCTTTAGCAGTGTATATACACACACCTTTCAAGTGATATTCTACTGCAACTTTAAGTAAAATGGTTAATGTGTTGCTGTATACACCTTTGTGCAGTTGGAATTGGTTGATAAATTCCTGGATAATAGTTTTCGTTTTCATTTCCATTAAGCTCCACATTTGCACTGTATAGTGCTCCTGAGGATCTCATGCTACATTACAAAGTGTACACAAGATTTAACAGTGTTAGCTGCGAATACAGGGTTTACTCTAACATGGTTTGGCAAG
Source organism: Deroplatys truncata (assembly GCA_030765065.1). Lineage (NCBI taxonomy): Eukaryota > Metazoa > Arthropoda > Insecta > Mantodea > Mantidae > Deroplatys > Deroplatys truncata. Next base: position 32,654,053 of record CM060984.1, on the reverse strand, counting down.
GAGAATTTTCTCTTTTAAGATTCCAATGGAATTTTCAATTACACGTCGCATGACTTATGTTCTGTATTAAAATTTATAACTCTTGATTTATTCACATTGTTCAAGACAGGTGGTATTAGCCATTCTTTCAGTAGATAACCAGAATCACCAAGGATTGTTGCATGCGAAATTGGACACCGTCCATTGTCAAACTTTTGAAACAGAGTACTATTTTGTGTACTCAAGCATCACGCTCAGTGCCAGGCCAATTAGCACTGCCGTAATAAAATTTCAAATAGGTCTGCATGCCAATATGCAGTTAATGTAATGGTTTCCATGTCTGTCTACAAAATCATTTTCATTTATCACTGGAGCGTCAATGTGTGAGAGTCCATCCACACAGTGACATATTTGAGGAATTTCAGCTATAGCATGAAATTCTTGTACTATCTGCTCAATGTTAGGTGGACAGTTAACCACAATAGGAAATTTCACAGCATTCCCTGCACTCACAACTGAATGAACAGCCTACTGCTTATGACACACCGTGTATATAAAACCACAGAACATCAAAGTATTAGAAGCGCAACGCCAGTTTAAACGATGGCAACACGAAGGCGATCGCAGCGTGAGTAGTAATCTGAGTCGGAACTAAACTATGTAAAATCGCGCTCTCGAATGCTAACATAACCGGTAGTTACTACAGCTGAATTTTTCAGCTGTCTAATTCAACTAATCATATGTTCTAATATCATATCGCGACGTGCCTAACAGATAGATAGGCTACAGTGCGAATCAGAGGTACTAGTAATGGTAGTCTTCTTAAACATGGCTAACATTGAATAGCTTTATGACATAACTGTGATTTTCCGTGAATTTAATGAGCAAATTTATATGTTTGCTTAGAATATGGACATATTATGCAACTGTAATTTCACTGCATCGCGCCATGACTGGACTAGCGGTATTAGCTAAGTTCAGTTCGCGTCATAGCCGGTCTTTCTCGTTAGTCACGGTATCGCTACAAGTTATGTACAAAGTTCATTATGTGAGCTTCAGTAGTCGCGATTACATTTTGAGTTAATCATATTACTTTTAAAGGGATCGATTAAAGTTCACATAAAATAACTTGTCATTGTCATCTATACAGCATTAGAACATAATTATGATCAGTTGAACACCTGACAGCAGGCTAGTATTAAAATCACAGCCGTTTATTTTTGTATAATTCTTCCTATCTGAATTATCCAACTGCCGGTAAATAAATTGCTTTAATATAATCTTACTGGGTTTTATAGTGGTTGCTGATTCAAGTCATTAATCATGTTACCCAGAATGTTTCTGTGCCATAATACATAATTGTGTTACATCTAATTTAAATGTTGAGGCTGAATGAAAAGTTCAAGTGCTCTGCAATATTCTTTTTTGCATGTTTCATTGGAAAATCTTTTGCACTTAAACTGCCTCCAAGTTTTTTTTTTTAAATCTCAACCAAGCAGTAGGATGTAGAATTTCACAGGAAAATAGGAAGAATAACACATTTTTGACACTGTTATTTTATTCTATTCTACTGATTGCACAACACAATTTTACATATCTGCGTAACTAATGCGAATAACTTTATTCCGTTTCTTACAAACTTCTACATACATTATATGGTGCACTGTAGTTATTGCTGTTGTCATTCACTAGATCGCTATTGACAATGCAACAAATGTTACTAGATACAGTTTTGCTACATCATTTAACGTTATCCTTGTCATCTCTCTGTTCTGACTTGATACACCATCAGGCATACCTTATTTAAGGTCTTACAACCATCATCTTCACATTCGCAGGAATGCTTTAACTCCAACTCTCCATTGTATATATCCTAGAAGTAAATAAAAATACATGTTTAAACTATCCTTATAAGTAAGGTTTTGAGAAGAGTAATCAATTTGCATCAAGGAAAATGTGTGTTTACAAATACTCTCTAATGATGCGGTAATTTGTATCACAAATTACTTAAATGTAAATAATGATTGTAATATGAATATGCATTTTATGTGACATTGATTTCAGATGTTTATTAATTGTAATTATTATTGGAAAGTAAATTTATAAGGCTTTACTGAAACTGTCAATAATAGCGCAATAATGCAGCGAGGGGTGAGCTGTTTATCATTATTGGGAACAAGGAAGTTACGTAATGTTCGCGCGTTTTCGGTAGAACCAGGACCCTCTAGAAACACGGACCTGACACTGAGTTCGAGATTGAGAAAAATGGCGGCGGTAGCTGGTGGTGTTCCCTGAGGTGTTTACACTCGCTAACTGCTGTGCTGTGTTTCCGATGCCTGTGATTTATAGTATTTTAGTAACTGCGGCAGTTTGTAATCACATTAGCGAAGCAATAGTGTTTGAAAACCTTTATTTGAGCAATTTGGGAAACGGAAATAATCCCAGTCATGCGTTTTTAGTGCCGTGTGCTTTCCAAGTGTTACTATGTTTACTAATATATTACATGTAGATTATGGCTACATTAAATGTAAAGTATAATTATACATTTTTTAATTTATCTACTTGAGAATATAGTTTGTGTCACGGTTACTGTGGTGAAATAAAGAAATTGTTACAGTTTGGACGTTATAGTTGTAAATATACTTAACCTAAAACATTAAAACGCCATTATGTTTCCGGATGTAAATCGAACTTTGGTTATAATGAATAGAGGTGCAAATAATTGTGGTAAATATTTTAAAATATGCTATATACAGTGTTAATTTGAGTTATAAAATGTTAAATTATGTATATTTGTGAGATACAATAAAACAATTATGAGTATTTAAGTGTGTATGTGTATAGTGAGTCCCAGTTATTCTCTTATCCCGGAGTATGGCCATTCATATTTCCAAAATATAAAGATTTAAAAGAAAACAGTTAATATACATAAATCGTAAACACTTTACGCATTCGAAGGATTCGCCTGTATGCATACATCGTTGTTTCCGACTTAGTTATAAGAAGGGATAAATTCCGTTACGGTGGTTCTTTTATAACTGTTCCTAGAAAGTGGTTAAACTGCAGAATGGTGCATTTCTGACAGTTTGTTTTAATTCAGCCATCGTATTTATGCTGTTACGTTGTATGCAATACTGTAGACTGCATGAATGTTGTTTTGCAATGCTATTTAACGTTATGTATTTCATATATTTCACTTGCAGTGCTGGTTTAAGACTACTTATTTGTTATATTTCAGTCTATCGGAGTGGACTCTGCAAAAACTAGTAAAGGGTGCTATAAGTCGCTAAGTGGTATAGTTTTGAATAATTATTGCAAACTTATAAATGAAAAGCGTTCAGTGAAAGCAAAAGTAACCCTAAAGCTTCTAAATTTAATAGCTAATTACTGTAAACAACACCATTCCGTGCCATCCAGTGCATATAATATTGTGTATAGTGTGATAAACAGTGTAAATATTGACACGTAATTTTAAGTGAATTTAATCAGTGTCAACCTCAATATCAACAGTTCTGTTTCATTCAAGTATTACAGTGTTTGCAGTTTATAAAAGTATGTCCTTTGTAATTTAAATAAGTAGATGTAGTTTAGAAATGCTCTTAAGTTATAGAATGCAAAACTGTAGAATGCATGAATGTTGTTTGAGGTTATATATTTCATTTAATGTTAAAATGCATTTAGTTTACTTTAAATACAGCGTTTTTGTGTACAGCAGCATATATCTACACAAACGACATGTCACTGCACCACATTAATTGTATTTTACTGTGGAGAAGTCATAACTTGTAGACAAGAACTGATTAAGGCATTTCCCAAATTCCCACCACATAGGCCGCCATTTTGAATGTCAGTGTCAGGTCCGTTATCCAGAGGGTCCTGGTAGAACCTTCTGGAATGTTTCCCTAAAAGCAATATGTATTCGTGGTTTTCATTGGATATTAAAATAGACGCTAATGTTGGCGCGTTTTATTAGCCAATATTAATTCATTTATAATCTTTAGGCATATCGTTGAGTGGGAGTATAAATAGAAGCTAAGTTAGAGGTAAGGTCAGTCGGTCGCTCAGTTCATAAAAATTACTAGCACATTACACGTCGTCAGTCAGTCCTTCAGTTCGCCGAAAGCATTCACATACTACACGTCGTCTTCAGTCAGTCAGTTCGTCAAGTTACGCGCAGCAAATTTATGAAAGATCTAAAATATGGTAAAGTTAATTATACACAAAGTTGAAGTACGTGAGTTAAAAGTGATCAGTAAGAAGTATTATAACAGTTTCAGTTTGGCGAGTATCCAGATCAATATGTAAAAGTGTTAGTGAACGTGTTCGACAATAAAAATTATAAAACAAATTTCTTCATTAAGTGTAATTTTTGGATAAAAGATTCCTTTCCGCTTCACAACCTGTATAGAGATACATGTTCTACCCAAGATAAGATAATAGCTAACCGGAGGACATTTAAAATGAATTATTTCAAAAACTGATGCAAATTGCTAACGCCAGATGGAGCTACGAACCTAACAAATGAATGACGTCACAAGATGGCTTCCACTAACATGAAGTAAACACAATATAAGATCTACAAGTTCTAATAACTTACGCTACACAAATTACGTAAGAAACAATTTACTTCAAATTGGCTCCCATACGTGGGGCTCAAAACATATACAATTTTTTTCTCTCGCACTAATTATATTACCTATGTCCACTATTGTCAGTACACCTAGAGGAATTTTAATATGTCATTAGAAATTGCTAAAAATGTCTAACAGCATTTATGTACAACCAGTAGTTTAAGTAAAGAGTGGTTTGGGATGAAGAGACGCTAAGCCATTTGCTTCTTACATTTAAAATACATGATTCAATAATTGTAAAACTATTAATATAGAAAGTGGTCAATTTTCTGCTAAACGTAGCATGTTTCCAATGTTGTCAATCCCGTGACAACGTTAGCCTACACAGGCATGTGTGAAGAACAATTAACACTGATTGATTCAATAGTGGTTAACTGTGAAGTCCGGGACTTAAAGTACTTACGATATTGTAAGTTGATTTGGGATACATCATCTCAAAATGAATTTGAGGATGCCTTGTGGTTTACTAGAAAAAAAACGTGTCGCTTGGGGAGTGTAATATCGTATCGCCATGGTAAATTAAATTAACTTGAGTTTTGCAAATGGAATTTCTGTAACTGCTGTGCTCCTTAACATCCCATTCTATATCGAGCGTGAAAGACCGGACATTTTGTTCCGAGGCATCGTTAACAGGCTCGAGGTGCCCTTTTACGTGCCGTAACTGTACGACTCGGGACCACTGGCATTACTTCCCTTCCGAAAGAAGCCATACTAAAAAAAGATCCACCGCCCTCCTTTGAGTTTGAACCCACGATCTTAGGAACTAGACGCAAGCATGGTAGCCACTACACCATGGAGGGTGACATCGGCATGTTGGCATGGTAGCTCAGTTGTCTAGAACTATGGCATTGGAAGGCGAAATTCTGTTTTCAAAGTCCAACTATGGTACTGGAGTTTTCAGTCTGATTCTATCTTTCTAGCATTAGCCTACACATGGCATGTGTGGAAAACCATTATCATTCAGTGACATGTTTAAACTTATTACTTGTGTCTTGTAGGAATGTTATAAGGTATGAAACAAATATTCATTTTGACCATTTACTTCATGGGCTATGCATTCAAATTGACAATCCAATTCACAGACCACGTCAGTTGAGCCGAACACAATAGACTATCACTGAAATCTTGTCAAAATTATATTGCCTTACCTGGTACAATGATTTGTAAGCTTTGCTTCTAATTTGTAAGCTAATGAAACAAAACTTTCTTAAAGGACATATCTAGAATGCTGTGCTAACTTATGATATTGGTATGATATAAACTCAAATAAAATAGGTATAAAATACGTATGTTATTTGCATTTTATTAATATTATTCATTAAATATTTCATTTAGTAAAAACTCCTAGCAAATATCACTCATGAGTTTGATATTAGCTATATAAATCCCCGAGCGCAAATTTACTATTTTATAGGTATTAACTGAAATATGCTTAACAACTGTCAACACATTTTTACTTTCTTCCTGTTCTGAATATGTGTGAAAATTTGGTTTCATTCTGCAAATACAATTACTGAAAATTTAAAGGCGATATGGATGTCTTTTGTGAAACAGTTGTGATGCATATTCAATTCTGGATTTGCTGAAAGAAATAGGTTGTGAAGAGCAACATTTTATTTCTGTTATCTACGAGTAATGTTCAGCTTGTTATATCTCCTCGTCCTTTCTGATGTGACTGTGTTATTCCGGTGTTTGCCTACAAATGTAATTTACAAAATGTGAAGTTGTGATAGATAACAAAACTGAAGAATTTAAAGAAAAGGGTTGTATTTTTATCAAAATAAATGTTAATGCGCAATTACTGATATGAGTGCAATAGCTAGTCAGCCAATTGAGTGAGACACACTGCCAACACTGAAGTGTAAAGAAATATTGAAATTAATTGAGAAAACTAGAATTCTGTGCTCGTGTGTGGTTAACAATGTGTTAAGTAAGATTTTATTATAAAATAACCACCACCGGTTTTTTTTTGCTTAAAAACAATTTTAGACAGAACAAAAGAGGTTGAGAATCATCCAAAACTACCGATGTATGCGAGGTGTTAGCCAGTCTGCCCCAAGACTTTGGGATCAGTTTGGACAAAACAGACACTATTCTTAATCAACAAACGCAGTTCTCGGGAAGGAACCAGTACTAGCAGTTGTAGACATGCGTACATACATTGTGTATTGAAATAATTTCTGACAATATTCTTCGGGATTAAGGTGAACAGCTGAGAACAACATATAGGTTATTATGGGAAAAATCTAGGGGGTAGAGAAAGAAGTGCGATGGTAACCGTCTTTTACACGTTTTTCACAAACTCTCGTCACAAATTCACAATACAAACATTTGAGGTTATGTAGAATCAGAAAAAAATTCAATGCCATGCCCGGAATTCAAACCAATCTTTGACTTACCATACCATTGTTCTGCCATCTAAGACTTTCTCTACTCACTATAACTTATTTTCACAAATACTCTAGAAACGGTTGATAAAAACTCAATGTTTCTACCTACTTCATGTTAATGTTGTCTTAAGAGGCTTCATGCGTTAAAAAAAGTTACGTGTCTATTACTTTCAAACCATTTGGTTTTGCACAAAAACCAACACATTATTTATCAAATACTTATACATTTCTTATAATACCCTGCAACTTACTATTCCACATCAAAGTTGCTACAAATTTGAAATGTAGAAAACAGGCATGAAAGACTGCAATCACTTTGGAATTTCAAACTTCAGAACACAAACTGAAACTGCTAATTACACTCAGAACAAACACTTCAGGTTTTATGTCTTAGAAACAAATGCTTAAGTACTTGTATCACCAGATTACAAGGATACTAATTCTGCAAAAGAAACTGCTAGAATTTCTATTTTCATACACTGCCCAGTTCATAAAAGGATATCATAATGGCAGTTACATAACCATGCACAAAAGCAAGTTAATTACTGGAATATATGTATATGATCATTTGGGCATTGGCTTGGATGAATTACTGTATTATTAGCATGCCATCTTTTACCGTTAATATCTCAGATATCCCGTCAATAATCGTGCATTATAACTACATACGAGTATTATTTGCATGATCTACATCTCCAGGTTTGTATTAGCACTGCAAAATGCTATTTAATTTTGGGATAAACTTTATTACTTGGGATAGAATTGAAAGTGTGATTAAAAGTGGAAGGAAAATGATTAAAGTTCGATTTATACCTTACTCACTTTGTTGTGATCTCCATCCAAAAATTACGAAGTGCAAACAAAAATTTAAAGGTAAATTCCACTGTCTGAATGGCTCACTACCTATATCTGTAAAGTAAATCAGTACAATATAAAATACCTTAACACTAAAAGGCTCTTAAAGACGTGTCCTTTTATTTAGCACTATCATTTGTTATTGCTCAAAATTAATAACATACCTTCAGATTGTTAGTCTCCATTCGAGACTCGAAATATAAAGCTGGATGAAAAGTAAATCGTTGACATATTCCATTTTGTCTGGATGGCTCATTTTGTGTGAAAGTTAATTTATTGTGATATAAAATGTTGTAAAACTAACAATAACATATTAAAAGCATCTTACATATTCTACTTAATTGCTACAAATTTCGCTTAAATTAATATAAAATACCAATATTACACACAAATATATTCAAGTAGAAACAACGCAAAAGTATGATTACAGTCTTTGCTTTGTTGCTGGTGAAGATACACGTACACGAACGAAATGTATTTTGCTACCAAAATCCCAGATGGGATTTAGTGCATTATGCATTTCATAATATGAAACAATCAGAATATCGCCTTTCCCGCACAAGTAAAATTAGCGACATACCGTGTTCAAGTGGGTAGTTAGTTCTTGTTTCCCGTTTCCCAATCCAGCCTTCACCCAAGTGCATATCATCAGCAGAATGATACAGCCCTTTGTGTTCCTAACCAATATAGCGCTATACTCAATTGTTATTTTGGAGATAAGGAACAATTTGTATTAGTAGGCATCATGTTGAAATTAGTTTCCTACAACTTGTAACAGCAATTCCAGGTTTTCTGAACTCATTGGAAATCTTTCAATGTATTCATAAAAAATATGTTCCATGTTAACCTTGTTTTCTAATGTTCTTCTACCGTATATATCTATTCACAATAAATTCTTCGTCAGGTTTTCGAGGGTACGCAAACATCTTATATTCCGCATCTTTTAAATTACGGCCATACACTTCACGTGTGTCAATGCAACTTATAGATAATTTAACGTATAAAACATGATAGTACGTACTTTGCAGATTGCATGTCAGTTTACAGTTTAATATTTAAACACGTTTCAGCATTCAAGGTCTAATGCCTTAGACAAGTAGGTTAAGGGTGTTCGAAGGGAGAACTGGAAACACTCAGATACAGCAAAGTCCCTTCTGTATTCACCGTCTTCCTCCTTTTTAAAAAACTAAGTTAAATCAAGAATACTGAATGGGCCAGCAGTTGTGATTTGCACCAGTAAGGGTAGTTTGATACTTGTGAATAGGGAGATAAATACTGCAGCAATTGTTTAATAAGAACCCCATTAATAGGACATATTAATACTGAGAATTTATTCACATTTCTGTTTCTATAATACAGGGCTGATTAACTTTCAAATATAGGTGCAACACATCTTTCTAAATGTGTAACACCAACTATGAAATGTAATTGTTTTATTTTTAAACACAATCGTCAGGATGAAAATGTTTACGGAACTTTTAGTTTTAAAAAATTATTCACAATAAAAGCTAAATCTCATTACTTTTAATACTGATCTAACTTTGACGAGAAAGGAACAGATAATTGTTACCTACTAAAGCTACCTCAAACAATACCCTTTAAGGTCTAAAGATACTCGTCCACAATGCAATTTAAATGGCTTGCAACTTCGAACTGCGCAAGATAAGTGGACTTTCACCGTGTAAACTGTCAAGCAAGTGGGACAACTGCACACGCAACTCAAATTTGGCGCAACTTCTAAGTGGCATTCAACTTCGGAAGTTGCTTCGTGTACGCAGGGGGAAAAATAAATTTGCGCCATCTGAAAGTGGCTTGAACAGTTTAAAAAAAAATTGTGGCGTTTTCGGTGCAACTTTATTACGTCGTCTGCTGTGATAGTAAATAGCTGTTTGAGAGGTAGGTACAAGGATTATAATTTATGTTACACTAAATACAGAATTAAGACAGATATGTGCATTTAATTTCCTTAACAATACAACAATTTATTGTGGCACGGACAATTTATTTCTTCATAGGTAATAACCGCCCATAACAATAAATGGACGAGGGAGATAACAAAGAAGTTGATTGAGACCAAAGATTTGCTTGTGGAGAGTAGACACGGCGGATTACAGAAATAAACAAAGCGACAAATGCGTTACTGATAAAAGAATAGAGTTCAACACGTCAGCAGAAAGAATTAAATTAAAAATCCACAGGTTGAGAACCCAGTTCACCAACGAAAGGAACGAAATGAAGGCAGGGAAATCTGGAAGTGGTGCAAAAGACAAGTATAAAACCAAATGAGAATGTTATGATACACTGCAGTTTATGTTTTACCACATCAGCACCAACAATGATGCAGTAGATTCTTTGGTAAGTACCAGCACACTCGCTTTAAATGTAGCGTTATTGCCAAGGAACTTCTCTTTCACGGCAAAAATACTCCTTGAATTCCTCTCTAACGTTTTTGTTGCAGTATAAGGATTTATACTTACAGTTTTCTTTGCAATGACACTAAGCCGTAGTTCTCGTTCTGCCAAGTGTTCGAAATAAATACATCAGTGACTGAAAGCTGTCGCCTAAAAAAATATTATATAGTTAAAACTAATTACAGCCGAATGTGCTATATATTAACCTCGGTAATATTGCTGCTCCATTATTTTAAACCGAATTACATGTGGCTAGAAATCTCAGGGTCAACAAAGACATTCTGTAGGTGATATTGACTTTCTCATTATCATGTCTTGCTTTTGTATTACAAGTGCTACTCTTCTAAGCAGATAATTAAAATCAACCACTGACATGCGTAGGAAATTCTTCCATTTTCTTGCCGCCCTTTTCTTTTTTTCTGCGTTGACGAAGTGAAATAAGAGACAAACATGCTGCGGACATTCATTATCACAGGACATATTCACCACTCCAAGAACACAGCTGGTTAGAAAAATTTCGGCCACAAATATAGCATCGTGTAAACGCTCGTGCAACATTTCTGTGAAACATGCCACTTTTCTAGTGACGCAACACGAAATCGTGAAACTGTGTGTAAACAGAAAGTGCCATATTTGTAGCCCGCCAGAAAAGTGGCACGCCATAAAACTGGCATCGTGGACGAGTACCTTAAGGCACACAATTCGCATCTGACGACAGGTCTAACAAGGCAGTGTTAATGCCTTAATTTGGGGTTTTGTAAATTATGTCTAAACATTTTTCGTTCCGTTACCAGTAAAATCTTATACAGATAATTGAGCTCTTTTTTCTTTAAAATGTTGATGGCATGGTTTAGTTCTATCACAGCATTTGCTACGCACTTGCACTGGTTAAGCAGAAATCGGAGCAGTCTTGGAAATTGTAAAATATACGCTTGTAATTTCGTAACGTAGGGAGAGGTTATTGTTTAAATATAAGAAAAGCTAGCGGACTAGGTTTAATATTCCCCCAGTCTTAATTATACTGATGTTAAGCGTGTTTATTTCTTTACTAAAGCTTTACCATAAGCATTGCATTGTGGTGTTTTATAAAACGGCGGAGCTTCCAGACGACCGCTCGCATTCTGAGTATGGTAAGCGATCCAACTATTATACACAGCCTTCTTTATATACTAGGCGCGAAACACTGAAGCAATGTCGCATTTTCATCTTATTGTTAGTCGTCTCCCGCAGTCCCACTTTCGTTTGAAGTCATGCTATACCAATCTGCTATTGGTAAGCAACACTTGGAACACCATTAATATGTAATACATAATTATATGTGATACATAATTAAACTAGGGACAGGGAATCAGGGCTTTTATTACCTAACACGCGATAAAGTATCGCATAACCTTCAAAGAAAGATTTCTTTTCTTCAAAATATCTAAAGAAAACTGACAAGCATTATTTCAAATGAAAGCTGGACTGCGGGAGCCGGACTAACAATAAGATGAAAATGCGACGTTACTTCAGACAGCATGGCTCAAAAGTATAACTTCTAACACAGTACACACGAGTTAGAAGCTTTAGATTCATTGTAATCAACTTTGGTTTTAAGTCCAGCCGAATGGCAATTATCCTTTGTATCCGCACATGTTTAATAACTCGACTTGGTTTGACTAGGTTTTACTTTTCTCTATGTCTTTTACATGATTAATTTCTCGTGGCGCTCGCATTATCTGATCAGACTACAAATCGTTATGCTTCAATTAATCGCAGTTCGTTTTGGAGTTAACCTATACGTCATATTGGCAGCCTTCTGCTTTCTTTCACCAAAACATTGTTCTTTTATCCACTATAACCTACATAAAAATTAAATAGCGGTAATCATGAATTCAGAAGAGAAATGGAAGAGCCAGGTGAAATTACAAAATCAACAGACAGAATACCACTAGAAGTACTTTCCCCAAAAAATCCAGAAAGCAATATGATATAGCATTTTATAGCTTCATTGGTTTTTGTTGTAAGGCAAAACGATGTAAAAAATAATTTCACTGAAAATGACTGCTAGCGAATCAACAAAACATCAAAAGATCTCATATCTCGCTTTTAACGTAACTTCTCTTGTTTCAAAAACCGCATTCTAAACGCCATCTCTATTAGTTTCTGGAATCAATATCTCATTGTTGATATTTTACAAATTCGAGCACTGTTTAAAAAAGTATATGCCACACGTGTTAAAGGTGGTTTTATTTCGCTCTTAGGATTGCAAATTGCCATAGGCCTTCGTTTCGCAAACGTTCCTATTCGCAAAATATAACCCTACTTTTACCCCTTGTATCAAAATCTACTATTATAAGAATGTACATTTAAAGCACAATTTCCCTTTAAGTATTACTTAAACGTTTTCAATAATGTAAACACTGACATAGCCGGTTGCAAAAATCTGAGAAACAGTTAAAATCATGAAATTATTTACTCTCTTTTAGGCCTATATTTATCATCCTAATATTCCTAAATAATTTGAAAGTATTAGTTTACTTGAATTTAGGCTTATACCATTTGGCAGCTTAAAACAAAGATAAAGATCTCCGTAAATTTTATATTTTGCTTGCACATTTTATAAGTATGAACACACAACTACCATTTGCCGAAGTTCTGTTAACTTTGCAATAATCACGTGGGCTACAAATGCAGCCTAAATTGTAGGTAATTGTATTTTTTTGCCCTCTTAAATATTTTGGAACGCTATGACCTTATGCTGCAATTCTTGATTCCGTAAACTCGCATTTTTTGCAAAAAGAATATGTGCAGATAACAGTATTTTGTTTAAAATTAAAATTACTCAAACGTTACAAAACCACAAAATTGATTCCACATCCGAGTCCATATGATGCTCATTTTCAATGACATGACCCGATTTTCCCTTATCACTTTCAACAAATGTGGCATTTTCATTACTTTCTTTATCATTTCTTCTAATCACTATTGCAGTTTCTTTGTCTCTTCTGCATTACTTGCCTTCGCAACATTTGTAGCACGAGTAGTCGCGCCGCCACGGTGGTAGCCTAGAAGGATTTGTCTAAATTACAACAATGTGCCAAAATTTACTTACCTATAAGAGTACACGATGTTCCAAAGATAACCCCCACCTTTCTTAAACTCACTAGGAGCTGTGCGCGAGCAGAAATAAAATTACGCTTGTAGCCTGTGCGACTACTCAGGGGTTAATATCAACAAATATTGCAATTATTGGTAGGAAAACGTGACATTCAAATCCTTCTTTAAGATAATATGATTACATACAATTTGTAATATGCTGATATCAGTATCTTGAGACTTGTGTGAGTTTGTTGCTGTGAATAAAATATAACACATGGTTTCAAGTAAATAATTTGCAATGTGGAATAAGACATTATATAGTACCCAGAAACTATTTATTATAAACAGCCAAATATTGAAGTTATAAAACATATACATGAAAAACAGGCATTCTTAATAATAATAATAATAATAATAATAATAATAATAATAATAATAATACAAAAATGAATCCCTCATATTGTTTGAATGCATGGGAATTATGAATGGAGAGTTCAACTGATAGAAAAAATGCTTAAAGATAAATAAAGTACTAACTACTAGGATTAAATAAGATTTTTAAAGATAGAAGTCAGACATGATATTTAGGAGAATTACTACGGAGAGTGAAAATGAAATGTCACAGACAAATAGACAAAGAATGGATAATATAAGTTAAGTCAATATATTAATCTTTTAGAGATAAGAATTTATATTAGAAGAAAAAGGGAGGTCTACCGGAGAATGACCAGGACCGAAGAAGGCAGACTCCCGTGTAATGTATGTACTTTGCCCTGAAATAAATAAATAAATAAATAAACGAGAGTACCATTGTATGTGACGAAATACTTTACCTACTATAGTCCAGTGTCAGGAACTTTCTCTTCTTTAAATCTCTATGGTAATCACTTCTAATTTTTGTGTGATTATTCAAAATAATGTTGGTTAGATTCCACATACAATAGTGAAAACTGAAACTGCTGTCATACCATAATTTTGGCACACGGCATTCAAGTCAAAGTAAAAGTTATTGGAACTTAAGCTTGAAAGTGCTAATGATTTTAATATTTGTTTATGGTTGATGTTTTTTTAAGAAGTTCATCTATCAAATCGATACTGTTCACAATCTACTAAATATAGCATATAAATGACACAGAATTCATTTCACTTCATTTTTTGTAATACAGTGTTCTTCCCTTTGTAATTGATCAAACAATGTATCTCTTATTACCGTGCCTTTACTAGCTACTACAAGATCTACACAAGACTTACAAGGCAGTTTCTTCGTTAAGCACAGAGCTGCACAACCACAACGTACACCCTTTCTAACTGCCCAATCTATATGTCTCTAGGTAATCTTTATTTAATATACATGTAAAAGCATTTACATCCCATTCAATATTTACATGCGCATGTATATTCTTTACATTCTGTATATCATATACTCTTAAAAGATGTTTCAAACGAACTTTTTTCTCAGATTCAACCATTTTTGTGTGTGGAAATATTGTAATTGCATTCAGAAAGACACTGTATCTGCTGAATCTTTTCTCTGAAATTAGCCTATAAGGAAATATTCTACTGAAGAATTCTGAAAAGAATAATGAACCAATTCAATTATTGTCAAAGTACTTTGACGCGGTGCTAAACATGTGCATTTACAGAGTGCCTTAGAATTGGGTTACAAATTCCATCTATTAAGCCAATCTACAAAACTCCTCAAAAATTCAACTTTTAGTCGTCTAGGTCAAGTACAAGTACGGATGTGTCAAAATTAACACTTTTTGTTTTACCTTTAGTCGTTTTTTTCACATGCATTGTAGCCCACCAATTTCTACTTATGTGTAAAAATTCACAAATACCATCATAAGCATTACTGCTTCCTACTGCAGCAATAGCAGAGTGATGAAAAATGTTACATACTAACCTAACATTTAACCTGTAATTTATTTGAATACAGTGAAGTATTGTTCAACTTAAATGCCTTTTTTACAACACTGCCCTTCTCCTTAGCGTGAGATACACGTAAATGGATAAAACAGCATTATTTTTAGATTACCATTAAGAGAAGTGTACACAAATGTTTTTCTTCGTGTTTTAAGTTTAACCAACAGTTACGAATATTTTTAAATATGTGAACTGTATAAAAAAATAGAAATATATTATCAGTGACATGCGGGACGTATTTAGAGAGGGGTTTCTAGGGTTCAACCCCCCCAAAACTTCTGACAGTTTTATTTAAATTCATAGCAAATCAATATGGGAAAATGTCGTTAGAAACAGTAGATCTTTTGCTAGAAGCACATTTACAAGAACAAGGAAAACTCGCCTTAGGTAAGGTGATCGAACATTCCAGTTTTCGAAGCAGTCTCCATATTTTGTGCTGTAAGGTGGAATATCCTCATTCTGGCGAGATTTTCTTGTCTTTATAATGTCTCCAAGCAATTTTCTTATCCATGTAACGTCTATATACTACTTAGTAGGTGCATGATAACTGTGTGGGGTACTGTTAAGTTTGGATCTACTTGTGGAAAACACTCCCCGAAATTTTTTCTGGGTACGGGCATTGTGACATGCTATGGGATTTTGAAATAGTATTTCTCGGTAGAGAGTAACTTGAACAAATTCTGATTCACGCTGTTATTATCAGCGATAATATAGAGAACTCTATATTTTAACACAGTTGATCAAATACGTAACAATATCATACAACTGTTTCCCTGACATAGTATTACAGGAATCAGCTTTACTACTTCTTTGAAACTGCCATAGACAGAATTCAGCATTAAAGTCTGGACAGATTTTGCTAACTCTTTTGTGTTATTCTCAGCACAGCCTGTAAGATCTGACTCATATGTGTATTTCATCAATTAGTACCGAAACAATAAGTTCTATTTTATTCAAACTTTTAAATAAACTACTCACATAATTATCATTGTTTGGAGAAATATTTATTCCCGCTGCTAATTGCTGTAAACGTCTTTTAGTTTGTAACACAAAATAACCTCATAATGCATTATATGCAATTGGAGAATGATTATAAATAATGGAAAAAATAATAGTGTACAGGCAGAATATTGCATTCGAGAAGACAACAAAAGGTTAAGTTGGTCTATAATTAACTTCAAATGATTTTCTTCTTCATCATCTGCATCCATGCTAGCCAATTCTAAGTAATTGAACGCCTTACTTACACAATATTTAAAAATTACCTTCACGTGTAAGATTACACGCGTGCCTGGATGGTACATTTTCTGAGACCACAGACTCAATTTCAGATTCACTGGTAACACCCATTTTAAGTCATTGAATAGCAATTCATAACAATTTACATTCACACGAACGACCAGGTTTTCATGTACCACAATGCTATTTACAATAAATATTTCTCTATTTACGAGTAAGCTTCACAATCAATGTTAAGGAGGTAAAAGCACGCCATTATTAACTTTCCCAGCCCACTTTTCTAGAATAGTTTTCCTGACAAACAATAAATAAAACCATCAAAGTTTCGAAAATTTTTAGAAAACAAAGCTTTGTAATACTGTCTTCATGCCTTTTTATAACCTTCTCACATCGTACAGCAGGATCTGTTATATTACTACTAACTTGAGACGATAAATATCCAGGAAGGATTTAAAAAATATGCGGAACTTCATCTTCAATTAATTTTGGAAAATATAACTACCTAGAATGTTTATTACCAGAATAATTTACACAATCTTCAGAAGCTATCATTTCTGAAGTTTCAAAATGTTCAGAACAAAGACACGAGTGCAAACTAGAAGACCAATATGTCCTGAAGATAGCTCGCAGCCGTGCACCTCAAAGACGTTCGTCCTTCGGAAAATAAAAAAGTACTCCTTGGTCCCTCAGCATTTAAACTATCATGGTTGGATTTGCATCCAGTCACACAACGCCGCGGCATCCGAAGTGGGGGACGGAGTTAACCCCCCATGATTAGGCTATTGGTTATTATTGCTCTGCCAAAAGAAAATTAATGACTACTGTACTTCTAATACTAATATTTCACATTTGAGAAGTAATAAATGATTTTCGTTTGGGATAAAGTGTTGTTAAAATTCACATGAGCATTCAGGAAAGTCCTTCAGGCAAAAGAGAATAAAGAGAGTTGTTCGCATTGCATAGGTATTTATTTGCTTTTAAGCTGTCTTAAGTTATTATAGCATTACATATAATAACATTATTTGTATTAGTACATAGTATGAACCCCTTCTGCCTCGATAGCCGCTTGAAGCCTTTTTGTATACTGTGTACAAGGGTTTTGCAAGATTCCTGAATTTCAGGATCTGTACCAAATATTTATCAGTGACTATCATTTATCATGACTATTTATCAGTCCCACTTTTGTGGTAATACTGAGTTTCTTTGGTCTCTTCTTAACAATTGCCCAAAGATTCTCAGTGGGATTCAAATAAGGACTATTTCCTGGCCAATCAAGGGTTTTAATGTGGAAATCTTACAAAACTTTGGTAACCTTTTTTGCCCTATGACACGGTGCGCTAACCTACATAAATATGTAATCTTTGCATGGAAACCAATCTCTTTCTTATGGAAAAGCCTATTTTATAGTACTTTTATATACTGATCTTGTTTCATTGCGCCTTCAACAGTGTATAATCGCCCCAGACAGACATCAGCATCACACTCCATATCATGACAGATGTTGGACGCTTCAATGCCTCAACAACACATTCAGTGAAATGCTTCTCCTTCCCTACTGCGCACATACTGACTACTCTCCTCACCAATGCTGAGTGCAGACTCACCAGAGAAGCAAACCTGGAAAAGATTAGGGAAGTAAAGAAAGTTATACTCGATTTTAAAAACAGCAATAAAGCAAGTTGCAACAAGATCAATTTATTAAAAATATTAATGTATCCATTCCCAACCAAACACAATGAATAACTAATGCAACCAATTGCACTAATTATATATGTGAAAGGCGATTACTTTTCCCAGTCTTGCACAGACCAGCTAGCACGGGCTTTGGCTCAACTCATTCTCCATTTTGTCATGGCAGGAGTGATCTCGGACTTCTTCCTGGGTCTTCTTGCAGGTAAGCCTTCATTATAAAGCTGTCTGCGAACTGTTCTTGCTGATACATATGCTCCAAAACTAGTCAGAGATTTAGACATCTCTGCGCTGGTTGCTCTGCGGTTTTTCTTTGAAAGGTAAGCAGTTTTATGTTGTTCTTAGGTTAAGTTTCTTCTTTCTACCACATTTCCCCACCCAATGCTGGTCATACGCCACATCTTGATCTGTCTTTAATTTTATTCCGCTGAGAGTTTTTTTTTCTTTTTTAGACATTTTTAGTTTTTCTGCTGTCTGTTTCTGCGAGTTTCTTTCATCAAGAAGATACCTGGCAATACCAATTTTTCTACCCATAACCTCACTCTTCTCTCTTCTACCTGTAATCTTAAGCAAATGAATTATTTTGGCTTGTTTGTATAAAATAATGAATTTAATAATAAAAATTGTATTGTGTGTTAAAAATATTGTATTTCAAAGATTATTTCATGTGAAAATATAACAATAGATTTTACCTTATCTGAATGTTTAGTCTTGTAAGCCACTGATAAACAACTAGTATTACCAGCATTAAACTGCCAACTTTTGAAATAAGCGGATGGGAAGTAATTAAAAAGGATTACTGGATTTTTACAAACTATAACGACGCTAGGCGTTCTCTTAAAGTATTTTTAAGTAAAAAAATAACAAAAACATGGTTAATCAGACGTAGCTAATTATTTGTCCACGTCTGTAGCTATATCTATAATTTCCTTCACTCTTTTAAAAATGTTTATAAAAATTGCTAACACATTATATTCAAACAAATCAAGGGCTCTCATTAACACTAAGTGAATATAATTTAAGGCTAGGTTTTATTACATTTCAAGTTCATAAAGCCTGGCTCGTAGCTCAGTCGGTAGATCAACTACATGCTGTGCGAGGGATCCCGGGTTCGATTCCCGACTTTGGGTGAGATTTTTTCTCTAGCCAAGATTAATCCCTGTCCTCCACAGAGTCTGGAAGTATGAATGAGAGTGAATGTGTGTATAGTCTAATGATTAAGAAACTCAACGACAAGAGTTACACGAGTTAACACCATAGGCAATAAGTTCCAAAAGACCAATATAGTTAAAGGCGGGGCATAAATAGAACTAGAAAAAGTTTATAAATATGCGTTCCTTTTAGACCCATCTGACAGTATGTTATAAACTTATGATTTCAGAAGACAACTGAGTACCAGATAATATTCCTCAAACGAAACCCGTAGCTCAGATCCTGTCTTGAAAACGAAACACCATTATACTCGGCGGCAATCAAGAAGGTGATTGACAGTTACTAACCACGTGGTGGAAAGCTTTAAATGAAGGTTGGGGATGAATATGTCACAGCGGTCGTCATAGCAACCATTTGAAGGACCAATTAGAACTAAGACGTTTCTATAGCAACGATAGACGCAAATGCCTTGTTGCGATATTGTAACACGTGATTGGCATGACGTGCCGGGCGAGCGACCGTTGCAGTAACATGAACTGCAGTCTAATCTTCTGATGTCGCTGCAGTTATAAACAATATCCTCCTTTTAGCCCCAGCTTGCTTATGTTTTTGTATCAGTTTAGAGATTGCCTGCGTACTGAAACGTTCTTTTTCATCGCACTATTTGTATGGTATTTGCCATTTGTGTTACGTGTATCTGTGCGTGCGTGTGTTGTGTGAGCATTTATAATTGTGTTAACACGTTTAATGGATATTTAACAATGTCCAAAAATAGTGACAAAGATAGCGCAGCCAAGCGAAAAACTGAGCGCACTCGGGAACCGAATAAAGCTGTATTTGGTAAAGGTATCCCAATTAAAGGGCAGGTGCGGGAAGTAATATGCTCTGTGAAAGAATATTTCGAAGAGGAGAAATTGAGGAGAGAATAATTCAGTGGCTTGTTCGTCGCAATATACCGGTGAAGGAGGGACTGAATAAAAGTGAGCTACTGGAACTTGTGAAAGCAAACAAACAGCGGTTTCCAAGTTCGATGGCATTGATGCAGAACATGGTCATAAAATAGTTAGGCTTCCCCCTTATCATTGTCATTTTAACCCGATTGGATTAATTTGGCCCGATATAAAGGTTATGTCGGGCGAAACAATAAAGGTTTCACTGTGTCGTCAGTAATAAAGTTTAAAGAAGAAGCACTAACAGCAGTAAAACCTGAAAACTGGAAAAAAGGGGTGACTCATAAAAAGGACGTAATAAGTGCAGCTTGAAAAATGAAGGAGTTTTGGAAGAAACTATAGAACAGCTTGTCATTTCCGTGGGGAATTCTAGCAGCTCTTCAGATGATGATGATGATGATGACGACGGCGATGGCGGTGGCAACATTGTCTATCAAACGAGCAGCAGTAACAACAGCGATGCAAGCGATTCGGAAATCAGTGGCTTCCGTTAGAATAAGCGTCAATATTTCACAGGTGTGTCTCTTCTGTTAACGCAGATCTTTACACTGATATATTCTTGCATGTGCTATCCTCTGTACGTAGATTCATTATTTTACAATTGTCTTCGTATACGAATATAAATAATACCCGCTCTACAATGCAGGGGCAACCCAGGCGCCTTCGACACAGTTCTTCCACGTGGTCGCGATGAGTGGCAACGTCACCTCTGTCTCCGCGAAATTTCAATCACCTTCTTGATTGGCGACGGGTATAGTTAAATTTCAGTTTGGATATGCGAAAACAAAATTTACATATTATTTATGAATAAGATACAAATTAAACACCTACGATATCATATTGCCGTTATATTCCAAAGCTGTGCTATTGTAAGAGTAATAAATAAGCAGCAAACGTATTGAATTGTAATCGCGCATGAATTTTCATCGCTAAAATTCTATTAGCCATTAAAACACAGGCTACAACGTACGCGCGCTGCGTTACCAGCTCTTCCGTCAACCGAGCTGTGTGTCGCGCATATAGAGGACAGCTACAAACACTTTACAAAACGCGCTGCAAAACGCGTCGAAGGAAGGCTTAAAAACAGCTTATTTGTGATAGAATGTGAGGGGTGCAGGTAACAGCGGACTGCTGATTAGCGAAAGCGTTGGTTGCAACGGTAACTCCTTCAAGCTCCTGTTTGCACCTAGCTGTCAGAATGGACTATAAAAAAACTGGTTTCACTTTAAGTTTAAAGGAGTTGTAAAAAAACCACGTGACCAGGAAGCGTCTTACTGGCTGGTGGGTGAACTACAACTTTTCCCGTTTTGTATGTCGTCTGTTCGCCTTCATAAAATAGTTTGGCTCAGATCGTAACATTTTGTGGTTATTCCTTTGCAGATAAATTCAAAGAAAAGCATTATTTAACAATTAATTTATGAAACTAACTGTATCTGTTCAGATTCACCTATAACTAACTGAGACATTGCAGTAGAGGATTGATGAGACTACGCGCAGGAGCTGTAGTTCGTTTCTGATTTCCGGATAAGCAGTCAGTGTAATTTTTTTTTTTTTTTTTTTTGACGTCTTGAAGTACATGTGTTGTAAAAATATTCTTTTCGATAGCGTCATGGCTGAAAAACAATCCTTTGCCACGTGGAGAAGCATAAGCAAGCAAACCGTTAAAAAGTGGAGAGAAGACAACTGTGTTAAGTGCTTGTAATAATTTTTTTAAAAATTACCTTTTCCTCGATGGATTTTTAGAAGGGTGTGATCTAGTTTTTTAATCACAGAAATCAGGGGATTATCATGCAGAGATGACCGGCGACGTCTTTCCAAAATGGTTTCAAACCATTATGCCCCAAGTTGAATAAACAGTGGCGTAATTATGGATAATGTACCAGTGTAAAGCAGAAAAAATTCCAAACAAATCTTGGAGGAAAGTGGACATAATTACCTAGCTTCAGACCAAGAGTATTTCTTTTTGCAGTGAAATGGTTAAGGCAGAACTGCTTGAGCAATTTGTGTTTTATGCCTACAAATTTCAGAAATATTTAATGGATGATATAGCCGAAAATACGGGGTTTTGCATTTTCTGGCTACCGCCTTTTCAATCCAATCGAGCTGGTCTGGCGTCAGGTAAAAAGTTACGTTGCCAGGCATAATGACACTTACAAGCAAGCTGATGTTGAACACATGTTTACGCTGCACTCAGAGAAGTGTATTTTTCATTTTATCAAGGACGAGAGAAAGACGTGGAACTTAAGAATGATAGGTAATGGTGTTGAAAGAGTGGTAATAAATTTAGCGGAAGACTGGAATTTATCAATGGAAATCTACGATTCAGATCTTGATTGGATTGAGCCGCTTCCAGGTTCTGACTGATGCAATTACCAGGTCTTTATCTGACTAACTCATATATTATCGGAATTCAAGAAGTGTTTAATTGTGGTAATTCAACGCCCAGCCCAACAACAAAACTCAATTTCATTTTCAAGTGTGTTTATTTGTAAACTGGCATGAACTTGCTCCCCCCCAATGAAAATGTTCTTCGTAATATGCACGTATTTTATTTGCTTCTATAACAGCGGATTTGTTATCAAAGTGCTTCACAATTTACTGTTTTAGTGATAATATTGAAAAATCAATTCATTGTATATCGTACATGCAATCTCTCGCTTCTTTTGTTGTTATGCTGGAAGTTGAGCTCAGCAACGCGAATTGGGGCAACAGTTCTGTTCATGGCCACCTTTAAGGCTGGTTCACAACCAACGAGAACGGTAACCAGAACGAGAACGGGAAAGTTGAAATACATGTATTCAAATGGGAGTGTCCACAACCGACGGGAAGCCTTCCCGGGCCCCGGGAACGGGAAGAAGAGTTGCCCAACTTTTAACTTCCTCGTTCTCGTTCCCGGGCACGGCATATTAGATCCCTATTGTGCATATTAGACTCTTCACTCTAGAGGTTATTCTAAGCGACCGTGACATGAAACAGCCACTAGTGCTCTCTATAGTCGCAAGCTGGAAACATGAAACTGGAAGGAATTGTGCTTCCTAATCTCATTCCGACACCCGCAAATCTAATCTACGTTGGTTCCTCTGGTGAAGGGGTCATTTGTAGTTTGTTTATATGCAACTAAAAACTGGTTATTACCTAAAAACAATGGCAAAACTACAAAGAACAGCTAAATCCGGTGGAAATGAAAAAAGAATAAACAGTTTTAATGTATGCCATTAAATAGAGGAGTGAAAAATCGACAATGAATGCGGTTAGCTGCTCTTGTATAACAATAACTGAACTTCATTGTTTGCGATGCAGAATTGTTGCTCGGATTGTTTGCGCTGCGTTTACTTCCTGTTACATTTTCTAACCTATAGTGCTCATTCTCTTAACTCGTTGACTCAAAGTTTAAAGCAGAAGTCGTATACTGATGTCAGTCATTAAATGAATAATTTCTAAAACCGAATTAGGAGCAGTTTAAGCCAGTATCTTTATTTTGAGATTAAATAGTAGATAAGTAGAGCTGCCGAACTATTTTAAAGACTTAAGGCAAAGCATAGGATTAAGACACACAAAATGTTAAAAAGCTAATGATTCCTAAGCTGCGGAATGTGTCATATTCGCATGCTGTCTTGTGCAATTTGTTCTGTTGCCATCATATCCCCACGTGGTGCTGCCATGTGCTCGGCGGAATGTTACTTTAAGGTTTGTTTACGTCTCTTTTCAACTTAGAGTGAAAAAGGTTTTAGTTGTTTTAATTGAACTGTAAAACTATACATTGAATACACTGGGCGTTCCTGCAGCCGGTCTAGGTGTTATATTGCCAATTTGCTTATTTCATGGCTGTCTGTCACAGCCTTCTTTATAAAGGCAATGGGTCTGTCGATTGACTAATTAACTTCAGTCCTCCTTGAATTTCTGTAACACAGTTCTGCCATTTAGTGGCAAAAATTCTCTTTAGACATCCCTATTCCTAACTATCCGCTATATATATATATATATATATATATATATATATATATATATATATATATATATATATATATTAGCTAGCCTCACAATTCTATCATCCGACGAATTTTCTGTACTCCTCCCGCATATGGTTTACTTCAAATTTGAATTTCGCAATATGTACAACGCTTAATATTTTTATATAAATATTTTATTTGTATTTATTGCTCTTGTTTTCTGATCGTATATTTAGTAGTAATTGGCTGAAATACAGGTACTGTAAGCTGTTAGTTATTTTAATGTATAAATACTTTACAAAATTTCCCTTATCTTTTTTGCGTCGTTATGTTTTTCATAACCTGTATGAGAAATTTTAGCGTGAAAGTTAAATGTCACATTGTAACGCACGCAGCACGTTAAACTAAACATGGCTTCTTCAAATAGTTCCGGCTCATCGGATTCGGAACATAGAAAATCACTAGTATCTACGCTTAAAGATTTAGGAGTAAAGCCCATAACTCAAGAAAATCTTCTGTATTATTACTGCCCTGGTTTGGGAGCGTGCAGCTATGTAGCATTATCAATTAATGTTATGAACCCCAACTTGGTGGTGAGGTAAGAAAAATGTGGTTATTTTTGTCGATTTAGCTTTAAAGTAGGGGTACCTTAGTGTTGTTTTAGCATTTGTTTTATTTTCATCTTAGCTGATTACAGCCTTAGTGACAAAGAGCACAGGTATTCGTATGTCGTGCAAATAGTACCCTGTTTCCACTGGTCAGATCGTTGTAAGCGAATAAAATGGTTTGTTGCCATTGTTCGACGTCACTTTTAGCGGACAATACAAATTACAGCATGATGCTATGTAATACTTTAGCTGTTAAATAGTGTGGTTAGCGCCATCATGACTTAAAACGACCACCGTCCTTAACAAAAATAAGCATGCTACTGTGTTAAGGATATTTGTTCGTCAGGTCTATAGTGAGAAACATCCGGGACATTGAACATGACACATACCATCATACACTATTCTCAAATATATACAGTTAAACACACTTTCATCACCTCTTTTAGCTAAAGCAAGAATTTGCAAGTAAATTGTAACCCACCAACTATAGCTACAGCATATACTTCTAATTTAACACCATTATCTGTTACTGGACTTTAAAATACTCCTCCAGAATGTATGGATTGTTAGTATATAATAATGACTAATTTTTTTTAAGACTTTCTGATCTTGGAATTGCCTAACAACTTTAAAAAGCAGGAAGTTGATTATAAACTTTTGTTATACAATAGTTACATCCTCTTTGCAATAGTATTAAATTATTTACTGGCTAATGCAGATCTTCTGTGGGATCTATATTAGTATTATTAATGCCTTAAATCTGTTATTACATTTTGTGGTTTGAACACTGCACAATATAACCCATGTGCTACCACCAACTTGTTAAAGAGTCTAGACGATAGTGCTTACTGAGTGCACAATAAGTATCTCTTCTACAAACTATTTTTGCAAAAGCTCATTTTTCCATCTGTTTCCTGTTAACTGGGATAAACATTACAGAAATTGTACAAGAGGAATACAGGAGGCTGAAGTGATAGTCAACTAATTATACACTGGCCTTGAAATTCCACACTTTCTGTGACTTGTGAGAAACAAAATGATGACTCCCTCCAAAAAATGACCAAGTATTGAAAGCTTCAAAGCAATAACAATGGATATCTTGGAAATGGCTGATACTACAAACATAATAAAAATATATTAAAAATAAATCTGTATTTTAAATAAATCATAGTTTTTTCTTGTAGGAAATGTTTGTATCTTCAATATTTCCCATATATACAAATGTGTAGTAAATGTATGATATTTTATTAAAAATCTTTAACGTAAATGCTACTTTGGTGAAATATTGGGATGAAAGTTTTATGTGGAAAGCAGCGTTTTTGCTGTCTAGAGAAAGTAATAAACTATTGATGAAAGATAATATTGGGCTTTTTTGCATTACTTTGGTCTTCACTGAAAACGTTACCAAAAGTAACGATTCAGCCCTTCTTATATAGTAGTTTTTGGCGACTTTTGGAAGGAATTGCTGCCAACGTGAATCATTCGAGTTTTAGACGTGCAGATCCCTTGGCTATGCCCTGTCATCACTTCGCAGTTGTAGAAGGTGCAACTGCTACACTCCTCTCCTAAAAAACATCCCTGGACTAAGCTTTGAGGATGAGGGCCCTCAATCCCTTGGCTAAGCCTTGAGGCTCTCAGTTATGTTTTCAGCTATGTTGGGATTTCAAATGTTGGCTTTGAAGACCAACATAATGCAGATTACCGACGTTTTCAATGAAGATTAAAGTAATGCAGAATGTCCAAATAATGTATCATTGTAATGTTTTAAAATTCAATTTAAGTTCCAGCATTAAGAGTAGCCCACACAAAACTAACACATTTCTACTTAATGACAAAAGAAGGGTGAACCACCATCTTCTGATTTTGTAAAACCCCTCTTACAATTAAACATCTCATCTTGCAGTGTCCAAAATAAGTTAAACATTTCAGATATCTCCTTAGCTCTCGAATAGGAACAGTGTCATATGTTATATTAGTCAAAACAAATCTCCAAGTATGATAAAATATAACTTTCAGTACGGTTAATTAAAATTGTTTTCAGACACACATTATACATTTGTATTGTTAGTTTTCAATGTACAGGTATGTAAATAGAGAGCTTTTGTTTGGACATTTATGGGGAATTGCTTGCCCTATGCTATGCTATGCTGTTTCTAACCAGTTCTGTTTCTCTTCCACTTTCCCTCCCTATGTGCACCTGCTAATCAGTTGACATGAAGTATTTTCCTGTACAGAGGTTGATATGTTGTGAGACCATGTGTTATAATGCCAAAAAGTCTATACTTCAGCACACAGAAACTTCATGTATGATTCATAACAACAAACTCTTGTAGAGAAGTGAGACAGATTTGCTGCTCTTCCTGCGCCTAGCAGAGAAACAGTTCGTAATCTTGTGAATAGATTTTTAGGAAACAGGATCTACTGAAGAAACTGAAAGTAAATCACTGTGAGGAAAAACTTGATGACATTGGAGAAACGTTAGAACGAAGTCCAAAGAAATCTCTGAGAAACAACTCGGCTTGGAATGTGTCTAAACTTTTAAAATTGAAACTTTATAAGATAACGGTACTTCAGGAATTGCAACCATGCAATAACATGAGTAGAGTTAATTTCTGCAATTAAGTGTTGGATAATGTTAATGATCCCTCTATTGACCCGCATGGTTTATTTACATGGCCATGAGGAATTAATGAGTGTTAATACAAATTTTGTTAAAGGCGTGAGATGTGTGGACATAACTTCCAACAACTTTTATGATGAAGGTATGTGGTTACTGTAGTTATAATTTGCATGGGAAAGGTATGTGCTTGAATTTAAGGGACTATGAGTATCTGACTCCGCAGTCAAACTTCCTGGTGCTGAAAAAGTTCACTCTGGTTACGCCAGCCATGCATCTAAACAAGACTCTGTACTTAAGTGTATTCTAATTTTCAATGTGTTCAGTGTATTCTTAATGTACTTCTTCAGTATTATTGTGTATGATAATTTTTATGTGAGTGTAATGAATAATGAATCAACTTCGTAGGTATAGTGTTAATGAACATTGTAATTTTTTCATATGTGCTAATGTATCTTGTATCTAGCTCTATATTCCACAAATTATTGCCCAAAGTATCTGTGTGTTGTATAATATGAGGTAACAATAATACTAGAACTTACGTGATCTGAAATAAGTTGTATATTAACCCTTCTCGTACAGAATTAGTTTGGGCCAGATTTAACAAAGCTTAAACCTTGCTCTAAAATTTACACTACTTATACTTATTCATGCATGTTATAACTAATGTTGTGCAAATATAAGTGGTCTACGTGCTGATAGTTCAAGCTGGTTCACAACCAACGAGAACAGTGACCAGAATGAGAACAACAAAGTTGAAATCATATATTCAAATGGGAGTGTTCACAATTGACGGGAAGGCTTCCTGGGAAGGGGAAAGAAGACGCCCATTCCTGGGTATGGCATATTAGACTCTTCACTGCACAGGTAATCCTAGGCGGCCATGACATGAAACAGCTGCTAGTGCTCTCTATAATTGCAAGCTGGAAACATGAACCTGAAAGAAATTAGTAGATATGTGTTTCCTAATCGCAGATCCATTAAGCATTGGTTCTTCTAGTGGAAGGGTCATCTGTAGTTTGTTTATATGCAACTCAAAACTGGCTATTGCCTCAGAAACAATGGCAAAAGCTACAAAGAACAGAAAAAACTGCTGGAAATTAAAACAATAAACAGCTCTAATGTATGCCATTAAATAAAGGAATGAAAGCTTGGTACGACTAAGAGGTATCAGAAATGTAATGGATATGTATTTAGATAATGTTAACTCTATTGAGTTTTGACATTGGCTAGTCAGCATTAAGATGGCTGAATTGGAAGCAGGTGAAAAAATGTGATTGGTCAGTTAAAAATAAATTAAATCCCAATGCGCAAAATTGGCTTTTCATTCTGTGATCGATATGATCATTGATACGCATTCATGTTTTCATTACCGGGCTGTTGTGAACCAAAATCTTGTATGTTGCATTGCTTCCCGTTCTCATTTCCATTTTGATTACTGTTCTTGGGTTGTTGTGAACCAGCCTTTATATACACATTAAACATTGCTATTACACACTCACAGGTTCACTCTAAGCACTGTCTACTGATACTGGGAGTATACTTGAATTATTTTTACATACTGCATATACTGGAAAAGGTGCATGAAATAACCATACAACATTGATTTCATTCAAATTACATTTTAGATGATTGATACTTCAGGACCTTATTAATCAAATAAGTATTTTTAACTTTCTCAACTATGTATAGTAAGCATCGAAAGTATTACATTCCACCCAAAAATTCGATACCAGGATTTCACAAAGAAATACATGTTTTGAGGCCCCCTGAATCCAAAAGAGGCCTCTGTGTGTGTGTGTG
This sequence comes from Deroplatys truncata, assembly GCA_030765065.1. Taxonomy (NCBI): domain Eukaryota; kingdom Metazoa; phylum Arthropoda; class Insecta; order Mantodea; family Mantidae; genus Deroplatys; species Deroplatys truncata. Next base: position 32,624,772 of record CM060984.1, on the reverse strand, counting down.
CGCATGCGTGCATGAGACAGAGAGAGAGAGAGAGAGAGAGAGAGAGAGAGAGAGAGAGAGAGAGAGAGGCATAACTCAGAAATGAAAAGTCAGGTAAATACCAAACATAGTATTTAGGTTCACTATCTTTCAAAGTTGCAACATGATTTTCAAGAAAATCCCCCCCCCCCAGCCCAGACCACCCTTTGCAGTGAAATTTTTAAAAAATGTTTATTATTTCAAAAATGGCTAACAATTTTGATTAAAATGCCATATACTTAATATATTTTCATGACAAATGAAATGTATATCTTGGATTTTCTGGGAATATCCCCAAAAGTCTTCATTCTGAATGGCATTTACATAACTAGTAAATCGTAAGAGATAGACAAAATTTTTCTACACAAAAAATGTAAATCTTGTTAAAACAGACAATTTATGTCATATACAATTTTTTTTTGGTGTGTGTGTGTGTGTGCGTGTGCGTGTGCGTGCGCGTGCGGAGGGAACCATTTCCGAGACATTCCTTGTGATTTGTTTGAATTTTCCACTTTTTCTCAAATGTGACTTCATTATTATTATTATTTTTTTTTTCCTGGACATGCAAAAAGAATGAAATTCTCTACATAGCAACCAGCTCTTAAAAGATTTGACTATCGCTTAAAACCCATCATATACTCCTTGCACCTACAAGAAAATCAGCAATAAGTTTCTGCAAATGTTTATTTCAATTAATGTGAAGTAGATGGAGAATAATCATTTGTAAAAATAGTTTGTATAAGAATGGAGAAAGTCATGTGAGTGCAACACATCAGATTTTTGTATAAGTTATTGTTTTGCATATCTGTTTTTCCATAATTTTTTTTTTTTAACTTACATAATAATGCTCAAACATTTTGATAATCTTCTTCCCCCAAAATTTGTATAAGCTATACATTTGCAGATTATGAATATTGTTGCAGGTGAGAGAATGAAGCAGACTAAGGTTAGAAATACAAAATCTGCTGCTATTTCATTCCCTTTTCTGTGAATATCAGTGAATTATTGGTCCATAGTTATGAATCGCACAGGAGTTTTATGAAATTACAGTTTTAAGAGAGAAAGGGGAGAATTCAGCATAAAAAAATCTTCTATATCATTGTATAATAATTTCATAAAGTGTATAGAAAATAAATTTAATTAAATCATCATTCGAGACTTAGCAAGCCACCTGTGCAAGATATAGCAACTAATAATAAACACAGCTTCATGTTATAGCTGTGGAGACAAATAAAACCAGTAAAAGATTAATCTAGCCACAATACACATTTGTTGCATGTTTACTGCAATAATATGACTCGACACAATACTGGAAATATACTGGAATTTTAAACCAAGGCAGTAGACACCCTGTTGTGTGATAAAATTTGAAACACTTATCTGGATGGAGATAAGACTTGTTAATTGAAGTCCTGGTAACACCATGTAAACTTGCAAATCTGGGCACTCATCACTCAAGTTACTTGAACCATGGTTACACCCAGCTTGCTGTGGAGTGCCTTCTGTATCACTTTCTTCTTCTGAGCCCAAATAACTTGACTTAAAAGGAATCATCACTGAATTGTTGAGCATAGACATTACTTCACTATCTGTTAGTGTTCGTTTCAATGCCACCTTTGTATATCATGCAAAAAGGACTAAAAATGCAGAACTGCTTGTACACACATGGGTAAAACCTCATAAATTCGTGACTTAAAATCCCCCTTAAAAATATTTTAATTGCCTATGAATGGCATTCTTATATACTGCCAACATTTGATTGTACAAAGCATTAGATAGTTCCAGCCAGAAATTCTCAGCTGGTAACTAAATTTACCTCACATCCAGACACTTATGGTTATGCTCGCATTCTGACTATAAAGCTTAAAACAAATGCAAAGAGAAATATTCTGTGCTAAGCTAACTTTCAATGAACATAATTCCTAAAATATGGGACATGTGTGTGTTTCATACCTCTAGATGAAAAGGGGGACAATAGCCCCAAATATGAGGAAGGGCGGCATTAGTCTTGATGAAGCTTCCACAGCTGCACAACTCACAGCATTCCTGTTTCATATCACAGTTTTAGATTTTAAGTATTATATGTAGCTGCTTCAGATTAGTGGAAATTTTTAACTCTAATAAAACAACATCCATTATTTTGCTTGAGGGGACATGACCTTATTCTGGTTACCAAAAAACAAAGATGGCTGATGCCGCATGTCTGGGTAGTTATCATTTTAACTTGAGTCACTACATATATAACCTGTGGAATCTCCAGGCAAGCTGTTTACAAATGACTTACTATTTTGGTTTTCTGCTAGCATTACAGGTTGTTTCGCAGCTCTTAGCTGGCTGGTGGTGCTGCTTGCTATACATGCTGAGTGGCTCCGCAGTAAATGTACTACAGTTTGCAATGCAAATTATTTCCAACAAAGAAGCAAAAAGTAAACACTTAAAAAATAAAAGTATTCACATATATCAAGACAGGAGTTGTTGGAAGTGCCTCCCTTTGTTGTTCAAGCATTTCTTGCACCTGCTTAGGAAATTGGCCATTACACGCTGCAGTTCCCTCTGAGAAATGACAGCAATTTCTTGACAAATGTTATCAAGTTCCTTTAAAGTGTGTGGATTTGTTTTGTAAACTTTCTCTTTTAATCCCCCCCAGAGATAAAAATCACAGGGGATTAAATAGGGGGAATGGAGGGGCCATGTGGTGTTACGGCTGGTTCACAACTACCAGAGAATGGTAACCAGAACGGAAACGAGAATGGGAAGCAATACACCATGCAAGATATTGATTCACAACAGCCCGGTAATGAAAATGGGAATGCATATCTATTACAAAGTGAAAGTCGATTTTGCGCATTGGGATTTCATTTGTTTTTAACTGACCAATGACATTTTTTCACCTACTTCCAATTTAGCCAAGCCAACGTCAAAATTCGATAGAGTAAACATTATCTAAATGCATATCCATTACATTTCCAATCCCTCTACCTATGCCAAAGCTTTCATTCTTTATTTAATGGCATACATTAAAATTGTTTATTGTTCTTCTTTATTTCCATCAGTTTTAGCTGTTCTTTATAGCTTCTGCCATTGTTTTTTTAGGTAATAGCCAGTTCTGAGTTGCATATAAACAAACTACAAATGATCCCTTCACCAGAGGAACCAACGCTGATTAGATTTGTGGGTGTCAGGATGAGGTTAGGAAGCACATTTAGTACTAATTCCTTCCAGTTTCATGTTTCCAGATTGCGATTGTAGAGAGCACTAGTGGCTGTTTCACGTCACAGCCGCCTAGAATAACCTCTAGAGTGAAGAGTCTAATATGCACAATAGGGATCTAATATGCCATGTCTTGGAACGAGAACGAGAAAGTTAAAAGTTGGGCAACTCTTCTTTCCCGTTCCCGGGAACCGGGAAGGCTTCCCGTTGGTTGTGAACATTCCCATTTGAATACATGTATTTCAACTTTCTTGTTCTCGTTGGTTGTGAACCAGCCTTTAGTGATAACTCTATCTTTAATTACTTCATGGATTTCCTGTAAGGAGAAGTTGGTTGTATTGCCGTTACAGATTCCTGCTGGAAGTTCATGTAACTTCTTTCCGTTTCAGTTAATTTGCCAACAAATGGCAGCAAAATGTTTTGCACATACCTCTCAGTATTGTTTCTGCAAAAAAAGTTAATCCTATTATTCTCTTACCGCTAATACCACACCACACTCCTATTTTATGATCATGCAGGGGTTCCTGGTGAAGGTGGATAGGCTTTTCAGCACTCCAATAACAATTGTCTTGTGTATTAATACATCCAATTAGATGGAACCACGATTCATCTGTAAAGAATATTTGATTACAGTCCATTTGACCATTATGTACCTGATTCTAAACCCATTCACAAAATTACATTCTTAATGTAGGGTCATCCGGTTCAAGTTCTTGCACTGCATTTATAGGGTTTTAACTTCAGTCACTTAGTAGCCATTTGAACAGAACCATAGGAAGTTTCCATTTGCTGGGAAAGATGTTGAAATTTTTTTCTAGAAGACCTTTCCAGAGCATGTCCAATGTTATCTAGAGTTTCCTGTGAGTACTGTATGTAGCTTCTCATGTTTCTTATCAAGACGACTTCCAGTTTCACGTAATTTATTTACTAATCTATGAATCGTAGTTCAACCTGGAACTTGAACTTTAGGAAATCTCTCTTGAAATAATCTCCATACGGCACTCGCAGATTCTGTATGGACGTATAAATCATAAATTAATACTTTTTGGGGAACAAAATACTGGTACCTGAATAGTGCCATTTCACATTGTATTGTGTCAACTAACAAATACACAATGCAAAAGTTCAACTTACACTGAAACCTCCCACTTCATCCTCAGCCGGCCAAGAGCCGTGAAACCTGTTCGACTTTATGCTGATCACCCAGCATTTCATGTCATTAATATGTTAGATTTAGAAGTGGTGCACCTCAGGACCAATGCCCCTTATGTGGCAATAAGGACATTGAACATATTATATTTGACTGTAATCGCATATGGAGCAAAGCATTTATATCTGAAAATAGTTTTAAAGTTAGCAGAACTGTGTCATAAGTGGTTCGTTCTGGAAAGATAGTAAGAAATCAGGTCAGTTCACTTTAGACAAAGTGAAAAGCAAGTGGAATTGGACAGTGAAAAATCTGATGTGATACATTCGCATGATTTTCTCTACCCTGTATCATTTAATAGTGGGTATACAAATTATTTTTACACATGCTTATTTTTCTATCTATTACATTTTAATCCAAATAAGCCTTAGCAGAAACAGCTACATTACACATTTCGTTATAGATACAAAGAGAACAGCGATAGTCAAATGTTTAACAACTGAACGCTATATGCTGGCCTTAAAATTCCTTACTGTTTCCATGACATCGTGAGAAACAACTGAATGTTGAAGGGACTTAAGAGGATGACCAAGAAATGAGCAATTCAAATCTTTAATAACGGATATATCAGACACAGCTTATACCACAAAAGAAACTTATTTTGAATAAATTGTGTGTTTTAAAGAGATCTATATTTTTTGTGTAGTATGTATTGTCTGTTGCTTAACGTGTACTGTTATACAAGATTATACAAAATTGCTGTTCGAACAGGTGTTAAAATTTTTAGTTTTGCAACTATACACGGAACAAAAATAATCTATAATGCAGCATCCCTATGGGCATTAGGGTTTATTTTCTTATTCACTGTTGCAGGTCTTACTTCGAATGAAGTGGACTTCACAAGCTAGTCCCAAAAAATTCAAGATATACATTTTATTTATCATGTAAACATCTTTAATATACAATATTTTAATCAAAATCTTTAGAGCCATTTTTTAGAAAATCAAAATGTTCGAAAAATGTTCCATGTAAAAGGTAGTCTGAGGTGGGGAATTTTCTTGAAAATCTTAGTGTCGCGTCTTTGGAAGGTACTGAACTTAAATACCAAGTTTGGTATTGATCCGACTTCTTGTTTTTGAGTTATGCTGTTCACAGACTGACAGACACACACACTCTCAGAGCCTCTTTTTTCCCCTAAAAATGCTTTATGGGGGTGGGCTTTGCAGGGCTTCAAAACATGTATTTCTGGTGAAATCTTGATATCAAATTTTTGGGTGGAATACAGTACTTTCTCTACTTGCTATACGTAGTAGAGAAAGTAAAAATAGAACACAAATGACAGTAAAGAATAAATCTTAAAAATGTATGTTTTCAGAATGTAAATAGAATATGAGGCAATGAGCCTGGGCTAAATGCCATGTCATATTCAGATGTAATTTGCTTAGCATAAGCATAAATAAAATAATCGTGTTAACATTGTAAATATAAAATTATAATGGATTCTTTAGTATATCTGTAAATTAAAAAATTCACTTTATATCATGATTATTTTTGTTTCTAGAGCATGGCTTTTGGCACTTTTTTAAACTTAATGGCTGCACCTTGTCAGTTTATGCCATGAAAAATTGGTTTTGTAGTCTTTTTCCTGTACCATCTGCTGAAGGTCATCGATTTCATAGGACTGGTGAAACTTTGGTTCATCGTACTGAAGTATGCAGTTCAATATTTATTTTTAATCGTAAAAAGATTCCAAGCATATTGGCCGATGTACAGGACTTAACTCCTAAATATGAGCTATAGCCACCTGAAACAACTGTCATGCACAGCCAGTTCTTTGATTTTAGAAATTTATTTATCCAATAAGTACAGAATTACAAATAAATACATATAATAAAATTCTAATACAGCGTTCATTGTTCCTGTAAGTTCGTCTACTTGTGATTGACATGGAGCATTGAGATAAATCATAGTGGATCTATAGGAGATTAAGATATGGAAGAGCTAAGTTTTAATGACTAAACAATTAGTGTGCAAAGTTTGAACTCCTAAGAGTCTATAAAAATGGTGCCAACCTAACCTTATATTTGAGGAGGAATTGCTGGCTATGAATGGAACCTAACCATTCATATATCACCAGATTCCAGTGAGTTATCCCATAATAGTGGAAAAATGTCTTGTCTTCACTATCGTAGTGATGGAATCAGGTTGTAATTGCCCTTAACACGGAAACCTAAGGGTTTGTTGTGTTATCTCCTATTGGTATTGTTTTATTTAAATACTTCTGTCCCTTTAATTAGGGACAGTAGTTTATTAACTAAGTTTTCTGTAGGAAAATCATCATTTGGTCAGATGCAAAAGTTCGAATCTTTTCCTACCCAGTGTTCCACATTTGAAAATTGTTTCATCCTCTTTGTTACATAGCCTGCATGCTGGTTCCTCTCTAAAGATTCCCATTGTATGTAGGTGTTTCCATAATCTGTAATGTCCTGTCAAGAGCTCGGTTATCAGGTTCATTTCAAATCTATCGAGATTAAGTACATTTTCACTGAGTTAGGATATACTGCTCATCGTTCTCTTACTGTGCTTGCATTCCTCTGTTTGAACCTATTGCAATCGATGATTATGATTAATCCATTCCACAATGGTTCTTCAAACAGAGCTTAAGGATATGTCAAAAACTTGTTCAGGTACAGTAAATGTTTGAGCAGATCCTTTTCTTGCCAGGATATCTGCTTTTTCCCTTGCCTCAAATTCCCTTAGTCCAGGCACCCACTCAAGATTAACCTTGTTGTGTTATTCCAATTGCATGAGTTTTATTAGTTAGTTCCAGACTAACTTATATGTTATCTGCAATTGCTTTTAGCGCAGCCTGACTGTCAGAGAAAATGCAAATGTTGCTTCCTTTGTAGCCAAATTTAAGATTCTTCCTGACACAGGTTTCAGTTGCATAAACTTCAGCTTGAAATACAATGGTATTGCGATCAAGAGCAAATAAATATCACAATTTGGGGCTTCCCCATGTATTCCAGCTCCAGATCCATTGCCCATTTTAGAGCTATCTGTGTACCAGATTAGGCTACGTTCAGGACATTGCATCTTGTTCTGACTCTGTTCTAACACTATGTTGAAAAATATCAATGTTGTACATTAGTAACGATGAGTAAAATGTAACCACTATAGTCCTCATGACAGTAAAAGCTCTGCAGGTTTTAGTAAAACAGGCCATCACAGTTTTCATTTTACACATTTATGTTACACCAGTACTGTAATTGCAGTTTTTAGATTAATGTAAACATTTCTATTTTACAGGTTGTTTCCCAAACGTGATGTGACAAATATGTTACTCGTCAGTGCTTTGGTGGGCTCTGGCTTGTACATATACAACAGGCCACATTTGAGGCGAGCACCATCAAATATGCAGATGACTTGCAGGTGAGTGGGCCCATGAACAACAGATACAGTTGTCAAAATGGTGAACTAGTCGGCCATGATACGAATGCGTTCGTTGGGAAGAGGAACTAAACAGTTGTGGAGCAAGTGGGCAGGGCATCGGAAATGCAGTCAGGTAAAGAAAACATCCGCATTTCGAATTCGTTTGCTAGTGCGGCTGAGGCATGCAAATGTACTGTTTCATTATACAACTGTACATTTCCACTATAGCCTTGCCCCCTCACTCCCCCTTGCTAGCCTTGATGACATGCATTGTCAACAAAACAGTGGCGCCCTCCTCCAAGTGCACTCATATCGTAGCCGACTAGTACATTGTGATCTTTGTCCCTCCACAGCGGTGGTAACCCTGAGTTCATGCATTTGTGATGCTACAGTGATGCTTTGGTTGGAATGAATCTGGAGATAGCAGTAGAAGGCATAGATTCACATGTTTAATTTTGTTACACACTTTGATTAAAGTTTCCTTTTTCTCTAAATTACTGTAATTTATTATTGCCAATTTCTTATATTGTTTTCAGATTATCTTTATGCACAGTTGACTTTGCAGCATCACAAAAGAAATAATCGGAGTCTACCACTTCTTGCAATCTTTAGTAGAGTACAGACATCTAAAATTGGAATGGGGAAGGGGAAAATATATTGATATGTATGAAAAAGAGATCTGCATGGGATACGCCTGGCCTGGAACAGGGGTGATGAAGTTGAGGCTGGTTCACAACAACTGAGAACAGTAACCAGAACAAGAACGACAAAGTTGAAATACATGTATTTTAATGGGAGCGTTTAAAATTGACGGGAAGCTTTCTCAGGAAAGGTAAAGAAGATTTGGCCAAGTTTTAAGGCTCTCTTTCCGGGCACAGCATATTATCCATATTGTGCATATTAGACACTTCACTGTAGAGATTATTCTAAGTAGCCATGACATGAAACAGCCACTAACATTCTCTGTAGTTGCAAGCAGCAAACATGAAACTAGAAGCATTAGCATATGTGCTTCCTAATCTCAGATTCTGACACCAGCAAACCCATTGAGCATCGGTTCTCATGAAAGGGTCATGTGTAGTTTATTTATATGCAACTCAAAACTGTATATTGCTTCAAAAACTAAGTACAGCAAAAACCAGTAGGAATTAACAAAGAACAATAACTTTAATGTATGCCATTAAATAAAGGAAGTCATACCAAGTATGACTTCCTTTATGACTAGAGGAATCGGTAATGTAATGAATATGCATTTAAATAATGTTTACGCTGTTGAATTTTGATGTTGGCTAACCCCCATTATATTGGTTGAATTGGAAGCAAGTGAAGAAATATCATTGGTTAGTTAAAAACAAATGAAATCCCAATGCGCAAAATTAACTTTCCACTTTGTGATCGATATGATCATCGATATGCTTTCCTGTTCTCGTTACCGGGCTGTTGTGAACCGAAAACTTGCATGCTGCATTCCTTCCTGTTCTCATTTCCAGTTTGGTTACCGTTCTTTGGCTATTGTGAAACAGCCTTTAAGGGGGAGGAATGGAAGAAGAGATGGGGAGAAATGTCCCAAGTGTGGTAACTTATATACTAGTTGGCACTTTATTTGAAGTGCCCAGATACAGAGAAATGGAAGGAGATAGAGAAAGTCATGTAACCCATCAGATCTTTTTTTTTGTTGTAGAGTACAGTAATTGGCAAAACAAAGGAAACTGTGAAATTATTAATCATTTGCTATCCAAGTTTCCATAGCAATGAAGTATTTTTATTATATATAATAGTCTGAACATTGTGAATTCCGTAATGTGTTGATTTCTGCAATTATGGTTCTCACACAGATCAGAAGTTATCGTGGAACATTATTTCCATTCATACGTAGCAGGATGTCAGAATGCACCAAGTTTGCTTCATGTTAAAGAACAGTACGAGGAGAGATTTAATAAGGAGGCACCAAATAACAAAACTATGTTAATTGTCATTGGCAAGTTTCGTTGGATGCATCAATCCTATGTCAATAAAAGGGTGCAATAGGTTACCCAAAAATGAATATCAGTCTCTACCGATACTGGAAATATACTTGAATTATTTTTCATACTGGATATACTGAAGTTATACTGGAATTAGTGATCATTAGGCAGAGGGGTTTCAGTAAGCAAACAGAGAAATTGTGTTACTGCACAGAGTATAGGTGATGTTAGATACTGTGACGGACATACTCCTCTCCAACCCAACAGATGATTTCATTACAACTGTTTGATTTTATTCAATGTATAAAGACCAGTGGAGAACTCTGGCAGCATCTCTAAAGTAAAGAAGAGTTCATACATAAAAAACATCACAATAAGCATCATTTGTGGCGGAATTTAGCACACAACACTTCAGCACAAATGGCAAAACCATCAGGTGTAACATTAGAACTCAAGGGACATTTAACATCGTATTAAAACCCTGAAATTCAATGAAACAAGGAGTATGTGACATCATTAGAAATGACTAATGAGCCTCCTCAGCTCCAAAATGTGGATCAGAATTTTTGGATGATCTGTGTCATTCGTTAATAAGTGCCGACGTTGCTTTAAAACATTTACAACTTTTGATGTAAAACAAAAGTCAGTGTAACTCAGATTTCTGTATATTAATGGGTTAATTTAATTAAGTCGTGAGGTAATTTTATTACACACTATCAATAGCTAAACATACGATTTTTTACTTTCTGTACTACATATAGTAAATAGGGAAGTATTGTGTTCCACCCAAAAATTCGATACCGAGATTTCACCGGAAATACATGTTTTGAGATCCCCTGAATCCAAAAAAAACATTTTTGGAAACATGTCCGTCTGTGTGTCTGTGAACAGCATAACTCAGAAACGAACAGTCGGATAAACACCAAACTTGGAATTTAAGTTCAGTGTCTTCCAGGGATGTGACACGAAGATTTTCAAGAAAATCCCCCCACCCCAGAGTACCCTTTACATGGAACATTTTTTGAAAATTTTAATTTTCTCAAAAATGGCTAACGATTTTGATTAAAACATCATATGTTTAAGATATTTTCATGACAAATAAAATGTATATCTTGAATTTTCTGGGAATGTCTCCCAAAAGTATTCTTCATTGTGAGCGACTTTTGGTAAACTGGTAAACCATAAGAGATAGACAAACTTTTACTACACAAAAGATGTAGATCGCGTTAAAATACCAATTTATGTCATATACATTTTTGTTGTTGAGTGAACCATTTTCGAGATATTGCTTGTTATTCCCTTAAATTTTTCAATACTTATTTTCTCAAATGGGAATTCGTTATTAATTTTTTTGTCTTTGATATGCAAAGAGTATTAATCTGTGGCAAAGGGAATGGTGCTGCACCTAGCAACCAGCTACTAAGAGATATGTATGTGCTTAAAGGCTACTGTATTTCTATATTGCCCTTGTAAATATATATTCCCCTTACATCTACAAGAAAATTAGCAATAAGATAGAGTCTGCAAATGTTTATCTCGATTAACATGAAGTAGATGGAGAATAAGCATTTGTAAACATCGTTTGTACAAGAGTAGGGAAAGTCATCAGATTTTTTTTTTCTCTAATACTCCTTAATTCTGGTTTATCTGCTATCAAAGTAGATGTATTGCCTTCAAACTGTATATCATATTTGTTTACAGAGAACACTGCAAGGTTACAAGTGTTTCCACCTTCTCTCTCCACCAATCCTCGTTGCGTTCCTATTTTGATGGTTTACTTACTAAAACCTCTCTGCCTGGTCATCACATACTGGAAAAATGGGATGAAATATTCATGTAGTACTGATATATTTCAGGTGATTAGTTCTTGGTTCTAATTGGTGATTGGTTCTTTCTAATAAGGCCTTATTAATCTAAAAAGTATTTTTTGATGTTATTGTTTCATAATTTTTTATCTTATATAAAAATGACTCATACATTTGGATAATCTTTCAACACTAATATGTTTTTACAGGCTATACAACATTCCAAGAATTTTTAAGATTGTTGCAGGGGAGGTCATGACGGAGGCTAAGATAAATACAAAATCTGCTGATATATCATTCCCATTTTTGTGAATATCAATGAATTTTTGGTCGACTATTATGACTAGCATGAGAGTTTTATGACATTTTAGTTATAAGAGGTAATGGAGAGAAATCAGCATAAAAAGCTATTCTAGATCATTGTACAGTAATATCATAAAGAGTGCAGAGAATAAATTTAATTAAATCATCATTCAAGATTTAAAAAGTGACTCGCTTAACATCAGGTATGGCAGGCAGTAATAAACACAGCTTCATATTACGGCTGCGGAAACAAATAAAACAGTAAAGATGTTAAGCCAGCCCCAACACACATTTGAGTACTGCTGTATTTTTTACTGCAATATGACTCGATGCAATACTGGAATTTTGTCAAAACTTAACTGGAAATACGAGCCCAATGCTGAAAATTTGTAGAACGATGTTTTTAAACAAATTAGATTTGTTTATATTTTACAATTATTTTCTGATGTTTTCAAGTTGATTGTTGTGTAGTTTGTTCAAGTTGCTCTAATAGTTAGTTAATTATCATCATTTAAAGATTTTGTGTTGGCCCAAAAATGAATTTGACTAAAGAACATTTTCGGGCTATGACCTTTTTACGATTTTAAATTGCCATTAATGCCTAAACAATGTGAAGATCAGTTTAGAAATGCATTTGACGAAGAAGCACCATCTAAGACAACAGTTTATAATTGGTACAGCATATTGAAAGAGATCGGTTTTTTTCTTCGTGATGAATTTTCTGAAAGATACCCAAGAATTGCTGTTACCGATGGAAAATATTGCTGCTATTCAAGCAATGCTTGAAGAACATTGACAGACATCTTATGAATTTATTTGGGTGACACTGTGCATTGGTATGAGTCAAATCCAAAATATTTTATATCAACTTTGTTGTCAATGGATTCCATATAAACCGACTCCTGATCAAAAATGACAATGCATTGGTTGGTACAGAAAAACTGGAAAAATTCCAAGCCACCATTTCAGATTTGGTTTGGAATATTTTTACTGGTCATGAATCTTGGATTTATTGTTATGATTCTGAAAAGAAAACTCAATTGGCTCAATGGGTCTTTCAAACAGAACTTAAGCCTATAAAAGTCCAAATTTGCAGTGCTAGTAAGAAGATGGTTGCAAGTTTTTTTTCTAAACTGGACCATATTGCTACAATAGCATTAGAAGATATATGTACCATTACTGCCAATTGATATACAAATGTCTGTTTACTGCAGAGTTTTTAAAAAGTTTGTGAAAACATTTAAAGGGAAAAATGATTATACATCATGATAATACATTGCTGCATACAGCAAAACTAAACAAACATCTGAGTATCTGGATGTCCTAAAGGTCAGCACTATGGACCCATACAGCCCTGACCTAGGAGCTTGTAATTTCTTTTTGTTTTCAAAAATTAAAGATAAAATGCATGGAATCATTTTTTCGTCATCAGATGAAGCAGTGGAACATTATAAAAGCCTGGTTTCTAAAGTGCCTCAGGAAGAGTGGCATCATTGCTTTAAGGACTGGTTTAATCAAATGTAAAATGTATTGATGTTAAAGGGGAATATTTTGAAAAACTATAAAATCATTTAAATTTTTTAAAACTAATCTTTGTTTGATTTTCTAAAAATTTTCAGTATCGTTGTCGTATGCTGGAATTTTAAACCTTTAAGGCAGTAGACACCCTGTGGTTGGATTTTCTCAGTAACAGGAAAGGGATGAGTGAACCTAATTGCAATATTGTAGCCTAGGGATATCTATGACATTTCTTCTGCATCATATGGTTTTCAGACTAAAACCATATTCACCTTGATGACAAAATCAACAGACAAACAACTTGTTATTTAGGGTTTCAACAACCTGAGTTATTATACAGAAACCACAGCACAGTGCACAGGTTACATCGCTTTTTGTATCCTTATAGGAACCTTTGTTCATCAATATGTTCAGTAGTCTTCAGAAACGTTATGAAGAATTATGTGTGACATGTGATGATACACATTCTGTACCAACAACATTAGCTAGCATTTCAGTGTCACTTGTTTTGCTGCATAGCAGTGGTTTTCTTGATGCCTGAGTGTCCAGGGTAATCTCAGAGAACCACTCGGGTCATTTTGATGATTCTTTCAATATTAAAAAGCATTGTCCTTTCAAGTGGGCATTCCACGAGCATTAATTATCAGGGGATATTTTGTTTGTTTATTGTAAAAATGATGTTTGGGGGAATCCATTTTCTCTATTTTATTGAGTATTGATAATGGAATATTTTAGTGTAATAAATAGACAACCTGTAAATATATGCTATAGGATCCATTGAGAATTACAGGCTGCCATACAACTTTCAAAATTTATTCCCTCCCTTGATGCTGTTGGATTTCAGTAATAAGACTTTGTCTTAAACATTTCAGTATCGTCGTCCTGATTTGAACTCTTGTCAGCTGGTAAGCAGACCAGGGGCTAGTATGATGACAAGCTCTTTCCTTCAGATTAAATAATTTGTACCTTCTCTACTACTTACTTATAATAAGTAGAGGAAGTATTGTATTCCACCCAAAAGTATGACACCAAGATTTCACGGAAATAAGCATTTTGAGACTTTCTTAATTTAAAAATTCTGAAGTATTACTTCACATGACTTTCTCTAGCCTCTTATCATTTGTTAATGGGTATAAAAACTATTCTTAAGAAAGCTTAATTTTCAATATACTTCATTTTAATCAAAACAAACCTTTACAGAAGCAGCTACCTTACATTTTTCATTATAAATGCAAGGGAATAGTGAGAGTCAAATGTTTAAGAACTAGAAGCTATATGCTGGCCTTAAAAGTCCATACGTTTTCCATGCAATCGCAAGAAACAACTGAATGTTGACAGGACTTTAAAAGAATGACTAAGCATTGAAAATTTTGAACCATTAATAGTGGGTATCTCAAATGACTAATCCCACAAAAAAAGTTATTTGAAATAAATTGTATGTTTTGAAGAGATTTATATTTTTGTGTAGTGCATTTTTGAGTTATGCTACTCTTTGTCTATTTCCTGCATGCGCGCGCGCGCGCGCGCACACACACACACACACACACACACACACACACACACACACATGGGCCTTTTTCTAAAAATTTTTTTTTATTCAGGGGGCCTCAAAACATGTTTTTCTGGCGAAATCTTAGTATCAAATTTTTGGGTGGAATGCAATACCTTCTCTACCTACTATATACATGGTAGAGAAAGTAAAAAAATTAGATTTAAAAAAGGTTCTGTGTGAGAGCACATAATTTTTTTTTCCCCTAAGAAAATCCCCCAGTCCAGACTACCCTTTGCATGGAAAACTATTCATTCTTTTTTATTTTCTCAAAAATGGCTCTTAACAATTTTAATTAAAATGTGTTTAAGAAATTTATATCTTAAATTTTCTATGAATAGTCGATGAAGACCTTTTCACTTTGAATGACTTTTGTATAATTGGTAAATTGTAAAAGATAAAATTTTACAACACAAAAAATGTTTTATAGTAAATAAATTTTTTTGTCATGTTGGCCATTTCCAAGACATTCTTTGTTACTGGTTTGAATTTTCAAGTTTTTATACTTTTTTTCAAGTGGTAAGTCGCTATCCATTTTTATTTGTGGCCGTGCAAACAGCATGCTTTGGAATCACACAGCAATCTGCTTTTTAAAAATCTGACTACCTTAGCTTTAGCCTACTGCCCTTCTTATACCTGCAATGAAATGAGTAAATATATAACGAAAATTTATCTGTATTAACAAGAAGTAGATAGAACAATAAGCTTTTGTAAGAATTGTTTGTAGAAGAATGAGCAGAGAAACTCATGTGAATGCAACACATAAGATCCTTTTTGGTTCAGGGGGGCCTCAAAACATGTATTTCTGCTGAAATCTTGACATCAAATTTTTGTGTGGAGTTTAATACTTGTACAGTTGTAGAGAAAGTAAAAATGAAGTTTTGTAATACAGTGTATAATACCTGTTGCAGTGCATTTGGAGCATTCATGTTCAACTTTGGATCAGTTTTGACATGGGCCGTGTTAAGGAGCGTGCTGCCGGATAGCATGGTGCTCTGCACAATGGTTGGCGTTGGATCGGGAGTGTTGCTCTTAAAGTCAGGGAAGAAATACCTTGACTTCATAGACTCCCAGATCTCCAACTGAACTACATTTGCAGCAAGGGCAGTAGCTGATGTAATTAATGTGAAATCTTGTTTAGATAATAGAGATTTGTAATATGTGTAATGCAAACATTCACTGTTTCAAAACAGAGGATATGTTACAGACCAATACATTTTTTCTTGTCTCATACATTTCGTTTTTGTTTTGAACCGAAAGAAACTATTCTTGATCAATGTAAATTGTATGTACATTTTTATTGATATTGTAATATGCTGTATTAATAAAACATTTGCAATTTTTGCAATAAAGGTAACTTGTTGCTATATATCGTACACTTTATTTTATCACATTCCTCTGCACAAATTCAGCAAATATAACTTCACAGCAGTGCAGAATGGGAAAAAAAGCAATAAACATATTTGCCAACTTTTACGGTTTTCCCATAAAATGTATGGGAGTGGAGAACTTTTTAAAGGAAAGGAGATATTTTTACAGTGTTATAGGCAGATTCAAAGCATTACAAATATTCACCTCGTACATGACAGAACATTAAATTCTTTTGGATTATATTGCAACTTAGGATTACAGTCTGAATGTACTGCACTACATAATTGGTATACAGTGCTATGATAGGTCAGAGCTTATCAGTGTATCTGTCGTTCAACATGATTATGTTCTGCCTTCACTGGGCTGCAATAAAATGCATAATGTGCAGATTGCACCACTAGTGACCTCTAGTAACCAGGGCATGGACTGTAAAGACAATTCCCTCACATAAATTATTTATCTTACTTGCATTGTATGGCTGTGCGATATGTCCCCAATTTTACTTTCCCTACCATGTAGGTAGTAGGTAGAGAAGTATTGCATTCCACCAAAAAATTTGATACAGAAGTTTCACCAGAAATAGATGTTTGAGGCACCCTGAATAACAAAACAAAAGCATTTTTACAAAAAGGTCCATGTGTATTCTGTGTCTGTGCACAGCATAACTCAAAAACGAAAAGTCAGATCAACTTCAAACTTGGTATTTAAGTTCAGTACCTTCTAAAGATGCGACACAAAGATTTCCAAGAAAATTAAAAATATTTACATGACAAATAAAATGTATATCTTGAATTTTCTGGGAAAAGTCTTTGAAGTCCTCTTCATTCAGAAGTAATGTTGTATAACCTTGTATAACTGGCAAACATCAATAGACAAAAATGTACTACACAAGAATGCAGATCTCTTTAAAATATGCAATTTATTTCAAATAACTTTTTTTTTGTGGCATCAGCCATTTCCGAGATATTCGTTATTAATGGTTCGAATTGCTCAATACTTAGCCATTCTTTTAAAGTCCTGTCAACATTCAGTTGTTTTTGCAATTCAATTGAAACTATGGAATTTTAAGGCCAGTGTATAGTGCCCAGTTCTTAAATATTTTACTTTCGCTTTTCCCTTTGTATCTATAATGTAATTGTGAAGTAGCTAATTCTGCAAGGGTTTATTTGGATTAAAAGGAATTAGATATAAAAAATAAGCTTTAGTAAGACTAGTTTGTATACCCTCTAATAAACGATAGAGGGTAGAGAAAATCATATATCACATATTTTTTTTGACAGATTTTGTTTATAGTGAATGTTATGAAGTGCAAAATATTTGCATGTAGCCTAGGAAATGGTCTTGCTTTAAATAGGTACCTGTTTATTGTGGTACCAAGAAGAATTTTAGCATGTGTGACAGAATGAAGCAGTAGTACCAGGTCTTCAAGGATTTTTATAAAACAGAATTCCCATTTATTTTATATACACTTTTTCTATATTTAGTGCACTGAACACTTTATGCATTCTAAATTTCATGCCATTACAAAATGATTATGCTTTGCTGGACAAGGGAAAATATTTCAATTTCAGGAAGTTGGAAAGTATGGAAAAAGGGAAAAGCATAAAGCCCATACCTTAAATTTTCAATTTCAGTTTATTCACCATTGCATCTTTGTACAGAAATATTGGTTTTGTCAATGATTAACAATTTTAAGTTTGCAATTTTATAAGAGCCGTCAAGGTTGTGCATTTTACTCGTTCATTTCATATGGTACATAATGAGACATGCTCGTTTCCTCCAGCCTAACTTGTTTGAAAAGCAGCAATGAATATACTGAAAACTACGGACAAGCTTCTGGTTCATATGACCTATTGTGGAAAATGAGCATTTACTTGTTCGAGTATTCGCTCACTTGAGAGTTCACATCTTAGCGGTGTTGTCAGGCATATTGCTTCAGTGGTTAAGGCAAAGGAATGACAATAGCCGATGCCATGTTACTGTGTTTTTGACTTTGTTTCTACATACTGTTACGGTCAAGACTTATTTTACTACGTTATGATCAGGCCTTGGTGAAGCATTCCGAGACTCATGAAGTTAGGAGCACGCGAACCACTGTGTTGTTTATTTCGAGTGGAATGGCAGATAACGCGTGCAGGTAGCCCTTACTTCAACGTGTAAACATCTAGTCACAGTAGGGCACAAAATAAATGTTCACTTTTCCAGTCTGTATTGAGTACGGAAACTAATTGCCTAACGTAATAATGTTGCATGATTATACGTGTGTTAACATTCTGAAATAGCCATTTTCCATGACAGAAAAAAAAAGTCCAAGCAATATACATATCACAAAATAGATTTCTTCACAACTTCATTGCACCATATACATAAATATTTAAAATAAATACATACATATACAATGTAATAAGCTAAATCATGCAAATGAACACAACACACTTCTTTACATGTAATTGCAGCGAAATACAGGGTACATTCGCAATGTATCAAATGAAAAACATCTCTGATTTTCTCTTAAAATAAGTTTATAGCTAGAAAAACTTCATTCTATGTCACATGACATGACATGACAGGTGCATAGCAAAAGAATGGGATATCACACGAATCAACGTTCGTTGATTTGTATTCATTGTTTGAATCCAATAAAATGTCCTTAATGGCACACACATCTGCAAAACCAGAGTTTTTCTCCAGGACATTTTTTAATTTGGTTCACACTTGCAATAACAGAGTTCGATTTCGACTCATTCAGTTTTTGAAGCAGTGCTATTATGAACTGAAGAGCCCTAGGCATTTATTTCTATATCTGATACCTGCAGATGTGATATGGTTCTAGATATATCTACAAAATGTTTTGTAATAAATAGGAATGACTCCATTAATTGTTCTGAAATCAGAGGTTTTACAATAGCCACAGCACTACATTCCTCTGCATCAAAAGTATGTATTATGTCTATGACTTTGAAATAGTGTTTGGCATAGTAAGTAGTTGCGTCCAACCAACTGCTCCAACAGGTAGTAATACAAAGGTAATCCCAAAAGTAAGGTCTCCAATATTTTTTAAAATACAAAGAAACTTTTATTGTCAACAAATGGTACATAGTTTTGAAGCTTTAACATTTGTCTATTTTTCCACATAATTGCCATTTCGGTCGATGCATTTTTGTAGACGATGTAGCAGTTTTTGTATGCCCATGTCACACCAGCTTGCCGCCATGCTCTTGAAAAAGTGATGGTCCTCATTTTTCACTTCATCGTCGTCACCGAAGCGCCTTCCAGCCAAGTGTTCTTTCAACTTGGGAAACAAGTGGTAGTCACTGGGTGCTAAGTCTGGACTATAGGGTGGATGGGTGATGGTTTCCCATCCAAACTGTTGCAGAAGATTCATGGTTCGACGGGCAGTGTGGGGGCGAGCATTGTCATGGAGAAGGCTTATGCCCTTGCTCAACATTCCTCTTCTACAGTTCTGAATTGCCCATCTGAGTTTTTTTAATGTCTGACAATACCTGTCGGCATTTATTGTTGTCCCAGGATCCAAAACGTCGACCAACAATATCCCCTTTCGATCCCAAAACACAGTTGCCATGACTTTACCGAGAGACTGTGTTCTCTTGAATTTTCGCGGCTTGGGTGAACTGGAATGCTGCCACTCGCGTGATTGTTGTTTGGTCTCAGGTGTGAAGTGGAAAGCCCAGGTTTCATCACCCGTGACTATTGAATCCAAAAGGTTGTCCTTTTCGTCTGCATAGCGTTGAAGGAATTGGCGAGAAGTTTCAGCGCATTGCCTTTTGTGATCTTCTGTCAGCATTCTTGGGACCCATCTTGCGCACACCTTCCGAAATTTTAACTCTTCAATCAAAGTCCGATGAATAGTGCTTCGAGAAATCTCAGGAAAAAAAAATGCAGAGCTCATCGAGAGTGATCCGCCGATCTTGAAGCACGATTTGTTCAACCTTTGCAATTGTTTCGTCAGAAATGGACGGTCTCCCGCATCTTTCCTCGTCATGAATTTACATGCGACCATTTGCAAATTCTTACACCACTTGCGGACATTTTTGACATCCATACAAGACTCTCCATACACTTCCATCGACTGTCAATGAATTTCAACAGGTTTAACCCCTTTTGCACTCAAAAAGCGAATAACTGCGCGAACTTCACACCTGGCGGTAGTGGCTAATGGGAGCTCCATTATAACTGGCTGCCAAGCCAAGACTGTGGGCGCTAAGGGATGTGCGGCAGTTTTGGAAGAGAGTGGGGGGAGGAAGGAAAAAAGCAGTATGGCCAACATCCACACAAACAGTTTCCCTGTGATCCCAGCGCTTTGGTGACCTAACTTTTGGGATTACCCTCGTAGACTGCGGTGGTAGGGGAATATTAGTTGCTATTGCTTTAAATCTTTGCATCCTTGAAGGAGCTTTCAAAAAATATATTTTGATGTTGGATATGAAGCAGTCGACATCTTTGAAATTAGCTCTTACGTGTTCAGCCACTTTATGAAGGGCATGCGCTATACATGTTATATGAATTAATTTAGTATATAACACCTGAATAGCTTTTGCTGCCTTCACCATGCATAAGTTACAAGCAATAAAACATTTTGTTGTTTGATTCCATGTGGATACAGAGACATTAAATTTTCCAAGAGATTTTCTATGCCCTTATGATTTTCTTTGTCAATAACTCAGATGTTACTAACATTTTCTTACCTGCACGATCGGGGTGGGAGGGGGAACTCCCACAATGTTTGCTACAAACCTACCACAGCAATCTGTTGTTTCGTCCAGTGAAACCCACATTTTCCGGTCTTGCACCACTTCCCTTATCTATTTCAATGTATCATTATAGCAAGATGTAATATAATGTTTTCTTAAGCTCGACTCTTGGGGAACATTTTTACCATGTATTTTTCTAGAAACCCTTTAAAATATTTATTTTTGACCTTGTTGAAAGGGATGTTGGCATGTACCAACATGCTACACAAATCTCAATAAAATTCTTTCTGGTTTTCCATGTTTGATTGTGATGTTGAAGGCCTCTGTAGATTGTGTAATTTAATATTATTCGTGGTATTTTGCTATTGCAGTGTTTTTGAAAGAATCGAGATCTGTCTGTTCTGATGTATTTTTTGCAGTGTTTGCACTACACAGTGACAAGGAAATTTTCCTTTTCAAACTTCTCTGTAAGTACATCCTGAAGGGATGTACTCTTATTCTTCAACATGTTTCAAAGTACTGCGGAGTATAAATAAGAGCAATTAATACTAACATAAATATCAATGAATATGTAAATGCCATGAAACTATAGTTCTTTACTCACTGGATCTCGAGTACTTAAGGAGACTGCATCAACCAAGGCCGAGCAGCAATATGAATGTCCACAGTGACCTTTGCTACAGAACTACCTGTAGGTTGGAAGTGCTACCCCTTCCACCGGGCTAGGACATAAACTTGATCCCGTTCGTCACAGCTGCAGTCTGCTAATTCCGTGACCCAAAACCTAGGACCTGATTATGATACCAAATTCCAGTGTCATGTTTTGTTTTATATTGTTACACCTAAGCACAATGTATATGAAAATATGTTCCAAAATAAACGTAGAAGTTTCATATACAATTTCATTCAGAATTTCTGTGAAAGGAAAAATTACTCAGTCATCCATATAAACATTTAGTTAAACATTACTAATTATATATTATAATGCAACAAATGAAATAGTTATTATTCTTTAAAGTCTAGAAGAACACCCTTGTCCTATTATTTACACTGACAAAACTCGGGTAAACTAAACCCATGCTAAAAGTTTTACCTGGTGGGATTCTAAATGAAACTGGTCTAAAAATTCCAAGGTAAAGGATAATATCTAATAATCTGCGATGCCAGATAAACCAAATATAGTTTCATTAGTGTTTCAGTCAAAAGATGGTGGTGATTATCGTAAAGAGTAACGTAGAGTTTAGGGAAGGGTTTACCGACCTTTAGAGGCTGGAAGAGTGTGTGGTAGTAATGGACAGTGTGAGCTATCACTCTGTGCTTAAAGAAAAAATCCCCAATACAAATTTTAGGAAAGCTAGAATTTTGTCATGCCTCCAAACAAGAATATACTTCATAATCTAGATACACAATAGTTGAATTATAAACTAATTTTAAAACGGCCAACAAAGCTTATCTTTGTTCGTAATTCATTGTTAGTGCATATATTCACATAGCTGTGATTGACCGCACTTGCATTTCACTTGTATCATGCAAACTTGAGCTACATATAAGAAAGGCATCTGCGGCAACAACACTACTGAAGTCATCCTCCATGGTCTAAGGGTACCATGCTAGCCTCCAGTTCCTGAGGTTGTGGGTTCAAACCTGGTGGAGGGCAATGGATTTTTTTCAGGTGTAAAAATCTTTAGCATGGCTTCCTTTGGAAGGTTCCATGTCGTAGATTTACAGCATGTAAAAGAACCTAAAGCCTGATAAAGAGGCCTCTGAGCAAACTTTCTGGTCTTTCATGCCCAATATAGAAAGGGATGCTAAGAACCGTAGTAGTCAAAGAGCATCCATAAATGATAAAACAAAATCTGATGTGTTGCACTCACATGACTTTCTCTACTCTTTTATGAACTATTTTTACAAATGCTTATTCTTCCATATACTTCATGTTAATTTAGATATCAATTCTTATTGCTAATTCTAGATGCAAGGAGAATATGGTAGGCTTTAAGCGATAGTCAAATGTTTTAAGAGCTGGCTGCTATGTGGAGCAATCTATTCTCTTTGCAGGTCCAGACATAAAAATAATAATAATAATAATAATGAATAAGTATTGGAAAATTCGAAACATAAGGAATATCTCGGAATGGTTCACTCTGCAAAAATAAATGTATATGACAAATTGTGTTTTAACAAGATTTACATTTTTTGTGTAGTAAAATTTTGTCTATCTCTTACGGTTTTCCAGTTATACAAAAGTCATTCAGAATGAAGAGGACTTTTGGGGACATTCCCACAAAGTTCATGATATACATTTAATTTGTGTTAAAAATACCTTAAACATATGATATTTTAATCAAAATCATTAGAGCCATTTTTGAGAAAATCAAAATTTTCGAAAAATATTCCATGTAAAGGGTAGTCTGGGGTGGGGGATTTTCTTGAAAGTCTTCATGTCACATATTTGAAAGATACTGAACCTAAATACCAAGTTTGGTTTGTCTATCTCTTACGGTTTTCCAGTTATACAAAAGTCATTCAGAATGAAGAGGACTTTTGGGGACATTCCCACAAAGTTCATGATATACATTTAATTTGCATTAAAAATACCTTAAACATATGATATTTTAATCAAAATCATTAGAGCCATTTTTGAGAAAATCAAAATTTTCGAAAAATATTCCATGTAAAGGGTAGTAGGGTGGGGGATTTTCTTGAAAGTCTTCATGTCGCATATTTGAAAGATACTGAACCTAAATACCAAGTTTGGTTTGTATCCGACTTTTCGTTTTTGAGTTATTCTGTTCCCAGACATACACACGGACCTTTTTCTAAAAATGATTTTTTATTCAGGGGCCTAAAAACATGTATTTCTGGTGAAATCTTGGTATAAATTTTTGGGTGGAATGCAATAGTTTCCCTACCTACTATACGTAGTAGAGAAAGTAAAAAAAAAAAAACTCAAATGCCACTGAAACAAACAGACTGAGCCTTCTCCTTGGTCTGGTGACTCTGAGCATTTGAACAGGAAATGAGACACATACTTGTTCAATATACCAGAATGGTCTGAGAGAGGGAATCCAGTATACCCAACTCGCTATATGTAAGAGCTCATTTTTGTTCAAAGGTATGAATGGTACAAAATAGTGACCAAAACTTGTTCAATGGACATTAGTTAGCTTATGTTACAAGTAGTGGATTAAAAATTTCAATACAGCAATGTTTACATATTTACAAAATTCATCATCTATATCTGTTGACAGTTTTGGTAACACTTCAATTTACCAGATATTTTTTATTTATGCTTAAACAAATTAAAGTATCTTTGATATTGCTGGTATTAAATTATTTAAATTTGATCACCTCGTCTTCGTTGTGCCAAATTTCCCATTCATACTGAAAATCCTACAAATTGCCTACCATCCAAAGTTTTTCAATACTCCATTAGGGATGATTTTTGTATTACCATCCCTAATAAAAGGATAACAAGAGCAGCATTTATCCTTTTATTGAGTAAATAGGCCCGTTCATGCTGAATATCTTCCAGATTGCTTCCCACCGAACATTTTCCATCCCATCTCCTGTGGTGGGATGGGTTTTGTTATTTCACCCCTAAAAGAATGCAGAGAACATGATTTATATTTTTATTTCACAAAAGTATTTAGGGAACAGATACCATTTATGCTGAAGAACATCAAAATGGCTTCTTGATGAACACTTTCTGCAGCCTCTGCTGTTAGAGATAGATTTTTGTGAAAAAACCTCCACATTAGTTTTACCCATCCTAGAGAATATGTGTGTCAAATTTTTCATTTATACTGAAAATCCTCTGAAGTGTCTCTAATTAGGGGTTGCTTTTTACATTAGTGACCCTAAAAGATTTAAAGAGCAATATTAATTTTTTATTTAATAAAAATATTGAGAAAACAGGCACATTTGTGCTGAGAATCCTCAAAATTTCCTCCCCCAACATTTTCCATCTCCTCTTCTGTTGGGGGTTAGTTTTTGTGATTCTCCCCACACTCTTGTCCTAAAGAATATGTGTACTAAATTAATCAAAATCAGTGCAAGGCTGCAGGAGCCTTTAAGGTACACACAAACTTTTGTATATAAATCAGTATGAAGCTAGAATTTCAAATCTAAATATTATTTTACGGTAATTGGCATGTGATTCAGTAGTAGACCGCTTTTAAATTTGGTTTTGTTGGAATACTTTATGTTGTCTGGAAGCTTGATTAATATTTCTGTATACTCAATTTTTGAAGATTTAGAAGCTTGTAACAGTGATGTGTCATAATTTAAAATAGAGAGTTGAGGGTTGTTACACTACATCACTATGATAAACTTACTTGAACGCGTTTCGGGAGACGGCTTGTTCCCATCGTCAGCATTCTCTATCAACTGATATTTGCCGGTCATCGTCTGGGGGATGTGTGTGGTTTGTGGTGTTCTCTGGTGCTGGGCTGATGAACCTCCAAAGGCTGTTGGGTGGTGGCAGTTCAAAATTCATTAGGTGATTCCTGTGTTTGACAATATGTATTTTTTCCCAGATGTCCAATTCATTGCTGCTGTTAATCGGTTTTAAGAGTTTTATGTTTGGAGTGATATCATGGTTTGAAGACCAGAAATGATGTGCTACTGCTGATTTATCTTGCTGCTTTTGGTAAATGCATCTCATATGCTCTTTAAGTCTTATTTCAAGATTTCTTTTTGTTCTTCCTATATATACCAGGTTACATTCATTACAATCAATTTGATATATACCAGCTGATTTATTGTTGGGGATAGGATCTTTTGTTCTGTTGCATAGTAGTTTCTGTATGTTGTGGTTATTCTGTGGAGACAGGGTGATGTTGTATTTTTTGAAAATCCTTTGAAATTTATGATGTGTCCAAGGGTGATAAGTGAATTTTCTATATGCTTGTGGTTTTTGTTGTCTGAGTAACGTAGTCATTTGTTGGATGTATTTCTGTCTTTCAAACTTTTTTATCTTCTTATCTATTGTTTTTTTCTGGTATCCATTCATAGTGGCTATGTTGATAATGTGTTGGTATTCTTTCTGGTATTCCTCTTTCTCCATTGGTATATGTACTAACCTGTTTGTAATACTATTTAAAATTGCATGTTTGTGGCTTGTAGGATTGTAGCTATTATTTTTAATATAGTTTTCTGTGTGCGTTGGTTTTCTGTAAATGCTGAACGTTAGTTTGTTGTGTGCATTATTTCTGATGATCCTGATGTCTAGGTAAGGTAATTGGCCATTTTCTTCTTTTTCCATTGTGAATTTTATAGATCTTTTTTGTAAATTTAATAATTTCAAAGCATCTTCTGAAAGTTTTTTTGGAACAATAGCAAAAATATCATCTACATACCTATACCAGGTTTTGAATAGATGTGGGAAAGATTTAGTAATATGGCATTCAAAATGGCTCATATATAGTTCTGCTAAAAATGGTGAAAGGGGGTTTCCCATAGTTAGGCCTGAGGTTTGTTTAAAGATTTTGTGATGGAATGAAAAGAAATTCTGGTCCAGACATAATTTTGTTAGTTTCAGGTAATCTTCTGTTTGTGCTCTAGGTGTGCCATTGTTTAATATCCAATTTTCTAGGAGTGGTAATAATTCTTCTTTTGGTATGCTTGGGAAGAGTGCAGTGTGCTGACGATGGGAACAAGCCGTCTCCCGAAACGCGTTCAAGTAAGTTTATCATAGTGATGTAGTGTAACAACCCTCAACTCTCTATTTTAAATTTCTGTATACTGTTAAATCGAGTCAATCATTAAGTGATGTATGGTGGTTAGGGTTATGCTGTTGATTTGAAATGGTTTGATTCTTTTGGTTATAAACACAAATCTGGTTTAAAACTGTTTAATATGCAGTTCAGTTGGTTGGATTGGTGATATCAATGATTGGATAGAACGAACAGAGAAAGGGCGCAATTTTATGCATGATGCTCTTTTATTAGATCTGCATATCAGGTGCAACAGTAATATTTTTAATTTTTTGGAAAGTTACAATTCCCTTGTAATAACAAGTATCATTAATGAAATGTTCAACATAGTGGTAACATTACTTTTAAATCAGAAGACATAGTGAAAAGATTAAATATAATATATAGAAGTGTTTGCAAATATACAATTTCACTAAAATAGGTTAAGTACCTCAGAACTAGTTTCGAGGAATCACTTCCTCATCGTCAGCTGATTGCAACTGGCCGGCTTTCCTCGATGGTTACAGATGTCACGAAACTTGTAGAACCACCACTAGAGGAACAAAGAGACATCTGTAACCATCAGAGGAAAGCCAACCAGTTACAAGCAGCTGATGAAGTGATGATTCGATACTAGTTCCAAGGTATTTAATCTATTTTAGTGAAATTGTATATTGCAACCACTTCTATATATTATAGTGGTAACATTTGGTTGCACGACAAGTTTATTTTGTAGAAAAAAATAATAAATACATGATTGTCTTCGGATCACATTACCATCATGTAAATAGTTATTTGCAGGACAAACAACAATTGGTTGCTGTTTACAAAATTTTGAACACCTTATGTTGATTCCTCATCCAATGAAAAGGTATGTCTTAGTGGTTTGTATACTTCCATGGCATCATCGTTATATCTAAGGTTCCAGTGCACTGAAATGAGTTTGTCAGTTGTAACTGGAGACAATCTGTTTCTGCCATGGACAGACCAATTGTGTTCACTGGCTGCCGATGATGGTGGTATGTTCAAAATTTTTGAAGCCAGGGGATATAATGGTTGCTTATTACATAAGCCGCTTCACCATGTGGCTGGAGAGATATGTTGAGCAGCAGACCAAGTACTTTCATTTGAAAAAAACTATACATGCTCAAAATTCCACTAGATTAGCCACAACAAGCCCAGTGTCGAGTTTAAACAAATTGCAGAATATTTTGATGTACTCCAATGCTTGACATTTCTCATCAACATTAAGAACCGCTCCTTTGTATTGGGATCTACAAGATTTGCTGCCACATGAGTTGCCTTGCAAGTGAACACTTTCCTATGCCACGACAGTTCTAACAGCTAATTGGTCTTCTGCAGAAATTAATTTATAATCCTCCAGCATTGAATCTACATGTGTGGAAAGTTCAGAAAACAGCTTGTGTATGTCTGACAAAGTAGTGCTGTCCCCTTCCACTCTAATGATAGGTTCAGACATACATTTCAGTAGACACAAAGCTTCTAATTTCTGCCAAGTCTCATCTGCCAGTAAGGAAGTTTTAACAGTTCTGTCAATCCAAATGCTGGTGCTAAGAGTAGTTTCTAGTAGAGCTTCTTTGTGCTTTAGCAAGCTATCTAAGCATTCACTACAGCAGCCCACCGAATTGGAGATGGAAGTTTTAGAGTAATGGAAGAATTACCATGTTTTTCTTTCCTTTTAGCCTCCAGTATTGCATTTGGAACATGGCTATATTTAAAATACTTAATTATTTTCTTGCTTAGGTGATGTAGTTCTTCAAGTCTTCTAAAGCTACATCTTTAATCAGTCGATTTATACTATGAGCGGCACAACCTATACTGACTATGTGTGGATACTTCTCGTGTAGTATTTTTCCTGCAGCAAGCATATTTCAGGCATTGTCTGTAAATTTGCCATTACTAATGTCGAGATACTTGATGCAATATACTGAGCGGTTTCCCATTGCTCTCCAGATTGAATGCTCTTATAAAATATAGGGTCTGGTGTGGTGATAATGAAATTTACCATACTGTTGCCTGAAATATCTGTCCAACCAACCAAAATTAAGGCAAGCACATTTGACTTGTTAATCTTCTGGATAATCACTGCTTACACATGTTGGTATTCAGTATCCAGCAAACGTCTCCCAAGAGCATGATGTGTAGATGACTCATAACCAGGACGGATCTTCTGAAAAACATCTCGCCAGTATTTTGATTCTGACATTGAAAAAGGTACACCTGAAGCCCTGGCAATACTTTCGTCCGCTTCATCATCAGCTACCATACTTGAAGAGAATGGTATTTGGGGCAGCACATCTGAAAGGTTATACGGTTCACTACACAATGCAGTGGACGCAGACCCTGATGTCAAAGGTATAGGGCTAGTACTTCCTGATGAAACTTGTGATAGTGGCTGCTTCTGTAAAACATTATTGTGCAAAGAAGCCATATGTTTTATAAATTGTGGACATAACTTACACACAGTGATTACGTAGTCTTGATGCCAATGCAAAACGATATGTCTTCTCACATTATTTGTAACATTCTTCTCTTTTTCTGTCCACATTTCATATTTCATACAGACCCCACCCGTCACAAGACCGCATTCTTTCACAAGCTGGAGAACTATGTTTGTTCAGCCTGATGCAAGCTTTATATACACATGCAAAGATATTCCAGAATGTTTGGTTCAATGTTTCTGCGCATGTTCATAATCATTTGTTGCTTACTAATCACCTTCACAGACAGCATCTGGTAGTTATTACATCTCTCAAGAATCGTCAGGAATATGGGTTGTAGCAATTTATACAACCAAAGAAACAAGCTAAAAAACCATTTACAACCGCACTTAATGCAACAAATTCATTTAGAACGGTTTGATTACAACCCTAATGATGGTACAATCAACTCTACAGTATAAAAGTATAATTTGAAGATTACCGTTACTAAATTCCTACTAAACATTAATTCATATTTCAATATTGTATCAGGATGCCCATTGATAGTGGATATACTTGAATTAATTTTTACGTACTGGAATTAGTGATTACATAGGTACTAAGAAAAATAGATGTAATATCCACATAGTACTGATTTATTTCAGATTAAATTTTCAGGTGATTGGTTCTTGGAAGACCTTATTAATCAAATAAGTATTTTTTTTAATACTTGTTTTGCATGATATCTATTGCTTCATAATTTTTCATCGCATATAAAATGACACAAACATTTGGATAATCTTTCACCACTAACATTTTTTACATGCTATACACATTCTCAGAATTTGTATTTCCTGATTGTTGTGGGAGGGGCCACGGCGTGGAGGCTAAGATAAGAATTACAAAATCTGCTGATATTTCATTCTTGTTTCTGGAATACAAGTGACCTTTTGGTGCATTATTATGACTAGAATGGGATTTTATAAAATTACAGTTCTAAGAGGTAATGGGGAGAATTCAGCATAAAAAACTATTCTAGATCATTGTACAATAATTTCATACATGGTACAGAGAGTAAATTTAATTAAATCATTAGAGATTTAAAAAGCCACCTATGCAACATCAGGTATGGCAGCTAGTAATAAACACAACTTCATATTACGGCTGTGGAAACAAATAAAACCAGTAAAGATGTTAAGTTAGCCACAACATGCATTTGAATACTGCTGTCTTTTTAATGCAATATGATTCGATGTAATACTGGAATTTTAAACCTTCAAGGCAGTAGACACCTTGTGGATGCTATTAAGGCTTCTGATGAGTCTGTGAGCCAATAAGTTAATGAAATTGGTATTTCTTGTTTGATTGTGGTAATCTGAATTTATTTTAAATGCGCTTTTATTTTTGTGTATGATAGAAAATGTTTATATGATATACAGGATGAACCAGACCACCTGTAAAAGTAATTTATTTTGGCATTTTTGACACAAAAATATTTATAACTAAAGCACATATGAACTTGCACTTGAGCTTGATTGAGGCTCTTTCCAGAAAATTCAAAATCTACATTCTATTTGCCATTTAAATATCTTAAGCATATGGCATTTTAATCAAAATCATTACACTGTTTTTAATAAAATTGAAATTTCAAAAAATCTTCCATGTAAAGGGTAATTTGGGGAGGGGAGATTTTCTTGAAAATCTTGTGGCATCCTTGGAAGATGCTGAAATTAAATACTAAGTTTGATATTTATGGGACATTTCATTTTTTGAGTTATGTTGTTTACACACACACATATCTTTCTCTAAAAATGCTTTTTTTTTGCATTCTGGGGGCCTTAGAACTTGTATTTCCAGTGAAATATCAATATTGAATTGTTAGGTGGAATGCAGTACCTTTGCTGCCTATTAAGTATGTGGTAGAGAAAGAAAGAAATCTGATGTGTTACATTCCCATAACTTTCTCTACGCTCTATTGTTTATTAGTGGGTATACAAATTATTCTTACAAAAGTTTATTTTTCTGTCTAATTCATTTTAATCAATATAAACATTTGCAGAAACAGTTATATCACATTCACTGTTACAGTACAAAGGGAACAGCAATAGTCAAATGTTTAAGAAGTAGATGCTATATGCTGGTCTTAAAATTCCATACTGTTTCCATGCAATTGCGAGAAACAATTGAAAATCAAGGGATTTAAAACAAATGAAAAAGTATTGAACAAACCAAAGCATTAATAACTGACATCTTGGAAATGCCTGATGCCACAAAAAAGTTATTTAAAATAAATTGTGTGTTTTAAAGAGATTTACATTTTTTGAGTATGTTTTCATCTACTGCTGAACGTTTACCAGTTATACAAGATTATACAAAATTCCTTCCTAATGAGTATTTCACAGGCTGTTCTTAGAAAATTTAAGATATACATATTATTTTTCATCTAAATATCTTTAATATATGGTATCCATTTTTTAGAAAATAAAAAATTTAGAAAAATGTTACATATAAAGGGTAGTTTGGGGTGGGATAATTTTCTAGTAAATCTTCATGTCGCATCTTTGGAAGGTACTGAACCTAAATACTAAGTTTGGTGTTTATCCGACTTTTCATTTTTGAGTTATGCAGTTCACACACACATGCACAGACCTTTTTCTAAAAAATGCCTTTTTTGGATTCAAGGGGCCTCAAAACATATATTTCTGCTGAAATCTTGGTATAGAATTTTTGGGTGGAATGTTATACTTTCTCTACTTACTATGTATGTGGTAGATGATAAAACATTGTTGTAAGACAGTGGTTCCCAAACCTTACCAGCTGGTGCTTGTATAGTTATTACAAGCATTTTGTTCCAAAAATTGCTTAAATTTGGGTACTACCTAAAACAAAGAACAAGGTTTAAAAACTCACAAATGCAGCAACTTCTTTTAATAATAGGATCTGTGGCTGAAACAAAACTAAATTAAAATGTGCAAAAATACAATGTATTACATTTACATGGGTCTATGCCCACTTTTCTACAAATGTTCTTACAAAAGCTTATTCTTCTACTGAATTCTTGTTAATTGAGATAAATATTTGTAGGAATGCTTTTATTATACATTTTGTTGTAGATACAAGACAAATACAGAATTTAATGTTAGTCATATTCCGTAAAACCTCCCTTAAGGACCAATTTTTGCAAGAACTGATTTAAAAACCCATATAATCAATGTGTTTGTTACCCCTATTTAGAGACTAACCCTCTCTCCGACCAGTGACCAGCTTTTGGTGAGCTATTTATACCCCTTTTCAAAGACCACCTTTTTATTAAATTAAAAATGTAGTATTATTAAAGTTGTTTTTGGAGGCAATAATACAGATCTTCAGCACGCCTACCCCCAATGCACAGGTCCCTTTTCTTTATCTCAACCTTTCCTTTTCTACAACACAAATCTCAAGCAGTCGTTTTCTTTCCCATGTCCAACAGAATTAAGAATGGTGTGGGTATCTGGTAGAAGCCATCACATGCATAACTAAACATAGGTGAACTGGTGTAGGGGTTTACAAAAGACTGCCTGTAAAGCGTCTTGTGCATGAGAAAGAAGGTGAGTCTGTTTATTTACTCCTTCTCTCTCTCTAAGAATGTATTTTTCTAAGAATTTGAAAGAGTTCTTTTCCTAAAACCAGACTTCATGATGTCTGGCAATGTTGTTAACTGCACTTATCAAGGAAATGTGGGGAGGAAGAATGCTATTATTTAAAGGACCCAACCATTTGCATTTGTATCACAAATTACTTTAATGTAAATAATGATTGTAATATGAATATGCATTTTTATGTGACATTGATTTCAGATGTTTATTGATTGTAATTATTGTTGGGAAGTAAGTTTAAAGGGCCTTACTGAAACTGTCAATAATAGCGCAATAATGCAGCGAGGGGGTGAGCTGTTTATCATTATTGGAAACGAGGAAGTTACGTAATGTTGGCACGTTTTCGGTAGAAACTTCTGGAATGTGTTCTCCCTAAAGCATATGTATTCATAATTTTCATTGGATATTAAAATAGACGCTAATGTTGGCGCGTTTTATTAGCCAATTGTAGTTCAGTTATAATCTTTAGGCGTATCTGGATGAAGGCGTATAAATAAGGTAGGTTGGAGGTAAAGTCAGTCAGTCCTTCAGTTCACCGAAAGCATTCATACATTACACGTCGTCGTACACTACACGTCGTCTTCAGTCAGTCAGTTCGTCATATATCGGATATAGATTCACAAGTTACGCGCAGCAGAATTATGAAAGATCTAAAGTATTGTAAGGTTAATTATACAAAAGATTGAAGTACGTGAATTAAAAGTGATCAGTTAGAAGTTATTATAACAGTTTCAGTTTGGCGAGTATCTAGATCAATATGTAAAAGTGATAGTGAACGTGTTCGACAATAAAAATTATAAAACAAATTTCTTCATCAGTGTTCTTTTTGGATAAAAGATTCCTTTCCGTTTACACAACCCTGATCAAGACACATGTTCGACCCAAGATAAGATAATAGCTAGCCGGAGGACAATATACAAAACTTAAAATTCTTTCGAACACTAACACTGATGCAAATTGCTAACACAAGATGGAGCTACAAACCGAACAAATGAATGACGTCACAAGATGGCTTCAACACCGATGTAAACAAACATTTATAAGTAATACCGTTACAAATTGGCTACCCAACGTGGGGCAGTTAAAATTATGTAACCAAACAAAACAAAAGCAACACAACATAAGATCTTCAAGTTCTAATAATTTACGTAAAAACATATTACGTAAGCACTAATTCGCTACAAATTGGCTCCCAAACGTGGGGCTAACAAATACACAAACTTTATAAGTAATTCTACTACACATTCCATACCAAGGGTTTGAAGTTCCTGGTACTACATTTCAGGTCCTTTATATTACATGCATAATTAGTTTAATATAGTATGCATGTAAATGTATATATTCACCCCTATTAAGCAACCACCCTTCTAAAAGACCAATTTTTAATGGAACCATTGGTGGTCGCTTAATGTAGGTTTTACTGTATTTAAAAAGCAAGTTGGTTATATGCTGGCTTTGAAATTCCATACTCTTTGCATGACCATGAGAGAAAAACATTGGGAATATAACAAACTGGTAGTTAACACAAATTCATTTCTTAAAGAAGTAGTATTAACAACATACAAACCAACAAAATCTGACAGACTCTTCTTTGGAATAAATTAATGAAGATAAACAGCTGCAACTTGATAGCGATGTAGTCGACCACCAAATCCTGCTGATAAGTGTCAAGTGTTATGTTGTCAACATATAGTATTATATTGGCATTGGTTACATAGTCAACTAGATGAGTATACCAATAACAGAATTGACTCCTTTCTGGAATACTTGGCACTGTTAAGCCAATAGTATGATCTGTATAAGGGATTTGTACTATATGTCTTTGGTTGCTTAAATAAAATTCAAACCATTTTAATGCAGTGCACCTTGTTTGTAATTTCTGCAGTAGAATTTTGGTGGTCAACTAGACCAACATCAAGTTACAATTTCAAAACAAAAGCTTTGGTCTGAATAAATAAAAACCAACTAATTTTTAACTATTTTATCTCATTAACAAAAAAATCTGATGTGTTGCATTCACGACTTTCTCTATCCACACCTCTACAAAGTATTCTTACAAAAGCTTATTCTTATAAATGCATATAAACCTTTGTTGTTCATGTACACATTCTATTGTAGGTATAAGAAGAACACATTAAGCTAAAGCGGTCGAGAACAATACTGAAAATGTTTAGAATTTTATGCTTCTAAAAACAAATGAAATTTGTTTATATTTGACAGCCACTTTCTAATGTTTTGTAAGTTGATTGCCATATACTTTGTTCAATTTTCTCCAATAGTTCGCTAATTATCTTCATTTAAAAATTTTGTGTTTACCCAAAAATAATTTGTCTAGAGAACATTTCTAGGTTACAGTTTTTTACAATTTCAAATTATCATTAACGCCTAAACAATGTGAAGATTGGCTTAGAAATGCATTTGGCAAAGAAATTCCATCTAAGGCAACAATTTATAACTGATACAGCAAATTCAAAACAGATCAGTTTTTTCTTAGTGGTGAATTTCATGAAGGATGCCCAAGAACTACTGTTAGTGATGAAAATATTGCCATTGTTCAAGCAATGCTTGGAAGAGATTGACAAACATCTTATGAATTTATTTAAGCAACATTAAGCATTGGTACGAGTCAAATCCACAGTTAGATGTGAGAAAATTTGATTGTCAATGAATTCCATATAAACTGACTCTTGATCAAAAACAACAACGCATTGATTGATGCAGAAAACCTCTGGAAAAATTCCAAGGTGGCATTTCAAATTTGGTTTGGAATATCGTCTGGTAATGAATCTTGGATTTTTTGGAATGATCCTAAAAGCAACAATTGGCTCAATGGGTTTTTCAAACAGAACCTAAGCCTAAAGTCTAACAAATTTGCAGTGCTGGTAAGAAGATAGTTGCTAGTTTCTTTTTTTTTTAAACAGGCCAAATTGCTACCATAACATAGAAGATAGACATACTGTTACTACTGACTGGTACACAAATGATTGTTTACGCAAATGTTTTAAAAAGTTCATGAAAAACGCCCAAAAGGAAAAATAAAGTTACATCATGATAATGCATTGTCGCATACAGCAAAACTAACAACTGAATATCTTGACTTTTTTGAAGATTTAGAAGCTAGTAACAGTGATGTGTCATAATTTAAAATAAAGAGAGTTGAGGGTTGTTACACTACATCACTAAAATATTCTTACTTGAACGCGTTCAAGTAAGAATATTTTAGTGATGTAGTGTAACAACCCTCAACTCTCTTTATTTTAAACTGAATATCTGGATGCACTAAAGGTCAGCACCATGTACCCTCCCCCATACAGCCTGACCTAGCACTTTGTGATTTCTTTTTGTTTAAAAATTAAAGATAAAATGCATGAAATTACTTTTTCGTCATCACATGAGACAGTGGAACATTATAAAAACCCAGTTTCCGAAGTGCCTCAGGAAGAGTGGCATCATTGCTTTAAGGACTGGTTTCATCGAATGCAAAAATGCATTGATGTTAAAGGATAATATTTTGAAAAACAATATAATCATTTAAATGTTTTAAAACTAATCCTAGCTTGATTTTTTTTTTAATTTTTAGTGTCACCATCATAGTCAAATTTTTTTTAAAATCAGTCACTATGTGATGGCTGTGAAATCCTATTCTCTTTGCATGAACACAAAATAGAAAGTCAGAAAAAAAAAATAGAATAGTGGTATGCAGTTGAGAAAAGCATACAGCATCTGAAAACTCAAACTAATAACAAAGAATATTTTGGAATTGGTTAATGCCATAAAATATGTTATTTGGCATAATTGCTGCTAGTAATAGGAAGGACTATAGAAGAATCCAAGAATACATCACACTAACTAATTATTTCACTTTCAATGGGAACTACTACTAACAGAACTCAGGCCTAGCTATGGGCAGTCCACTTTCACTGGCAGAACTCTTCATGAGCAATATAGAGACAAGAGTCATGAAGGCTTTCCCCTGGATATTTAAACAATGGTACCGCTATGATGATGATATTTTTGCAGTAGTCCCAGAAAAACTCTTGGAAGACGTACTCAAATTATTGAACCTTCAGAAAAAATCCATAAACTTCACAATGGAAAAAGAACGGAATGGACAACTCCTCTTCCTTGACCTTAAAATCATCAAGAAAGAAAACCACCTAACATTTGGCATCTACAGGAAACCCACACACAAATAGCTACATAAAACAAAACAGTTTCAATCCGATTTCTCACCAGCATGCAGCACTCAACAGTCTGACCACCGACTGGTCAACATCCCTATGAACAAAGAGGAATACACATTTGAGCTAAACAACATATTGGACATAGCTACAGAAAATGGATTCAGGCCAGAAACAATACACAAGAAAATAAACAGAGCCGCAAGCAAAATGAAAATAAAAAAAGTTACCACACTCATCCCTACTGAGAAAGAAAAGATGATCTTCAAAGAATTCACATACCACCCAACAGCTTTCTACAAATTCCAGAGAATCTTCAAGCAACACAACATCTCTTTGGCCCCAAAAAACAA
Source organism: Deroplatys truncata (assembly GCA_030765065.1). NCBI lineage: Eukaryota > Metazoa > Arthropoda > Insecta > Mantodea > Mantidae > Deroplatys > Deroplatys truncata. The sequence continues at coordinate 32,587,437 of CM060984.1, read as the reverse complement.
TTACACCATAAAAAACCTACTAAACTCCAAACTAAAGGATGACATCCCACAGGAGAACAAACCAGATCAGCTGCAATGACTGCGAAAAAATATATATTGGACAAACCAAAAGAAATATAAAAACAAGAACAAAAGAACACTTTAGTTACATAAAACACAAACAGGAAGATAAATCAGCAGTAGCTTGGCACTTTTGGAGAGACAAACACACCATAGACAGAAACCCAAAAATACTAAAAAACATCTCAGGAAAAGCAGAACTTACAACTTGGGAAAACATTTATATTTGGAAGAACAGAAACCGCACTGATAATTTTGAAACCCCACTAGGAGACTTACTTTTGAAGAAGTTCTTCAAGCGCCACCAGAGATCAAGCTTACAACCAAGACCAAGGATGTGGGCAGTCAACAGGGAACTGAGGATGGGAGCAATTAGCTCCTGAAACATGTATTCGTGATAAAAACAAGTAAGTGATGTAGTGTTACAATTGTCTCAATAATTACTAATTATAGACACATCACTGTCATAAAGTACACCAAAACAATTTTATTGTGAATTAAAAAAATAAATTATGTGCTTTAACAAGGTCCACATGTTTTTGTGTAGGAAGATTCTGTCTATCTCTTACTGTATACTAATTATATAAAAGTAGCTCAGCTTAAAGAGGACTTCAGAGATCATTCCCAGTAAATTCAAGATATTTTATTTGTCATAGAAATAGCTTAAATATATGTTATATTAATTAAAATCGTTACAGCCATTTTTGAGAAAGTAAAAAATAACGAAAAGTTTTCCGTGTAAAAGATAGTTTGGTGAGGGAATTTCTTCAACATCTTTGTGTCACATCCTTGGAAGGTCTTGAACTTAAATACCAAGTTTTGTGTTTAATTGACTTTTTGGTTTTGAGTTATGCTGTTCACAGACACATAGACCTTTTTCTAAAAATTATTTTTTGGGGTTCAAGGGCCTCAAAACATGTATTTCCAGTGAAATCTCAATTCACATAGTAGAGAAAGTAAACCTTTTTTTTTAAGAACAACTTTATTTCAGATGTATCCCTTGTTAGTTACATTTGCTTTCTCTACTGTTTATCTATAGTAAGTAGAGGAAGTTATTGTATTCCACTCAAAAATTTGATACCAACATTTCACTGGAAATACACGTTTTAGGAGTGTCTGGATCTAAAAAACAATTTTAGAAAACGGTGTGTGTGTGTATTTAAGTTCTGCAATTTCCAAGGATGTGACACAAATGTTTTCAACAAAATTTCCCACCTCAAACTATCCCACATGTAAAATGTTTCAACATTTTTTTATTTTCTCAAAAATGGCTCCAACAATTTTTATTAAAATACCATAGGTATGTTTAAAATAATTGCATAACAAATTAACATAGATCTGAATTTTCTGCAAATAGCCCCTGAAATCCTCTTCATTCTGAATGATTTTTGCATAATTGGTAAACTGTAAGAGATAAACAAAATATCACTACAAAAAATTTAGAACTTGTTAAGGCACACAGTTTATGTCAAGTAACTTTTATTATGGAGTTAACCATTTCTGAGATATTCTTTTTTATTGGTTTGAATTTTCAAATACGTATGCTTTTCTCAAATGGGAAGTCCTTTTTAATTTTAAATTGTCCTTTGGAATTTTAAAGCCATCACTTTAGCAACTGTATTATACAACAAAATGTGTAAATGTGAATCAAAAGTTTATCTGAATTAACAAGAAGTAGTTAGAATAATAAGCTTTTGAAAGAATAGTTTGTAGAAGAGCGAGTAAGATAGATAGATAGATAGATAAATAGATAGATAATTTATTTGTATGTTTTCCTACATACTTCTTTTTACAATGTTCCACTTATAAACTAACTTAACATATGTACAAATTTCCTTGCCAGCTATGCTGCTCTTTTTGCCTGGCACCCTGGCCTTCTGGCTCCTCTAAACATTCCTTACTACCTTTTATCCCTATTTGCCCATCTTCTCCTTCCTCCATTTGCCTTTCTACCTTTCTTATCTCTCTTACTTTTCTACTCCATTTCTCTTTTACTTTCTTTAAGAACTCCCCCATATTCTTAATTTGCTTTTCTTCTTTTCTCGTTAGCATTTTAATAGCTACTATTTTCCTATCCATTTTTTCCCATTTTTCTTCCCATACTTCTTGTCTCCATTCTGCTAATTCTTTGCATTCTGACATATAATGCTCTGTGCTTTCGCTATCGTCGCATAATTCACAAATTCCATTTTTTTTACCTCTTAACCCTCTCAAGTACATTGCTCCTGTTCTCATCCATGCAAACGCTTCTTTTCCTGCTCTATTACAATAATCTACATACCCTTCTCTTCCCCATTTCCTTTTTACTAATCTATAGAACCCTAGTGACTTTTTATTTTCTAAGCTTCCCCAAATCTCTTGTCTTTCTATATCCTCCACTCTGTTTCTTACTGCTATCCAGAAACCATCGCTATTTCTTTCTCCTATTCTCCAGATATCTCCCATTCCTATCTTCTCCATAATTTTTTCTACCCCTGTCCACCAGCTATTTTTATTTTTCATACTCTTTTGTTGTTCCATGCATATCTTTAAAATTTCCGCTTTATCTTTTCTCAGGCACCTAAACCAAAATTTTAATATCCTTTCCAGTATCACTCCCTTTCATCTTGTTCTTCCTAATTCCATTAATGCTACTTCCCCTGGTGCTGATCTTGTTAGCCCCAATAGCTCTTTACAGAACATTCCGTAGCTCTGGTCTATTTTCCTGCTTAATTCAGATCCTCCCCAAATTTCTACTGCATATAACATTCTTGTTTCCACCAATGTTTCATACATTCTTTCTAGCCACTTAGTTGGCATTGCCAATTTATATTTGCACATCCTTACTCCTGTCATTGCTGCCTTTCCTTTAGCCACAACCTTCCTGCTATGTGCCCCCCATTCGCCATTACTGCTCAACCTCACCCCCAAATAATCCATCTCCTTGACAACTTCTAATTTTAAACCCCCCATCTGCCATTTCTCTTCTCTTTTTAGTTTATTTCCTCTTTTAAATACCATAACTTTTGATTTATTTATATTTACTTTTATTCCCCATTCTTCGCAGTATTCTTGTATTCCGTTGACTGCTTTCTGTAACCCAATTACCGTTATAGCCCCGACCATAAGATCATCCGCATATAGTAAACCTGGTATCTCTGTATTTGCTATTATGGGGCAGTGCAGATTTTTTCCTTTCACTCTTTCTAATATATAGAAGAGCGAGTAGAGAAAGTTATGTAATACAGATTTTTAATTATATTTTATTGCCACAATATTATTGGTATGAATTTACAAATACTTTCACTTTTTTCAAGTGCTAAATCGCAATTCATTTTTTCTTGTGATGATGCAAAGAACATAGAATTTCAAAGCCATCATATAGTGACATGGTTTTTAAAAATCCATCACTTTAGCTACTGTATTCTTATGCCTATAACAAAATGTGTAATGAAAGTTTGTCTCGATTAACAAGAAGTAGATAAAAGAATAAGCTTTTGTAAGAATAATGTGTAGAAGAATGAGTAGAGAAAGTAATGTGTAGAAGAATGAGTAGAGAAAGTAATGTGACTTTGATCAGAGGGAGGAGTTAACACATTTTGGAACATACCTTATCCATTAGCAAGATGCAGTCAATAACAGAGCATTTAACTTCCTAGATTTTTAGACATTACATAAGCAATCCACAGTCTTCATAGAACATTCTTTGGATGGAAATATTAATTTAAATTTTGGGAAAAAATAAAGATAGGTATTTATTAAATAAGCATACCTTTTAAATATAGCATTTAAGTAAGTTGGTTACTCAGTTTTATTGTAAGTCTTTGCTCCTATTTTTTTTAGAGCTTAATAAACATTATCAGAAGTTATTTACTAGTAAATTTAAGTGCATTTGTTTTGGCCTATCTGCTTCTTTTTCTTCCCGATTTAGTGGAACATCTTTTGAGATATAGTCCATAAGATAAATTGACTTATTGACTGAATGAATAGTTATTCATTTGGTTTAAGTAAATAGGATAGAAATAAATGTGTTTTGGTTTTGATTTTACCAAAGCAAAACACCACCATAATCTTAAGTATAGCAAATGCCATATATTTTTCTTTAATTAAAGGGGGCTATAGCCCCTGCCTGGGTTTGCCTATGAATGTTACACCTAAGATTTTTATGAGATAAGATATAGGTACCTATATATTGAACAATCCACTGTATTCCATATATATGTGTGTGTGTGTGTGTGTGTGTGTGTTCAATTTGGATTAAATTGATCAATTAGGATTAATATTACTAATAGAATATAAAGGGATGAACACACTGACTGTCAGAAAATGTGCATTATAGTTATCTGTAACGGGAATTCTCTGCCCCCGCCCCCTGCCGTAGTTTGAAAACCTACAAAAATATGTTAGAAAATCATGTGCATAAAGTAAACAGAAGATTTCAATAGTAATTTTTTTAAATATTTTATTAGTTATAACGATACTCGGCATATATTTGTTCTAATGCAATCCTTTACATATTGGACACGATAAATAATCAATGCTTAGCTAAGGGTGAAGGACCTGGAGGGTGTGCCTCAAAGGATTTTGTTGGCTGAAACCTCAAAATTAAAACTGACATGTACTAATTTTAATTTTAAACAACACGTAAATAATTGTTGTTTTGTTGCTTGCTTAGTACTTTCAAAGTATTTAAGTCTCTCTTTTGAAGTTTCACTGCACGTGCGCGAAGTGCAAGAGGACTAAAATGCTTGTCAAAATTAGCTACTATAATTGCAGTCTTTAGACTTAGTTTTCTATTAAAGTCCGCTGTCTTCGATGGTGTTGTTTCTAAGCTACTTCATTTTAATCCGAGGGAATGGAATATGATACAGTTACATAATTTATTAATGGCCAACTTGAAACTGCAAGAATCAGCTGTGTTACTGCAGACGATCGTAATGCCTTTGTTAACTGAAAGGTCATAAAGGGAAACAAACATAATGGAGCGAATGAAAACAAAAGAGGTAATTATGAAATATGATTGTGCTATGATTGGCTGTGACCCGGGCTATAGAGGTTTAAAACAACCTATTAAGCAAATGCGACGTATATTCTAACCTAAACTGCAGTCTGGGAGTGTCCTGTTTTTATTTTTCAGTTTTCATTTAGGTCCTGCCGCTACCTCTTTCATCTTTAGGGCATCAAGCAAATAACTATAAACTGTATGAAATGATTCAGAGGTGCCTTAAATGACTTGACATTTTATCGCTGTACAGTTTTTTTTTATTGCAAAACTGGTTTAGTTAATCATGATGCTAACCCATTGACACACAGCTTGTCAAATTGTGTTGTTTCTTTTACCGTATGTTTACTGTCTAACCAGTAATAGAATACTTCTAAAGGTAATGTAGGTATTTGTGAAAAACAGAAAATCCATATTCTACAGTTTTCTTTTGCTTAACTTGGCATTTTTTTCTTTGTATGCAGAACAGTAAGCAAATGGAACAAATAAAGTGTTGATGTTTTATGTCAAATACGGTTTATAAATATTTTGTTTGTAATTGATCACATTTAATGCTAATGCAAAATGCTCCATATAACAAACATTTGATTGTATCTACCCAAAATGTTGATTTTGAACTTTAAAAAGCCAGTATAGAGAAATTGTTGTGCAGGCATTAATTATTTTAATCACTATATAAGAATTTAAACAGTTTTTTTATGTGTTATAACATTTAAATTTTACAAATTTGAGTTATGGAGAATATTTAATTGGAAATGCAATTACTGAATATATTTTAACAATTGCACAACAGGTTTTTAACTCTTAATATCTGAAGCTTTCCTGAAAATTTGAAGTATGTTCATATGGTAAAAAATTGTAGTATGCAGAGCATTTTGAAAATTGAAAAGTGCTGAGAGAAAAAAAAAGTTCAAAGAATAATGAATTTGAAGTTTAACACTGTAGTTTATCAAAATGGCTGTTTTAAGGTTTTTAAAAATTACCAATATTTAGAAATATAGCCTGGAATTACAAAGTAAAAGTATAATACAAATAAAGAAAAAATAAAGACAGCTAAAAAAGAGAAGTAAAATCTTAAATTTCTGTTACTTTTTGCCAAATTCCACTAATACATTGCTTTAAAGAAAGACAAACTTATTTATATCATGTAATATACTTTGTGATTATTTAATAGCTTTGTGTCCACAATTTAATGGACTGGTTTCCTTTCTCATTCTATGAGAATTTAGCATCTATAAAGTGAAATAATGGTGCTGTTATTTGAAGTTAATTATGAAGTTATTTCTTTATAATAACATTCAAGTACCAATTAAAGATATCAACTAAATTCTACACAGACACATGTAGTACATGATAAATTAGTTGGGAGAAAATTACTGGTTGCAAGGGAACCTAGGTTTGATTACTGGCTGGGGATGGGAATTTTTCCCTAGCTAAGATTATTCCCTATCCTCCTCACAGTTTGGAAGTATGAATGAGAGTGTAATCTAATATATAAAACCCCCCAAAAAATCAGAAATCCAATGACAACTATGTACTAGTTAACACCATTGCCGATAGGCAATATGTTCAAAGGTAAAGACCACTGATGTGACCATTGCAGTTAAAGGCGGTGTATAAATTGAACAGTTTTAAAAAAATGCTAGTTTAAAAGCTGTATCTTGAACATCATTTGCATTATTTTCTTCCAAGGATGCATCTTGGGTAGAATAAATGCTGTCATGTTTGTTCTTATATTTGACTTCCTTTTCATCAGCTTTGCCAAGACCACATGGTACTTCTGTAAAAGGATTGTAACTTTTTTATTCTCTGTATATCTTATGAGTTTTTTTTCCAATCAGTTTGATAAAAATATCTGTTTGGAGTACTTGATATTTATTCAAGTGCTAAGAATGTTACAATAAATAAAGTTGGTTGCTGATGTTTGACACCAGCTATTCACTCAGCAGACATCCACTTTACATAGCAAATTTATTTTTGTATTGCAATGGTTTCAATTTTCTTTTCCTCTCTTATTGTCCATTTCCACTTGTTTCTTACTTTATATAAATACTGTCTCACACTCCTGCATTCTTTATAAATATTGTTTCCATCATTGTTGTTTTGTCCAGTTTAAGCTTGTAGTTAATGACTTCATTCCTCCAGTTTGTTTTTTTATATTCAAACATAATATGCTCCAAGTCTTCTTGGGCTCCACACAATGGGCACTCACCCTGAGTAAAACCATTTCTTTAACATTTAAACTTCTGTACTCCTGTTCTTGCCTATGCTATACCCTTTCTTTTCTCCTTATTTGGTTTATCAATATACAATTTTCTTTTTCCCATGCACATTTCAACCTAACATAAAATAAATTGTGATCTCTCTTCTGTTAAATTGCTAAACAATTGTTGTATTTCTATATCTCAAAATACCTTCTTGCCTCTTTCCAAAACCCTTTAACATTTTTTCTCTTTTCAAGCATTCCCTAAGCCATTGCTCTGTAAATTATTTCTTAAACTGCTTAGCCACCCCTTGGTTAAGGACAGTTCTTGATATATTAAACATTGTTTTAAATACACTCTTCATTTAAGTTTAATTTTAATGATGCAATCAGTAGGCTAAGAATTTCTTTACAGAATGTTCAGTGTGGTACATCTACAAGTTTCCAAGACTTTTCCATTACTCAGATTTAATACCGTGTAGCATTCATGCTGTTTGGAACATAAAATCTCTTAGGAATTAAGGACCAGCTTGAATACAAGTCCTGGGGTATATTTTATGCCCCAAAAATCAAAATAGGGTCATTCCATGTTAAATCATCCAGGTGATGACACCTGCTACCAAGTTAGGAGCTAAGAGGTTTTGCATTTGTTTCATAGCCCATATCAAGGAATCTGACCAATTTTTATACCTTTCTTTCAACTCTGTTGGCCATAATTAAAGAAAGCATAATTGAACATATTGTTCGGTTGCAGGCTGCCAGTGTTACAAAAACTGCTACGATTTCAAGAGGAATAACACTAGACTTGCAAATTTTTGTACTGACAAACTATCTCCAATGTCTACACTTTTAAAAAGCACAAAGTGATCCCAAAACTAATTATATGGATTTTTAAAATTGTTTTTTCAATTTGTTTCCCATCTTATTTTTTAATGTATGCCACTCCCAAAATTCATGGAAAAATTACTGCATAATCTACAAATATTGTTTCAGCAGAAGAAAAGACAAAATTGGAGAAATGAATGCCCCCTCCCATTTATGATTTTGTAATATATTGGTTTGGAGACTAAACGCTAATATTTTAAATATGTTGCAAAAATGTGAACATTGCTTTAAATAATGCGTTTTACTTGCTTAGACGTTAGTTAGGTATATAAGCACACTATGTTAAGCTACATTAAATACTGTGTTGCAAAAGAACTTCAGTTGTAAAAGTATGGTTCTCTCTCTCTCCCTCTCTCTCTGTCCCTCTCTTCCTTCAATGTAATATTTTTTAATTAACTGTTATGCATAAATGGTGTTGTTAATAATAATTGTCTCTCAAACTGACACTTGAATTATTCATCCTATATTGGCTACATTTCTTTTCCAGTTTACAAGACCCTTGACTTAAGTAATAAGTACATCCTGTCACTGTAGTAATATTCAACTGATATAAAATTTGTGAAAACGAAACATCACAAATATCATGGTCAGCCCAATAAGGATGGAGATTACCCACAAGGATGCATAGTTAACTGTTGCATCTTTCTCTAAACAAGGCCCACATATGTTGGTGAAGAAATTTAAATTCTATGTTTATTACTCAACAGTGACATTAACAATGCGGGGGAATAGATATTATTTTAAAATAAAGCTTATCAGTGCTACCACATGCAAAAAGCTTAACATGGGGTGCCAACTTTATATACTAGTGCAACTGCTCTTGGGTTAATGATGGTACAAAGCCCACCTCCACATAGTGATACAGCATTTCATCTTAGAAGGCTCTTCCACAGGTTTTATTGAGGTTTAAATGGCTATAACAGTGTTAATAACTGGGCAGAGTCTCTTATATATAAATGGAAACTTCTTGCATGGTAGCAGCTTAGAAATAATACTCTGAAGGGAGGAAGATGTAAAAACTAAATGTTTCTGTAATAATAATAATAATAATAATAATAATAATAATAATAATAATAATAATAATAATAATAATAATAATAATAATACTTTTTACGAGTTTCAAGTCCTGTCAAAGTTATAACATATTTACAAACTTGTTAATATTTCAGCTTTGACAACAATATTCCAACATGACTCTCTACCATTTACATAAAACATACCTCTTATACATTCTTCTACAGTACTAGTAACTTCACATTTGTCATACTTGAGCTTCCCTACACCTCTATTCCATATTGAAGATGTGGGTGAATTAATCCATAATATACTGTGTTTAAGTAATTTAAAAGTAAGTACCAATTTTTATGATGGTGGATTGAGTCACACTTTTTGACACTCGCCTTCACTAAATTAAGTGTTGTATAAAACAAAAACGTTTTCGAGGGCATTCGTCCTCATCGTCAGCAACTGGGTGACTAAGGGTCTCTTTCTCCTATATGCTCTTCTTCCTCTTCCTGCGGATTCTGAACCTGTTGCCATCTGGTGTTAGGGGCACAAAGTTTTAACACATTGTTCACAGGCGGGATTTCAAAATTAACGACATTGCTGTTTTGATTATGTGTATTTTTTCCCAAATGTTCAATTCCTTTGGTGGGGTGAGGGGTTTTAACAATTTTATACTTTGACCACTGTTGTGGTTTTCTGTCCAAAAATGGTGTGATACAGCTGATTTTTCTATTTGTTTTAATTTTATGTTCCTTTGGTGTTCCTTAAGTCTGGTTTCTGAGTTTCTTTTTGTTTTGCCTATGTAGTATTTCTCACACTCCTCACAATTAATCTGGTAAATTCTGGATTTTTATGTGTTTGGGGTGGTATTTTTGAGAGGTGTGTTTAGCAAGTTCTTCAGACTGAATTTGTTTTTTGGAGCTAGTCTTATGTTAAATTTATTGAAGATTCATTCAAAATTTTTAAAGGCCCAGGGATGGTATGTGAATTTCCTGTATTTCCAGTTTTTGTTTGAGAGTGGTGTTAGAGGGGCAGTTTGAGAAATAGCCTTGAGTTTCATCTTCTTGTTTATCAAGTTCCTTATGAGGTCCGAGTTGAATCCATTAGTTACTGCTATTTTTTTCGATTGCAACCCAACTTCACTCCAACTAGCCACCTTTAGAAGTTTGATCCACTGGTTACATAATGTCCTTTTGAACAATGAAGAATTTTTAAAACAACAACAATATATAGAAAAAATAGCAGTAACTAACGGATTCAACTCGGACCTCATAAGGAACTTGATAAACAAGAAGATGAAACTCAAGGCTATTTCTCAAACTGCCCCTCTAACACCACTCTCAAACAAAAACTGGAAATACAGGAAATTCACATACCATCCCTGGACCTTTAAAAAATTTGAACGAATCTTCAATAAATTTAACATAAGACTAGCTCCAAAAAACAAATTCAGCCTGAAGAACTTGCTAAACACACCTCTCAAAAATACCACCCCAAACACATTAAAATCCAGAATTTACCAGATTAATTGTGAGGAGTGTGAGAAATACTACATAGGCAAAACAAAAAGAAACTCGGAAACCAGACTTAAGGAACACCAAAGGAACATAAAATTAAAACAAATAGAAAAATCAGCTGTATCACACCATTTTTGGACAGAAAACCATAACATTGGTCAAAGTATAAAATTGTTAAAACCCTTCACCCCACCAATAGAATTGAACTTTTGGGAAAAAATACACATAATCAAAAACAGCAACATCATTAATTTTGAAATCCCGCCTGTGAACAATATGTTAAAACTTTGTGTCCCTAACACCAGATGGCAACAGGTTCAGAATCTGCAGGAAGGGGAAGAAGAGCATACAGGAGAAAGAGACCCTTAGTCACCCAGTCGCTGACGATGAGGACAAATGCCCTCGAAAACGTTTCTGTTTTATACAACATTTAATTTAGTGAAGGTGAGTGTCAAAAAGTGTGACCTAATCTACCATCATGAACAATAAATACTTCATGGTTAATAATGCTTCTATTTTTAATCTTTAACCAATTTTTATGTTCTCTACCACGTACATAATAGGTAGAGAAGGTATTGCATTCCACCCAAAAACTTGATATCAAGATTTCACCGGAAATACAGGTTTTGAGGCCCATGAATAAAAAAAAAAAACATTAGAAAAAGATCTGTGTGTATCTGCGAACAGCATAACTCAAAAACAAAAAGTCTAATAAATACCAAACTTTGTATTTAAGTTCAATATCTTCCAAAGATGTGACACAAAGATTTTCAAGAAAATCCCCTCATCCCAAACTACCCTTAAGCCTGCAGAGGGCAATGGATTTTTTGGGGTGTAAAAATCCTTAGCATGGCTGACTTCGGAAGGGAAGTAAAGCTGGTGATCTCGTGTCATAGATTTACGGCATGTAAAAAAACCTCAACCCTGATAAGAGGCCTCTGAGCAAAACTTCCAGTCTTTCAAGCCCAATATAGAATGGGACGTTAAGGACCATAGTGGTTAAAGAGCATCCATATGTAAATAAAACTCAATTTTATTACATAAATCATTTTTCAAAATTTTTTATTTTCTAAAACATGGCTGTAACAATTTTGATTAAAATACAATATATTAAAGACATTTATGTGAAAAATAAAACGTATATCTTGAATTTTCTGGAAATAGCCTGTGAAGTCCTTTTCATTCGGAAGGAATTTTTTATAATCTTGTATAACTGGTAAACATTAAACGATAGATGGAACAAAAAATTTAAATCTCTTTAAAACACAAAATTTATTTCAAATAACTTTTTCGAGGCATCACCATTTTGGAGCTATCCGTTATTAATGGTTCAAGTTGTTCAATACTTAAGTCATTCTTTTAAAGTCATGTCAATTTTCAGCTGTTTCTCACGATGACATGGAAAGAGTGTGGAATTTTAAGACCAGTGTATAGTGTCCATTTCTAAAACATTTGATTATTGCTGTTCCCTTTGTATCTATAACAAAATGTGTAATGCAGCTATTTCCGGAAAGGTTTGTCTCAATTAAAATGAAGTTGATGGGAAAATAAACTTTCGTAAGAATAACTTGTATATCCCGCTAATAAATGATAGAGTAGCAAAAATCATGTGAATGTAACACATCAGATTTATAGACCTATTATTCTCTATGTTGAAAATGTGGCTTGTGTTTTTTTAAAGATTTACTGTTAGCTTGTTGTGTTTTAAGTAATTACAGATTTCTTGTGTTTCTGTAATTCTTAAATTTTCTGAACTACTGAAGTCTTTATTAATAAATATTACTGAGGTATCTTTCTTGTATGATAGTATTTGTAATTTGCAGATTTGGGAAGATCATTTATGTGTAAGAGAAATAGGAGAGACCCAAGTTATAATGCATGAGAATTTGCTGACGTGTGGAGTTAGTTAAAAATCCTACATATCTTTCAAAGCACGAGTTTAATTTATTTAGATGTAACTAGTATGCAGTGACATATCATGAATTTTATATATAAGCTTTGAGTTTGTCTGAAATGCCTCCAAATCTATTATTTAAAATGGAAATCTCCAGGCTTTACTTTTTCTAGCACTACTTATAGTAGCTCAGAGAAACTATTGCACTCCTCCAAAAAAATTTGATGTAGGGATTTCATTACAAATGCATGTTTTGAGGTAGCCTGAATAAAACATGCAATTTTTTAAAAGTCATGCATATGTGTATGTATATATGTGTGAGAGAGAGAGAGAGAGAGAGAGAGAGAGAGAGAGAGAGAGAGAGAGAGAGTGTACCTTGCTCCATAATTTCCCAATCCAGGTGGACAAACATTGTACCCTAAATTCCTCGAAGGGTGCCGTGATTACCTCTCTTCTGTATGACCTGTTAAAAGAGGAAATCCTGTATTATTTGTTAGCCCAGGGGAGTCTGAGGTTTACCACATGAAAGCTAAATGCGACGGTGTATTTGTACCCACCTGTACCCTATTTCTCACCTTCGAGGGGGTCGATCTCCTCAAATAATTAGGCTGAGGGTGTTGCCCATTCGCCTTATGTTCCTCGACCAATGCAGTGTTTCAAGTGTCAGTGCCTTCTTGTAAAGCCCCAATCACAAAGAAAAGTAAGTGCAGACGCAGCATATGTGCAAGATTTTGCACTCCTGTTATTTAATAGAAGCAATTCATAGAGAGAGTAACGTAAGAGATTGCAAACTCCAAACTTTCGTTGTGTGCATAGAGGAAGAATTCTGTATTTCTTCCTCCATGCATTGCAGCTTCTGAATAGCACACGATTGCGATGTGAGATATTTCTGTACAATCACGGCGCTCGTCCATTTGACCGAGTCACGCCATTTTAAATTCTGACGCGACACACTGCTTTGTTGTTTGCTGCGTGCAACACGTTTTATATTCTATTTATTTATAAAGACTGGATAAATTTTCATTTTGGATATTATTGGTTATGTGGACTTATTGACTCTCGGAAGATTTCCGCATGCAATTTACGGATCTAGAAATCCGCCCAAATGTTTGCGCTGCGCCTACGGCTGTATTATGAATGGTCTTATATCACGCCTGCACTTATGCTGCGTTGTTTAGCGTTAGGTCTTCGTTGTGAATGGGGACCTAAGAGTCTCAAAGACGTATGTGCCATTTGTGGGCAGAAATTGGATGACGGAGCGTGCATCTCTACATCTTGCTGTGTCAATTGTCACGGAGCCCATTCTGCCAGTTCTCGGGAATGGCCCCGTTTTTTAGGGGGTTGAGAAATCCATTCAGGAGATACGTTCAAGCTGACTTCCGGAAGCGCCACTTCGTACGCCAACTAGCCGTCCTGATATTCGGTAATTTTAGTTCTGTGCTTCTCCAAACAGTGGACATGGGCATACGGACAAACGGCACAAGCTCAACAACCGCAGCTACGACATTTCTGGGCCATCTTCAGAGGCTACACGTCCATCAGTTACAACATCAACAAAAACACCCTGCATTCCTGCTGAATCACGGAACTTTCTGACATCGTATTCGCGCGCTAACTTTCTGAACCAGCTTTTGGACTAACTTGCCTGCCTTTAAATATAAGGGGAAGAAAGGTTCTGCTTCCCCTTCCAGGAGATCCCTCTCCCAGGACTCTTCTGGGAGCATCCCACCTCTCTCTACCTGCAACCCTTTTTTGCTGCGAGTGTCTTCCCTATAGAAACAGCCGTCAGCCCCAGCAGAGTGCACAAAACCACATTGCACCGGCCGAAGATTTGAAGTGTTCACGACCTCTTATCCATTCATTTATGACTATTTTACAGTAGAATATACACTGCTGTTCCAAGTTTCGATAGCAGTTAAGTGTTTATTTATTGCTTATAATAGTTTGATACATTGTGAATTCAATTATGTGTTGATTTCTGCAATTATGGTTCTTACAACAATAGAGAAGGTGTTTATCGTGGAACATTATTTCCAGTCATACTGAGGAGAACGTCAGAATGGTCCGAGTTTGCTTCGCGTTAAAGAATAGTACGAGGAGAGATTCAATAAGGAGGCACAAAGTAACAAAACAGTGTTAGCGGACGTTGGCAAGTTCTATTCTACGGGATCAGTCTTATGTCAAAAAAGGGGACAGCACATCGCCCAAGAACGAGAATCAGGGACTACTACTGCAACAGATGTTAGAGGTGCCAAAGCTCAGTCTACGTCGAACATTACCAAAGTTTGTTTTGAGCGGTAGGTCTGTTCAGCGGATGTCTAAAGAACTAGGTGGACTTGCTCAGCTCTAATAAGAAGGGTTGAACGAGCCCGATTACACTATTGCCGAGTGTTGTCTATGACGTATGAGGATCCAGATTTATTTTGCATAATTATTGTGGTTTTCAAATGAAAGCTATATTCACCTTGATGAGACATGTTGAAAGTATCAGTTTTCAAAAAAGATGACTCGCTACAAAGATTCTCGAACCACGCGAGTAGATAACCTCCATCTTTTGTGTCCTTAAGGCAACATTTGTTCATTAACATGTTCAATAACCTTCAGAAATGTTACGATCAATGTGTAGCTTGATGGTACACATTTTGAACGTATTCTATATCAATCCCCATTAACTAACATGTTTTGGCCGCATACTGCACACGGTCTTAGAATGGACTAGGCTGAACTGCTGTTGTTGGTGTGTTTGCAGAAGACAAGCTTCCTCCTCAGGATCCTTTTGATCCCCATGACTAATTTGTAGAGTGTTTCGATCTTGCACCGGAGGAGGACGCCGCTTCTACACATGTTAGTTGATCGTCCTCTTCCGAAATGACATTCATGCGAAACACTTTGAGCTCACTACCACACTACAAATTGTTGCTGTTGATACTATGCTTCCTGGTTTCACTTTCTCCATTTGCTACATTTACGTTCCTCCTTCGACTTCTCTCTAGCGCAGACATTTTAAATCTTTTGTCTCAGCTCTCCATCCCACAATCTCTTGTTGGGGGACTTCAACGCCCGAAACAAATCCCGCCAGGACCACTCTCCCTGGCTGAGGACTTTTTCAGGTTTTCCTCAGTGCTCATAACTGGCAAATGCCGGGAGGTACTCTAAACTTAGGCCTGGAACGTTTACTTTCCCAATAATCATCTCATTTCATGTAGGTATCACCAGGTTCACCTCTGTGATATCTACACTAAGAACAGACGTTAAACACACACACACAGCCCATCACCGTCTTTGAGATTCTACAAAGATCTGCACGCGGGGAAAGTGTTTGCCAATCGTTTTGACCAGCTCAATCTTTTAGTTCCCGACTCCGGCTCTCCTGCAGTTCTTCCCAACTTTACCAGTGCGGTTTCTCATATACATCCCTTGTTCATCATATGGAGCTGTTCGTCATTTCGGATTCACATTACAGTGATCATTTTCCTTGCATTAACAACATGTTATGCACCCACATACAGGGTCATCCAGAATGTAAATTTCACACACCGCTAACAGCTGGCTTGCCATGCAATAAGAAGGGCGAAGGCGCATCCCCAAAACATTCTGAAAGTGGCAAACGTATCCGATAATTGATTATTCCCGTTTGCACACAATATCGCCACTGTAGAGCTGGAAATGTCGGCTCTGTTTCCTGCACCCGCCGCCTGTGAAGTGAGATCTGCGATAACATTTTTTAATGTACAGAACTTAGCGGTAATAAAAATATCATCCTTAGCTGGTCGTGTATGGCCCGGTCGTCATGAACATGCAGATGGTGCGGCGTTTGTGCAACTAGTTTTCTACAAAGAGGAGAGAAGTGAGCGGACATTGCTCGTTAATGACCTTGTGGAGCTAGTGCGCCAGCGCATTGTAAAAACTCTTCGCTTCACGGTTATAGAACTCAATAGCATTTCCTTCATATATCCTGATCCTTGCTGCACGAAATTGTCACGAAACACTTGTGCAGGAAATTGTGTGCCAGGTTAATGCCAAAGAACCTAACACCCGAACGCAGTACCAAACACATGGGACCGGCATTGACCATGATGACGACGATGAGTTCTTCGACAGTTTCATCACAGGCAATAAAACATCAGTTGCTCACGTCACCCTGGAAACCAAACAAGTCGATGAATTGGTGTCACAGTGGATCTCCATGCAAAACAGAATTCAAGCAGACTGAGTCGTCACGGAAATAGATGTTTACGGTGTTCTGAGACGGAACGGATGTTCTGCTCATTGACTTCATGGCGAGACTCTGGCCGTTACTGTCAAGTTCTACGGAATTTGCGACGCGCAGTACAGAACAAGAGGCGAGAGATGCTCAGTGTAGGTGTTGTGATGATTCACGATAATGCTCGCCCACATACGGCTGATCGCACAACAGATCTGTACCGCTGGGAGGTTTCGAACTACCCACCCCATAGTCTTGATCTCGCTCCTAGCGATTACTACGTTTTCTTACACTTCAATACATTCCTGTCTTACAAAAATGTTCAAAGTGAGGAAGAGGTACAGAGGGCAGTGGCACACAGCTTCCTATCCAAGCGGAGACTTCTACGACACAGGAATAGGAAAGAAGTTTCCACGCTATGACAAACGTCTCAGTTCTGGCGGTGAAAATTGTGGCAAACACCGATCAACTCGTGACCAACTTTATTGCAGGAAGCGCGTTAGAAGCCTCGCTTTGCAACTCTGACTTATAAATCGCTCTTAAGTGACTCACATTTGTTCTGCCATCTTCTTATAGTGCACTGTTGCTAGGGAGGCACATTACAACAGTGTTTCAGAATTTACCAAAATGCAACTGTCGAACTTTTTCGAAGAGTATCAACCAAAGTCTCTTCTAATGCTTGGCGTACTGTACCACATTGGTTTGCTTTCTCGAATCTCCCACACTCAACGCCTTCATAGTCATCAATGGTTTGGCCTATTGTATCACGCGGACATGACAATAATGTGTTGAAAAGTAGCTTATTGGTTACTGTATCTCTTCTAGCAAATAGTTCCATATAAGTATGTTTTCTTTCCGTTTTACGGGTCTAGGGAAACTTACTGGACTGGATGATCCTTGTATTTCCTCATGCCCTCCTGCCTGGTGGCTGAGATGTGCTGATTAGTCTTTTTTGTTGGTTTGCACTTTTGTCAGCGTGTGATTTCCAAAGCGTAGATTCCGTTTTGGAACATTTCACTTCGGTTATTCGCCGGTCGCTTATTCACCTTCTACGGTTCCCATTCCTTTGGTGGTCCGAGAACTGGTAGCCTGTTATTCGTGCTCGAAGATGTGCTCTTCGAATTTTCAGCTTCATCTTATGCTTGACAATGTAATCCATTTCAAAAACATGTTTGCGAGACCCCGTAGGATTATTAGGGAGAGCAAGAATATGTTTTGGGCTCAACACATCGTCTCCTTCTTCACTTGTTTCTGTTATTTTGGATAAGCTTCGCACGAGACAGGTAACTCCACGCATTCATCGATACCCGGACTAATAAGGTGGCTCATAACAGAACCACTGATTCTCTCACTGTCACTGATACTTTGGACAGGAGTTTTGCAACGGTTTCCAGTTCCTCACATTACCCACAATCCACTAAAGCAACGGTTGAAGCACGAGAGTTGTCACTTCGTTCAGAGAACGGTGACTGCTATAAGCAGGCCAAGGATCCGGGACAACTTAAGAGTAACGTGAAGTATACTGTGCGTCGAGTAGGGTGGAGTGAGGTGGCGCATTGGGGTGTTGTTTATCTGTGCGGCCATGTACAATCCGTTTCGTGACTAGAGGTACAATACATTTGTCTATCATTCCAGTTAATGTGTCTTACTTCATTTTCCCCTATTACTATCGCGTCTCACGCGTAAAAGACAGTACCTACGGTTTAAATGGCGCGCACTGTTGCCACATGTATTCTACATAAGCTCGCAAATTTGTCGCCCAACTGCGATCGATCTACCAGTTTATTGTCATCTTGTGAATGATACATCACGAAATAGCGCACTGCTATTTAAGGTAATTGTAAGATATTTCTCCCCGATAGGCATCTCACTCCAGGAAACGGCTTGTAAGCCGTAATAACGGGGGGGTAAACAGAAGACATATTTAATTTTCACATGCACTTAATGCCTATCTTTATATTTTTAGTGCTTAGAAATATGATTTTACAGGTATAAAATACATATTATAAAATAAACATGGGCATATATAATGATAAAAGCTATAATTTAGTAGGGTATCATCACTGTTTACCTTGAAAAAATTACATTCAGCGTGGATAGGATGTTTTCAAACAGCAAAGAATACATAATGCGCCTCACTCCGCTTTGTGCTATTCCAGTATATTGCGAAAAACCTAGCGTGTTATTGTTTTCCCCATCCTGTTTTAGTTATTTTTATGGGTCCTTAGAGGTCCTTTCACTCGTCCTTTTTTTTTATCTTATACACTATTGTTTCTGAACACCCTGGTAGCCTTAGCCGTTTCTTTTACTGCCTTGCTAACACTCATTTTACTTGAATGATAATCTAATACATTCATTATTACTCTTCTTGGTTTACCAACATTTCGTCTCTTCCTAGCTTCTCCTTCCATAACATAAGTATTTACGTAAAATGTTAAATAAATAACCTACTTAACACTTCACACTATAAACGTACCCACTTCCTTACAACTGACGTTAACCTTCACTAACTTCGCGTCACGCATGGCCTATTAGCTGAATAGATGTTTGACTTTTGTTTGTCATACGCAATGAGTGCAAGAAGTTACAGGATACCGGCTTCTTTTAAAAACTGTCTCCAACCCTCCTAAAGATTTTTTCTTGCTTGGTCCCCGTTGTAAACCCAGTAACAAAAAAAGCTTCTCGCTGGCTTACTTTTCTACTACATAGGTGTAAAAGTAGTTTTCCGAAAATATTTAATTTAAAAAATTATAATGCTCATTTTATTAAAGGTAGAGAATTCAAACAGGGCAGGTATCAGCACACTAGTTCACTCTAAGAAAAATGTATTGTTGCATTCTACCCTTTAGATTATTAGTTACTGCGTGATAATAGAAACAGTAAATATTGGACTTTTACTAACTCGTTTTCTTTAGGAATTTGTGCCCACAGAAATCTATAACGACCCTAAAAATGACACAATCTGATAGAGAAAAATATTCTGCATAGGATAATGTGTTCAAAGCTGAAATTTATAACCAATGAATACTTACAGCATGTTATTACTTATTAGCAGCTTGGCGAACAGCGCGAGAGTAGGTAAGGACGAAGCAAATGCCAGCATGTGTGCGTTAGATAGTGACAGAGATATCCCATTTACCTCCATACTGTCTTTTAAGGTTGAGACAATTTATAGTCTAGATTGTACTGTTTACAGTAACAACGGCTAAGGCAGCCGTTGTATTGGCGTCTTTGTTTTTATCAGCAGTACTGTGTTACGAAACTCTAGAGTAAGCTTGCAATACTTTGGTTGCTAACTTTTTCCGGATCCTTAGCCAAGTGCCTTGCTAGCAGCATGCAGGAGTATGCCCATTCCCCTTCTCCACCGCTCAGCTCCCGGACCGAATGGCATTCATATTCAGATGATGGAACAATTTCTCCTGAAAGTAAACAGTTTTTCTTTTTACTTTCTCTACTACGTATAGTAAGTAGGGGAAGTATTGTATTCCACCCAAAAATTTGATACCGAGATTTCACCGGAAATATATGTTTTGAGGCCCTCTGAATCCAAAAAATGCATTTTTGGAAACGTCTGTGTGTGTGTGTGTGTGTGTGTCTGTGAACAGCATAACTCAGAAACGAACAGTCACATAAACACCAAACTTGGTATTTAGGTTCAGTATCTTCCAGAGATGCGACACGAAGGTTTTCAATAAAATCCCCCCACCCCAGACTACCCTTTACGTGGAACATTTTTTGAAAATTTTAATTTTCTCAAAAATGGCTCAAACGATTTTGATTAAAATAACATATGTTTAAGATATTTTCATGACAAATGAAATGTATATCTCGAATTTTCTGGGAATGTCTCCAAAAGTGTTCTTCAATGTGAACGACTTTTGCATAACTGGTAAACCATAAGAGATAGACAAAATGTTACTACACAAAAAATGTAGATCGCGTTAAAATACACAATTTATGTCATATACATTTTTGTTGTTGTTGAGTGAAGCATTTTCGAGATATTGCTTGTTACTCCCTTAAATTTTCCAATACTTACTCAAATTCGTTATTCATTTTTTTTTGTCCTGGTAATGCAAATAAAATGAAATACTCCACATTGCAACCAGCTCTTAAAATATTTGACTATCGTTTAAAGCCTAGCAATTCCCCTTGCATCCACAAGAAAATTAGCAATAAGATTAACATCCCGATATCTCGATTAACATGAAGCATATGGAGAATAAGCGTTTGTAAAAATAGTTTGTACAAGAGTAGAGAAAGTCATGTGAGTGTAACACATCAGATCTTTTTCTAATGATGTACACTCGATCAAAACTAAAAGTGGCCGGTCTGTTCAGCAGCTAATTTTTTTCCAAATCCCTTCGAGTGAGGGCGCGGTTCACAACCGTCAACTCCTGTGCGCCGCTTTGATTAACTATAATACAAGCCACAAGGCAATGATTTGGGCTGTCTCCACACCAACCTTGGCGTGGAGCAGTGGTTAAGCTCGAGTTCGATTCTCCATAGTGGATTATCTTTTTTTTTTTTTTTACCTTGTCCAGACTTCGTGGAAGATAGTTGACAGAAAATGAAACTTCCCACGAAAAACTCCTTGTGTAACACACCCTGGAACGTTATAAATGCAAAAGGCTATTGGAGTGGATATTGAGAATGTTAAGGGTTTTGTTTCCTTTAATTTTTATTTCTTCTTTTGAAATATAAAATTAACGATTTCGTTTTCTATTTTAGAAGCTGAATCTTTTATTTTACCCTACACATATATGATTGTAACCAATCATGTGTCCTCTTCCTTTTATTTTCGTGTTCGCTAAAGATGAGACGATGGGAGCCAAAATAACAAAAAATAAATTATATTAAGAATAAAAAATAAAGAAAACCTATTATATTTTTACTCTTGAAATGAAAGAAAACGGGGGGGGGGTAAAGAAAAAAGAACGTTGAGTATCTCCAAGGAGATTTGAACTTGCAACCTCAGGAACAGTACGTTAACTCTCTACCACTGTGCGAAGAGTTAAATAAATTAAATTGAGTTTTATTTATGGACGCTCTTTAACTACTATGGTCCTTAGCGTCCCTATACTGGGCGTGAAAGACCGGTAATTTTGCTCAGAGGCCCTTTTATCATGCTTGAGGTCTTTTACGTTCCGTAAATCTATGACACGGGACCACCGGATTTACTTCCCTTCCGAAGGAAGCCATGCCAAGGATTTTTACGCCCGAAAAAATCCATCGCCCTCCGCCGAGTTTGAACCCGCGACCTTGGGAACTAGAGGCTAACACGGTACCACTAGTCCACGGAGGACGACACTTGCTGCAGTAAATGTGGCGTTGTAGTGAGCTTTAGTCATACTCCACTTGAGAACCATACATCAACAAAGTGTGGTTTGGTTACACATATTTCTTTTGAAACACGTTGTCTGTTTAACATCTCGTATAAGAATTATTTTCTCGGAAGACTTTTGTGATTATAGTTGTGTTTCCCACAAGAGCATACGCAGTCTCGTGAACAAAGCCTGGCTGCCCCGAGTGCTCATGAGCTCCGTCATTCAGACGCTGGCCAGTTTGAAGTAGACCGATGTAAGGTACCTCGTAGACCAAAGCCAGGGAACAAACGCCAGCAGCTACCGGCAAGTTCTCTCGCCAGTTGCGTTTGCAAGATGATGGAACTCATGGTCGATAGGGAGCCGGTATGGTGCCTTAAATCTCAGAATCTTCTATCTTCCGGTTTCCAGCGTCACTGTTCACCATCGATCATCCCATTTCCTTACCCAGCGTATCATTTTGCAATGTTTTAGTGTCTATTTGTTACTTTTTTGCTTTTACTTCCTTTGTACAACCTTTGTATTCCATTACTTTATTTGTGTATCGACAATAGCATGAATTAATGATTCCCACAGTTGAAATAAAATTACATGAAATGAATAGAATTAATTGACCTAATAGTGGTTGAAACTAAAAGCCCGGGACTTAAGTACTTACAAAGAATGTAAGTCGCCATTGGTGTATGACATCTCAATACAATTTGAGATCTCCTTGTAGTTTACCGGGAAAAATGCGAGTCAGCTGGAGAATTTAATGGCGTGCCGGCATTTTGCCATGGTAGCTCAGTGGTTAGAGTAACCGGACGGAGACCGGGAGATCCGTGGTTCAAATCCCGGCTATGGCATTGATTTTTTCAGTCATCTGATTGTACCTTTCCATACATGAAATGAAAGTTTTTCCAAAGAGCTCGCGGTAGAAGATATGTTGCTTGTAGAGTACAGTATATGTTGCTTTTAGAGTAATAGTAAACACTTGCTTATATCTTCAAAGATATTCATTTTAGAGCCAATGTGTAATGTACATTTTCTTTTTCTCGTTTTATGCATACTACCTACTATATTAAGGTGGGTCTCCACTGCTTCAACAATCAACATTTTTTATTCATATCGGTGGTAAACGAGTGTCTCCTTTGAACAACAAATCTTGCATAACATGTTGATCAATGTCTTGGCTAAACAAATCTTTCTGATTTGTTTTTGTTTTTAAGTAGTTTAGCATCCTTTGACAGGTTAGGTCATATCAAATGAATGGGTGAAATGATGCTCAGATGAACCTGGGATCCATAGAGCTTAAAGTTATCCGACATTCATATTTTCAGGATAAGGGAAAACCCCAGAGAAAAAAAAACCTTACCCGAATAACTCACCCTAACCGAGATTGGAACTTGGGACCTCTTGAATGTGAGGCAGACATGCTACCCCCACACCACAGACGCAGTCTTAAGCAAAGTTGTTTTCCTCTTGTTGACTGTGATGTGAATTCCGCTAGCTTTGTGCAGACACGACTGCCTGTATTTTTTGAGGACAGAAAAAAAAGGAAAGAGGTTAAGCCTAAGCTCAATTCAGCTGGTATGGCTGCTCTGAAATTCATCTCTTGTTTTGCAATTGCTGGTGAAGTTATAGTCGGCAACAAATTGAAACCTTCTTTCAATTCTTAGAAAATTTTTGAAGCCGAGTCTACCCTCAGCTTTCAGTTCAGACAAGATGCCGTTTACAGTTTCCATTGCTTATAAAAGGGTGCACCCATAACTTTCTTCTTTCATTGTTGGTCTCTGACACCAAGCATACATTGTGAGCACAAAGGCTAATCTTCATAATCAGAATCCATGTCATCATTGATATTAACAAATGCAATGTGTTTACACTATGCCTTACTTGCTAATGCAATGTAGATGGAATATTGATGGGAATTTCAACTACATGTGTGACTCAACATATTTCACATTACATATTTTGAAAATTATGTTTAGTGTTGTGTGTTGATTGTTGAGGCAGTGGAGACCTGCTTTTAGAACCCTTTTTCAGAATACCTGAATATAATTACCTAGGTGCGTGCACAATCTATATAAAGACATTTGTAAACTTTGCAGGTATGATTGTTAAGAACTGGGAAGTAATATAAAGGTGTTTGTTTCAGAGTAAGAAGAAAACTCGACACCATTCTGCAGAAGAAGCAATTGAGGAATCTATACCAGAGGCTCCAGTTCTAAGTGACTTTCTCAGCGAAGTGCCTGACATTGTTTCAAGTTTTGTTTGCTCAGAAGGCTCTAGAAACTTGGAGAGCGAGATCCTAGATGCTGTGAGAGATGATGGGGATGGACACACGGCAGTCAGAAGTCAGGCAGATGGGGCAGATAATGCTGAACAGTTGGATAAGCTCACACTCACTGAAGTCAAGGTTGAACTGCCTCCTTCAGATACGACAGGGCCCAAAGAACTACAAAACATCAGTCACTGGAGTGGAATGGCGGGGTCTGCCCTTGGCACAGAGTTGCACGAAATTCATTCCTACAATTTGGCAGCAGCCATTGACTCAGATATTGTCGAAGCAGACACAAAGTTGGCATCCCCTCGTCGTAGTACAGTCGTTGAGGGAGCCCCTTCAGAAACTAGACAGCCTTCAGTGACGCAGTATGAATCCCCGAAAGTTGTCAAGAAGAACGAACCTGCAGAAGATGAAATGAGGCCGTTCACAGAGGTTCAGCTGCTGTCGCTGTACTCAAACAGGGAGCTAGATTCAAACGCAGAGTTTATGTCGGAGTTTGTTGAACAGCACCTGCACAGCGGGCATGAACGTCATCATCTTTATGAGCTTCTAATGAGTTACCTCCGTGCTAGGAACAGACTGTCTGTCAATGCCATGGACTTGGAGACCCTTAAGAAGGAATGTCAAGAATATCAGTCACAGCTCTGGACCATCGAAACAACAATCGTGTCAGAGAGTGGGGAGTGTCAGGACGGTAATCCTGTATCGGCATCACACGAATACTGCATCTCGCAATTCAACAAGGCTGCACTGTTGTCACTTGCAAGGTCACTAGCCTCCGTGAAGGAACTGGTAAACGATATGCATTCGCTGAGCTCATATTCATCAGAAGTGCTACGTCTGCAGGTGGAACATTTCATACAAGTTGCAACGGCATCGTGTCCAGGAATCTCGCAGCTTCCTCCCAATGCGTCAGCTGTACTCCATTGTGGGAGAGAAGACTTGGATGACTTGCGAACTTGTATTGCTGTGGTGTTCTCATTCCAGCGTCGAATGATAAGAGACCCCCAGTTCATCAGCGATACGAGGGAGTGGCTAAGCAGGCTTGTCGCCGTCTTGCTAAGGCTCTCCTCTTGGAGGGACCATTTGTTTCTACTTAACCATATCTTGCGTTGTCCAGCAGGTGTGGGCTCATGGGGTGCAGCTTTCATACAGGGTCCCCCTCCCCCATTTAGCACATCACCATTTTCTAGTCCTCACTTGCACCATCTGGTGGCCATGCTAGCAACAATTCTGCTGCCAGTGAGAGAGAGGGAGCATTTCTTAGAGCAGGTAAGCAAACTTATCTTTATACATACGGAAAACTTAATCAAGTGAAGTAATGAGTAATATTTGATAACAGTTTAATTAATTTGCATTAGATAAAACTTTGTATTTTTGGTTTTGTTACACCTTTTTCTTGTTCTTCTGGTCAGGAACAAATTAGCAATAGCTGAGTTTTATAATTTTCAGGCTGATATGTGACTTAAAATCATTTTTCAATGCACAAGTGTTATTAATTATTTGCTGAAACATCTGTATTCTTTTTATTTTGGAGTAGATCGGATATTTAATACAATGTTGTAATATCTGTTATCTGGGTTTTAAACTATTCCTTTCAAGCAATTGTCTTAATACTTTGTTTTCCATTTTTTGGAATAAGCATATAAAGGTTTTTTCAAAATACATTTTATATACAGGGTGAGTCAGAATAACACCGAATAATAAACCCGATTCAGGGTTTATATTTGAGCATTTTATTATTGGGAATGTAAGTCCGTAAACATCTTATTATCAAGCTAGACATTAACCTTTTTTGAATACTGCATTGATTGAATGAAATTCATAGGTGAAATTCTGCCAAACACATCCCTGTTCCTCCACAGCATTGGAATATCGCTTGTGTTCAGTTTTTAACAAAAATGTCATAAAGAAAGCAAAAAAAATGGCTATAGAAAAATACATAAAAGAAGTTCAAAAATAAAGCAGTATGGCAGTTAATCAAATGCAAATTAGGTCTTCAAAATAAACAAAAATCTGAATTGCAAAACAGTATCACAATGGGCATGGCTGAATCTTTAAACCATTATTTCACAAGTATACCAAACAAAACTCGCAAAACACCTCCATGTATGCACGTAGCTCTTAAAAAAGTGCAAAACAGTTACATTAATTCACTACCCTTTAATCTTGGTTATATAACAACAAATGATGTAAAAAATGTTATCTCTGCATTAAAATCGAAAAACTCAAGTGGATGGGATGAGTTGCCACCTAGGCTAGTAAAAATAGTGAAGTATATAATAAGTGAACCACTTGCCAAAATATTTAACCAATCCTTTCATTTAGGAGTTTTTCCAGAAAGAATGAAATATGCATTAATAACACCCCTGCACAAAGGAGGTACATATATTGCCCCATATCAGTCTTGACCAGTTTCTTAGAGAAATTAGTATATGCCAGGCTAAAAGCCTTTCTAGAAAATAATAAAATACTAAATGATTGTCAATATGGCTTCAGAAAAAACCTATCAACAATTACAGCAGTAACTAAAATGGTAAATGAAATAGTGCTAAATTTAGACTTACAAAAAAATACAGCCACAGTGATTTGCGATATCTCAAAAGCATTTGACTGTGTGAGTCATGAAATTCTCCTAAAAAGCTTGAGTACTATAATATCAAAGAACAAAACCTTCATTTGTTTCAATCATACCTATCAAATTGCAAACAAAGAGTAATCATCAAATGCAGCTCGGGAACATATAAATCACAATGGAGAAATAATACAAATGGTGTTCCACAAGGGTCAGCGTTAGGTCCTCTGCTATATATATACTCTATACAAATGACTTACCTCACAGTATAAGTGGTAATCCAATAATGTATGCAGATGACACCTTGGTTATCTTACAAAACACTAGTCACCACAAATTACAAACCAATATAAACAACACAATAAATAACTTAGATAAATGGTTCACCTGCAATGGAATGAACTTAAATAAAACAAAGACTAGTATCCTACAATTTAAAACTAATGTTAATGCAAATTCAGGACAAGACAACTTAGTAAATGAAATGACTAAAGGCTACACCAAAATATTAGGAATTTACATAGATGAATATCTAAAATGGAACATCCATATAGAATACATAACTAAGAAACCGAACTCCGCCTATTTTAATATGATGTGTCTGACAAACATAATGAATATAGAAACTAAAAAGGCAGTCTACTATAGCTACTTCCATTCAATCTTGACCTATGGTGTACTATTATGGGGAAATGCACCTGGATGGGAAACAGTTTTCAAAATTAAAAAAAAAAAAATATACACATTATGTTACAAGCCGACTTCAGAGACTCATGCAGACCATTATTTAAAAAACTAAAAATCTTAACTATGCCCTCAGTATATCTCTTAGAGCTGTTTACCTATGTACATAAAAATTATGACAATTTCATGGAAAAAAAACCCGACATCACTACAATACCAGGTGAGAAACTAGCACCAAATTTCCAATGCACAGACTAACACTATATGAAAAAAAAACCCTACTACATGGGTATAAAGGTATACAACAAACTGCCACAACCAATTAAAGATATAAAGATCCCAAAATTGTTTAGAAATAGAGTTAAAGAAATATTACTGCAAAAAACATATTACTCCATTCAAGAATTTATGGATGACACAATATTATCAACTTTACGCTAGAAAACTCTTTGTAAATTTCATTATATGACACAAATAATACTATGTATATAATTTGTAAAACATGTACGTGTTAGGATTAAGTTGCTCCATTTCCCTTTTGTTGTTAGAAAAATTAACATACTTTCATATTTTCAACCTAGCTTTTAAGTAACTTCTGATGAGTCACCAGTTTACGAGCTTAGACTCATACTGTAAACATTATGTGACAATAAAGATTCTATTCTATAACATTGTTTATATCATCATTAACCTAAAACCTGCATTATTTTATTTAAGTGGTAGGAGATTCGACGCATGTTATACAGCAATTTGTGGTTCCTACAAGAGGTGTAGGCTATCAATCTCAGCTATCACGGTATACTAAAGTGCTCTGTTTACTGGAAGGACTTTCAGTTTTATAGCCTGTTATAAAAATGTTTCACTTTACTTACGCAAAACAGCAGACATGCATTACGTTTATGGTACTGGAAGATGTTTGTTTAGGAATATGCCAGTTAATATAGTTCTAAGGTGAAGAGGCATCTGTGCATTATTCCAGTGACATAAGAAATTTCCTAAGTGTAACATATTCTGATCGCTGGATCAATAGAGGAGCACTGAAATCTTGGCCAGCAGGTTCGCCATGTCTAACCCCTTTGGATTTTTACTTTCTCTACTGCGTATAGTAAGTAGGGGAAGTATTGTATTCCACCCAAAAATTCGATACCGAGATTTCACCGGAAATACATCTTTTGAGACCCCCTGAATCCAAAAAAAGCATTTTTGGAAACATGTCTGTGTGTGTTTGTCTGTGAACAGCATAACTCAGAAACGAACAGTCGGATAAACACCAAACTTGGTATTTAGGTTCAGTATGTTCCAGAGATGCTACACGAAGGTTTTCAAGAAAATCCCCCACCCCAGATTACGCTTTACATGGAAGATTTCCCGAAAATTTTAATTTTCTCAAAAATGGCTAACGATTTTGATTAAAATATCATATGTTTAAGATAATTTCATGATAAATAAAATGTATGCCTTGAATTTTCTGGGAATGTTTGTGAACGACTTATGCATAACTGGTAAACCATAAGAGATAGACAAAATTTTATTACACAAAAAATATAGATTGCGCTAAAATACACAATTTATGTCATATACATTTTTTTTTTGTTGAGTGAACCATTTTCGAGATATTGCTTGTTATTCCCTTAAATTTTTCAATACAATGGGAATTCGTTATTCATTTTTTTGTCTTGGATATCCAAAGAGTATTAATTTGTGGCAAAGGGAATGGTGCTGCACCTAACAACCAGCTATTAAGAGATATGTATGTGCTTAAAGGCTACTGTATTTCTATATTGCCCTTGTAAATATATATTCCCCTTACATCTACAAGAAAATTAGCAATAAGATAGAGTGTAACACATCAGATTTTTTCCTTTTGGGACATGTTCAGACTCTTGTGTACAAGATGCCGGTTAGTAGTGAAGAGCTGATGGCCAGGATCTTTGTAGTATTTGATGGTATTTGTGATATGTCAGGTATTTTCTAAAGAACTCGGTAACCATTACAATGACACTGTCAACTATGCTTCAAAGTCAAAGATCAGCAGTTTGAACGTCTTTTATAAACCCTTAAGCACTTATTCAATTCTTATTTAGTTCTTAGTTTAACTATGTTTAAAGCCTTTTAAAAACATATGTTTGCATCATTTAACATTGTTTTAAATTTTCTCAAGTAATTTTTATAATGGTGGAGAAAATTTGACCAACAATAGTTTATTTGCATATGTTATTGACAATAACTTGTATTCACAACTGCAGATTGATGAAACAAAGTTTTGATCTGCTTCAGAGCACATGTATTTAGTGCCATGTAATTAAATAAAGACTCACAAATTACTATCAATTTAAGAGAATTTTGCATTGTTTAAAATTAAAGATACTGGCTACTCTTATTTCAAAATTCTCTCAGTGCCTTGTTACAAAAGATGATAGTGACTTGTTAGGCAGAATTTCGTCTAACCCAACATGGTGTAGAAAATGCTAATGCCCTCTAGCTCAATAATATGGGCATACATTACCTAAAAGAAAATACTCAAATAGAGCCCCGAATCATGCCTTAAAATTATTTGGTGTTGTTCTGACTCGCCCGGTATATCTGTCCTTACAAATAAAGATTGCCATTTGACCAGAATAACTCACATTTATTTTCTGTTAAAATGCACAAACATTGAAAGTTATATGTAATTTCAGCTATATGGCAGGAACTGAAAGAGTCATGAGTAGAAAGCTTCCAAGATTCCAAATTATATGTGGAACTATACATAGAACATTGAGAAATAAAACTAGAAGAGAAACAAGGCTAAAGTTTTATAAAAAAAATGGTGATTCCCACATTACTTTATGGAGTGAGACATGGGTCATTACAACGTTAATGGATAATCAATTACAAAGTGCAGAGATGAACTTTTTAAGGACAAATGGATGCAACATGTTCAAAGAATGGCAGATTCAAGATTATTAAGCATTTCAGTATCAACAAAAGGAAGGAGAGATGTCGGCCAACCAAGAAAGAGGTGGGGGGAACAACTGTGAAATGGAACGGACATTATGCCTGTGCCGTGAAGTGAAAAAGAAGTAAAGGTTGTAGTAAAAAGGAATGAAAACAAATTTTTAAAAGAAGAAAATAAAATTGGATTAATTTTTTATGTTAAAAGGAACATTGTAGGAAAATGGTGATTTTCTCTTTCATTCATTTTAAATGCTATGGAAATGATTTTGGAATAGTGCTTCTAGCTCCAGATAACAGATCAGTAACCTCCACATTATAGATGTTGTATGGTGTACAGAAGAACAGAATGGTCAGCTCATATATGCTCTTGTTTACCTTATCCACTTTCACTGATTGGTTTGGCGAAACCTCAAATCTGATTACGGTTTTTAAGATTACAGCTGATCCACTTTTCCCTGCGATAGCAAAATTTACCAGTCTCATGGCCATTAGATGATATGCTAGAACACTGATAATTGTTTTGAACATAAATTAAGATCACAGACTCTTTTTTTATAGAGATTTTAGGGGAAAGTTATTAACTTGTATTTAATTTTTTTTAAGTTACCGGATATTTTATTGATATAAAATTTGTGTACTTTTTATTACTTGTAATCAAAACAAAGATTACTCTCTATAAGTTTGTGGTTTGCATATATAGTGACATACATGGTAAGTTTTGTTGAATTTGAGTATTATTTAATGCACCTGAAACATTTAATATATACAAATTAATTTAAGGAAATCTCATATCGAAATATGCATATAGACACTAGTGTGCTAAATGCCCAGGACTCAAGTGCAGTTTACTCTGATGCAAAAGGGGCTTACAAATTTCAAAGCATCAAATAATACTACATTTCTAAACCTTCAAAGAAAAATCAAATTTTGGTATTTGGCAATTTCTTGCATAATCTCCTTAGCAAAGGACCTTTAAAAGAGTATTCCTGATTTTGTGAAAATATTATTCAACTGTTGGCTATAAAAAACTTGCCTTTTAATGAATTGGATTTTATTTACATAATTGTTGAATATGAAGACATGGTTAACTATAAACATAACCAAATTCCAGGTACAGTCATCTCCACAAGATGCAGAAACTGATGGAGTGTGGGTGCTGGTTGACTCTGATGGTGAGGAAGATGAAGATCTCACTGGCTGTCGCTATGTGGGACGTGCCACACAACTACGGGAGAATGATCTTGTGGCACTCCTGAATCAAGTGCCCATGTACAGTCTGTTCCAACACATTCTCTTAGTGCGTCACCAGGATGAAAGGTAACATCTTGGTTGTACAGTACCAAACAAGTTACAGAA
The DNA here is from genome assembly GCA_030765065.1 of Deroplatys truncata. Classification (NCBI taxonomy): domain Eukaryota; kingdom Metazoa; phylum Arthropoda; class Insecta; order Mantodea; family Mantidae; genus Deroplatys; species Deroplatys truncata. The sequence goes on along the minus strand of CM060984.1, from coordinate 32,555,546 downwards.
ATATGGCAACAGGGGTAAATTCTTTAAAACTCTAGAATCAGGAACAGTGCACAGAAATCCATTACCATCATGGACATACAGTAAAATCCATTAAATCCAGATATGAATTAATAAAAGTCTGAGTACTTGGGCCACTCGTATTTCGCTTATACATAAATGATCTTCCCCAATCTGAAATTACAAAGTAACATCATACATGAAATATACCTCAGTTATATTTAGTGATAAAGACATAAGCAGTCTAGAAAACTTAATAATTATAGAAATATAGAGTATCTGTAATTACTTGAAACACAACCATATAACAATAAATCCTAAAAAAGAAAAACCCAAGCAGTCATGTTTCCACACCAAAGTAATAGGTGTAAAAATTAAATTCTTAATGTGAAAATAATGAATATGTATTGAGGAGTTGGAGAGAGTAAAATTTCCTGGGAGTATTTGTGTATTAAAACATGTCATTTAAATTACATGTTGAACATTATTGCAAAACATTAGGACTTATATTTATTGACAAATCTGGCAAAATATGTTTATTAATTCACCAGCATCTTCTATATGGATTGAGGTGTGGGGTAGCTCAGGTATGACATGTGTAGACAGATTAGTGGTACTTTAGAAGAAATGTTTAATGTAAATAATAGAGAGTCATGTTGGAATATTTTTGTCAAAGCAGTAATGTTAACTATTGTTTCATTGTATGTATATAAAGTAATTAGGTTTGGAGTAGGCAAGAATACCAGATAAAGGATAGTCATAAGTGTAGTACAAGAATGCAAAATAACTATTATAGAGAAAATTTAAATAAAAAAGCTACAGAGAAGGATCCCCTCACAATGGGCAAAATTTTGTTCAACAAAGCTACCAAGTGAATTAAAACTGTTCTTTTATATAACAGAGCTATCAAATGAATTAAAAAATTATTAAATAGTAACATATTTCAAGAGAAGTTAAAAACATAAAGAATATGACACATTTACATGACTTTCCCTACTCACTCTTCTCCAAACCATTCTTGCAATGGCTTATTCCTCTATCTGCTTATGTTAATAGAGAGAAACCTTTTTCCTGATTTTGTTGTAGGTATAAGAAGATTACAAAATGCTACAGCGATACTCAGATTTTTAAAAAGCAGATTGCTGTGTGATTGCTTTGAAATTCCATGCTCTTTGCATGATTATGAGAAAAAACAAATAGCGACTTACTGCTTGAAAAAAGTATAAGTAGCTATTTGAAAATTCAAGCCAATAATGAAGAACAAATGGTTAATGATACAAAAACAAAAATTATTTGACATAAACTGTGGGCTTTAACAAGCTCTATATGGTTTATCAATTATACAAAAGTCATTCAGAATAAAGAGGACTTCATAGGCTCTTCCCAGAAAATTCAAGATTACTAAATATATGGTATCTTAGTATACGGAATATATTAAACTTAAATATATGGCATTTTATTTAAAATTGTTATGGCCATTTTTGAAAAAATCAAAAGTAACAAAACTTTTTTCCATGTAAAGGATAGTTTGGGGTAGGGAAATTTTATAGAATATGATTATGTTGCATTGTAAAGGATATTGAACTTAAGTACTAGGTTTGGTATTTAACTGATTTGTTTTTTATTTATTTATTATTATGAGTTATGCTGTTCACACACACGCACACACACACAAAAGTAATAAACTGATGTACAACTTTTTTGTGTACAGGGATGTGTTTGATATCCGGAATGTGAATGAGCATCATGTGTTGCGTTTCTTCGCATTTGCTTCTGTTCTGGTACGACTCCTGAGACAGGGCCTACGCACCTATGACTCGCCACGCTACAAACAGTTTGCCAAGAGATTAGGTCGTCTAATACGTCACACTGTTCAGTATGCTTCTGATCTTTGGGAGTGCTTTAGGTAAACATAATCTTAATGTCTTAGTGTGGTGTAGAAGATCATTTGAAACTATAATTTGATATATACAGGCGTGTCACTTTAAACTACCATCACAGATATCTCTGAAACAAAAATAGGAATTGATAAACAACTTTTGCAAGCATGAAGGCAGGGGAGAGGTTCATTAACACTTGAATGCATGAAGCGGGTCGGTTTGATAGTAATAAAATACAGTGTTTGAATTTATTCTAAGCAAGCTATCATGAAGAACAATTCATTAGTTCGGCAAGTATTTCATCTTCTCATCTCTACTGATAAAATTTTTCATCTTACAAGTTTTTACTTCTTTTCAATACAGCTTCCTACATAAGACTAAGCTGAACAAGGAAGAGAATGTGTGGCGAAAGGGCATTGTTGCTATTGTTAATTTTTAAACACAAGCATTGTTTATATAATATTTGGATATGGCAACAGTGATGTGAATTTGAAATTAAAGAAAAAATAACATGTTTTTCATCTTTCGGCCACTTCTAACAATGAGAGGAAGTAGCTCTTGAAACTGGTCAAGATAAAAAAACATGTAAATGATGTGTTTTAACTCTGACTCAGTTATTCTATAATTACAAGTATTGTTATGATTTGTAAGTTGGTATAAATTCACTTAATATTGATATTATATGAAACTTGATTTATCTTGTCAAGTATAAAAAAAGCTTAGTTTTGAATTAAGAGGTAAAACTAACCCCACCTGGTACTCTAATGTTAAAGTCCATGTATGCACTTATCCCTTACTTTTCCTAAAGTGTTTTCACTTTAAATTCAAAGGAGTTGTAAACAAAACCACATGACTAGAGAATACCTCATTGGCTGGTGAGCGAACTACAACTTTTCCCACTTAGCATGTCGCCTCATCCTCTACGTAAAGCAGTTTGGTTCAGAACGTAACATTTTGTGGCTATTCTTGTGCAGAGAAATTTAAAAGTCCCATTATTGTAGCAGCTCAACTTATGAAACAAAATTTTAGGTATAAATTATTATTAAAATTCTTAAAACAAACCAGGTTTTTTGGCCATGATGTAAACAATAAAACATCGCCTGACATTTTGCTCAACATTCCAAAGGGCATCTTCAGAGGACACACTGAACGATTTCTATCACCACACTGTTCATTATTCAGTAACCGGTTTGTATTTATAGCAGGGACAGTACCACCCGCACTGTTTCTGGTTGAATGACAGCCAATCATTGCGCTGCCAGGCCTGGAATTTGAATCTATATCCTGTAGCTGTGGACAGGTTTATGTTGGTACTACAAAACATAGTATCAATACGAGAATAAAGGAGTATAAAGCCCGCTGCAAACTAAGACAAACTGAGAAGTCTGCAGTAGCAGAACATGCACTATTACAGGGCCACAATATTAAATTTCATGAGACAGAAGTGCTCAACAAAACACGTTACTATCATGCCAGGCTATATTGTGAGGCTATAGAAATCATTAAACATTATAACAATTTTAATAAAAAAAGAAGAATTAACCCTATTATGTAAAGCTTGGTTACCAGCATTGAAAAAACTACATACAAAACCACAAAAATACACCCACTCTACTTGTCAAATTCCAGGCTGGGCAGCGCAATGCGGGTCATACTGTCAGTACTATAGATACAGACTGGTTACTGAATAATGAACAGTGTGGTGATGGAAGTCATTCAGTGTGTCCTTTGAAGATGCCCGCCGGAATGCGGGGCGATATTTTATCGTATACACCATGACCAAAAGGCCTGGTTTGTTTTAAGAATTTTAATAACAATTTCTATAACACTGATGCCGGCCATGAAAGTTTGAGTATGTATATGAAACAAAATGTGTTTGTATAGATTTGCCTATAACTAACTGAACCATTATAGCAGAGGGTTTAAGAGACTATGCACAGGTGCTGCAGCAGTTTGTTTCCAGATAAACCACTGTATATTCTTTGCAACGAGTTGAGAAAGTATTACTTTCAAGAGTCATGACTGAGAATCCTCTGCCACTGTGGAAAACATGCGGAAATTGGAGACAAGACAATTGTGCTGAATTGTTTTTAACAGAGTCTGTGAAAAGTACTCATCTTTAATTGACAATGAATAGGGTTGGCTGCTGCCGTTTAGTAATAATGGAACTTGGTTGTTGGTAATGCAGAATTGTTGGGTTGCATTTCTTTTCTGTTGTGTTTCCTAACCTATAGTGCTCATGATTTTCTTAACTCATTGGCTCATAAAAGGTTAAGCAAAAGTGTTTTTATTTAAAGGTGAGTCGGAATTGTTACACTAACATCACTTAAGTTTACTCACTTAACATGTTTCGGGAAACCGTTGTTCCCATCCTCAGAAGGTTAATTCACATTCGAATTAACCTTCTGAGGATGGGAACAACGGTTTCCCGAAACATGTTAAGTGAGTAAACTTAAGTGATGTTAGTGTAACAATTCCGACTCACCTTTAAATAAATTCAATACACATCACTGTTTCTAGCTTCTTTTCATTACAATATCAACGTAAAAGTGTTTTACTGATATTAGTCATTAAATGAATGATTTCTAAAACTTAGAGTAAAGAAGATTTAATCCAGTAGCTGTAATCATAGATGCCGAGCTGTTCAGGTACCACTTTTATTTGTTTACTCTTAGTATTATGTGTTAGAAGTTTAGGATGTAAGGCAGAACATATAGTAAATCTAAAAGCCAGTGATCCCCAAGCTGCACAGTGTACCATATTCGCATTCTGTCTGAAGCAACTTCCTTTCGTGGTTACATATCCTTCAACAAGGTGATGTTGCCATGTGCTCATCAGAGTGTTACATTAAGTTTTGTACTTCTACTTTAAACTTAGAGTGAAAAAGGTATATAAAATCCTCCATCTTATTAATGTTCACTAACCTCATACCTGCTAACATTTAAACCACTACTGCGCCCCATTTTAATGCCAGACACTGTCTCTCAACATTTTTACAATTTCACACTCTGTTATACTATGAAAAGTATCATCTAAATTCTCATACAAAATACATCTTTCTGCAAAGTATTTCCTTAATCCTTTTAGGAGTAATGTCCCAGTGCTCATCCATACATGACTTCATCTTCCAAATTGATTACAGATATCTATATATTTGTCTTATTACTATTTTATACGAATTTTAAAGAACTTTTGTTGTCTAAGCTTGTCCAAATATCCTGCTTCTCTATGTCTTCCACTCTCTACCTTGCATCTTTCCAAAATCCACTGACATTGCTTTCCTCTGTTGCCAAACATCCCCCATTCCTATCTCCTCTAGCAGTTTTTTCATCTCCCCATAGCAACTCCATCTCATTGGTACCTCAGATACTCTTTTATTATATTGCTGTCCTGTAATTTTAAACATCTGAACCAGTGGCACCTGCTGCATAAGATCACAAGAGCAGGTGACACCCCAGCTTGTCATCCCTTTATTGGTTATTTTTTATTTGAATATTATTAAATGTAATGTATATGCCTAATTTAAAGCTACACTGTTTAAATCCACTGTGCTACTCCTCTAAACTCAATGAGACATGGCAACAAGGTCACCAGCACATATTGACTTGACTTGTGCATGTTTTAAGGAGATTCTGCATATGCACAACTGGTATGGGGCAAAAATCTACAAGCTGTGGTGCAGATTTGAAGAAGGGCACTAGCAGGTGAAGTTTTTCCCACACTCTGTTTTCAGTATCATTACATATTTATATCAATATCACTAGGTGGTAGCACATGTACAGTATGGCAGAAGTTAAGTCACTGTAGCAGAAGTAGGTAATGTGCACAAGTGCAAAAGCTTCTCCTGGTTTCTCCATACCATCCAGAATCTCAGATCAATTTAATTTAACATTACTTCGTTCTTGCCATAACATGGTGTAGTTAATTATGTACCCAACAACAAACATCCACAAAACAACCCTTTCTTTCTTCAGACAAGTTGTGTACCACTACTATTATTACTACTATTGTTAATGTTAGGAGTGCAGTTGTATCAATTTGTGCATAATCATAACTGTTATGCAGCAGATGCTATTTCACATTTTCAGGGCTGTTCAACTAAAATTAGTTGAACACTCCAAATATATTTTAACGAGCCATTACTGATTTGAACCAACATTTCATAACTCTCTCTACTATTTTACCTTTCCTTTCTACTCTTGCTAGTTCTAACAAGCTTACTGGTGAACAAACTTCTTTACAAATAATCCTTGTTCCATATCTGCCTTTAACCATCCCTTTGACTTCCCCAGACATCATCTTTGACTGTACTACTGCCTCATAATACCTTTCTAGTCCATTCATTGGCAGCAGATTTATTCACTGTGCTAGTACTGTGTTGAACTGTGTCTGTTTGAATAGGTCAAGTGGACAAGCAGTTGATCCAGCAATGATGAAGAGGTTGCAGGTTGAATATGATGCTTTCTTTCTGCGTGCCACTCGCTGTATCTTCTCCTCTCAAAGACTCGGTGCCTGGCAGTTCCTGGCTGTTATCCCGTACAACACGGTCTCTATTTCAACACTTTGGAAGCTGTTCTACACGTTGCATGAGGACTACCAGGAGGAGGACTCCCTAGCAGGTTGGAACAGCAGCTTCGCTACAGGTACACCATCTTCAGCAATCATAAAGACTAGTTCACAATAACTGAGGACAGGAGAATGGCAAATCATTTGGGAACAATTAGAGTCAATTAGTGATCTTTATACACTGCTTAAGGCTGGTTCACAATTGCCCGAGAATGATAAACAAAACGGAAACGAGAACAGGAAGCAAAGCAGCATACAAGATTTTGGTTCACAACAGCCCGGTAACAAGAATGGGAATGCTTATCAATCATCATACCAATCACAAAGTGGAATGGTTTCTGATTCCTCTAGTTGTACCAAACTTTCATTCCTTTATTTAATGGCATACATTAAAATTGTTTATTGTTCTTTGTTAAATTATACCGGTTTTTGCAGTTCTTTGTCATTTTTGCTATTGTTTTTGAGGCAATAGCCAGTTTTGAGTTGCACATAAACAAACTCAGGAAGACCCATTCACTAGAAGAACCAATGCTCAATGGATCTGCAGGTGTCAGAATCTGAGGTTAGAATTCACATATATTAGAATCTCTTCCAATTTCATGTTTCCAGCTTGCAACTAGAGAGAGCTCTAGCAGCTGTTTCATGTCATAGCTACCTAGAATGATCTCTACAGTGAAGAGTTTAATATGCCCAATATGGATCTAATATGCCATGCACAGGAACAAGAACGAAAAAGTTGAAACTTGGCCAAGTCTTTAACTTTTTCATTCCAAGCCTGGGAAAGCATCCTGTTTATTATGAATGTTCCCATTAAAATACATGTATTTCAACTTTGTTGTTCTCGTTCTGGCTACCATTCTCGATTGTTGTGAACCAGCCTTTACACTGATAATTAGGAACATGTTGCAGAGATCAATCATCTTTATTTCCAACCTATGTTTGACTGCTGATTCGTTGTTGATGCTGATGTAAGTGAATTGTAGCCCTCTTGTGATGGTTGCAGAAACTTACTGTAAAATCTTTCATTGGAATTTCAAAATTGAAAACTCTTGTCTTTGTTTTCACATATGTAGCTTTGCACTCATGTGGCCAGTTCCTGTTAACATAATTGTCATTATGCCTACACACCTTAAAGTAATAATTCATGTTTGTGCTGGAATTTATTATACTTCATTAAATATTATTAAATATTCTCTATAATTGTTAAATAATGGGAGTAAGGTGTGTATTTTTCCAAAAGAACACAATAACAAAACTATATTTTGTCGTCTGCTGAGATGATCCTAGTGGCTAGTATCAAACCAGGAGCGCTAGTATCAAACCAGTTTATTTCCTTACATGTGGAGCTTTGAGAATGTATAAAGTAGACTGTGCCTGCACTTTAATTATCATAAAGTAATGATATTAATTTACCCTCCCTGGAGCTGCAAATTTTTGTGTCGATATAGAAAGGTAATCACCTAACTTCAACAGAATTTAAATTTAGAAAAAGGAAAACATAATAGAATTATCACCACAAGTTATAAATAAATTAAGAGAAGAAGAATATTATTCCATTTTTTTTTTTACTTTCTCTACTATGTACTTACAGTAAGCAGAGGAAATATTGTATTCCACCCAAAAATTGAATACCAAGATTTCACTGGAAATACTTGTTTTGAGGTCCCTGAAACCAAAAAAGTGTTTTTAAAAAAAGGTGCGTGCATGGTGCGTCTCATAACTCAAAAACAAAAAAGTTGGTTAAATACGACACTTGTATTTAAATTCAGCACTTTCCAAGACTGTGACATTAAGATTTTCAAGAAAATTCTCCCATCCGAAATTACCCTTTATATGGAAGATTTTTGAAAAAGTTTGATTTTCTCAAAAAAATGCTGTAAGGTTGATTAAAATACCATGTGTTTAAGCTATTTTCATGACAGAATTTATATTTTGAATTTTCTGGGAATAACTTGTGAAGTCCTCTCTATTATGAATGACTTTTGTATAATTAGTAAACTGTAAGAGATAGAAAAAAAATTTAACTACACAAAAAAAGTACATCTTGTTAAAGCATACAATTTCTGTCAAATAACATTTTTTTTTCATGTTAACCATTTTCGAGATATTCTTTGCTGTTAGGTTTGGTTATGTTTGAACTTACAAATACTTATACCTCCCTCAGTTGCAAACCATTATTTTCCTTCCTTCCCTCCCTCCCTCCTTCCCTTTTTCATATTCATGCAAAGAGAACACAATTTATAAGCCATCATATAGCAACTGCTTTGAAAAGATTTGACTGTTGGTTTAACCTTTTATAAGAATACTGTATAGAAGAATGAAGAAAGGAAGCCATATGAATGTAACACATTTTTTATTAATAGAGTCAACTGAAAAATTCCATGTCACAGCCAGGATTTGAACATGGTTCTACCACTCTCCATGCGGTTGCTCTAACCATTGAGCTACTGTGATAACATGCCGGTGGTTTATTGAATTCCCCTATTGACTCAAGTTTTGTTCCCAGACAGACCACCAAGGCATCTCACTCGAGATGACAATCTCAGTGGCGACCTGCAAGCTCAAGCACTTCAGTGCTGGGTGTTTATGGGTTTCTTAAATTTTACTTTATTATTATTATTATTATTATTATTATTATTATTATTATTATTATTATTATTATTATTATATAATTAATTGAAATTAATTATACTTTTTACAGACCTTAGCTGGTCTTGGCAAGTTATTAATAGAGTATCAGTTAATTCTGTTCCAATTTGATGTGATAAGATTTGTTTATGAAGCCGTAATTACAGAGAGGGGATGTATTTTCAGATTGGCAGAAGGAACTGCATTCTCCACAGTTGAGGCAGCAGTTTGAGGAGAAGTTGACATCAATGCCAGACGCAGAATCATTCTATCTTCTGACAACATTTGCTAACATGGCAATGGCTCGCTCTGACCCAGATGACAGAAGCTTTGTGTGTGCTGCCACCTTGGATCTTTTCCAGGTTTGTTATGCAATTATTACTTTCTCTATCACATATATATATATATATATATATATATATATATATATATATATATATATATATATATAGTAAGTAAGGATGAGGAAGTACTGCATTCTACCCAAAACTTTGATACTAAAATGTCACCAGAAATACATGTTTTGAGGCACCCTGAATAAACAAAAGCATTTTTTAGAAAAATGCCTTTGTGTGTGGAGAGAGAGAGAGAGAGAGAGAGAGAGAGAGAGAGAGGGAGAGGAAGAGAGAGGGGGAGGGGAGGGGGAGGGAGAACAGTGTAGCTTGAAAACAAAAACTTGGATAAATACCAAACTTAGTGTTTAAGTTCAGTATCTTCCAAAGTTATGAAAGAAAGATTTCCAGAACATGCCCCCTATTCTAAATTACCCTTTATATAGAGAATATTTCACAATTTTTAATTGTATCAGAAATGGCTCTAATAATTTTGATTAAAATACCATGTTTAACAGATTTATATATATAACAAATAGGATATATATCTTGAATTTTCTGAGAATGGCCTGTGAAGTTCTCTTCATTTGGAAGAGTCATCCTCGTGGTCTAGGGGTACTTCTAGTTCCTGAGGTTGTGGGTTCAAACCTGGCGGAGGGTGATGGATTTTTTCAGGCGTAAAAATCCTTAGTATGGCTTCCTTCAGAAGGGAAGTAAAGCCGGGAGTCCCGTGTCGTAGATTTATGGCACGTAAAAGAACCCCAAATCTGATAAAGAGGCCTCTGAGCAAAATTTCTGGTCTTTCACACCCAACATAGAATGGGATGCCAAGGACCACAGCAGTTAAAGAGCATCCATAAATAAAACTCAATTTAATTTTAATTGTTTCATTTGGAAGCAATTTTGTATAACTGGTAAATGTTAAGAGATAGACAAAGGCGTACAACAGAAAAAATGTATATCTCCTTAAAACACACAATTTATTTCAAATAACTTTTTTATGGCATCAGCCATTTCTGAGATATTCGTTATTATTGGTTTGAATTTTAAAATACTTTGTATGTTCTTGAAGTTCTAAGCAGTCATTCAATTAATTGATTGTTTCGCTTCACTATCTCTAACTTCTGAACAACACTTCAATTAGCCATTCAATTGCTTGTCATGCTAATGCAAAGAGCAGAATTTCAAAGACAACACAAGATAATTTCCATTTTAAACATTTGCCTATCACTTCAATCTCTTTCATCCCTTTTGTATCTACAATGAAATGTGTAATGAGACTATTTCTATAAACATTTTAACTCAACTAACATGAAGTAGATAGAAAAATAAGGTTTTGAAAGAATAGTTGTAGAGGAGTAGGTAGAAAAAGTCATGTGAATGTTAAGAACCATTCACAAATAAAATGCATTAACGTAACAACATAAAACTTGAGCATAAACAACAGCCAATCGCAAGAGAGCATAAAACAGCTGAGCTAATATGGCACCTACAAAGTGGCCACTGACAGTATTCATGACCAAAGAGGTTATGTACATGCATCAAAATGAACAAGATCTAGCTATCCGGCTAAAGGAAATTAAACTCGCCAAAAGCACCATCCACCTTTACAGTTTGTTTTGCTGTGATTTTTATAGATATCCCAGTGATTCCTGGCCTGTGACCTTAAACAGAAAGGTAGTTATCGAGTTAACACATGGCAACAGAGATGACAATCATCAAGTAATGAGAATCACTCTCTGGTTTAAGCTTTTTGTGTTTGATGTAGATATAAACATGAAAACTTGGAGCTTGCAAACTACTATGTTATCCGTTAGAACATGAAGCTACATTAAACACTCCACTAACTGAATTATTGTAAGGATATGTTTTGAGGATCTGTTGTCCTCATTTTTGGCGCTGGTCAACTAACTGGTGATTCCCTGATCGTCTTCTCTGGGTAACTGTAGCATCATCTACTGTTGGGTTGGTGAATTTAGAAATTAAACTATTGTTTGCTGAAATTTCAAAGTTCATAATTCAAAGTTCAAAACTTTTTATTTATGCTCTTTCCCATAAATCCAATTCTACATGGTTATGTAGATACTGATTTTAGCAGTTTGACTTTTTGCTCTATATTGTGATTTTCTTCCCAAAAGTGATTGGGTATGGCTGATTTATCTGTTTGTATCTGATATTTCTGAAGTGTTCTTTTAGTCTTGTTCTTATGTTCCTCTTGGTATGTATGTTTTGGTGCAGTCTAAACTGTGTACTTTATATATGCCTGGTTTAATTTTTGATGGGATTCTGTGTATGTATTCTGATTTTAGCATGTTTTTTTAACATTCCTTGATCAGAATATGTACCAACTGCATCTGAAAATTTCAGGTGATGATGATGATGATGATGAGATGCGGTTTAAGGGCGCTAAACAGCTAAGGTCATCAGCGCCCTGAAAATTTCAGGGATAATCGGAAACATTGCATGGTAGAATCTGGAAAATAACTCTTTTGATGACATAAATTTCTGCATGTACAAGAAAGTAACAAGACAAAAGCAAAAAGTAGTTGAACTGGGGATTAAAGAAAGAAAGATCTGAATACAAAATTCAATAGGAAAAACCGGAACATAAACAGAAAAGCGGATCCAAATTCAGAGCCAGAACCTAACCTCAATGACATAAATTTATCAACACAAGCTTTCAGTGATGATAAAATTAAACTATTAGACAAAAGAATAAAAACATGTATTTCATTCAGCAAAAATGCAGTGGTCTATGTAACAAGCATAGAAACTGCAATAGAGAGAATGACTAAGGAAGAAAAGTGCATAATTAGAGAAAAAATGTGAAGATGTGACAGCAAGGATGAATCAGAAAATGAATCAGAACAACCCTACAAGAAAATAGTTAAAACATTGAATGAAAAGGTTTTAATTTACTCCAAAGCAGTTAAGGGGAATAAAATAGCTATCCTGGATAAAACAGAAAGAATGGAAAATATGTTTAAAAGTGACAATTTCATTGAACTTCATAAATATTCTCTAAATAAATGTGTTCAGTTGGTAAATGAAGCGAAAAAGAACAGCAAATACATCCCACCTAATGAGTTACCTAAATTGCACAAACCAGGAACAGCATGTGGCCATTAATAAATAATATTGGATCCCTAATATTTAATCTTGCAAAATAGCTCTTAAATAAGCTTTGATCTTTATCAATTTGAAAGGTACAATATCAATCACTTGGAGCTAATTGAAAGCTTAAAAAATCTATAACTCTGAAGTGGCAGATTTATTTTTTACAATGTCAAATCTCTCTTTCCCAGCATTCCAAAGATCAAGCAGCTAAGTTATTTGTAAGAATGGTTAAGCTTGCTTAACCTGGAAAAAAAGACAATTGAATACATAAGCTTAACAAAAATCTGTATTTTTTCTTTCAATAGCAAATTCTCTAAACAGGAAATAGGCCTGGTCATGGGTAACCCCTGTTTCCAATTTTGGTGAATCTATCTATACCTGAACCACTTTGAGACCCACATCTCTAAAGTTCTTCCTCATATATTTAAGATTTGGTGTAGATATGTAGGTATGTGTTTGCTATGTTAAATGAAAAAAAAAACTGTAAATGACTCACTTAAACTTCTTAATCTTCAAGAACCAGCTATTAAATTCACTGCCCTTTTTGGACTTAAAACTTACTAGGATTAATGACAGTAGGCTTTGGATTTTATAGAAAAAGCATACATACCAACAACCATATCAAAGTCAACAGCTTGAACCCTAGACTACAAAAACACACCATAATCAACAGTTTAACTTACACATTAGTAAACATGTCATTAAGCAAACAGAGATATGAGAAAGAATACAGTTATGTATATATTAAACACTGCTAAACATAATGGGTTCAAAACTAAACTATTACAACATTCTGAAAGTAATGCCTCATTTCAGCTATATGCTGTTATTTTTCCACATGATCACCACTATTCATTATGCACTTTTGCCAACGATGAACAAGAGCCTGCATGCCATGCTCATGAAAATCTGAACCACCTGAGGCTAGCCACTGTCTTGGCTAGCTGTGGATGTCTGTGTCTTGAACTTCTTCTTTGTTGGAGAAGTTGGATGTTGCCAGTCCACGGACTGTCATTTAGATTCTGGCTCGTAGTGATGATGGGGTTCAGAAAATTGTCACTTTCAGCCTCATAGTGGTCCAGCAGGCCCTGACAAATTTCCATTCGATGAGCATTTTGGTCTTGTAAAAGCATCCACGGGACACATCTCGCACACACTTTGCAATAATTAAGGTTATGTAACATCTTATCTGGAGCATTACAGCCAACATTCAGCTCTACACAATTCCTTGGTCGTAATCCACCGATCATTATGGTTGAGTTGATCGAGATGCTGTTCATTATTTGCTCTGACAGCCGAGCAGGGTCGTCCAGGAAGTGGCTTGCCCTGCACATCCTTTTCACCACTTTTGAAATGCTGTACTCACCGCCTCACATTACTCACATTTACTGTATCGTCTCCATACCGTTTAGCAAGCATTGATGGGCTTCAATTGGCACAATTTGTTCAGCGGTATGGAATTCTATCACACATCTCTGTTTTGTGCGCACCTCGATGTCATTAGCCATTTTGAAATGCTCCCCTGCTTCTGCTGTCTGTTGCAGGACAACGAAACTAACAGGAGACTATCACCCCCCCCCTCCGTTGAATCTTTGCACTTGGCAGTTCGTGTGGCTTCGTGTAACGTTGGCTATATTCTGGTTGCAATGTTGCCAGAGTGGTTAGTAAACAACAACAGCCGATTGTTCTCCTTCCTATCATGTCTAAGTTGCATACAAAAAGTGTATATAAGTAGTGAACATCAATGAATAATAACTATTTTGTATTATTATTGTTAATTGAAAATAACTCAGCTTAAACATTGCAATGTATGTAGAATAAATTACGCACTTTTGACAATATAGAAACAGAATAATGCAAACGTGCCTGCTACAATGAGGAGAAATAAAACAAATTATAAGCTGTCATAACAAAGTAATTTTCACTCGTGCTGCATTCCAGATGGTTGAGGAATTATGTCCTCTTTCTCTTGGAGTTTCCCTCCCTTGTAAATAACAGTTCTTGTGATTAGTCCAAGAGCTGTTGCAATTCATTGTACGGCTTTATCAGCAGGAATAGAGGGATGCCCATAAATCTTCACTTACTCCTTCTCCTGCTCAAAGAATTCTGGGTCCTTTTTAACAGTTCCAATGCCTGACTATTAAGTGGCACATCTCAATGCAAAGGATTTTCACTTCATGAATCATTACTCTGCGATCGGCGTAGTTTTTGAGACATTGTCACACTTCAAATCTTGTATAAATAATATGAATAAAATATATAAATATATATGCATAAACGAACACCAACAATAATCACAAATGTAAATAGCAATGAACAATATTGGCTTGCAAAGAACAACTTGACGCACGTGCTAGAGATTCATAAACTGAAGCACGTGGTTGGAAATAGCTACATCCGGCAACAGAACCGCTTCCAGTTCTGCTTCCACTTTGTTATAGACCACCCGAAATGCTGTCTTGTGATTGGTTTGGGAAGTCTAACGGTTAAAGCTTTTCATCCATTTTTTTTGTGAGTGTACCAACTTAATCGCTAGCTGTCAAGTGCAACGTTTCAACAGTGGGGGTGTAGTGGGAAAGTTCAATAGTTAATACTACACCAACATAATCTGACTCGGACACTCAAAGGCAACATAAAAAAATGGGAGGAATTACTTTTGGATTGACCCTTGTATTTGAGAAGAAAATTAGAGTTCAAGAAGCAGAAATAGCTAAAAGAAATAACTTCACTAATCCCCAACAAGGATAAACTTAAATTTAAGAAGTTCACATAACACCCAGGACATTTCATGAATTAGAAAATCTTTAATGAGTTCATCATAGCCCTAGCACCACAAAATAGGCATTCTATTAGTAAAGAAACTAGGCAGGTATAAAGTAGACTGTTTAGATTGCAAGAAAACATACATTTAAAAAAAAACCTAGAGAAACATAAACATAAGACTAAAAGAACACTTCAGAGATATTAGGTACACATAGTTAGATAAATCAGATGTAGCAAATCACTTCTGGGAAGAAAATCACAGTATAGAACAAAAAGCGAAACTGCTAAAATCAGTACATAACCATTTAGAACTGGACTTATGGGAAAAGACATATATCAAAAGCTTTGAACTTCAAATTATGAACTCTGAAATTCCAGCATATGATAGTGTAATCTCTAAATTCACCCACCCCACCTAGATGATAACACTACAGTTACCCAGAGAAGGTGAAGAAGATTGGAGAATCCCAGTTAGTTGACCAGCAGCCAAAAATGGGGACAATAAATCCTCAAAATATGTCCTATTAATTTGGTAAGTGGAGCAACATGAGTGCTTAACATCAACTCATTTTCCATCATTTAATTATTTGTTTCACTGTGAGCAAGTTCCAATGATTTTAAATTGTATGTTTATATTATAAGTTTATGTCAGCATCAGTGAATGTGAGCGCATGCATTAAGGTAACATGAGACAAGCTTGCTATGTCATGTTAAGTTTCATTGTTAATGGCCCTAACACATTAGATTTTTACTTTCTCTGCCACATACATACATGAGTGAATATTTATTTCTTAACACTCACAATTACATAATTAAATTACATACATTTTAGACTATAATAACATGAAAATATTACGTTGATATTGTAATGAAAAGAAGCTAGAAACAGTGATGTGTATTGAATTTATTTAAAGGTGAGTCGGAATTGTTACACTAACATGTAAAGTGAGTAAACTTAAGTGATGTTAGTGTAACAATTCCGACTCACCTTTAAATAAATGAAAATATTAGATTATTTACACTAGAAATTCACTTCTTGGTTGCTTGCCTATGCTAATCTATGGTCTCAATACATACAACTCCTGGTTTTCCGTTACCTTATACACAGTAGGTAGAGAAGTTATTGTATTCCATCCAAAAATTTGATATTGAGATTTCACCAGAAATACTTGTTTTGAGATGCCCTGAATCCGAAAAAAGCATATTTTAGAAAAAGGTCCATGTGTATCTGTATGTGTGCATGTACATGCAGTGTAACTGAAAAACAAAAAGTCGGATAAATACCAAATGTGGTATTTAAGTTCAATATCTTCCAAAGATGTGACATAAAAGTTTTCAGAAAATCTCCCACCCCAAACTACCCTTTACATGGAAGATTTTTCAAAATGCTCGATTTTCTGACAAATGGTTCTTAACAATTTTGATTAAAATATAAATAAGATATTTATAGACAAATAAAATGTATATCTTGAACTTTCTGGGAATAGCCTGTGAAATCCTCTTCATTCGTAAGGAATTGTATATAATCTTGTATAACTGGTAAACGTTGAGTGATAGACAAAAACGTACTTCACAAAAAATATAAATCTCTTTAAAACACACATTATTTCAAATAATTTTTTGTGGCATAGACTATTTGTAAGATATTCATTACTAATGGTTCACATTGTTCAATACTTTGTAATTCTTAGAAAGTCCTGTTGACATTCAGTTGTTTTCACAATTGCATGGAAAGAGAGTGGAATTTAAGGCCAGCATATAGCGTCCAGTTCTTAAACATTTGACTATTGCAGTTCCCTTTGTATCTGTAACAAAATGTGTAATGTAGCTACTTCTGCAAAGGTTTATTTGGATTAAAATGAAATAGGTAGATAGAAAAATAAGATTTTGTAAGAATAATTTGTATACCCACCAATAAGCAACAGAGGATAGAGAAAGTCATATGAATGTAAATATATAAGATTTTTATATTAGCCCTTCTCTGTGTTTCAGGTTGGCTTCCTCAGTACAGCAACACAAGATTCATGCTCTAAAAGTGCTCGTGTTCTGCTGGCCAACATCACATCCAGGCATCCTTCACTTCTTTCAGATATTCTACACAAACTTTATGAGAATTTCACTCAGGCAGGCAAGGTACGTGAGTACAGGGCAACAGTTGCTCTTAACATATCAAAGATGCAGAGTATATACAATGTAAATTCCCCATCACGAATGAAAGTGGTTTGCCAGTAGCAAACATAGTGTTCACAGAAATTTTATCTTAATTTTCCGTGACTTTCCCTGACCTCCTTGTAACAATTTCCCTGACTCACAAAAACTGCATGATATGTGCATTAATTCATCAGACATTACATTATATAAGGTAGAAAGAAGAAATCCCAGCCTCTTTTTTCCCCAAAGCTGGCCTAATTCTCTCTCCACATTCTTTTTTCTGTTTTGCTCTGAGTAGTTTTACTGCCTGGGAACGTATTTTTGAGTGCTGCAGAAGTTTCATCACAAGAATTCCGAGACATCTTCCCAAAGACAACCTGAGAGCCCAAATTGCTTTGGCTCACGCAGCATCAACTTCATTCACACTGAAGGTTTTAACTCTTAACTTGTTCCTGGCACTACACTAGAACCCTGATTAACTGTTATAATGGACCAATAGAAGCACTTCTCTTTCCGATATCCAATAAGCCAATAAACCTAAAACTTAAGAATAAGCTTTAATAACTTATGAAAAACTTATAAGAATTCCAAATTTTAATAAACTGGACAAACATCGCAATTTAAATATACACTAAAAACCCAAAAAGGATTTATGCAGGAAGTAAAAAAGCTAAAGGAAAATCTACATATATCTATTACAAAAAAAAAATCTCACTTCCCGTTGTTGTCCTCCGTGGACTAGTGGTACTGTGCTATCCTCTAGTTCCCAAGGTCGCGGGTTCAAACCCGGCGGAGGGCGATGGATTTTTCGGGCGTAAAAATCCTTAACACGGCTTCCTTCGGAAGGGAAGTAAAGCCGGTGGTCCCGTGTCATAGATTTACGGCAAGTAAAAGAACCTCAAGCCTGATAAAGAGCCTCTGAGCAAAATTACCGGTGTTTCATGCCCAATATAGAATGGGATGCTAAAAACCATAGTAGTTAAAGAGCGTCCGTAAATAAAACTCAATTTCATTTCACTTCCCATTAACCCAATAGAAAGCTTTGAAATAGAATACAATTTGGACGTTTATGAAATCTTCAAGAAACAAACAGTAAGTCCATATATTAATAAAATTCATGTGGCAACACACTCTAACTTCACTCTTACAAGATAATTACCTTGAACGCGTTTTGAAGCCACCTTGTCTTTATCATCAGCTAAGAGCTACTAATTATCTTGTAAGAGTGAAGTTAGAATGTGTTGCCACATGAATTTTATTAATATTTTAATTACTTCACTGTGTTTCCCATTAAGTGTTATGTTAAAATAGTAAGTCCATATATTGCCAAAATGATAGCATTAGAAACACTACAAAATAGATACCTGAAGAAAAATGGACGCATGTATTTACTGATGGCTCATTTTTAAATGATGATGATGCTGAGAGCAGGTGGTACATGTCAGTTTTTCTAGTTTTACAAAAATGTTGAAAAAACATAAATTTTGATGGAGAAATTGGTATAATCCATACTGCTCTTAAATATCTGTTTGTATGGCTACAAAAATGCAAAAAAAACCATTTATTTTGTCAGATTCTAGAGCGGCAATTCAAGCAATGGCATTAACTCAGGATCCAAAAATAGAACAAATAAGAGAGATTCGCTGTTTGGTTAAGCAGATACAACATTTAAAAAAGAACATAGTCTTCTAATGCATTCTTGCACATTGTGGATTGAGTGACAATGAGAAAGCAGACATCTTAGCATAAAAGGGAACCAAAATCCAAAATAAAGTACAACCAAAAGTACCACTGGAATCAATTAAACATATCATTAAGAAGAAAATCAATAATGATTATAACTTACAATTAATTACAAATATATTAAACTTCAAAGGGGAAAAATTCATAAAAAGCCTGAAACTAATACCTGAACTACCTCGAAAAACAGCTGTCGCCATGTTCAGCAGTAAACATGAGTTCCTCAGCAAACACCTACACAAAATTGGATTGCTACCATCTCCAAATTGTCCATTATGCAATAAGGAAGAAGAAATGAATGTGGATCATTTATTAACCTGTGAACAGTGTAAATCATATCCAGACTTGACCTCAAAATATTGGGAAGCAAGAAGGAGAATGGCTTTGTTGCTAAATCTTGAGCTAGAGAGTGAGAGACACATGCATGCGCCCATGCACACCCATACACACTCACAGTCACACACTCTTGTTTATAATGGAAGGGGCAGGGTTGACAGTTAACCAAAAATGATGGATAATCCATCTTACTTAATAAAAACAGTAGATTTAATAAACAATTACACAAACCACTCACTAAACACACAAGGCCTGTATTACATTTCTTGTGCATTTATAAAAACCGCAATAAAGGTGATTATTCTCTGTGGGGCAGGGCTGCGCCATAAGAGGTAACAGACGTTTGTTCCATAAAACCAATACAAGTGTGTTAACTTACTTGCACAATTTTGTTGGCACATTGCTAGGCAACAACAGTATATTATACTTAATACTACCATTTGATTGCTTGACCACTTTGCTATTTGAAACTAAAACTTAAGTAATACCAGCTGAAGACATCAGAACAACCTCTTGACTTTGTAACATTGTTCCTGTGCTCGCACAGGAAGTGATGAATGAATTGTTTAAAAATAGTGAAAGTGCACTTTGTTTGAGAATTGTTTAAATACTGAAGCCATCTGTTGATATATGACAAGCTCAAACTACCTGCAAATGCACATCCAGGGAATGTTATAGATGTTTGTTTTGTGAATAACTCAACATTTGCAAGATGTAACAGATTTAAAAAAAAAAAAAAGGGATGTTGATGGTCAGTGAGCTGACAATTAACTGAGTGATGGATAATTGAGGTTCTACTGTAATTCCTTTGTGGCTGTGGATAAAGTGTTTGGTGTTGGCTGCACATCTTCCAGTATGTTTCTTCATAAATAAACCTAATTGCTGACTGTGAAGACTTAGCTTTCATGTATTTTGCATGAGTAGGTCCTTTAGCATTAGAAGTGATTGCTTGTTGACCCATATTGCTAGCTTGAAAGATTTAACACACACTTTACAATACAGGCTGGTTCACAACTAACGAGAACGGTAACCAGAACGAGAACAAGAAAGTTGAAATACATGTATTCAAATGGGAGTGTTCACAATCGACGGGAAGCCTTCCCGGGCCCCGGGAACGGGAAAGAGGAGTTGCCCAACTTTTAACTTTCTCGTTCTCATTCCTGGGCATGGCATATTAGATCCACATTGTGCATATTAGACTCTTCACTCTAGAGGTTATTCTAGGCAGCCATGACATGAAACAGCCACTAGTGCTCTCTGTAGTCACAAGCTGGAAACATGAAACTGGAAGGAATTAATAGTAAATGTGCTTCCTAACCTCATCCTGACATCCGCAAATCTAATTAGCGTTGGTTCCTCTGGTGAAGGGGTCATTTGTAGTTTGTTTATAAGCAACTCAAAACTGGCTATTACCTAAAAAAACAATGGCAAAAGCTACAAAGAACTGCTAAAACCAGTGGAAATGAAAAAAGAACAATAAACAATTTTAATATATGCCATTAAATAAAGGAATGAAAGCTTGGCATAAGTAGAGGGATTGGAAACGTAATGGATATGCATTTAGATAATGTTTACTTTGTCGAATTTTGACGTTGGCTTGGCTAAATTGAAAGTAGGTGAAAAAATATCATTGGTCAGTTAAAAACAAATGAAATCCCAATGCGCAAAATCAACATGCATTCCCGTTCTTGTTACAGGGCTGTTGTGAATCAATATCTTGTATGGTGAATTGCTTCCTGTTCTCGTTCCCGTTCTGATTACCGTTCTCAGGCGGTTGTAAACCAGCCTTACACTGAAGTTGCATCATTGGTCATTATGTTCAACCACTAAATCCTGGAAGCAGTTTATTGAATGTACACTGCTTGTTAGCCATTATAATTCAGTGATGTAAACTTCTAGAGCAAAAATGAATAAAGATAGTTAAAATGGTTGAAAAGTGATGTGAGGGCACAACAAAAATTATGTAAACATAAAATCAGACAACTGAAAAATTCAATGCCATAGCTGAGATCATTTGAGATCTCCTTGTTGTTTACCAGGAAAAATATGAATCATTTGGGGAATTAAATGTCGTATTAGCATGTTGCCATGGTAGCTCAGTTGGTTAGAGCAACCCGACGGAAACCAAAAGATCTGTGGTTCAAATTCCGGTTATGGCATTGAATTTTTTAGTCATCTGATGTTACCTATCTTTTCAACCTTATCCTACATATGGCTTGTGTGGAAGAACAATTAATTACCATTTAAGCATTATTGCATACTTCTTGTGAAAAATGCCTGAAAAAAAATGCTATAGTAGCCTGAGTTACAGCAGGCTAGATCATGAAAAATTCTCCTCAAATTCAACATCAGGGAAAATTTCCCTGACCAAACTTTTTTTCCCTGACTTTCCAGAATGTGGACACCCTGAGCAAAAGTCACATGTTTCTGAGCAATTGATGATAGACTATTTCAGATTGCATTTATGTGAACTTACTTGCTGTTTAACCTTCTGCATACCAAGTGGGCTACCAGAGTATCCTAAAGCAAAATATTAAATTGTATGCTTAGGGTTTAATGTAATGTTAAAAACCTTGCGTTTCTTCAAGCTTTTACAGTGAACTGTTAACTAACATCTTGTTAACATCAAAGACAACTGCAAACAGCAGCTTTCGAGAAGGTGGTGAGCAAACTACATGGCTTCTGAACATGATCCAATGTACTTTTATCTATGCATTGCACCGCCCTCTGTTTCAATAACAGATAATTGAGTTAGGTTCATAGACAATTGCCAAGTGTTTTTCCTGATTATTTGAGGATAGAATCATGATGTCAATGAAAATCTAGATGCAGAGGAACTAATGTTTCATACCATACTCCCAGGTGAATGGTTTTGGCAATGGGTAACCCACTTTCCCCATTTCTGGCAAACTTATACTTGAGTTTGTTAGAAATACATGTAACAGAAGCTTTTCCACCATATATAAACTCTGGTACGAATATGTAGATGACATTTTTTCCATACTGGACAAGAAGTTTGTGAAGGATGCAGCAACTCTACTTAACTTACAAGCTACGTCAACAAAATCTAGAATAGAAACAGAATCCAATAACATGCTCCCCTTTCTGCACATAAAAATCATGGAGAATTAGAACAAAATAAGTTTTGGCATACATAGAAAAGACACACACACATTAAAAATGACAGCTACAACCCCAGGGAACACAAATATGCAGTAATAAACAGGCTTACCTTCAGATTGCTGAACATACCATGAATACAAAAGAGTACAAGATCATGGAAATTGTACATAAAAATGACTTCACCAAAGAGATAGTAGACAGGAAGATAAAGAAATTCAAAAATAAAAATAAAGGAAATCACACTGAGCAGCATTAAAGAAACCAAAAAGTTCAAAAAATTCACTTTCCACCCATGGTATAACCCTATCCCCAATTAACAAACATTTCTTAAAAAACATACTCAGAACCAACACAAAGGACAAAATTCCAGTGGAAAAACCTTGTTATTTATGAAATTGGATATCAAGATTACAAGAAAGTGTATATAGGGAAGACAAAGATGAATATTGACACAAGGTGTAAAGAACACATGTGAAATGTAAACAAATGGACAAATCAGCAGTTGCAGAGCATGATTGATCCACAGATCATTAGGTAAAAAAAGAACCTAAGCTCTTAAAGAGCCTTCAGCAGAACTCTCCATTTGGGAAAATTATTCATACATAAGAATAAGCATAATCTTGTGACACAGTCTATGGCCCAAGATTATGGGGAGGTTGGAGCTGTTGGAATAACAACCACTTGCTAGCGTAAGTACTGGGTGCACTATTGGGAAATAACTAGAACTTTCTGTATGTTTCTTCTGCTCCCTCTTACAGAAAGTGTGTCGAAATATTCTAGAATGTTTGACGATCCACTGACTATATAAGTGAGCATTCTCCGCAGTCCAGTCAATTAGTTGTGAGTCATTGTGATGAGGAGTTATGAGTGGAGTGCAGGTCGGTGAGTTAGTTGAGTCGCATCAGACAATCAGCTCGCAAGTTTGTGGTGCGAGATCACATGCAATTCTCTAAATGAGCAGGTGATGGCTGCTGTGACGTGCAGCAGGTGCTACTGCAGAGTGAGAGACTGGAGGTCTTGTGTTCAACTCTCCAGTAAGTGAACTGTCCAGAAGAGGAGGAGGCTATGTCATGAGGAAGTGAAGTGACACAAAGTTGAACTAGTTCACCTGTGTGAAGTAATAGTGTGAACGAAGTTAACTCCCAGTAAAGCCGAACTACATAAAAGCGAAACAGTGGCAGTTGAAAAACTGGATAAATTCACAATATATTAAACTTTGATATCCTATATGAAAAGGATCTAATTGTGGAGTATATCCAGCCATAAAATGCCATTTTACAATCACAAGAGGAAGAGTGGCAGTAAATCCAGACTGATGATGGAGATAAGTCTCCAAAACATGTTCCAGCAAGTTCTGGTGTGAAAGTGAAGCTATAATAATAATAATAATAATAATAATAATAATAATAATAATAATAATAATAATAATAATAATAATAATAATAATAATAATAATAATCTCAATTTGTGCCTACAAATGTTAATGTTTCACCATTCAAAAAGCATTATTAATATACTGGTTACTAAATATTGAGTATTATTGAGTGTGAAAAAGCCGACAAACTTACATTAAAAGATAAGGTTGCAGCCTGGGAGAATATCCACGAGTATTTTAATTGAAATGCACTCTTTCTCCCAGGCCTAGTAAGCAACTGCTGCAATTTTATTCTAACAAAAAACACAGCACCAAGAATGCCAGTTATGAAGAGCGTTTAAAATGGTTTAAAACTCCTGGTGGACTTTACATTAAAACTAAAGTGAACAATAGTATGTTATTACTAATTAAGGATCAAGCAGACACCAAGAAAAATGCTGTTCACTTCTTGAAGCAATTGCTTCAGAAGCCTTCTGGAAAACCCACAAATTATAGCTTTGGAAATGCCAACACTATCACTTACCATTAAATGAAAAGTGCTAGTAGCATAAAATCTCAAGAGTAGTTAACACGTGTAGCATAGGAGAAAGAGGCGTATTTCTGTTGGTGGTATTCTAACCTCATATTTCCTATAAAACCATGCTTATGACCCCTTTGGACAGTGTGTATTGCTATAAAAGTTCCTTCTTTTTAGGTTTTCAAATTCATTATGATTCACAACGCTTCTTCGGTCAGGAAAGCATTAAAAAACTCAAATACAGCAACACTGCGTCAACAACTTGGTTTGTGTCAGCCATTTTCCAAATTGTTACCTTTGTTTAATGCCTTATGAAGTAGTATTGCTGTTGTATTTATTTAACATTAATTGTAGCCCCACGTTTGGGAGCCAATTTGCGAGTGAATGGTGCTTATGTAATTTGTGTAGCGTAAGTTATTAGGACTTGTAGATCTTATGTTGTGCTGCTTACTTCACGCGTTGCCATCTTGTGACGTCATTCTTTGTTAGGTTATGTAGCTCCATCTGGCGTAGCAATTTGCATCAATTAGTTTTCGAAAGAATTTTAAGTTTTGTATATTGTCCTCCGGCTAGCTATCATCTTATCTTGGTAGAACATGTATCTCTATACAGGTTGTGAAGCGGAAAGGAATCTTTTATTCAAAAATTACACTTAATGAAGAAATTGGTTTTATAACTTTTATTGTCGAACACGTTCACTAACACTTTTACATATTGATTTAGATACTCGCCAAACTGAAACTGTTTGTAATAACTTCTTACTTATCACTTTTAACTCTGTATTTCAACTTTGTGTATAATTAACTTTATAATACTTTAGATTCTCGTAATTCTGCTGCGCGTAACTTGACGAACTGAAGGACTGACTGACGACGTGTAATGTGCTAGGAATTTTGATTAACTGGGCGACCGACGTGTAATGTATTAAGAATTTTGTTGAACTGGGGGCGATCTACCTCGGACATGGCTTTATATACTCCCACTCCTTGACATGCCTAAAGATTATAAATGAACTACTATTGGCTAATAAAACGCGCCAACATTAGCGTCTATTTTAATATCCAATGAAAACCACGAATACATATTGCTTTTAGGGAAACATTCTAGAAGGTTCCACCGAAAACGCGCGAACATTACGTAACTTCCTTGTTCCCAGTAATGATAAACAGCTCACCCCCTCGCTGCATTATTGCGCTATTATTGACAGTTTCAGTAAAGCCGTATAAACTTATTTCCCAATAATAATTACAATTAATAAACATCTGAAATCAATGTCACATAAAAATGCATATTCATAGTACAATCATTATTTACATTTAAGTAATTTGTGATACAAATTACCGCATCATATGCCCCACTAGAAACATAATTATAAATATTTACAACTTGTTTGGAAATTTTATAATTGGGTTTTTAGTCTTCTAAATCTTGGAACACACGCTATCACTTTCACTTAACACTTCACACGCATTTAACACACGACATATGTTTTATCTCGCCACTACTTACTGGCTCTGGTTTAATTTGTTTAGACATTAATCTGACATCACAAAAAAATTTTCTGTACCCTAAATTATTTAATTACTGTTATCAAATTGTTTACTTTCTTAAGTTGTTGACAAAAATTTATACATTTAAGATTTTTTTTTAATTATTACACATATTTACCAAAATATTCACCCTCTACACAAATATTTACATCTCTTAAATCTAGGCAATGTTTCACATGTTCTGTTGCTACATAAGTATTTGTTTTTAATTATTTTTACCCATTTTTGTTATTTTGTACTTTATTTTAACAATGTTCTTGGAATTGTATTTACGTACTTTTACTTTAATATCATATTAAGTTTCAATTATTACCTTCTTCTTTTGAAATACTGTTACAGTTACTAAAAATTGTTATTTTTTAAATATTTATTTCTCCTTTTTTTTTTTTTTTTTTTTTTTATTTTATTAAATTTCTGTTTTCTCATGACATATACATTTAGTTAACCCTCTTACGTTCCAATACATTTCTCTGCAAGTCATCTTCAACTATCCAGCATTTACTTTACATCTCATTGCTATTTACCCTCCTGGATCAAATTGTGTGTGGCTAAACATTACTCGTAGCCGTATCCTAACCTTCAAATTTTTGTTAATGGATAACCTCTTGTATTCATATGACATTTCGTTCCCTGATAATATTTGAAAACAATCTACAGTTTCTTGAACAACACATCTTTTAACAACTTTCATTTTCAATTCTTCTACTATCATATTAATCTGAGAATAATCTGACAAATCTGTACTAAACTGTACTGGACTGGAGTTTTCATTTTGAACATCTTGGTACAATTTATTTCTTTGCATTACTGTCTCATTCTGTATTTCTGATATCTCCCCTCTGAATTTAACTTGCGCTTGATTCACATCTACATTCCTAACCTCTTTTATCTCTCTTATCTCACTTGAAATACTACTCATTTGACTTCCTAACTCTGTGCATTCTACATTAACCTCACTTTTAGTATTAACCTCACTTTCTTTGTTACCTATTTCCATGCTCATATCTAGCATTTTCTTTGAAATTTCTCTCTCACTTACTATTACTTCCTCATTTTCATCTCTCATTTTTGGCATACTACTATTTAGCTTCATAACTTTCTTTTCAGTTTCACCACTGCTTTGATCTACTTTTTGCTCTAATATCTCATTACTCCTACCAATATCTTCAATTGATTTCCTATGATCTTTGTTTATAGCTTCTCTCAATTCCTCAAAACTCTTTTGCATATCTTCCCTTAATTCTTCCCTCAATTCCCTCTTATTCTTTTCCATATTCTCATTAATCTTTTTCAGCATCTCCATAATCATTCTAGTATCAGAATTAATATTTCCTGCTATTATATTCTCACTTCCTGCACTAACATTTCCTCCCTCCAATACTATATCGTTTGAGCTTTTTTTTGTAACCTGTATTGAATTACAGCTAACTGTTACACTATCCCCTTCCATCATTGTTTCTTGTTTTACACTTTTTTTTTTTTTTTTTAGAATTAAAATCACACTTTTCTAACCTTTCTGATGCAATCTGCTGGTGTTGCTTAGATGTCTAGCTGTCTGCCCCTTTCTCCTAGGTTTGTATGTCGCTTCTGCATTGTGTTGTGATGAATCTACGTCGTCTTGTTGTTTTGTAGTTAAATTACCCTGTTGCCTTGTAATCTCAGACTTACAATGTCCAATCATCCATGTAGTCTGTCGTCCCTTTTGTTGTTTCTGGAATCTGCGTCTTGTAGATCATTTCACTGCTGCATTCGTTCCACATCCTGGTTAATTCTGCTACTTTCCTGGTTAATTCTGCTACTTCCTGGTTATTCTGATCCTTTCCTGGTCACTCTGCCCCACGTTCTGGGTGCCAATTTGTAGGAGAACAAATTGTATATGTTTTGAGCCCCACATTGGGCGCCAATTTGAAGTAGTATTGCTGTTGTATTTATTTAACATTAATTGTAGCCCCACGTTTGGGAGCCAATTTGCGAGTGAATGGTGCTTATGTAATTTGTGTAGCGTAAGTTATTAGGACTTGTAGATCTTATGTTGTGCTGCTTACTTCACGCGTTGCCATCTTGTGACGTCATTCTTTGTTAGGTTATGTAGCTCCATCTGGCGTAGCAATTTGCATCAATTAGTTTTCGAAAGAATTTTAAGTTTTGTATATTGTCCTCCGGCTAGCTATCATCTTATCTTGGTAGAACATGTATCTCTATACAGGTTGTGAAGCGGAAAGGAATCTTTTATTCAAAAATTACACTTAATGAAGAAATTGGTTTTATAACTTTTATTGTCGAACACGTTCACTAACACTTTTACATATTGATTTAGATACTCGCCAAACTGAAACTGTTTGTAATAACTTCTTACTTATCACTTTTAACTCTGTATTTCAACTTTGTGTATAATTAACTTTATAATACTTTAGATTCTCGTAATTCTGCTGCGCGTAACTTGACGAACTGAAGGACTGACTGACGACGTGTAATGTGCTAGGAATTTTGATTAACTGGGCGACCGACGTGTAATGTATTAAGAATTTTGTTGAACTGGGGGCGATCTACCTCGGACATGGCTTTATATACTCCCACTCCTTGACATGCCTAAAGATTATAAATGAACTACTATTGGCTAATAAAACGCGCCAACATTAGCGTCTATTTTAATATCCAATGAAAACCACGAATACATATTGCTTTTAGGGAAACATTCTAGAAGGTTCCACCGAAAACGCGCGAACATTACGTAACTTCCTTGTTCCCAGTAATGATAAACAGCTCACCCCCTCGCTGCATTATTGCGCTATTATTGACAGTTTCAGTAAAGCCGTATAAACTTATTTCCCAATAATAATTACAATTAATAAACATCTGAAATCAATGTCACATAAAAATGCATATTCATAGTACAATCATTATTTACATTTAAGTAATTTGTGATACAAATTACCGCATCACTTAATACAAGGGTATGGCTATGTTACCTTAACATGAAGTTTAATAAAATGTTACATTTAACATTATTCAATTAAACAGAATTTGCATTATTATCAATATTAAATCCATATATTAGTGTGCTAAAATTTAACATTGGTTGGTGAAACCTGTCTTCTTAGTGTTGAGAAACGTAGTAACAAAGTAATATATTAATATAATTAGAATTATATCTCTTAGTTTAAAATTTGTTGATAATGAAGTGCTTGTTTTAAACTCAAGTACTTGTTTTATTGTCTATAGACTTATACAAGTTTCAGACATTGTCAAGGAATCTACATTTACAATTTTCACCTATTGTTATAGTACATAGTATTTACATTTTCACATTTCTTTACAATAGATTTCTATTTACTATAATAAGCTAAAGTTCGTCTAACCTATATAAACATTTGTGTGTTAGGTATGTTTTAAGTTCACTTTTAAATCTCTTTCCTTTGTGTAATTTAACAGTCATTGGTAGTTTATTGTATAAAATCAGTCCTTTGATTAACGGATCCTTACACGTAGATTTGAGGTTACCTTGCTCTCTGCGGTAATTGTCCTTACCTCTAGCATCATGGCTATAAAGCATACTGTTACATAACCCATTATTTTCTTTCTCTATTGCAATAACTATTACCTTATACAGATATAATCCTACCACAGTAAGAAGTTTATTTTCTCTGAAAACATTTCTGTTAGTTAGACCGTAAACATTTTTTTTGTAATACCTAGACCCTATTCATGTTTGAAATACTGGCACTTTCCCATAATTCTATACCACAGGAGATATAGGGGTAAATGATTCCAAAGTATAAAATTTGTAGCATTTTTTTTGTCTAGCTACAATGATAGTTGTTTTATTGTGTATATATTGGAGCTGATTTTATTACATATGTAGTCAACATGAACTTCCCAAGTTAGTTTATTATCTATGTGTATGCCTAAGAATTTGTGATTGTTGACTTTTTCAATTTTATTATTATTTAAGAATACAGCAAGATCAGCTTCTTTATTCACTTGGCGATGTTCAAATAGGATCAGTTTACTTTTCTTAGAGTTTATTTTTAAATTAATGTTTTCTAGGCAGTTTGACAACTGCTTTATGGAGTGGGACATTGTTGCTTCTAATTGATTATGGGATTTATCAAAACAAATCATAGATGTGTCATCTGTATAAGATATAACAGCGTCGGTCATATAATCCGGCAAATTATTTACATATATTAGGTATAGTAGTGGCCCCAGAACAGTCCCTTGTGGTACTCCAGTTGTTAACTTTTTGTTCAGAGGTGAACTTTATAATTTTTGTGCCAATTTTATGTTTTATTTCTGTAGAACCTTTTCTATTACTTAGATAGGACTTTATTATATTTAGCATTTTGCCTCTTATGCCATAGGATTCTAATTTATATAACAATGTTCGATGTGAAACACAATCAAATGCCTTGGACAGATAAATAAATATTCCTGCTGTATCCATACCCTTATCAAGATTTTCCAAAATGTTATGAAATTCTTTAAAACTCTTATTTTCATTGAGATTATATTTTCAATAGATGTAAGTTCTGTGCCTTTTACAATAGATTAATAATCTATGTATCCTTACTTTACTGGCAATGTCAATAACTGGAATGTATTTTCTGCAAATGTGCATGGACCACCAGGTGGTGCTAAGCTGGTGTTCGTCTACAGTTCCAAACCTGCATACCTATGTTTCACTAATTTGACAGGGAAAGAAATACCTAATTACTTTTATTGTTCACACATAATGATTAAAGCTATGAAATGTATAATAAATAAAGGTGTGGTTATTCAGTACAAAAGTGAAACTTCTCCCGTAAAATTACAATATGCAGACCTACTGTATTGGAAGTTTGCTGATGTATTGCATTGCTCCAACTGCCAGTGGTGTTTTTTTGCAAATTTTTGCATTCACATATGGCCAACCATACATGCATATTTTTTTAATATAGTGCCATAATACAATGACTTACCCAGAAAAGCTAATCTGAAAATGGAAGTGGTTCCTTTCCTTCAAGATCCGAGTCATCTGTTGAAGTTGTTCTTGAACTGTCTGAGTCATCCTGTCGGCCAACGACAATGTCCACCATTCTCTCCAAATCCCAAGTTGTTTGCTCTTCCTGAACAATGTGTGATACACATTCACTCACTCCATTTTTCGGTTGTCACTTGTTGAAAAGCTACTTGCACTTGATGACGCAGCTCAGCTAATTTAAAAGTTTTGTTGTTTCTGGCTATATACCCCTTTATTTGGCTCCAAACTAACTCAATTGGGTACTTTTCACAAAACATTATATCAATTTAAAACAATTCTTTTTTCACCACTTTTTAAGAGCTTTCCTTGCTCATGTTTCACATCACACGCCTCCACCATTACTTAAACTTCACACTCTCCACTTGCTGATTGGAAGCAGCCATTACTATGAACTGTACAACGCATGCGCATTGTTACTTAAAGGAATAATGATTAAAATTCAGTAAATTTCCACTCCCTAAATCATTCATGCCATGTTATTTAGACAAAATTGCATAGTTTAACCTCTTCAAGGATACCCAATGAGGTGAGGTGAGGTGTATTCCTCTTGGAGTAAGAATAAAAGAAAAAAAAATGTTTGTTACTTTGGGGCACGAACCTCCGACTGTGTAACATAACCATATCATATCGCAATGCCTTAAAATGCTTGGCCATCTGAATGCATGATAGTTGCAGCATTATCTGATCTCATTAACTGTGTAATATTGTGAATTAATTTTTTTAGTACATAAAAGGGTAAAATGCATATATCTGCATTCAATCTAAACCCATTAACATCCAACCACGCTGTCACACCGCTTGCTTTAGTTGGGCCCTCCCCATCCTTTACCACAATTTTTATTGAATGCAGAACGTGCATTTTACCAGGTTTCGATCCTACGATCCTAGGGTTTGATAGGTTTGGCTACTCCTATCGTGGCTTAGACAGCATGGCCATAAATCCCAATGTCAAAGTCAAGTAGCTTCCAGTTATTTAGCAGTTAGTTAAATTGATTATTTAAAAGTGCTGCACAGAACGTCATATCACGTCCATATCGATGAAGGGGTTAATAATGATTTTTGTGTACTTTGATCAGCAATTTAAGAGGAACTATTTTTTATGGAGAAAAGTGTTAAAACATTCAGCAACCAATCCAAGCCATTGCAACCTGTTGCTTTTGTTTACACCACCGGTGAAGTAAGGATGGATGGAGTTTAATCAGAGAGAGAGCATAACTCAGCTTTGTTTCTCCACAGCTAAGCCTGTACCTGTTCAAAGAGCTACCACTGCCTCTCTGGTATCCGACAGAGGAAGATATGCAAATTATATCTCACTGGTTACTGGATTGCCCACTTGCATCAACAGAGAATCATCTGGCCAGACAAATCATAACGCATCTGAACTGGGGTCTGGAGGAACACAACACAGGTCTATGTCTGCCGTTGGAGCTTCATCGACAGGTGTCTGTTCTGGTGGTAGAAGCTGCGCAGAGGTTCACTCCAGAGACACTGTCGGCCACTGGTATCACAGAGAGCGTGAAGCAGGTACAGTAAATTAGAATAACTTTCAATGTTTAGGCTTGTTACAGCTGTTGTTTTCACTGCTGAGTTGACTATTCTATGCAGAATCAAACTAGTGATGACAATGTGGTAGTGAATAAGGTGAACTGGTATGAGTGCTAATTTTACTTCTCTGCCATGTACCTTTATTAAGTTGAGGAAGCATTCTTATCCTTTAATGTAGTTTCTCAGCTTTTTTACACTCGATAATACTCATTATCTAGTAATGTGCTAATTTCTATATTGATTTTTGTGGTAAATGTTCCAGCATTTGCTCTGAGGTAAGAGTTAATTTTGTTATATTTTGCGTACAGGTTTACAGGAATACAGATGTAAGAAGCGAAGACAGAGTTCTGGCATGGCTGGCTGTGACATGTTGTGTTACCAGATGTAAAGCCCCGTGCTAGCGGTCAGGTTTTATACCAAAGATCTCTAGTAAGGAAACTTGGTTATTTATGATGAGAATGAGTAGTAATGAGAAATGAGACCTGAGATTCAATTTTAGAAAGATAATGGTGTTTAAAAGGGGCCATAAATTGAAAAAGGAGGAAAAGTGGCATATGAAGGGAAAGAATTACAAATACACGGTTTATGCTAGAAAACCTGACCGATCGCACAGGGTTTGCACCTGGATAGCACAACATGCCATAGCCCGCTGTGCCAGCACTCTGTCTTCACTTCTTAAATACTTATTCCTGTAAACCTGTACATAAAATATAACAACATTAACTTTTAGCGCAATAGCAAATGCTGGAAATGCCATCCTTCCACAGCCAACCAAACATTGTACCGAGTAAACACATTTAGATTGACACAATTTAGCTCAGCCACCGTAATGTTTTGTATTTCAGTTTGTATATTTTCCTTCAGTTCCTCCAATGTGTGAGGATTTGTTTGGTTTACTTTGTCCTTCAGGGTACAGATAAAAATCACAAACTGTTAGATCTAGGGAGTGTAAAAGCACTGTAAACAAGCCTGGTACAAAACAAACAGCACCACATGCTATTCTGTATTCACAAAGGAAAATGAAAGAAACAGGAAAATGCTACCAACATGCAGTTAAATAGAATAGATTAGCTAGAGGTATGCACTCATGGCATCTGTTGCATGAATTGTAAATTATGTGCACATAAAAAGCAACCTCCGCAAATCGGATCGGCTCTTGGCACCCAAAGGAGGAAGAAAAATAACTTTCATAAGAATAGTTTGTAGATGAGTTGGATAATCTGTCTTCACCTCAAGTTACAATCTAAAGTGATGCAATGTAGAAGCAGTTGAAATATCTGGAAGAGCAACCTCTGGTAAGCCACAACCAACAAGATTTTAGATTAAATTGTTTATTCACCAGAAGTATTATACTTGTATTTATACATGGTTTCATCACATTCTAATTATATTAATGCAAAATTAATAAAGCATAACATAAGAATAATTTAATCACAAAGTATTTACAAAAAGCCTATGAAGTACATTAACCAGACAAAGGGCGGCATGCACCATGTTGGTGTAAATTGCTTCGGAAGTAACGTTTACTAAAGAAGTCCCCACTACGGGAGCAATTTACTTCGGAAGTAACGTTGGGGAGCTCAATTACAATTTACTCTTTTAAAACAACTATGGAAGTACGAGCTCATTACTCCTGGAGGTATGGTTTAGTTTGCACGATTTACTTGATGCGATCATGAATAAGGTTGTGTAATAGGAAAAGGGGAAAAGCGTCAGCAAAAGAGATAAATGTTTGTTGGTACAGATAAAGAAAATCCATTTAAACAATGTGAGTGTAAAAAAAAGTTATAAAGATGCTGGAAGGAAAATGCTGGAAAGTCATGATTCACGAGTTTAACAATTCGAGCGACCTAAAACATACTGAAGAGCAGCTTAAAATTCTGGAAACAATGTTTATAATCTTCATTTTGCATCACAGATCACTTGCGTGTTGATGGAGAAATACCCTTTCTGATTTCTGAAAAGTTTGATATATTCACGGATGGGCACAAAATAGTAGCATGCATGCAGTCAATTCCGCACATTATGTGTGGGAAATCTGTAAAAGTGAAGAAGAATTGCCTTTTATTTTGTGAACACTCGTGTATATTTATATGTGTAGGTACCCTGCTCTTAACCTCAAAAGCACTCTTAACAACGCAATGAAATACACGACCAGCAGAAGCATGGTGAACGTTTATTTATAAGATCACCTGTAATACCGGGATTACAATGAACTTTACTTAATGTGACATGGAAATGCTGGTAAACTAAAGGTATAATTGGCATGCACTTAACATAATGGAAATGACTCTTGATTGATTGTTCTTTTATTGCCTCGAACTAGTGCCGATTGGTTGTGATTACCATGTGAAATCAAACTTAACGTAACGGGAAGGAAAAGTTTGACATTGCCAAACTTTTAAGTTACATCGGGTTAAGTAAATTCTAAATATCTCCATTTAATACAGTGTAAGACTGTCACATTACATTAAATTCATCGTAATGCCGGCTCAAGCTTCTAAAATATTCCATTACGAAACACTCATAGGATGCATAACAATAATTGCAGTTTGGATTATAGAGCTGAATTGTGTCTGAGTTTTGTTGTAAATGCTTTCCAAGCAGGTTCAAAAAGCGTGTATAAGATTCGTTCCTAATACCAAAATGTTCATCTCCCTCCCTCCCTCCCTCCCTCCCTGTCTCTCTCTCTCTCTCTCTATCTCTCTCTCTCTCTCTCTCTCTCTGTATAAATATCACATGGTTCTTGCATATCTGATATATTGCATTCCCATTGTTTTTTCCGTTAAGATCATCAATGTAATCTAAGTAATCCATGAACATGCCAAAAATATCTTCCTCCAAATATGATACGGTATTCTAGTTCAATCGACAGGTTAGTTACTCCATCCAGGTTGCAAGAGTAAATTCTAACCTATATTTGTGCTCTATTTAATTCCGTAGTAACATAACTACATGATGGTGCTCTCCGACATTTACTTCTGCGGCAATTTAATCTGGAAGTATCTGAAAGGAGTAAAATTCTTTGGAAGCAGTTTACTCTCGTATGGAAGTCGCCGAGTGTTAACTTGAATAGTAGTTTACTACGAAAGTAGAGCTTACTCCAGGTTGGTGCATGCTGCCCAAAAGGACATATGCAGGAAGTCTACTGAATATAACATATGACTTAAAAGTAGATTCTTGACTTTTTTCTTAAACAGTTTACCCTGTGAGATTCAGGGAGTTAATTGTATAAGTTTACACCTTTATGTGAAACAAAATTTAAACTCTTGGTTAGTCTGTATTGTTAAAGACTGATTTCCTTTGAGGTTCTTGTATTGTTCCAATTATATTCATTGTTGAGTTTAAAGATATTGCAACAGTTATAATTTTACAAGAATGTGATAAACATAATTTTATAAATGAGATATTCTGGACAAAATTTAAGTTGCTCCATGAAATTGGCTTTAGAATTCTTGTGAGTCATTTCCTAGATATTTAGGACTAGGAATAGGACTAACTACGGAGGGAGACTTAGCACCACGACCTACAAGATCTTTTGTGTTTAAGCCCCTGATGGGGTGCCCCTCCCGGGAAGGAGGGTGAGAGGAGATAAGGCAACCAGACCAGGAGGCATGACAGGGCAAAGGGCAGGGTCCCTATCTTTTTATAGATTGAAACTCCCCGGATGGCAACTGTTATAACCAGCTCCCCTCCCCCTGCAGGCCTGCACATCCCTTGAGGGGCTCAGGTATCGGAGACTGCCCCTATTCCAGGGGATGAAGGGTTACACAGATCATGCTTTACACTGCCATGCAATGCTGAGACTCCTATTGACACTTACAACCCTGAAACAGATCAAGCAGATGAAAGGTGAAGTGAAATGAGAATGTAGATGGAATGGAGGGACAGGAAATTTGGAGGATGTAATGAACGTTCCCAGTATTTGTCTAGCGATCCGGGTAAACCTCCAAAAACACCCATGTGCCAGGAAGGTCTGCCATGGGAATTGAACCCATGACCTCCGGATTGTGGGCCACAGACATTACTGCCTGAGCCATCCCACTCGGTTCCCAGTTGCATATGTAAGCAGGGTTTTGGTGATATGAGGTATGATTTAGGGGAATGATCGCCTCAGTTTGAATGTGGGTGGATTACGCAAATCAAGCTGACACTTGCATAGATCAGTGCTAGCTAAAGCACCAGTCAGCATATTTCTTCGATATTGAGTTTTTTTATGGCAGGGGCTCGATCAATCACTTGCCTAGCAGGACTCTGTGCGAGACAGCTCTTGAAATTTATTTTCTGCTAACTTGCAACTTCAATGTAGGCCTTAGGTATGACGAAAATGGAACACCAGTCTTCCATCTACCAGATAAAACTCCAAGGTGTCTAATTCTCTCCCTCTTGCAATGTAGTTTAGATTTATTATTAGAAAGATTAAAGTCTCTCTTGGAATCAGAATTACATGTCTAATAGTCTCAGCCTTTCAACCACCCTTCCAGCTACCTGCAACCTATAACGTTCTCGATGACATCCCTGAGCTACATCCTCATCCTTGTCACCTCTGGCATAGGTGCTGGGTTGGGCTAAGTAACCCATTCATATCACATCTGGT
Organism: Deroplatys truncata; assembly: GCA_030765065.1. Classification (NCBI taxonomy): domain Eukaryota; kingdom Metazoa; phylum Arthropoda; class Insecta; order Mantodea; family Mantidae; genus Deroplatys; species Deroplatys truncata. Next base: position 32,518,309 of record CM060984.1, on the reverse strand, counting down.
GGAGCTGTCAAGGGCTTCTATGACACCTGGTGGTGTCACTGTGTAAAATAGAGGGAACCTCACAATATTGTGTTTTCACGAATGAAGGAAACTTCTCTAAAATGTAGGTACATGGTAGAGGCAGAACCCTTAAATCTAAGAACAGTTGCTTGATAGACTTGCTGGTTGTCCTCAGATTGTCTGTTACTGGTATTACAGAAAGTATGAAGCAGATAGACAATTTTATAGGTCTTGTTGATTATAAGGATAATTTTCTGATCCTTAAGGACATACCTCACTCTATTACAGGTCTCCAACCTGGCGACCTCAATGGTAAGACCTCAGTCAAATGAACAAGTGTTCAACCAATGGGCATGGGACACCATCACGCAGTTACGCCTGCACATCTTGGACCAGCCTGAACATGTGATCTGGACCATGATGGCCAACCCTTCAGCTGCTCTGGTCAGCATTCCAGACTTGGATGCTAGCTCGGACTTTGAGGCAGTAGAACTTGGGGTGAAAGATCGACAGCCATTGGCATGCTACGTAGCAGTTCTGGCTACAGTGTGGGGACATAGCATACCACTGGTCTGTACCAAGGGGTTCAACCAGCTACAAATTTTGTTGTGCCATAACAAGTATGACGCCATCCTCAACGCCTTGCAGCATCTGGTACCTCTCTTCCTTAGCTGCGAGGAATCTCTCATTAAATGTGAAAGGTAAGTTTTATTCTGCTTCTATTGCCAAACAAAGTTAAATAAAAGGAGTATTTATTTCCTGCTACCAAGTTTCAGTCAATTAGATATGTGTTTGATTGACTAGTAAAGCTAGCCTTTACCCTCAGTTCAGAAAATTTCAAAAGCATTCAGCTATTTAATAGTTAAGTTATCACCAATGCCAGGATTCTGATGACATGTCATCCTTTAATTATTGCATCACAGGCATTGCTGACTGTACATATACGCTTATCATGGGTCCCAGATTATGTAAATGCATTAGGTAATTTTGTTTTTCAATTTCATATCATTTTGTTATTTTCTTGCATTTATATTGAATATATAATGAGTTTTTATATTATTGACTTTAGGGGTTACTTTTCAAACATCAGAAGTTTCACTATTCAAATGACAAAAAGGAGTAACTTTGTACAGCCTTTACTTACATTCTGGAAAAAAATTCACATTTCTGTTTAATGGCTAGTCTGAAAGGGTTGCCTGGGAGTGGAGGGATGGCTACTGTCAGGGGAACAGGTATAATTATAAATTTATGTCCCAAATAAGTAATGAGACTGGTCAGTTTTTCCTTGTTTGGTTTAATGTGTGCGTACAGTAGGTTGCTATCGTCATATACTATGGCGTTCTTGGCAGTGAATTTTTTATAATCTGAGAACTAATGCTACAACTTTGTAAGACCAGTTTTCTTAATTTTATTTTCAGATTCTTCAAACAAGAACATGGAACAAATATAGTTTTTAATTTTTTTTTTAAATTATCTCGTCATTATTCTGTTGTTATTGTTGTTGTTCACCAATGGCACTGGGGATTATTGATCTGCATCATTTTCCCTCTGGCTTCCCAATATAAAGTCAGTAAGTTATCACTTTTAAGGCCTTTGCATTTGGCGAGATGTTGTTTGTTCAGGATGACATCATCTTCACAGAGAATGCACTTGGGTGTAGGTAGGCATCGTATCTTGTAGAGATGTTCTGCGAGGCAATCGTGGCCAGTTGCCATACTAAATAAGGCCACTGCAGTCCTCCTTGGCATTTTTTGTATATCAACTCCATCTTTAATATTGTTATAATCTTTATCTTTTAATTTATCTTCTTCATCAAGTCTCTGCTGTCTTTTGAAATGTTGTTTAATGTTATTTAATTGTTTATTTATTTCTATTTGTCCTACAGGCTTTATTTGTTGTATTGCACCGTTCTTTGCTAATTGATCCGCATGTTCATTGCCCAAAAGTCCAACATGAGCTGGGATGCATTGTAGAGTGACATGATTTCTAGTTTCAACTGCTTTAATTATCATCATTATTCTTATACCTACTTTTTACTTTCTCTACTACGTATAGTAAGTAGGGGAAGTATTGTATTCCACCCAAAAATTCGATACCGAGATTTCACCGGAAATACATGTTTTGAGACACCCTGAATCCAAAAAAAGTGTTTTTGGAAACATGTCCGTGTGTGTGTCTGAATGTCTGTCTGTCTATGAACAGTATAACTCAGAAACGAACAGTCGGATAAACACCAAGCTTGTTATTTAGGTTCAGTATCTTCCAGAGATGCAACACGAAGGTTTTCAAGAAAATCCCCCCACCCCAGATTACCCTTTACATGGAACATTTTTCGAAAATTTTAATTTTCTCAGAAATGGCTCTGATGATTTTGATTAAAATATCATATATTTAAGATACTTTCATGACAAAATGTATATCTTGAATTTTCTGGGAATGTCTCCAAAAGTATTCTTCATTGTGAACGACTTTTGCATAACTGGTAAACCATAAGAGATAGACAAAATTTTACTACACAAAAAATGTAGATCGCGTTAAAATACACAATTTATGTCATATACATTTTTTTTATTGAGTGAACCATTTTCGAGATATTGCTTGTTATTCCCTTAAATTTTCCAATACTTATACTTTTTCTCAAATGGGAATTCGTTATTCATTTTTTTTATGTCCTGGACATGCAAAGAGAATGGAATGCGCCACATAGCAACCAGCTCTTAAAATATTTGACTATCGCTTAAAGCCTACCATATTCCTCTTGCACCTACAAGAAAATTAGCAATAAGATTAACATCTCGATTAACATGAAGTATATGGAGAATAAGCGTTTGTAAAAATAGTTTGTACAAGAGTAGAGAAAGTCATGTGAGTGTAACACATCAGATTTTTCTACTTGTATAACAGCTATACCCATGTATAAATTAATATGTAACTTTCTGTACACTAATTTTAATAAATTGAATAATTCTCAATTTTTAGGATATCTTTTGTAATCAGTATATCAGTTTTTAAACATTTTTGGGTCATCAGAATCCAATCTTGATTATCACAGTTTTTTGGAGGGCTATGTCTAAACTACCCTTAAATTTGTACTTATTTTCTACCAAATTTGAAATGTGTTAACATATTTTTTCAAACTCCTATATAGAGAATGTTAATAACATGCAATGGTTCACAAGTTGTTTATACACACAAACAGACAATGTGAACTTACAGGTGCTCTGCACATAAAAATGAGTATTCTAATAAGTGAGAAACCAGTTGCTGCTAAACACACTTCATTTGTCACTTAGGGTCTCAAAATAGCACAGACTTTATACTTGACACACACTCAAAACAGAACATAACTGCTCCATCAAATCACAACGAACTGCACTTGGCACCGTCCACTTTTAACTGCCGAAATTCTTTGACTTCTTGACTGCACTTAACTTCATAACTTATTAACTAACTGAACTCACTGGGCAGGGCAGCCCCTTATGCAGACCCCGCATACAAAGCAGAATGTTGTAGAAGGGGAAGCTACTGGAAATTCTGAAAGGTATCTTCTGGAGGAGTAAAAACTGCAAGAAAAGCACATAACAGGTTCGTTGCTCACCTATAGTTCTGAAGGCCAGTCAAGGGCCCCACACAGTGTTGGGCCAGAATGCACTTAGGCATCCTGCAGATAGCTTCACATGCGTAGTCACAGTATTTTGTGTACTTTGTGGGAGAGAACAACATTTTTCATGTTTGAAATTTTATTGGCTGTTGTCATTTCACATATTCAACCCTCCAAATCAATCAATATTGGACTGAGCTCCCCGCCTGATATATCTCCGTTAAAACCTGGGCTTTGTCACAGGAAAAGCAGTTTTAGTCAGATGTGTTATGGTCCATCATTGAGTATACTTAAAGGTCAAGAGGTATGTTACAAAGATTTTGATTTGTTAAATCTTTTAGTTACAGCAGCTATAATGGAGGAAATTCCTTCCTTCCAACTTCTGGCATCCAGAAGTGTTGCACCCACCCTCATTGTCTGCTGTCATCAGTAAGCTATTCTAAGGTTACTGAAAAAGCCAGTCCTACATTAAATTGATCTCTATTTAGGGATGCTCTTTAACTGCTATGGTTCTTAGCATTGCATTCTGTATTGGGCGTGAAAGACTGAAAATTTTGCTCAGAGGCCTCTTTTATCAGGCTTGAGGTTCTTTAATATGCCATAAATGTATTGACACAGGACCACTGACTTTACTTTCTTTCTGAAGGAAGCCATGCTAAGCATTTTTATGGCCAAAGAAATCCATTGTGCTCTGCTGGGTTTGAACCTGCGACCTTGGGAACTAGAGGCTAGCATGGCACCACTAGACCACGGAGGACAACAAGCCAGTCCTAGATATGACTGGGATTTGAGTAAACATGCAGAAGCACATTGTATAACAAAAGTTGTTGAGAATTATTGCATTTCATTGAAGTTCCCAGTGAACATACATAATTTTGTTGACAGATTTGTGTCCATCCTGATCTCACTGGTTGTGGCTGACCGTACTTACATGAAGATGGCTAGAAACCTCATTGCTCCTGAGTTTCCTGGTCCAGTACTGAAGAAGTTCAGCTCAATGATTGAAACACATCTCGTAAACTACAGAAGGTAAGGAATTCACAATGTGAGTCAGTTTAACCTCCGTGTATTTTCACCAGGGCATGTAAATCAAAATATGTGTAGCAAATTTGCATTCATTAAGAATTTTAATGTTACAGAAGTAACATTAGGCAATTATTTTACACTTCCATATTAAGTGCCATTTACTCCATCACATTCTTTCTGTTATGGTCATACCTTAATGTTGGAGGTGGCTGTGATAATTTTTGGCAAGATAAGGTCCATGATGTGTGTGCTGCATCCTTAGCATAGAATGGTTTCAGTGGTACTACCACAAAGTCATTAGCAAGTTCTTATTACTTTATTGTTTTTTTTTCTTTCTTTCTTTTTTTTCTTTTTTTTTTTTTTCCAGGAATGTGTATTGCCACATACTTTCTAATTAAAACTTAAGGCTGGTTCATAACAGCTGAGAACGGTAACCAGAATAAGAATGACAAAGTTGAAACATGTGTATTTTAATTGGAGCATTCACAATCGACAGGAAGCTTTCCCAGACCCCAGGCTATGTTTTAACTTTCTCATTCTCATTCCCAGGCACAGCATATTAGATCCATATTTTGCATATTAGACTCTTCATTGTAGGGATTATTCTAGGTGGCCATGACATGAAACAGCCGTTAGTGCTCTCTCTAGTTTTGCAAGCTGGAAACATGAAACTGAAGAAATTCTAACATATATACATCCTAACCTCAGATCCTGACACCTGCAGATCTATTGAGCATTGGTTCTTCTAATGAAACGATCATCTTAGTTTGTTTATATGCAACTCAAAACTGGTTATGGCCTTAAAAACAATATCAAAACCCAGTAGAAATTAGCAAAGAATAAACAATTTTAGTGTACACCATTAAATAAAGGAATGAAACCTTATTACAATTACAGGACTCACAAATGTAATGGATCTGCATTTAGATAATGTTTACTCTCGAATTTTGACGTTGGCTGAATTGGATGCAGGTGAAAAAATATCATTGGTCAGTTAAAAATAAATAAAATAATCCCAATGTGCAAAATCGACTTTCTACTTTGTGATCAATATGATCATTAATATGCATTTCCGTTCTCGTTACTGAGCTATTGTGAAGCAAGATCTTGTATGTTGCATTGCTTCCCGTTCTTGTTACCATTCTCAGGCTGTTGTGAACCAGACTTAATTACATTAAATATGGATAATTTATACGCTGTTAATATATATTCAAACTTGGTGCCTTTCGGACACCACATGTATGAACACAGCCAAGAAGGCAACCAGACAAGATTCAAATCTGGTTCCTCTGCCAGTCCAACATAAGTATTAAAGGTATTGGTGAACCTATATACCTGTGTTATTTTACATTTTGCAAGTGTACGGGTTATGGCAATAAAGAAACTGGACTGATGCTCTAACTCTTTATTGAAAAAACTTACGCAACTGAAATGTTGTCCCCTTCAATGTAGTCCCCTTCCCGATCCCTGCACTGCTCCATGCAAATTTTCCAGTGTTGGTAGCAGTGCTGCAAGTCTTTTTCTGTTATGCTGTTGAGGAGTCCTTTTCCTTCACTGCATTCACAGACTCGAACCTGGTTCCTTTGAGCTCAGACTTCACTTTTGGGAAGAGAAAAAGTCGCATGACGCTAGGTCAGGCAAATACAGTGGATGTTCAATCACTGGAATGTTGTTTTTCGCCAAAAACCACTTCACAAACATCGCGTTAGGGCCGGCGCGTTATCCTGATGAAGTATCCAAGAGCGATTCTTCCACAGATCTGGTCTCCGTCACACTCGTTCATGGAGGGTCTTCAGAACAGTTGTATAATAAACTTGATTGACAGTCTGACCTTCAGGCACCTTTCAGGCGGCCTTCTCGAACAATTCTACCGGCCTTCTCCACATTCTCTTCAGTTTTCAAAGTGGAAAGATGGCCCAATTTCAGATCGTCTTCCCTACCATTCTTGAACCTCCTAACCCACTCAAAAACTTGCGTGCAAGATAGACACTGATCACCATAAACTTGTTCCAACAAATTGTAAGTTTCTGTGGCGGGTTTATCAAGTTTTGTGAGGAATTTGATGTTAACACGTTCTACTTTAAAGCGTAGCATAATTCTGACAGAGCTCAGATACACGACCCATTTCTAAGAAGGCTCCGGCCAGACTAATCACCACAGCGATATGAAATTTTGTACATGTGTTAGGGAGAGTCCCAAGGTCAATCCCTCACTCTTCTCTTTGTCATCGATGAAGACGGAAATGTGCACAACAATCAGTCCAGTTTCTTTATTGCCACACCTCATATCTATCCATATGGAGCTCTTACTGCTCTGTTGTGTGATAGGATGTTTTGTAAATATATAAGATTCCACAGTATTTTATTTAGTTTTAATGGTAGCACAGTGTTAATTTGAGAAGATATGTTAGGTGGTGTCCAGATGCTTCTGACATACTTGGATGCATGTCATGTCAATATATTTTAAATAGGAAGCTTAATAATTATGGTTTTCAGGGAAATAACAAATGAATGAGAGTATGATTAACCATTTAATGATTAATAAGGAAGGAAAAAAAACTATCTATGCTGAGGTCGAACCCCAGTCATTGGTGTAACAGTGCCAATCATAACCAATACACTATAGAAATGGCATACAAGTTAGCGTTCTATAGAAAAATAAACCTTACTCATATAATCCCCTGGTGGATGAAAGTTTCGAAATTTATTTTTATTATTATGTGGAGTCATAAAATGTTGAATTGATAAATTTGTCATATGCCCTGTGTCCTAATGCTTCTAAACAATACTCATTTATGTCATTCCATTGTGTACTTTGCTTAAGGGTACCCATCTGTGAGATTTCTGAAGTGCACAATTTTAGTTCAGTCATTTGAAATTTTAATTCAGCAATCAGGATTTAATGTGTAATATGTGCACCAAACTTCATGCATATTTTTAAATTATTTCCGGAAATATTAGTCTTTATTTTTTTTTACTGTTTTGAACAATTGCTCCATGTGACGCAATTATTTTTTTTAAAATTAGTATTTCATATTAAATCTTTTAATAATATATTACTAAATTGTAGAGATGAATTTTTAATTATCATACTAGTTTGGGAGAAAAATGTAAAATATTGAAACTTCAATTTTTTGCTTAAAGTTTTACACAGTATGAGTATTATTGTTTAATAACATCACAACTAAGCATGTTAACAAAAATTCATCTCATAATTTTGTATCCTGTTATTCATTAGGAGGTATACAAAATTTTATTCATTTATATCGGAAAGTACATAATGTGGAAGAATTTGAAAATCAGAATGTGCTAACAATGAAAACTAAGAAAACGCAGTTTAAAAATTATACATTAAAATAACACTGTTTCTGACTTTATACTGTTTAAAAAGTATTTAGCATATATACAGACCCTCTTTTGTCTTTCTCTGCTCCTCTGCAGCTAATTTAATATTTGAAGATTCCTGAGTCTCTGTTAAATGGTTTGTTAATTTTAATGTTGGCAAAACTTATTGCTTTTACTATAATTTTATAGGGAGGTAGACTTGCAGGCAGCCATTTAAATCATATATGACATATATTCTGCATTAAGTCATGCCCATAAAAAAATTGCATATGCAGTACTGAAGTGTTATGACTGGTTCATAATAACTGAACACAGAAACCAGAATGAGAACGAGAAAGTTAAAATATGTGTACTATAATGTGAATGTTCACAATTAACTGGAAGCTTTCCCAGGAATAGGAAAGAAGAGTTGGTTAAATTTTAACTTTCTCATTCTTGGGCATGGCATATTAGACCCGTGTTGTGCATATTAGACTCTTCACTGTAGGAAGTATTCAAGGCAGCCATGACATGAAACAGCCAAGAGCTCTCTCTAACAGCGTTGCCAGATATCTGAAATTAAATAATAAGGGACAGATTTGTATTTTGTCCCCCGTGTGCAACAGTGAAACACTTAGGGCCGTTTTCACCAACAGATGCTAAATTTTAACACAATGTTAAACTGGTGTAACACTGAAGTTAACACAAATTCTGTTTCATCAAACAATGTTATTTTTAACAATGTGTAAAGTTGGTGTTAAGTTAACAAAGCCATATCCCTGTGTTAAGGTGTGTAACAAATGTTAGAAGTTGAAAAATGGCTGCTGCAAACCAAGCTGTTAATGCGACTTTGCTACAATTGGCATTTTTTAATGCCATTCTTAATAGAAGAGCAGTCGTATGTCAAAATGAATTTGAAACCCTGCAAAAGGAGGAATTTTTAAAGCGATACAGACCGTCCATTAGTATGATTTTATGGAAATGCGAGAGGTTAGAATACTACCAACAGAAGCATGCTTTTTTGTCCTATGCTACAAGTGTTAATTAGATACTTAGATTTTATGCTACTAACATTTTTTATTTACTTGGTGGGCGATAATGTTGATATTTCCAAAGCTACTGTTTGTGGGTTTACCCACAAGGTTTCCAAAGCAATTGCTTCAAGAAGCAAACAGTATTTTTGGTGGGGGGAGTCTGATCAATTAATGACCAATAACACATTTTTGTCCATTTTAGTTTCAATGCAATGTCCACCACCAGTTTTAAACAGTATTAAATGCTCTTTGCACCTAACATTTCTGGTGCAGCACTGTATGTTAGCATAAAATTACCACAGTTGCTTACTGAACTTAGGAGAAACACGTTCATTCCAATTAAATTACTTGCTGATTTTGTCCCAGGCTACAATCACATCCTTTAATGTAAGACCATCGGCTTTTTTGCACTTGATTATACATGTATACTTATTAACCAGATTTTGATTAACCCGTTCAAATGGTGAAACATTTATTTCAATTGACATCATGATTCTAACCTCACTTGGGAACATCATATAGCAATTGCCATGAAAATGTAAATAGTTGTGTGCTACTGACACAGAAAATTAAAATTAGTTTTATTTATGGACGTTGTTTAACTACAATGATTCTTAACGTCCCATTCTATATTGTGTGTGAAAGATTGGAAATTTTGCTCAGAGGCCTCTCTATCAAGCTTGAGTTTCTTTTACATGGCATAAATCTATGACACGGGACCACCAGCTTTACTTCCCTTTCGAAAGAAGCCATGCTAAGGATTTTTATGCCCGAAAAAATCCATTGCCCTCCGCCAGGTTTGAACCTGTGACCTCGGGAATTAGAGGCTAGCATGGTACCCTTAGACCACGGACGACAACCCTAACACAGAGAACCCATAGATATGTAGACAAAAGTGCATCAGAGCACATTCAGAAGCACTGTAGTTGGGCACCACTTTCTCAAAAGCTAGCATTCGCACTTGTCTTTGATGTTAACAAAATGTTAGCTAACAATTTGATGTAAAAGTTTGATGAAACACAAAAGTTTTAACATTATGTTAAACTTTGAACACGTTGTTAACAAACAAGATGTTAAAGTATTTTGATACGGTAATTTGTATCACAAATTACTCAGATGTAATTAATGATAGTAATATGAATATGTATTTTTATGTGACATTGATTTCAGAGGTCTATTAATTGTAATTATTATTGGTAAATAATAACATACAGCTTTACTGAAACTGTCAACAATAACGCAATAATGCAGAGAAGGGGGTGAGTTGTTTATCATTACCGGGAACCAGGAAGTTACGTAATGTTTCGCGCCTTTTCGATAGAAGCTTCTGGAATGTTTTCTCCCTAAAGCATATGTATTTGTGGTTTTCATTGGATATTAAAATAGACGCTAATGTTGGCGCGTTTTATTAGCCAATAGCAGTTCATTTATAATCTTTAGGCGTATCTTGAGGCAAGCCTATAAATAAGCCAGGTCCGAGGTAGCATTCTCCCAGTGCAACAAGATTCTCAACACATTACACATCGCCCCCAGTTCTACAAAATTCTCCGTACTCTCCACGTCGGTCTCTCAGTTCATTTATTTCGTCAAGTTACGCGCAGCAGAATTACGAGAATTATTATAAAGTATTATACAGTTAAATATATAAAGTTGAAGTACGTGAGTTAAAAGTGATAAGAAGTTATTACAAACAGTTTCAGTTTGGCGAGTATCCAGATTAATTTGTAAAAGTGTTTGTGAATGTGTTCAGCAATAAAAGTTATAAAACCAATTTCTTCGTCAGTATAATTTCTGGATAAAAGATTCCTTTCCGATTCACACCCTGCAAGAGATACAAGTTCTACCAAGATAAGATGATAGCTAGCCGGAGGACAATATACATAACCTTAAATTCTTTCAGAAACTAATTGATAAAAATTGCTACGCCAGAGGGAGCTTCGAAACAACCAACGTATGACGTCACAAGAATGGCTTCTACCAAGTCACGTGATGTAAACAACATTACGTAAAGCAGTTTCTCTCGCAAATTGGTTCCATAACGTGGTGCCACTAATATTACACAAACACAAATTACGTAAGCAACACCCGCATCATATTGGTGCCCAACGTGGGGCTATAATAATGTTAAACACAATGTAACATTAATACCGTCGCATAATTGGCGCCCAACGTGGGGCAAGATGACCAGGAAAGGATCAAAATAACCAGGAAGTAGCAGAATTAACCAGGAAAGGATCAGCATAACCAGGACGTGGAACGAAAAGCAGCAGTAAAACGATCTACAAGACGCAGATTCCAGAAACAAAAGGAACGACAGACCATACGGATGATTGGACATCGTAATTCCGAGATTACGAGGCAACAAGGAATTCAACGCAAAAACATCAAGACGACGTAGATTCATCACAACACAACGCAGAAGCGACATACAAATCTAGGAGAATGGGGCAGAACGCTGGACATCAAAGTAACAGCAACGGACAGCATTAGTAAGGTTAGAGTATTTTAATTTTAAAAAAAAAAAAAAAAGTAAATAAATGTACCTTAGGAGTGGTAGGATAATAAAAACAATGGCTACCAATAATACAGAAGAAATAATTATGGAGGGAGATAGTGTAACAGTTAGCTGTGATCCAATACAAGTTACAGGAAATAGCCCAGACTTTTTAGGATTTGAGGGAGGAAATGTTAGTAAGCAAAGTCAGAATAGAATAGCAGGAAATATTACTATTGATGCTGGTACGATGAAGGAAATGATGGAAATGCTGAGAAATATGAATGAGAATATGGAAAAGAAAATGTTAGACATGAGCAGGGAAATAAGGGAAGATCTTAGTAAGAAATTAGATCAAGAAAGGGAAGATATGGAAAAGAGTTTTGAGGAATTAGGACAAAGATTAACTCAGAATATGGAAAAGAATAATAGGGAATTAAGGGAAGATTTTGATAGGATTTTTGAACAAAACAGGAAATCAATTGAAAAGATTGGTAGGAGGAATGAGAAATTAGAGCAAAAGGTAGATCAAAGTAGTGAAGAAATTGAAAAGAAAGTTATGAAGCTAGATAGTAGTATACCAAAAATGAGAGATGAAAATGAAGTAATAGTAAGTGAGATAGGAGAAATTTCAAAGAAAATGCTAGACATGAGCATGGAAATAGGTAACAAAGAAAGTGAGGTTAATGTAGAATGTACAGAGTTAGGAAGTCAAATGAGTAGTATTTCAAGTGAGCTAAGAGAGATGAAAGAGGTTATGAATGTAGATGTAAATGAGGCGCAAGTTAATTTCAGAAGGGAAATATCAGAAATACAGAATGATACAGTAATGCAAAGAAATAAATTGTACCAAGATGTTCAAATTGAAAACTCCAGTCCAGTACAGTTTAGTACAGATTTGTCAGAGTACTTTCAAATTAAAGAGATAGTAGAAGAATTGAAAATGAAAGTTGTTAAAAGATGTATTGTTCAAGAAACTGTAGATTGTTTTCAAATGTTATCATGTGATGAAATTTCAAATGAATACAAGAGGTTATTCATGAACAAAAATTTGAAGGTTAGGATACGGCTACGAGTAATGTTTAGCCACACACAATTTGATCCAGGAGGGTAAATAGCAATGTGATGTAAAGTAAATGCTGGATAGTTAAAGATGACTTGCAGAGAAATGTATTGGAACGTAAGAGGGTTAATTATTTATGTCATTTGAAAAGAGAAATAAATTATATAAAAAAAAAATAAATAAATAAATAAATAACTTTTTAGTAACTGTAACAACATTTGAAAATTAAGAATGCAAAGATTGAAACTTAATATGATATGAAATTAAAAGTACGTAAATACAATTCCAAAAGTATTGTTAAAAATAATAATAAATTCAGAAAAAAAAAACAAAAAAAAACAAATATTTATGTAGCAAACAGAAAAGGTGAAACATTGTCTAGATTTAAGAGATTTAAATATTTGTGTAGAGGATAAATATTTTGATAAATATGTGTAATGATTACAAAAAAAATCTTAAAAGTATAAATTTTTGTCAACAACTTAAAGTAAACAATTTGGTAGCAGTAAATAAGTAATTTAGAGTAAAGTATTTGCTATAAAAAAAAATTTTTGTGATGTCAGATTAATATCAAAATTAATTAACCCAAAGCCAGTAAGTAGTGGCGAGATAAAACATATGTCGTGTGTTAAATGCATGTGAAGTGTTAAGTGAAAGTGATAGCGTGTGTTCCAAGATTTAGGAGACTAAAAACACAATTTTAAAATTTCTAAACAAGTTATAAATATTTATAATTATGTTTCTAGTGGGGCATATGATACGGTAATTTGTATCACAAATTACTCAGATGTAATTAATGATAGTAATATGAATATGTATTTTTATGTGACATTGATTTCAGAGGTCTATTAATTGTAATTATTATTGGTAAATAATAATATACAGCTTTACTGAAACTGTCAACAATAACGCAATAATGCAGAGAAGGGGGTGAGTTGTTTATCATTACCGGGAACCAGGAAGTTACGTAATGTTTCGCGCCTTTTCGATAGAAGCTTCTGGAATGTTTTCTCCCTAAAGCATATGTATTTGTGGTTTTCATTGGATATTAAAATAGACGCTAATGTTGGCGCGTTTTATTAGCCAATAGCAGTTCATTTATAATCTTTAGGCGTATCTTGAGGCAAGCCTATAAATAAGCCAGGTCCGAGGTAGCATTCTCCCAGTGCAACAAGATTCTCAACACATTACACATCGCCCCCAGTTCTACAAAATTCTCCGTACTCTCCACGTCGGTCTCTCAGTTCATTTATTTCGTCAAGTTACGCGCAGCAGAATTACGAGAATTATTATAAAGTATTATACAGTTAAATATATAAAGTTGAAGTACGTGAGTTAAAAGTGATAAGAAGTTATTACAAACAGTTTCAGTTTGGCGAGTATCCAGATTAATTTGTAAAAGTGTTTGTGAATGTGTTCAGCAATAAAAGTTATAAAACCAATTTCTTCGTCAGTATAATTTCTGGATAAAAGATTCCTTTCCGATTCACACCCTGCAAGAGATACAAGTTCTACCAAGATAAGATGATAGCTAGCCGGAGGACAATATACATAACCTTAAATTCTTTCAGAAACTAATTGATAAAAATTGCTACGCCAGAGGGAGCTTCGAAACAACCAACGTATGACGTCACAAGAATGGCTTCTACCAAGTCACGTGATGTAAACAACATTACGTAAAGCAGTTTCTCTCGCAAATTGGTTCCATAACGTGGTGCCACTAATATTACACAAACACAAATTACGTAAGCAACACCCGCATCAATTTTTAACATCGGTTGGTGAAACCAGCCCTTATGGTAATATTTACAAAATGCTTTGTACTTATTGTTGCCATTGCATACTAACCAATCATTAAATTTAGTTTAGTTTTCTCAATCCTTAATAAAAAAACACACAGCCTTTTATCTTTTTAATATGATGCATTTCATATTCCTACCCATTTCAATTATTAATTTACTTACTGTTTTCCAACAAAATAACCACATTTTTGTGTTCACAAACACCCTTTATTGTTGATGGATATCAATTAGAAGAGAAAAGTAAGTGGCACAGCAGTTATTTTATTAGGCATCCTATCTGCCAGGCTGGCCAACCCCCAAAAATCTCCAACTTTGTAGAAAATGAACCAATTGTAAGTGGGTCAGTACCAACACTACCAACTGTTATAATGGGTAAAATTTAATGGGAATTACTTTTTGCAGTATAAAGAAATATAGCAGTATAAGTTTCAAAATATTCTCAAATATGGGACAATTACCATCCCAGATAGGAACTGTCCAGGATGCAGGATATTTAGCACAAATCCAGGATGTCTGGCAACCCTGCTCTCTAGTCACAAGCTGGTAAAATGAAACAGGAAGTACATCCAGCAAATGTGCATCCTGACTGTCTCAGATCCATTGATTCTTCTAGTGAAGACTCATCTGTAGTTTGTTTATATGCAACTCAAAACTAGCTTGGCCTCAGAAAACAGCAGCAACAAAAATTATAAAGAACAGCAAACAAAAAAAAACCCTTTAAAGTATGCTATTAATAAAGGAATAAAGCATGATACGACTAGAGGAATCAGAAGTACTAATGGTTCTGCATTCAGAAAATATTTACTCTATCAAATTTTGATGTTGGCTAACCTGCATTATGTTGGCTGAATTAGAAACAGGTGAATAAACATCATTGGTCAGTTACAAACAAATGATGTCCCAGTGCACAAAATTGACTTTCTGCTTTACTATTGATATGCATTGTCATTCTTCTTCTCCGTAAGATTGCCATATGCCACGGATTTTGTGGACTGTCTGCAATTTTATGGCAAATGAAAACGTCCGGGCAAAAAAGACAAAAGTCCACAACTTTTACTATATTTGAACTCAACTTCAACAAATTATGTTTCTTTTGGGGGCGGGGGTCAAAGATGATAGTTTTGAGAATTTGTTGTCGCATAAGAAAGGGTTGCCTTTATTCATAATTGCATTTCTAGTGAGCTGTATTCAGAGTTGCTAAAAGTTGTAGGATATAATTTCTCCATTCCTGAGCATAACACCAATGTAAAAAGTTTTTCCCACATGAGTGCTCAGTGGACAGAAGAAAGGAATAGGTTAACAGTAAAATCACTTAATGCAGTGCTGCAAATACAATACAATGTGAAAAATATAAGTCGTAGTGAGTTTCAAAGCTTATTGTGGACAATACTAAGTTCCTTTCTTCTGTTCCAGCTTCTAAGAAATATGGTATATAAAAAATTGAATGTTGATTAAATTTTACTGAATACATTGAAGATGTTTTAGTGATGTGAGAAACCCCACGTATGTGCGTCACTTTGAAGTAGTAGTTAGCCCCACGTTTTGTTGCCAACTTTGAAGTAGTTATGTTCTTCAAACTTATGAAGATGTCCCACACTTGGAGATGCACTTTGAAGTTGGTAGATGCTTGGGATGCCACGCTTTGTAGTAGGTAGTGAAGATAATGTTGCATAATGTAATTTTTACGCAGAATTTGAAGATTTTATATTTAATTTTTGTTGCTTTATGCGTAGGTTTCAATTAATTAAGCTTATGTAATATTATTTAAATCTTCCTCAGCTGCTTCAGTCGAACTATAGAGACATAAGGTCTTTGTTCAGGTGGTGGTATGACAAAAAAAATTAAAGACGTCACAGAATTGCTTTTAAATTTCTCTGCTTTTTATTTCTTAATACTTGCACATATATAAAACACTGCACTTTATAAAAGAAACTGTGAGAAACTTTACACATTTTTAAAGTATTTACTATAAAATCTTGCTTGTGACTTTTCCATATGCACGCTATGAAACCTTGTCTGTGGCTGACTAATCTTAACGGTAAAAACCTTAAGGCTTCGGTATTGCCAGTCTCTTATTGGCTAATTCTAGTCCACTAGAATTTAAGCATTCAAACTAAAACTTTTCTTTACTGTTGATTGGCTAATTCAAAACTGTAAGCGAAACTACGTCACTACCGATCTTTTCATGACCAGTACTTTTCAAAATTCCAGACACATTATTGTCACAAAATTACATTATCACCTCATTGTTAACAATCTAAAACATATTATTCTCACAGTTTTTGCACTATTAGAGTATATAAACATTTACATAACATTAATAAAATATGTTTTACAATAAAATAAGTATTTGCAATGACTCACATACAATTTAAATAATAAGTATATACATATTGTTCTCAAGGTGGGCTGTTATTGAATTTAATTATAATAAAATACAATTAATATTGTTCAGGTATTAAAATAGTGCCTCAACATTTAATACATGTTTGATAATATGTACTTAAGGTAAAATACAATTAAGCAGTCCTTTCAAAGCTCTGGATTATTAATTAAATGCATATTTCTTCTACATTAGGGCTTCTTATTCATCAAAATTTCATTTTCTTAAATCAGTTGAACTAATGTGTCCTGGTTTTGGATTGTCAGATTATGGCAAGCCTAGTTCCTCGGGTGTTGTGAACCAGCCTTTAACTGCAACTTGGTGAGAGGAATGTGATGAAGATCCTGTTTTATTTGCAGATACAGTCTGGTGAGCCCTAAGCTGTTTGTCCAGCTGTGGTTGCAGAGTCTCTGTCAGATTCCTGAGTGGACAAAAGAACAGGGTGTCACATATTTGATGGACATAGTGCTGCGTACTGCATTCTTTCATCCTGATGCAAGGGATGCTGCATTCCACTGCCTTAAACAACAGCATGAGGTGATACTCATTTGTACATGCCTGCGTACTAACATCAGCTGTTCTTTATATGTGTCATGGTCAAAGTGAGAAACAGTAATTGTGAGCAATTGGTGGCAAATGTTAAAAACATTTTCAGTTTACCACCTTTTACTTCATCTACTGCCCCAATACATTTTCATGTTCCTGGTCTCCTACAACACAACAAACAGCCAGGACCTTACAAAACCTAATGCAGTTCAAGATGTCCACCTTCATTGTCAACACAGGACATGCTGCAGTTGTTCCTGAAGCCACATTACGGCAGGATGGTATCTTTGCCTCTGTCATTTATCAACAAGATGGGACACCACCCCACTATACAAACATTGTGTGGGACTACCTGAATGAGATCTTTCCTAACTGGTGGATCAGGAGAGTGGTGGATTGATGTGAGCTCCCTGTTCCCCCAGCCTCACTCCCCTTCACTTTTTTGCACGGGGTTTCATGAAGAGTACCAGATGTGCATGAGCTGAAACAACAAATAAGAGTGCATGCTTGCTAATAAGCCCTCAAATCTTATGACACATGTACCGTACAACCAAAAGGCAATAGGAACATTGTGTTGATAATGAAGGTGGACGTGTTGAACTGCATAGGCTTTGTAAGATTCTACTGTATCCTAATATAATGTTTACTGTGTTGTAGCATACTAGGTACATGAAAATGTATTGGGACTTTATGGGCACCCTGTAGTAAATACAGGAAGTTGTGAATAGCATAACCAAAAACCGAAAAGTCCTTAGAATCTTCCAAGGATGTGACACAAAGATTTCCAACAAAATCCCTTCACCCAAACTACTCTTTAACGGAAGATTTTTTTTGAATTTTCAATTTTCTCAAAGATAGCTAATGATTGATTAAAAATACCATATGTTTAAGATATTTGCATGACGAATAAAATGTGAACATTGAATTTTCTGGGAATAGCATATTAAGTCCTCTTTATTATGAATGCCTGTATAATTGGCAGAGCATGAGATAGACAAAATCTTACTACAGCAAAATGTTTGATCTTGTTAAAGCACACAATTTATTTCAAATAAAATGTTTTGTGGCTTTAACCATATCTGAGATATTTTATTATGGTTTGAATTTTCAAATATTTATACTCTTTTCAAGTGGTAAGTCGCTGTTTGTTCTTTCTCATGGCCATGCAAAGACCATGGAATTTCAAAGCCATCATATAGTGATTTGCTTTTTTAAAAATCTTCCTGTCACTTTAGCGCTCTGTTCTTCTTATACATACATTTATATTTTATTTGTCATGAAATAAATGAGATATATGGTATTCTAATCAAAATTTTTTAGCAAATTAAAAGTAACTAAAATTTTTCCATGTAAAGGATAATTTGGGGTGAAAAGTTTTTTTGAAAATGTTTGTGTCATATCCTTGGAAGATGCTGAACTTAAATATAAAGTTTGGCAATTAAATAACTTTTTGTTTTTGAGTTAAACTCTTCATAGACAGACACAGACACACACACAAACATGGATCTTTTTTAAAAATGCTTTTTTTTGGATTAAGAGGACATCAAAACAATTATTTCCGGTGAAGTCGTTTGCTTAATGGTGATAATCTCATCTCCAGATACATCCAGACAAATGCAACATCTGTATCCGTTATTCAATACTGAAGGAGTAATTAGTAATTGTGATGCAAAGTAATAATTATTATTAATTTTGAAACGATAGTACACCACATACTTATGGGCTATTAAAAACATGTTGCTTTCATCAGCAACTTTGTTTGGCTGCTGGAATCAATGGTTGCATAAAGGGTCCTCTTTGGAGGTGTGTTGATGAACTTTTGGAAAAGGACATCCCCAGGTGGTATTTCAAAATTCATGAAATAACCTGTATATCACCAATTGTGGAATGTCCACTCAGGTTTCCAGTTCAATTTGTTTTTTGCACTTTTTAATAATCTTATGGCTTTCTCAATGTTGTGATCTTTCCAGAAATGCAGTGCTGCCATTGATTTATGTTCCTGTTTGAATTTTATATTTCTGAAATGCTTTTTGGCTTTATGTTTTAAGTTTCTGTTTTTGTTTTATCCACGTAAATCTTGTCGCAGTCCAGGCAGTTTATTTGATAAATTCCTGATCTTTTTTCCTGGTAGAATTATGCCCTTGAAATTTGAATTTAGCAGTTTTTATTGAGAAGCTATTTGTAGGTACCAGATTGATGTGCTGTTCTCTAGAAATTTCTTCGAATTTATTGAATGCTAAAGTGTGATACATAAACTTCTTGAAGATGATATTTTCTGTTTTGTTTGGAGTACTAGAAAAAAAAATAACTTGTGTAATGGTAAGAGCATGCCAAAGATACTCCTGTAAACCATATTTAAAAAGATTGCAAATTCTGACAGTACCATGTAGGTATGCACATTTTTAAATGCATAGAACATCTCACAAATGGCTACAGCTCAAAGTGAGCTCTTTATAACTAGCAATAGTATACATAATTACAAAACCAGACATAGAACAAATACAAAAATATGAGGGTTGGGGCAAAAGTCATGGCAACTATTTATTTTCTTGAAGATACTAGTCCATTTGGAAAATGTGACATATACAGATGAAAGCACAAGGTGTTAGCTACATGTGTGGACAACGAACAGCACTAAAATATCGTAACACACTAATTTATTACGGTAGTAACAGGGCAATATGGCCTTCACGGTGCAAAAGAATGACAACACAGTACACATACAGATGACATGACAAACCTGGGCCTAAAGACCCTCAAAGTAGTCCCCTGCTACTGTCACCACATGCTGCCAATGATGTGGGAGGCGCTGAATACCATCTGCCTCAGCATTTGCCGCACCATGTGTGAATTGGGTCACCTGTTTGCGCACAGCATTAGCAATGTCCTCTCGTGTTGCAAACCGCCTTCCACGTAGTGGTTCCTTAATCTTTCGAATGAGATCAAAGTCACAGGGCGAAATGTCAGGAGAGTATGGTGGGTGCTCCAATTCTTCCCATCCCCAATGTCGCAGTAGCTGCCCTACACACTCTGCTTTATGTGGTTTTGCATTGTCGTGCAGAATTATTGCACTGTCCACAAGATCTGGATGTTTCTCCCGAACGCTAAGTCGTACCTGTCGCACCAGGAAGTCCCTGTAGTACTGTGCGGTCACTGTTCTGCCATGTAGAACAAAGTGGCAAACAATGACACCCCTGACGTCATACACAACGATAACCATCAATTTGACTGGGGAAGGATTCTGACGGAACTTCTGCCTCCTTGGTGATCCACCATGTCGCCACTCCGCGGACTGACGTTTCAGTTCTGGTTTGTATGCCCTGGCCCAAAATTCATTGATGGCGATTATTTGTAACAAGAATTGATCGCCGATCTGTTGCCAGCGTGCAAGATGGTCAGAGCATATTGCATAGCACACACACCTTTGAACCTCTGTCAGTGCATGCGGTACCCACCGCGATGCGATTTTGCATAGTTGCAGCTCATTACACAATATCCTGTGGACGGTGTGTTTCTCGATGCCACTTGCCATCTCTAACTCCAGCAGCATCCATCGTCTGTCTTCATCCAGGAGCTGCTCGATGACGGCACGTGCCATGTCGGTCCGCACACTGACAGGATCATTGGTTGACACACGTCCTTGCTGAAACTTTCCTACCCACCGTGCTACTGTACGGTATGGTAGGGCATTATTCCCAAAGGCTTCCACTAATTCACTGTGACATTCCATCGCATTTTTCCCTCGGAGAACGGCTATTTTGATGTAAGCGCGCTGCTCAACACGGGTTACTTCCATCTCGCACGACACTCACCAACTGACTGATTTCACAGCCCTCGCTGTCCTACTACCAGCTATCACAGAGCCACCTGTTGTTCTGCATATGCACTATGCCTGCAGAACTTCCACATGACACATATACGTTTGTGATCCGTTCACATATCTACAAGTAAAAAAATAGTTGCCATGACTTTTGCCCCAACCCTCGTATATCAGAACAGTTTTAACACATGATGACAGCCAAGAAAAGATTAAAGCTTAGACAGATCTACCAACATTTAAATCAGCAACAATGACATACCTGTTAGATCATCAGTTCTACACAATAGATTAATTTATGAGGATGGAATTTAAGTGCCTAGATCCTAAAATACTGTGTGTTTAAGTTTTTTTTGTTTTTTTTTTTTTGGACAAATCATCTGTTTTGAGCATTGCTCAATTATGTAAAGTAATGTGATAATAAAGGTAGTCTATTCTACTCTAAGGGTAATGGTATATCTGAGTTTATTCGTGAACAAGTTTTGTATGTAATCTGTTTGCTTCTGCTGCGTCTATGATGGTTTTCAGTTCTGTGTTTTATTCTTCTTTGCTCATGAGACTTCTTTGACTTTGTTCTAACTTTTCTCTGATTCATCAAGTTTTTTTCTCTGTAAGAACATGATTTATTTTTGGTTTCTTATCAAGAATAGATCCCATTTCCCTAAATCTATTCACAAGATTACGAACCATTTCTCTGTGAGAGACACAAACAGCAGGGAATCTGTCTCACTTCTCTATAAGAGTTTGTTGTCACATAGGAATCATACATGAAGATTCTGTATGTTAAAATACACAGACTTTTTGGCATTATAGCAGCACTAATACACTACAACACTGAAACACATGGTCTCACAATGTCAACCTCTGCACAGCATAGACTTAGCATCAACTGATTAGCTGGCTCACGGAGAAGAGGGAAAGTGTAGAGGAACATAACTGGTTAGAAATAGCACACGACAAGCAAATTCCTGTAATATAGCCATGCATCCAAATGAAGGCTCTGTATTTATCACAGTAATGAAGTTTGAATGTAAGATCCATTGATTGTTACTCTTCAGTAATACTATACTTTGTACAGAAAAAATGTAGCCTGAAGAAGTATTGTTCTTCAACTTGCTTGTTTGTAGGTTACATAATTATTTGGCGGAGTTTGCCCCACAGTTGTACGCCAGTTTGAAGAAGGCAATTTTTAGCGATATTTTTGATGTGAGATGTTTCTTGTAAGCCTCACGTTTTGCATCAATTTGCGGTAGGTTTTTGGGTACGTAAATATTAAGGTTATGTAATGAAGATACACTTTGATGTTGTTTGATTTTTAGGACACCTAACTTTATAGTGAAGATGATGCTTGTTTTTATGTAATATTATTAAAATTATTTACACGATTTCTTGCAGAGTTATGATAAAACTCAAATTATAAGATGCCACACAATTTAATTTTTTCTTCTTTTTATTTCACTTTATATATGCACATTTTTATAAACACAACACTTTATGAAATAAAACTGTGAGCACTTAATACATTTTTGGCGGAGAACACAAATTTTATCATTTATACTTTACAACATTTTTACCCATGACTTTCACGGCTACTCTCCACAACTTCATGTCTGCGACTTTCACGTCTGCTGTGTACTACATCTTGCCCGCAACCATTACGTCTGCTGTTCACTACATCTTGCCCGAGACTGACTAGATTCAACGGTAAAAACCTTTAGCTTGGGTAATGCCATTCTCTTATTGGCTAATTCTAGTCCAATAGAATTTAAGTATTGAAACTAAAAATCTTTCTTTATTTTTGATTGGCTAATTCCAAACTGTAAGCGAAATTACGTTATTACCGATATTTTTATAACCACTATTTTTTTAAAACTCCAGACATATTATTGTCACCAAAATTACATTATTGCCTCGTTATTAACATTCTAAAACACATTATTCTCACAGTTTTTATACTATTAGAGTATATAAACATTTACTTGATATTAACAAATACGTTTACAATAAAAATAAGTATTTACAATGACTTTACATACAATATAAATAATAATTATATACATACTGTTTTTCAAGGTGGGCTGTTATTGAATTTAATTAATAAAAAATACAATTAGTATCATTTAGGCATCAAAATACTGCCTCAAGCCAATGGCTTCGTCTGGATGTAACTGTATGCTAATGGTTGTGGTGTTTGTGTTTTTTCATAGCTCTCAGTCCAGGAATTGTTAGATGAGGTTAGTAACAATGAGAATTGTGAGGTTATTATAATCATTTCTTCTTTGTTCCCAAGGAGGTTATTTAATATTATAAACGATACATTACAGAACCTTGCAGGCCAGCGTCATGGCAGTTCTATATCTTCATTCATCAACTGGGTAGCAACAGGCACTACCCCATCCTGCAGTCTGTTGACTCGGCCCTCGTGTCCAGAAGGCCCTTGGTTCGCTTACTTTGTGTTGGAGCTGGAGCAGGAAATGCTTGAGGAGCGCACTGGTCTTTGGAAGGAAGTACTTCGTGAACTGGCAGCAACTGCAGGGAAGGCTAATGTTGACCACGCTGTGAAGGTAAAGCAGTGTGTGTGCGTGTGGGTGTAACACAGCTGATTTTGTGAATTTCTTCTTAGTCAAGGATAAGAGGAAGTTACCACTTTTCTCTCTCTGCCACTTATCTATGGTAGATGAAAATAATTCATATCAATATCTTACCAAAACTCCATGTGTCTGAATAGCATAACTAAGAACTCTGATGTGTTACATTCACATTACTTTCTGTACCCACTATCATATATTTTTATATATTGTCTACACATTTGCTTATAGATACAATTGAATAGTGATAGTCAGATGTTTAAAAACTTGCCACTATATGTTGGCCTTGAAATTCCATACTCTTTCCATGGCATTGTGAGAAACAATTGAATAGTGACAGCACTTTAAAAATGCCTATGTGTTAAAAATTTCAAAGCAATAATAACAAATACACTATGTGATCAAAAGTATCCGGACAACCCCACAAACATACGTTTTTCATCTTAGTGCATTGTGCTGCCACCTACTGCCTGGTACTCATTATCCGCGACCTCAGTATTCATTAGACATCGTGAAACAGCAGAATGGGACACTCCGTTGAACTCACGGACTTCGAACGTGGTCAGGTGATTGGGTGTCACTTGTGTCAGAAGTCTGTACGTGAGATTTCCACACCCCTAAACATCCCTAGGTCCATTGTTTCTGATGTGATGGTGAAGTGGAAACATGAAGGGACATGTACAGCACAAAAGTGTACAGGTCGAACTCGTCTGTTGACTGACAGAGTCCGCCGACATTTGAAGAGGGTTGTAAAGTGTAATAGGTAGATATCTATCCAGACCATCACACAGGAATTCCAAACTGCATCAGGATCCACTCCAAGTACTATGGCAGTTAGACGTGAGGTGAGAGACCTTGGATTCCATGGTCGGGCAGCTGCTCATAAGCCACACATCATGCAGGAAAATGCCAAACGACGCCTCGCTTGGTGTAAGGAGCATCAACATTACATGATTGAAAGTGGCAAAACGTTGTGTGGAGTGACGAATCACGGTACACAATGTGGCGATCCGATGGCAGGGTGTGGGTATCGCGAATGCCTGGTGAACGTCATCTTCCAGCGTGTGTAGTGCCAACAATGAAATTCAGAGGTGGTGGTGTTATGATGTGGTCGTGTTTTTCCTGGAGGGGCCTTGCACCCCTTGTTGTTTTGCATGGCACGATCACAGCGCAGACCTACATTGATATTTTAAGCACCATCTTGGCTTTCCACTGTTGAAGAGCAATTCGGGGATGGCAATTGCATCTTTCAACACGATCGAGCACCTGTTCATACTACACGGGCTGTGGCGGAGTGGTTACACGACAATAACATCCCTGTAATGGACTGGCCTGCACAGAGTCCTGACTTGAATCCCATTCCCCAAGAAACCTTCCAGCACCTGATTGAAAGTATGCCCGCGAGAGAGAATGCTGTCATCAAGACTAAGGGTGGGCCAACACCATATTGACTTCCAGCATTACCGATGGAGGGCGCCACGAACTTGTACATCATTTTCAGCCAGGTGTCCGGATACTTTTGATCACATAGTGTATCATGGAAACGGCTGATGGCATGAAAACGATTACCTATTTTAAATTGTGTGTGTTAAAGAGATATACATTTTTTTCTGTGTATGTTTCTGTTTAGAAATTATACAGAATTATATAAAATTCATTCAGAATGAAGAGGACTTAAGAGGTTATTCCCAGAAAATTCAAGATATACATTTTATTTGTCATGTAAATATTTTTAATATATGGTATTTTAATCAAAATTTTTGGAGCCATTTTTGACAAAATAAAAACTATTGTAAAATTTTCCATGTAAAGGGTAGTTTGAGATGGGGGATTTTCTTGGAAATTTTGTGTTGCAAAGTTTGGCTTTGAAGTCCACCCACTGCCCCCCCCCCCTTCTTACATGAAAGCTTTTCATTAGTTTCCTTTTTCATACCATGCCTTTTACAAGATATTTCTCATAATTTTCCAGTATTTCAAGTATCCACTTGTGAAAAATGTTATATCTGTTGTTTTGTTTCTCATCAGGTCATGCAAAGTGTATTAAATATGAAGTCCAGCATACATATGGTGATCTTCTTTATAAACTTTTGATTGTTATACTAGCATCCTGTATATTTCTATGTAGCTACAACAGTTTTTTTTTAAACTGCTTCAGAAAACAAGAGCAGTGGCAGGATGTAAAAAACAGATCATAAATGAAATAAAGATATAAGAAAAGAATTAGATATATACAATCCCAATGAAAAAATTAAAAAAATATAGAGTAGATGTCATCTTCAAAGAATGAGTACAGAGAGTTACCATTCAATTTTAAGAACTATAAACCAGTAGTGACTGAGCAGGATGGCTCAGGTGGTAACATCTGTGACCCACATTTGAGAGGTCCTGGATTCAAATCCCTGGGGCCAACCAATCTGAATGAAGGTTTTTTGTGGTTGGTTGCTAGGTGAATGCTGGGTTGGATCATCTGATCCGCAAATTTTCCTATCATCTTTCATCACTACATTTCACTCCTTCTTCTTTATCACCATAGAAAGCATTGGGTTGATCACCCATCCTGGTTATGCTATGATTCAGAGTTTGCTTGCTCCTTGGTAGACTACTGATCCACAGCATTGGCTTGTAAGTCCTTGGGGTGTAAGTCCTACAAAGAGGAGGGTAATTAGTTAAAGAAGAAACCAATAGGAAAAAGAATTACAAGACTAAATAAAAGGTAGCACAAATAGGATATGTAGATTGCTACAGATACAAATGTGTAATGCATGAAGGAAGAAGAGAAAAAAGCTTTATCATGAATAAATTTGTAGACTAGACATGAAAGTAAATTATTAAAATGGTGGAGGAAGGCATGTGAATGTAACACAACAGATCTATTTTGACAAAATGATTGGATATGCAGTGAGCTCTGAGAAAGCCCATTGGAAAATTTAAAATGGGTTACTTCAATTTTCTAGAAAGCAGCTCAAACTCTGAAAATTCCTGTGATGCCTGCTTCAAACCTCTCGATATATCGCTGGTCTCAACAAGCCTTGGACACCCCTTTGGATCATCCCCTGTTGCCACTCTTATGGCAGAAGTTCTTCAGCCGTTTCTTAGCAAGAGTTCCTTCTGTGTCTGGGTAAGTGCTGAAGAGTAGGAATATGGCTTTTACATGGCTTTATTACCAATTGCACATAAGGCTGTTATTATGTACCATTGTGGAATGGGTAAGTGTGGTAGTACACTTTAGCGGTGGAATAGCCTGCTATGAATGTGAGCTAAGTGATATTAATGAACATGCATACAATATTAGATGTTTGTAAATAATTAAATTCACTCATATCCTATATACAACACTTGACAACTAAGTTTGTTATGTGCCAGGAACAGAAAGGACCGTGCCATATTATATTACATAGGGAAAATTACATTAACTTGGAAAGTTTTCTGCTTTTAAGAATTTTATTGTATAGTAAGGGCCCATTCGCATAGAAACGTTAACATAAGTATAACACAAACACAAAAGCTTGTGGCCAGGTTAATAAATGGGGCCATTCACAATGATTTTCGTTAACATGAACACTAATGCCAAACCCTGTAATGTCCAAGCCTTTACATTCAGAAGAAACACTATCACACTGCTTAGAGACAGAAAAGAGAAGTAATGGAGTCATTGGATGAGTTAATTATTTTATACAAAAATAATCACTGTATTTATGTCAAAGTATAAATCTTACAAATATAATTTGTTAAAATAGAATATTTGGAAACAGACTGCAAATGAACTGAATAGATTTTAATTATTATTACTGTGGTGCCTTTCAACATGTGAAACTTTATAGGTTTTAAACTACTCCATTTTCTTTCATATACATAAAAATATAATATAATACAAACACAAGTTAATGCAGTTTGAGAAACATAAAATATACAGCTGCATCATCACAGCCTCCATTTTTAATAGCTTTCACGCTTTCAAAAGTCTTGTTTTGACATTAACATTTGGCATTATGAATGGCAAGGCAAATCTTTGTGTTCATGTCATACATTTATGTCCGTGCATTAATGTTTATGTTTCTTTGTGAATGACCCTTAACTGTTTAAGAAATAATTTATAAAAGATAACCATTTCAAGGAGTAATAAAATTTAGACTGTGGAATTATTTTATGATTACATTTTTAACAATTTCAGAAGTCTATGAAAACGTGGTAAATTCAATTTAACATGTTACAATATTAACATAGCTGTGAATACTACTTTAGCATACTAGTCCTATTCAACTATTTCGTCTCTCTTGACAGTCACTTCAGTATGAACAATGCTAAAACTACAAGACTCACTTTTAAATAACTTTGCTTTATATGAAATTGCAAATAGAAAATAACTGTCTAAATAAATATTGCCCCTTTAAATAAAACTTCAACTGGTCATCTCAGTCTTCTAGGCAAACTTCGACGAGGTCTTGTAGCTGAAAAACTTGATGAACCAGGCAGCTTCTTGACAGAGCTATCACGCATAAAGTTCTTGCATAACATTGCACAGATTGAAGTAGCGGAGAGGTTTAGCGATGTCAAAGTTTAGCTAAGCCAGCTGGCCTTGATATGTAGTGTGCTCCCCTCTTTGTTGTTGTACTGACCATTTTTGCCAGCTCCTCTTGGCTTATATATGCTCAGGAAGGAGCAAAGTTCAACCAACAATTAGGTTGCTATCTCTTTTGAGAATGTTCTCGGTGCCTGACCACGGGTGTACATACAACTGCCACAAACAGAATAACAAATTGTTATTTTTGGGTAACAGTTATAACTGTCACAGTTACAGAATGTTAATGGTCATACAGATCATACAGATCTGTAACGATCATACAGATGGACTGAGCTATATGGGATCCTAAATGCAGACATCGTCACGTAATGCAGACATAGCAAACGAAAATACATCATTATTGCTAACATCAACATGACTGAAATTAAGTATATAATAACTTAAAAATGTTCTCGTAGGACGTTAGACAAAAGAAGGTAATAACATTTTGAAAGGTAACGTTGCTAGAGAAGAGAAACATTAGCACCCAAATGCACATTATTGCCTAGCATCACAAAAGGTGCAGATGATCACAATTGGTTACATATATGTAGCAAAGCAGATAATTAGTAGGTATTTTTCTGACCATCCACGATCTCTTTACAGAGGATTTTGATACTATGTAACAAGTTGAGTTTACTAGTTCTTGATAGGCGATACCAATACACATGAATGAATGTTGCCCAGATTGGGTAGCCATCCTCATTACTTTAGTAACCTTTAATGGGATGACTAGTTAGTTAGCGTCTTTGTTAAGATAAGATAAGATAAGATACTTTTATTCATCCTTTAAATACAAGATTTCAAGGACACGTCAAAAATAATTTTATATACGTATATACAGGTTTTACATATCCCAATACTTAAATTCTTCTAGACTATAAAATGCATTTATTATTAAGAACTTTTTTATTTCTTTTAGTTTATATTCTGTTTTATTGATTTTTTGTATTTCAATGGGTAACTTGTTATAAAGCTCTTTACCCATGCTTATACTGCAACGATTGTTTGCTGTTTCCCTATATACTGATCTAAAATAATCCTCATTATTTCTTAAAGTATACTTATGTATACACTGATTTTTTGGTTCTTTTTCTTGTAAAATAACTTTTATTGTTTCATATATATATATATATATATAGATGGAACAGTTAAAATACTTAACTCTTTAAACTGTAATCTGCATGTATGCCTAATATTTATTTTCCCAATTATTTGAATACCTTTTTTTTTTGTAACTTGAAAACCTTTTTTATTTCTGTTGCAGTAATGTTTCCCCATAGAGTTATCCCAAATTTTATGTGTGAGTAAATGAACACATAGTACACTTGTTTTAATGTTTCATAATCCATATTCTTTCTTAACTGCCTCATTATAAATAGACCTTTATTTATCTTTTTGATTATGTGAGATATTTACTTTGGTAACTGCTACAATGTTACCATTATGTTATTTTCTGGCCATCCTGTTGAAGAATTTATTAGTATAAAATTATAATTGATTTTGACAAGTTGTTTGTGCTAAATTAAAGTATACAAGTTGCAGAAAAACAATGCGCAGAAAATTGTAGATTGGAAAGGCAGTACCAAATTAAATATTTTGAGGTTAGGAGCCTGGGGTTCCAGATGCAGTATAAACTTTATGAAACATCAAAATGAAATATAACTTACACGACAAGTGTGTATGTACTGTTTCAACTAATGTATAGTGATACACAATGAGGAACTAATTGAACAAGACAGTATTACTGTACCATCACATCGGACACATCTAGCGACGTGAGTAGTACTGTACAAGCAGTAGCAGCTCATGAATATACATTTTGGGTGTTCATAAAATTTTAGTCAGACAGCCCTGAAAATGTGAAATAGCATCTGCTGCGTAAGAGTTATGATTATGAACAAATTAATGCAACTGCAGCCACTCCAAACAGCAATAATAGTAATGATAATAAGAATAAATAATAATAATAATAATAATAATAATAATAATCATGCTTAAGCTATCTGCCGAAAGAAAGGGTTGTTTTTGTGTATGTAATTAAGTATACAGCATTTTAGAGCAAGAACGAAGTAATGTGTAAATTAAACTGTAGTTGTGAATATGGATGGTCTGGAATAAGCGTAAGAAGTTTCTGTGCACAAGCATGTTACCTACTTACCTGCATGTATTTGACCCATTAGGTAATTAAGTCATACCAGTTGCTCATGCGCAAAAGCTCCTTAAAGCATGCACAAGTTAAGATGTGCTATTGATCCTGTTGCCACCTTTCATTGAATTTAGAGGAATGGTGGAGTAGATTTAAATGTCATAATTTTTAAATTACCGTATATATGATACGTTTAATAGCATTCAAAGAAAAAAATAACCAATAAATCCGCAAGGCATCGAAAGTTAGGGGGTTCACATTTTCTTGTGCTCTTATACAGCAGCCGCCAGTGTGTACAAGAGTGCATTTTGTTTACAGATTTTACAGTCGGAAACTAACATGACAGATTTAATGTTGATGCATATAGCACAGTTAATAGCTTCTGGTTCCTAACCTCAAAATGCTTATTTTGGTACTGCCTTTCATTATTTAGTGCAACCTGTAAATTTGTTTTTAAAAGCTTATGTGTAAATAACAATGTTATGTATAGTTTCATGCTGTGCTTGTTTGTTTTAGTGTCCCAGACAGAGGTGGAGTGGGTGACAAATTCTTTGAAGGAATGATCAATTTAAGTTTTCACAAGAAGCTAAAGAAACGCTTGCAAGATGCCACAGAGTTCTATCGCTCAAAGAACGTGGAGGAGGTAGCCGAGGATGTTCTGGACGATGTACGGGAACCTCAGAATGAGCTCTTTAACGCTGATGAACGCAGGAACTGGTACAATGAGTGCTCCAAGTAAGAACTGTTTTTGTTTTCTATTTCATAGTAACCTTTACTTTCTCTACAGCTTACCTGCAATAAGTAGGGGAAGTATTGCATTCCACCCAAAAATTTGATATCAAGTTTTCACTGGAAATACACATTTTGAGGCTCCCTGAATCTAGGGTTACCATAAACTGTGAATCCAAAACCAGGACATTTTTGCTGTTTAATCAATTTAAGGAAATGAAATTTTGAAAAATAAGATGCCAAAATGTAGGAAAATGTGCATTTAATTAATAATCCAGAGTTTTGGAAGGAATGCTTAATTGTATTAAATGTATTCAGTAAAAAATTAATGTGTTCATATCAACACTTTGGTTTTTTTATACCAATCATATTTCTCAGAACCTGGAAAAGAAGACCTTGGCATTTTTCTCAATAAGTTTATGAAATACACTACAACTTATTTTTTTCATATTATATTGTATTTGTAGCATAGCATTAACTGATTTTACTGTTAACCTATTCCTTTATTTCTGTCCACTGAGCACTCATGAGGGAAAAACTCTCTCTACATTGGTGTTGTGATCAGGAATGGAGAAATAATATCCCACAATTTTTAGCAACTCTGAATACTGCTCTCTAGAAATACAAGTATGAATGAAGGCAACCCATTTTTTATGTGACATCAAATTCTCAAAACTATCATCTTGGTCTCCCTCAAAAAACTTTAAATTTGTTGAAATTGAGTTCAAATATAGTAAAAATTGCGGACTTTTGTCTTTTTAGCCTGGATGTTTTCACTTACCTTAAAGTTGCAGACAGTTGGCAAAATCTGTGAGATATGGTAACCCTACTTGAATAATAAAAAAAAAAAAAAACAGCATTTTTAGAAAAAGGCCCATGTATATGTGCAAGTTAGAAAGGACTACATAACTCCAAAACAAAAAGTCAGTTAGATACCAAACTTCCCTTTGCATGAAAACATTTTCATTATTTTTTATTTTCTCAAAAATGGCTAACATTTTTTATTAAAATACCATATGTTTAAGATATTTGCATGACAAATAAAATATATATCTTCAACTTTTTTGCAAATAGCTTGTGATGATAACCTCTTCATTCTGAATGACTTTTGTATAATTAGTAAGTCATAACTCATAAGAGTTAGATAAAATCTTATTACTCAAAAAATATAGATGTCATTAAAGCACGTAATTTGTGTCAAATAAAATTTTTTGTGGTGTTAACCATTGCCTAGATATCCTTTGTTATTGGTTTGAATTTTCAAATACTTATATTTTTTTCAAGTTTTAAGTTGCTACTCATTGTTTCTCATGGTCATGCAAGGAACGTGCAATTTTACAGTCATCACATGGTGACCTGTCTTTTAAAATTTTGAATATCTATTTACCTTTCTGTATGTTTCTTATACCTATAACAAAATATGAAATCTGTAATGAAAGTTTATCTCAGTTAACAAGAATAGAAGAATAAGCTTTTGTAAGAGTAGTTTTTAGAAGAGTGAGTAGAGAAAGTCATGCAAATGCAGCACATCAACTTTTTTTTCTGTATTTATTATTAAATTATTTGTGTTAGTCCAGAATAATAATTCATGAAGATTGTTATTTGCAGATGACTAAAATTCTTCAAACAAAGATTTCTACTGATGATGTGCTTAGCTGCATCCATGACTTTGATGGTTTGTGTTATTTTAAAAGTGCTCTTGGTCACTTTTGAAATTACACAAATATAAATATGGGGTTAATAAACATAAAGAAATGGTGCAAATGACAGCAAATGTCAATTGTAGGAATCATAAACTGAAGCTATTGTGTTTTGGAACTTAAAAGTTTAGTAGCATGCAGTGCAGTATAATCCATTTTTTTAAAGTACAACATTTTGTGTTTCTGTAGGTTACTGCGAACATTCAGTCTTTGGCTAGAAGAGCCACGACTCCATGAGCCAAACCTGTTCCTACCAGCCTTGCCACCTCAGTATAACTCCAGCAAACTGGCAGCTTTAATCCAAGGCAATACGGTAAGCAAATCAACGACTGAGATCATGGGCTCAAACACTCTTGCAATCCTCCTGCACCTGGCCATTTATTACTGTATATTATCTATAAATATAAAACTCATTTATGACCATTTGCTTATAATGAATACAAATCCATACCGTTATACTAATTTTTACCAAATTTGACATATACATACTGTGACTGTCCAATTTTTCAACTGTCACTTCTCTCAGTTCTCAGTAACACTGCTTTTGATCTGGTTCAAGTTTCAGTGGGATTTCACTTCACTTCTTCAAGATGTAGCTTCTCCTTCTGAATGGTCCACTTGCTGTCAAGTCGAACACAAGACTTCTTCATGTCTCTCCTGCAGTAGCACTTGCTGCGTGTCACAGCAGTCGTCACAAACCTCACTCAGAGAATTGCACTTGATATGTTATACACCAGGGTGAGGCAAAAGGTTTTGCAGCTAAAATATTAAATTTAGTTACACCGGCATAAACATTGGGGTACATAGCTACAGAGGCAAACAAAATATACCAGGAACTTGCTGCACAAAGCTAAAGCAGCATGGGATATTTATAAATAATATATATGAATTCACATTTAACTCTGGTTTATTATAAAGTTACCTTGGTGCTCCTACATCATCCACAAAAGGTTACAGACAAACACTGGGGCAAGTGGCCCACACTCACATGGCAACACGCATTCTTACACCCAACCACACATACACTGAAGATATCCACTCGACTGACTCTACTCACAGACCCACGCTAACAGACAAAGAGGCTCGTCTCTCAACTTTCCTTCACCCTCCCCCCAACTAGGAAGTGGAGGGAATTGCCGTGCCGGAATGCAACTCACAAACGAAATAATTAGTTTAACAATGTCATTCTACACAGCAATAATGTGTCCGACATGACAATGCACACACATACGCTACAGTATTGCACCAGAAATGTGCTAGCTGACTCACTCACTAACTGATTCCACTCTCTCTGATTGCTCTCATGAGAATAATTGCTTATATAGCCAATGGAATCTTCCATAGAACTTTCTAAAACTGTCTAGAGGCGATAGAGGGGAAGAAACTTGCAGAAGGCTCTGGTTCTCTCCACCTCTCTTGTGGTTCCCGTTTCTTCACAGAGAGATGGACTGCAACTTTGTTCATCATTCAGATCTGTTTGACCACACTAAAAGCGTCTATACCACCTAACCACTGTGTCATTTGATGATGCATTGTTCCCATACACTTCCCCCAACTCAGCATGAATTGTTGCAGTGTTCAAATGTAGTAAACAAATTGCGATACTCCACTTTATCAATGGACTGCACCATTTTGTTTTGGTTCATTTAGCAGCATGCTACGGTATGTGGCACAGGGATTTCCTACATATATGTACATGTAAATCAAAAGAAAAAAATTCTGATGTGTTACACTGATATAACTTTACCCTCTGTCGTTTACTAGTAGGTATAAAAAGTATTATGAAAGTTTATTTTTCTATCTACTTCATTTTAATTGAGATAAGCCTGCAGAAATAGTTAAATTGCACATTTCGTTAGGATACAAAGAGAACAGTGATAGTCAAATGTTTAAGAACTGAACACTATGTGCTGGTCTTAAAATTCCAAACTGTTTACATGCAATCGTGAGAAACAAATGAAAATCTATGGGATACAAAGAATGACAAAGTATTGAACAATTCGAGCCATTAATAATGGATATCTTGAAAATGGCTGATGCCACAAAAAAAGTTATTTGGAATAAACTGTGTATTTTAAACAAATCTACATTTTTTTGTGTAGTACGCTTTCGTCTATCGCTTAACATTTACCATTAATACAAGATTATACAAAATTCATTAGAATGAAGAGGACTTCACAGGCTACTCCCGGAAAATTGAAGATGTACATTTTATTTGTCATGTAAATATCTTTAATATATGGTATTTTAATCAAAATCATTAGAGCCATTTTTGAGAAAGTTAAAAACTTCAAAAAATGCTCCATGTAAAGGGTAGTTGAGGTGGGGGATTTTCTTGAAAATCTTGTTGCATCTTTGGAAGGTACTAAGCCTAAATATCAAATTAGTATTTGTATTATCCGACCTTTTGTTTTTGAGTTATGCTCTACACACACACACACGCGCACGCGCGCACACACACACACACACACACACACACACACAAACTTCTTTCTAAAAATACTTTTTTATAGATTGAAGAGGCCTCAAAGCATGTATTTTGTGTGAAATCTCGGTATAAATTTTTTTGGTGGAATACAACACCTTCTCTACCTACTACATACATGGTAGAGAAAGTAGTTAATTCCGTAACTTTATTTTTTTGAGGTGATAATCGAAACTTTCTGACTACCCCTCAAATTTTACCATGCCTGTTCTCAGTATAACTGTGACTGCAGTGTAGTAAACTATGGAAATCTGTGTTTGTTTCCTACACACTTAGACATAAATCCTTGTTGTGTCTTAAACGTTTTAAATTCATAACTCCAGTTCTAGCCCTTGTAAATCTTTCTTGACCCATTTTATCACATATCTTTATGTATTTTATCTCCCCTTACAGCCTCAGAGAACTCTTTTCTCTCATACTTCTCTCATATTTCTTGTCTTTGAATATCCTCAGTCTTCAGTTTGCCTTTTTTCCAAAAATCTCTGTTTTGATATTCTCTATTAATCTGTATCAGATAATCTTGTTATTTATTGATTGCAGAGCTTGTGGTTGGAGTATTTAGATTTTGTGAAGGTCCAAGAGAGTCAACAGGCTGCAGTACAAGAATGGGAAGCATCTCACTTTAGGATGATAGATCCTCCTACTAAAACTGGTGTCATGCCTAGTCCTGAAGAGGCAAAGAATCCTGTTGAAAGGATACTTAAACGGTAAGCAAACTACTGTATATGGCGCATAAAGGCTGGTTCACAACAGCCGAGAACAGTAACCAGAATGAGAGCAGCAAAGTTGAAACACATATACGTTAATGTGAGCGTTTACAAATGATGGGAAGCTTTTTCAGGCCCCAAGAATGGGAAAGAAGACTGGTCAAGTTTTACCTTTCTCATTCTTGTTCCCGGGCTTGGAATATTAGATCCATATTGTGCATATTATACTCTTTGCTGTAGGGAGATTCTAGGCAGTCATGACATGAAACAACTGCTAGAGTTCTATAATTACAAGCTAGAAACATGAAATTGGAAGAAATTCTAGCATATGTGCTTCATAACCTCAGATTCGGAACCTGCAGATCCATTGATCGTTGGTTCTTCTAATGAAAGGGTCATTTGTAGTTTGTTTATATGCAACTCTAAACTGGCTATTGCCTCAAACACAAAAGCAAAAACTACAAAGAACAGTAAAAGCCAGTAGAAACTAACAAAGAATAATAAGCAACTTTAATGTATGGCATTAAATAAAGGAATGAAAGCTTGGTACGACTAGAGGAATTGGAAATGTAATGGATCTGCATTTAGATAATGTTTACTCTATCGAATTTTAACATTGGCTAACCTGCATTATATAGCTGAATTGGAAGTAGGTGAAAAAATATCATTGATGAGTTAAAAGCAAATGAAATCCTAATGCACAAAATCGACTTTCCACTTTGTGATCGATATGATCATCAATGTGCATTCTTACTCTTGTTATCAGGCTATTGTGAACCAAAATCTTGAGTCTGCCTTGCCTCCCATTCTCGTTTCCATTAGGTTGTCATTCTAGGACTATTGTGAACTAGCCTTTACAGTTTATTCAAGGTTATAATTATTGATTTATAAAGTATATCTTTCCACTTTTCTGTTAAAATCCAGTTTTACATTTACTCTATTGAAGTTAAATCCATTGTAAATATATCTGCACAGAAGAGAGAGAGAGAGAGAGAGAGAGAGAGAGAGAGGGAGGGAGAGAGAGAGGGAGAGAGAGAAACTGCCACAGAAGTGTTCAGTGCATTAAATGCAAGAACTTATAATATACAACCAAGTAAAGTCTGTAACTGTTTGGTTTCACTACTGCTTACATAAGTAATTGCATTCTACCTGAAAGTTTTAATTGAATCCAAAAAAGAAATATATACAGGGAGTGTAGAAAATTGGTTAGCAGAAATGCAGTACCTACTAACCTAAGCATTTTAAGGTTAGGAGCTTGGGTTCACGAATACAGTAAAATAACAGGAACATAATTGAAATCTGACTTTATGAAACATCAAAATGAAATTGTAACTCACATGATAAGTGTGTATGTAGTTTCTCAACTAATAACTACTGGTACACAATAAAAAACTAGCACATACTGTACTGAACAAAACGGTATTACCATACCATCCAGTAGGCTTCACATCAGACACGTATAGCAATGGCGATTAGTATTGTACAAGAGTACATTTTCTTTACAGGTTTCACAATTGCAGAGTCTATCAAAACAGAAAAAAGCTTCCTGTCCTCAAAATGCTTTATTGGATTTTCAAGGAATTCCCCCCAGACAAATCTTTAGATGGAAAAAAAAAAGTTACGCTTTTTATTTTCACAAAATTGGCTTTAAAGGTTTTGATTAAAATATAAACAAGATATTAACAGCACAAATAAATTGTACATTTCAAGTTTTTGGTACGTAATTGGTGAAGTGTTGTGCGTCATGGTATAGTGTTAAGTTTCTAGCCATGGACTTCGCATGGTTTCATGCCCACTCATGGAAGTGCAGATTTTTTGGCCTATGTATAAGACTGGTGCCCACTGAGCATCTTGAGGAATTTGAGCTGATACTATACCTAGCAGTCTGAGGTCATAGTAATCAACATTCTAGCTGGGGGAAGCATGGTGCTGGCTAGCAGTAAGGTGGTTGGTCCAGGTTCATTGTGGTTGTTGTGCCACAGATCATTAAATTATAATTGGTGAACTGCTGTTTATTCTTAGTTCATTTTATTTAACTAAGAAACCATAAAGCTTGATACAAACACAACGACAAAATTATATACTTTTATGTCAAACAACTTTTTTCAGGATATGAGTTATTTTTACTTTCTCTGCTACTTACCTATAGTAAGTAAAGGATTTCACCCAAAAATTTGATACCAAGATTTCATCAAAAATACATGTTTTGAGACTCCGTGAATACAAAAGAAAGCATTCCTAGAAAAAAAGTGTCTGTCTGTGAACAGGATGAACTAAAAAATGAAATGTTTGATAAATACCAAGCTTGGTATTTAAATTTTTTTTCCAACAATGTAACATAAAAATTTTCAAGAAAGTCCACTCACCATAAACTACCCTTTACATAGAAACATTTTCATTATTTATGATTCTCTCATAAATAGCTCTAAAATTGTGATTAAAATGGCATATATTTAAAATATTTACATGACAAATGAAATGCATATCTTGAATTTTCTGGGAATAGCCTGTGAAATTGTCTTCATTTGGAATGATTTGTTATAACTGGTAAACCAGAAGATATGGACAAATTCTTACTACACAAAAATGTCATCATTTCTAATGCTCCCTATATGGTCTATGACCTTTGGGGGTTACCTCATTCCACCAAGCGATAACCAGATCCATTTCTGATCTGAAGGCTTCTAGTGAGTGAAATCCATTTCCTCCAAGTTAGGGTGATAATGAGGATGATGGTGGAATGAGAGGACCTACAGCTTTTATCTTGGACTCTAAACCACATTGGGCCTTGGGGATAGTTCACATGAGTAAGTCACAGGTGAAGGCATGGATAGCCGACTTAAAATTGCCACCCCAGAGCTGGAAATCGAACCCCAGACCCTTAGTATAAGAACCAGAAAGAACCATGGCGTTACCCTGGCACCCACACAATAAATGTAGATCTCATTAAGGCACACAATTCATGTTGAGAAGTTTTTTTTTATTGCTTCGACTTTTCAAATGGGTACTTAAACTTTTTCAAGTGATAAGTCGTTATCGTTTTTTCTCATGGTCATGCAAAGACCATGGAATTTCAAAGCCATCACATAGCAACATGAATTTTAAAACTTTGTCAATCACTTTAGCCTATTGCATCCTTCTTATGCCTATAACGAAATATGTAATGAAAGTTCATCTCGATTTATAAGAAGTAGATAGAGGAATAAGCTTTTGTAAGACAGTTTGTAGAAGAGTGAATAGAGAAAGACCTGTGAAAGCAACACATCACATCTTTTGAATATATGTTATTTATGTTTAAACTACCCAGCCTGAAGTTTTTCTTTATACATCTATGAACTTTTGAAATGAGGGATTCTGTTTTGTCACATAAGCTCATAATTGGCATTGTCTCTGCATCCTGCATGCTACAAAGTCTGTATTAACTAGTTTTCATACTTGCTGACTTTTACAATTTGCCCATAAAATGTATGGAAGTGGAGACCTTTTTACAACCTTATGGCAAAGGAGGAGTTTTTACAGCTTTGTGACAGTTTCAAGATGTTACAGATTTTCACCACTGACATGACAAAGCCTTAAATTGTATTGTATTGTAACTTTAAGATTACAGACTGAATGGTGTACAGTGTAATGATAGACCAGAGCTTATCTGTATGTCTATCCTTATCACAGTCATGGTCCTCCTTCACTGGGCTGCAATTAATAACATCCAAATCCCAGGACTTCTTTTTGCAGATGACTTAGTGGTAGGATCTATTACAGTAAGTGGTTTAAAACAATCATTACAAGCAATTGATGTATACTGTAAAGAATGGAGGTTAAAAGTGAATCAAGAGAAAACACAGATTGTGGTATTCAAAAAGGGGGGAAAATTAAGCAAATATGAAAAGTGGAAGGGAGAGAATAAAGATTACAGGGTGGTGCGTGACTGTAT
Organism: Deroplatys truncata; assembly: GCA_030765065.1. NCBI lineage: Eukaryota > Metazoa > Arthropoda > Insecta > Mantodea > Mantidae > Deroplatys > Deroplatys truncata. Next base: position 32,478,370 of record CM060984.1, on the reverse strand, counting down.
CTATTTAGGAGTAAAAATAGATGGAGGTAATAAATGGGAGAAACAAAAGAAGTTTGCATTGGCAAAAGGTAAAGGGGCGAAGGCAGCAATTAGAAGCTGCAAATATAGAGTACCTAATATAAATGTTAAATGGCTGGAAAAAGTTTATGAGATGGTTGTGGAGTCAAAAATGATGTATGGTATAGAAATATGGGGATTAGATAGAGGATGGGAAAGTATAGATGTGGTGCACAGGATGTATTGTAGAGAAATACTAGGGCTACCGAAGTCAATTGTAAGACCAGTAGCACAATCAGAGATGGGCAGGGTGACAACTAAGGGGAAGATAATGGAAAGAGCTTTGAAATTTTGGTTCAGAACTTTAAATCTAGGAAAAAGTAATGTGTTAAGACAATGTATTGAATACCAAGAGAATAGTTTAATGAATGATGGATGGGTAAGTAATTTACGGAACATTTTGGAGAAAAATGAAGACATGTGGAGAAGGAGAGAAAATAATGTGAAATTTTTTTGGAAAAAGGCGGGGAAAAGACTGGAAGATATAGAAATACAAATTATGTTCAGTGAGATTGCCGAAAAGAGCTCATTAGTTTGTTATAGGCCAATGAAAAATACATGGGGTAGGGAAAAAATATATAGACATAGTAAATAAAGAAGAGAGAGAACCGGAGCATGGAGGCTAAGAGGGTTAAGAAGGGTATTCTTCAGAACCAATGTCCGATATGTGGTGGTAATGAAGACATTGAACACATAGTATTTAAGTGCCAAGGAACAGAAAATTGGAGAAAAGAATTTTTTAATAAGAAGTGGTTGAAGGGGTATAGAAATACACTTATGATCGAAATGATATGCAAGGACGCTAGGAGCATTGGACAGTTTTTGTGTAAAGTAAAAAATAAATGGCTTTGGACAGTGGAAAGAGAAAAGTAAGAGGTAGCGCATCTTACTTTGAATGGAAAACTATAGTGAATGTGTGATGGTTAAGTAATCAATAAATGAAAAGTGAAAAACAAGTGGAAATGGGACATGAAAAAAAGAACTGAAAAAAAAAAAGCAAGATAATTTATTGACAAGAAATTGTAAAATTAAATAATCTGTAGTGATTGTCTACAGAATACGTTGACGGGAAATTGTAAAATGTAAATAAACTGTAGTGATTGTCTACTGAATGAGTGACCAGGGTCAAAGTGCAGTAGACAATCAAATTGTAAATCTCTTAGCACAATAAATATAAATAAATAAACAAGATGCATAACCTGCAGATTTAAAATTTGATTGCAGCACTAATGTGTGACCTTTAGTAACTAGCAGTAAATTGAAGTGAACATTTACTAACAGACAACATGAGCTGCAAAGTTAATTCCCTCACCTAAATTTTATGTCTTATTTGCATTCTGTGCTTCTGTGATATAAGTTTCCCAGTTTGTTTTTATAGTTGATGTTGTAAAAACCTGTGTATAGCTTAGCAAGTGGTGTTCTTTGCTTTAATACATGATTATTGTGATACCTTCAATACTACCAGGTCTTCAAGGATTCTTTTAAAACAGAATTCCTATTTATTTTACATGCCGTTTTTGTACATTTACTGTACTGAACATTTTACCTGTTCTAAATTCCATGCCATTGCAAAATTATTATGCTTTGCTGGACAAGGGGAAGTTTTATGGGTTTCAGTAAGTTTACAAGAATGAGATTTAAAACATTTCTGAGCAAATGCTTGTTGTTAATGTAAAGAAGAATAAAACATGTCTCCTGTTAGTTACAGTGCAAAATCCCAGACAGACGCTTATGTTAACATTCTAGGTTGCAGTCGTATGATGCTCCAGTGCTGCCTCCTCCTTTACAACCTGTCAAGCCAGTGTTGCCTCTCGTTTCCAGTGACATGATAAGTAACAGAGGTGCTCTCTTAGATGGTCTCAAGAATTCCTTCAAGATCCTCCTGGAGTATGCTCAGTAAGTAAGGCTTGTGTAGCATACCAACAAATTGAGAGCAAATACTTACATTTTACAAGCTGATTAGTTGAGTTCCATTCGTGCAGGATATATTCACTACGCACATCCGAACATACTGCTTTGGACTGCAACTTTCTGGAGTTGGTACCCCTGCTGTACCGAGATGTTGAGTTGGAGGTTGTGTTGCACGCTGCATGTGATAGCGAACCACACACCAGAAGAGGAAACATTACTAACTGCGCAGGACCAGCCGCCATACATCTCAAGGTAATTGTTATATTATGCTGGAAATCTCAGATTGCAGCAGCATTTCTGAAACAGTTTTGTTTTCGAAACCGGCCATCTTTCGTGGAATAATTACATAAAGATTGTTCAAGATACCTAAGGGGTCCCTGTAGGGGTTTGTGGATGGCGACCACAAGGTACCCAAGCTGAGCTAAACATTACTTCCACTTCTAATGTTTTGCTCCTCCTGTTATCTTATCCATCTGACTTACCTTGGTCAGGAGGACCCACATAGCCACGGTCACTGGAGCATTTGACTCAGTGGTTGAGAGATGTATAGCTTACGTATTCTGTTTTACGTAAATTATTATATCTTGAAGATCTTATAGTTAGCTCCACGTTGTGGAAGCCAATTTACGAGAGAGAATATGTGTTTACTTCACGCGAAGCCATCTTGTGTGACGTCATACGTTGGTTGGTTCATTTGTTCTGTTTGTAGATTCCTCTGGCGTAGCAATTTGCATCAGTTTTGAAATAATTCACTTTAAATATCATCCAGCTAGCTCTTTAGGTCGAATATGTTTCTCATGCAGGGTGTGAATCGGAAAGGAATCTTTTATCCAGAAATGATACTGACGAAGAAATTGGTTTTATAACTTTTATTGCCGAACACGTCAGAAACACTTTCACATATTTATCTGGATACTCGCCATACTGAAACTGTTTGTAATAACTTCTCACTTTTAACTCACGTACTTCGACTTTGTGTATATTTAACTGTATAATATTTTAGATTCTCCTAATTCTGCTGCGCGTAACTTTACGAATTAAGAGACCGACGCGTAGTATGGAGAATTCTGTTAAACTGGGAGCTGACGTGTAACGTATTGAGAATCTTGTACAACTGCGGAATCGACGTGGAGTGTACGGAGAATTTTGTATAACTGCGGGGCGATCGACTTCGAGCATGGCTATTTATGCGCTCACCTCAAGATACGCCTAAAGATTATAAATGAACTGCTATTGGCTAATAAAACGCGCCAACATTAGCGTCTGTTTTATTATCCAATGAAAACCACTAATACATATTTCTTTTATAGAACATTCTAGAAGCTTTTTTATCGAAAAGGCGCGAAACATTACGTAACTTCCTGGTTCCCGGTAACGATAAACAACTCATTCCTTGCTGCAGTATTGCGTTATTGTTAACAGTTTCAGTAGAGCCTTATATTATTATTTACCAATAATAATTACAATTATTAAACCTCTGAAATCAATGTTACATAAAAATACATATTCATATTAAAAATAATTATTTACATTTGAGTAATTTGTTATACAAATTACCGTATCATATGCCCCACTAGAAACATAATTATAAATATTTATAACTTGTTTAGAAATTTTAAAATTGTGTTTTTAGTCTCCTAAATCTTGGAACACACGTTATCACTTTCACTTAACACTTCACACGCATTTAACACACGACATATGTTTTATCTCGCCACTACTTACTGGCTCTGATTTAATTAATTTAGATATTAATCTGACATTACAAACTTTTTTATAGCAAATACTTTACCCTAAATTATTTAATCACTGTTTCAAAATTGTTTACTCTCTTACATTGTTGACACAAAATTTATACATTTAAGATTTTTGTAATTATTTTACATATTTACCAAACTATTTACCCCCAACATATATTTACATCTCTTAAATCTAGGCACTGTTTCACATGTTTTATTTGCTGCATAAATATTTGTTTTTAATTAGTTTTGACAATTTTTTTGTTCTGAATTTATTATTATTTTAACAATACTTTTGGAATTGTATTTACGTACTTTTAAATTTAATATCATATTAAGTTTCAATCTGTGCATTCTTAATTTTCAAATATTGTTACAGCTACTAAAATTTTATTTATTTATTTATTTATTTATTTTTTTTTTTTATTTTTTTTTTTTTTTTTTAAACATTTCTCTTTATCTTTTTATAATTTATTTCTCTTTTCAAATGACATATATATTTAGTTAACCCTCTTACGTTCCAATACATTTCTCTGCAAGTCGTCTTTACCTATCCAGCATTTACTTTACATCACATTGCTATTTACCCTCCTGGATCAAATTGTGTGTGGCTAAACATTACTCGTAGCCGTAACCTAACCTTCAAATTTTTGTTCATGAATAACCTCTTGTATTCATTTGAAATTTCATCACATGATAACATTTGAAAACAATCTACAGTTTCTTGAACAATACATCTTTTAACAACTTTCATTTTCAATTCATCTACTATCTTTTTAACTTGAGAATACTCTGACAAATCTGTACTAAATTGTACTGGACTGGAGTTTTCATTTTGAACATCTTGGTACAATTTATTTCTTTGCATTACTGTCTCATTCTGTATTTCTGATATCTCCGCTCTGAAATTAACTTGTGCCTCATTTACATCTACATTCCTAACCTCTTTTATCTCTCTTAACTCACTTGAAATACTACTCATTTGACTTCCTAACTCTGTACATTCTACATTAACCTCACTTTTAGTATTAACCTCACTTTCTTTGTTATCTATTTCCATGCTCATGTCTAGCATTTTCTTTGAAATTTCACCTATTTCATTTGCTATCATTTCTTGATTTTCATTTTTCATTCTGATCATACTACTATCTAGCTCCATGAATTTCTTTTCAATTTCTTCCCTGTTTTGTTCTAAGCTATTACCAATATTTTCCCTTAATTCCCTATGACTCTTTTGCATATCTTCCCTGTTTTGATCTATTTTCTTTTCTAATTTCTCATTATTCTTACAAATTTCTTCCCTTAATTCTTTCTTATTCTGATCTAAACTCCTATCAATATCTTCCCTTAATTTCTCTATATTCTCATTAGTCTTTTTCATATCTTCTCTCAATTCCCTACTATTCTCATTATTCTTATCTAGTTTTTCACCAAATTTTCTAAACATTTCCATAATCATAATACTAGTATCAAGATTAACATTTCCTGCTATTCTATTCTCACTTTCTGCACTAACATTTTCATCTTCAAATCCTAAAAAATCTGGGCTATTTTCTGCACTAACATTTTCATCTTCCATAATTATTTCCTCTGAATTATTGGTAGCCATTGTTTTTTTTATCCTACCACTCCTCAATAACATTGAAAGTTATTTACACTTAAAAATTAGGAATACTCTAACCTTACTAATGCTGTCCGCTGATGTATCTTTGATGTCCAGCGTTCTGCCCCTTTCTCCTAGATTTGTATGTCGCTTCTGCGTTGTATGATGATGAATCTACATCGTTTCGATGTTTTCTTGTAGCTGAATTCCTTGTTGCATCGCAATCTCGGAATTACGATCGAAGTCAGTCGTCCCTTTCGTCTCTGGAATCTGCGTCTTGTAGACCATTTCACCGCTGTATTCCTGGTTACTCTGCTTCATTCCTTTCCTGGTCGCTTCGCCTTCCTTTCCTGGTCACTTCGCCTTCCTTTCCTGGTCACTTCGCCTCACGTTGGTGGCGCCAATTTGAGAGATGTATAGCTTACGTATTCTGTTTTACGTAAATTATTATATCTTGAAGATCTTATAGTTAGCTCCACGTTGTGGAAGCCAATTTACGAGAGAGAATATGTGTTTACTTCACGCGAAGCCATCTTGTGTGACGTCATACGTTGGTTGGTTCATTTGTTCTGTTTGTAGATTCCTCTGGCGTAGCAATTTGCATCAGTTTTGAAATAATTCACTTTAAATATCATCCAGCTAGCTCTTTAGGTCGAATATGTTTCTCATGCAGGGTGTGAATCGGAAAGGAATCTTTTATCCAGAAATGATACTGACGAAGAAATTGGTTTTATAACTTTTATTGCCGAACACGTCAGAAACACTTTCACATATTTATCTGGATACTCGCCATACTGAAACTGTTTGTAATAACTTCTCACTTTTAACTCACGTACTTCGACTTTGTGTATATTTAACTGTATAATATTTTAGATTCTCCTAATTCTGCTGCGCGTAACTTTACGAATTAAGAGACCGACGCGTAGTATGGAGAATTCTGTTAAACTGGGAGCTGACGTGTAACGTATTGAGAATCTTGTACAACTGCGGAATCGACGTGGAGTGTACGGAGAATTTTGTATAACTGCGGGGCGATCGACTTCGAGCATGGCTATTTATGCGCTCACCTCAAGATACGCCTAAAGATTATAAATGAACTGCTATTGGCTAATAAAACGCGCCAACATTAGCGTCTGTTTTATTATCCAATGAAAACCACTAATACATATTTCTTTTATAGAACATTCTAGAAGCTTTTTTATCGAAAAGGCGCGAAACATTACGTAACTTCCTGGTTCCCGGTAACGATAAACAACTCATTCCTTGCTGCAGTATTGCGTTATTGTTAACAGTTTCAGTAGAGCCTTATATTATTATTTACCAATAATAATTACAATTATTAAACCTCTGAAATCAATGTTACATAAAAATACATATTCATATTAAAAATAATTATTTACATTTGAGTAATTTGTTATACAAATTACCGTATCATGGTGCAAAGGGTTGTAGTCCGAACCCCGCCATATACATGATTATTTGTGTCTGTGAGTTCCCATACGGGGTATAAGGGACAGCACAAAAGACTTCTAATGGTCAAGGTGCAAGGCACTCTGAGTCCTCTGTCCCTTAAATTGCACTGCACTACTACCTTGGTCATCTCTTATTTTCTTCTGACCCCAATGCTATTAGGGTACCTGAGGACTAGGGAGTCTTCATTTTTTTCATTCTTCTCCTTTCATCGCCCTTCTTCTTCCTGACTGAGAAACAGTTATTTCACTGCATCACCAAGAAGGAAGAAATTCCAATCATACATGTTGACCATGGGCAGGTTTTATTATTGGTGATAATGTTTTAAAATAATTTGCACTTCACTTTTAAATTGTTGCATTTTCTTGTTAATAATACAACAAAATTTTGCGATAATTTTGCAGCAAAACTAAAAACAAAATATATGCATGGTTCGTATAATAATCAACTTGGATAAAAAAGATTAATCTATCTTACACAATATAAAATTATTGTATTATCCGTAAAATTGAATTACTAATACCATCAGTAGTTTATGAGAGGTTTAATGGAGATGCAAGTTAGTTTGAAAGGATATTAATGTTTGGTAGGAAATATTAAATTAAATGTTTTTTGGCCCTACTGTTTATTCCACAACACTAAATCGCAACTTACAACAAGTTACAATGTTTTCAAACCATTGAAGACCTTGTCAGCAACTACTAAATTATAGTGTGAAAAGAATTTGTCAATGTCTGCATTTGATGGTAGTCATAAGGCTGAATGGATATCTCACAAAATCTATGAAACTGGCTACCTTTAGCTTTAAATGTCAACACAACATGTAATACATAAATTTCATTATTATCCTGATACAAATTTCAGACATAGTTGCAGAATTCAATATAACATTAAAAGTACATATCATTTTCACCCTGAAGTTCAAGTAGTTGTTTAAATATAATATTTACCAAATCGAATTTGATATCAAATATTGTAATTAATTTTGATAGCTCAAAAAAGAAATTGAGTGCTTTGAGTACCTTTATATCATAAACATGTAAGTTTTCTAATTAATTGTTAAAATATGTAAATTTTCATTATTATTGCGCAAATAAGGACTTTTTTAAAAATATGAGAAATTCATGGAAATTTGCTAAAAATTACAAGTCAAAATCATCTACATTTATTTTGAAACATATAGATACTTCTAGTTGACCTACATGCACAGGTGACTGTACATTGGCAATGAGAGATAAGGCGGTGGAAATTTTTCATTTCACCTGGCTAGGTCAGGGTGACCTGCTGACCAATGATAGATGTGATTATCCATTCAAATTGGAGGTTATGCATGAGTGATGTAGCTGCCAAAACATAAAACTGGTGCTTACTGCAAAACAGTTACGTTAAAGCTCAATAACGATCAAATTATATGCTTTATAGAGAGGAGGATTACACAATGAATATAACTCATCTCCAGAAGTGTCAAAATTTAACAGCTGCATCTTTCATTACGCTACTGGGAAGCAAGAAAGCAAATGTAACAATTCCAGTATGCTGATTATTAGCAACCAACCGGATTGCTCAAGAACCATAGTGACTTGACTTTATCGTGATGGAGTCAGGTTGTAATTGCCCTTAACACTGAAATCTAAGGGTTTGTTGTATTATCTCCTATTGCTATTGTTTTAGTTAAATAGTCCTAGCCGTTTAATTAGGGACAGTAGTTTATTAACTAAGTTTTCTGTAGGAAAATTATCATTTGGGTTTATCAGGGCCAAAAGTTTGTATCTTTTCCTACCCAGTGCTCCACATTTGAAGATTATATGAGAGGCAGTTTCATCCTCTTTGTTACATAGCGTATATGCTGGTTCCTCTCTGAAGATTCCCATTTTAGGTATTTCCATAATCCCCATCAAGAGCTTGGTTATCGGGTTTATTTCAGATCTATTGAGATTAAGTACATCTTCAGTGAGTGAGGAGACTACACTGCACTGTGCTTGCACTCCTCTGTTTGAAGCCATTGCGGTTGGTTGTTATGATTACTCCCCTTAGCAATGGTTCTTTGAACAGAGTATGCCAGAATCATAATAGATGTTTGTTACAGCGTAGATGTATGTACAGTGGAATCTCATTAGCACGTTCCTGATTAACACGTTTTCCCTTGTATTACGTTAAATTATAAAAGTTCCGGCAGCAAATGCAATAAATAACGTTCGTTTAGTACGTTTTCTTGCTCCCGTTTACTACGTTCGAAGTTTGACACCCTCATTCGCTATTTTGGCCAATGATTGGTTGGTCCAGTGGGAGTAGATTCACTACATTTGAAGTTTGATGTCCTCATTTGCTACTTAGCGAATATAGAAATGTGGATAAATACAACGCTCCCGTCAATTTTGAAAGACTGTAGCTCCGACAATGTTTATAATGCAGATGAAAAAGGACTATTTTTCCATCTTTTGCCAGACAAAACCCTGGATTTTAAGGGTAGTAAGTGCCACAGCAGGAAGCTTAACAAGGAGAGGATTACAGTTTTGTTGTGCTGTAACGAAAGCAGAATGGAGAAATTGGTATGCTGGTTATTGGAAAAGCATGCAGTCCGTGATGCTTTAAGACTGTGTGATCTTTTCCATGTAAGTACACTTCCAACATAAAAGCCTGGATAACTTCTACCGTCTTTGAAAATTTCTTACGAGCATGGGATGCAAGACTGGGCATAAGAAGCAGGAAAATTGCACTCTTTATTGATCAGTGTGCTGCTCATCCACCAACTGTTTCAATTTAAGAAACAAAGAGCATTTTCTTCCCAGCAAACTGCAGAGTAAGCTGCAACCTTTAGATCAAGGCATAATTCGGTGCATGAAGCATACGTATCGGAAGAGACTGGTACAGAGAAGGTTGGCTGCACTGAAATTGACAACAAGAAAAATCACCGTCTTAGATGCCATGCATTTTAATAGACTTACTTGGGATTATGTGACACAAGATACCATTAGGAACTGTTTTAATAAAGCTGGTTTTTGCCGGGTTCTTGCTGATACAATCATGCAGGAAGATGAGTTTTCCGAGAGTGAAGAATGGCACCAAATAGCAGATGACGCATGTGTGCCTTTCGAAACATACGTAAACATTGACAATGAAATTCCAGTATGTGAAACAGCGACGATAGATGAAATACTTGAACAAGTGAAAGAAGAAGCATCAGTGGGAGGTGAAAGTGATGAGCCAGTATACAGTGTCGGAAGCGATGGAGGCAATGGACATAGTGAAGCGATATGTGTGCAGTTTTGAAGTTGATGACAATGTAGTGACTTTACTAAACAAGATGGACAGTAAAATTTTGGCATTAAAACCAACAAAGCAATCAACTATAGATATGTATTTCAAACCAGTATAAATAGTGTCTATATTTCACATCCATTTTTGAGGTAAGATGTATTATTAGATTTTATTACATAAATATGTTCTTAAATTGCAGATTATGTATTTTCGTTAACACGTTTTCCCATCTATGACGTCCAAATCCTTCGGTCCCTGCAAAAACGTATTAACGAGATTCTACTGTATATGGGGAAACATGGCAAATGTTGAACATTCTATGGTTGTTTAGGACATCATAAGGAAGCTTTAGAATGCAACAGAAAGTTTATACTAACAACAACACTCTAGGAGACTACCATCATTTCCAAGTGGACCACGAGTTTAAATGCGGTTGTTGAAAGCTTGGAAGATGACACATGCAGCAGAGGTCCGAAATCAGCCATGACAAGAAAAATTATCAATAAAATACATGACATGGTTCTGCAGGATCACTGAAGGAAGGTGTCCAAAATTGATGAACCTCTGGGCATTTCAGGGGAACATGTGTTTCATGTTTTGAGAGAAAAGTTGGACATGAAATAATTATCTGCAAGATGGGTGTTGCAACTGCTGACTCTGGATCAAAAGCAAACCTCTGAGAAAAGTTTGGCTTGTTTTCAGAGAGCTCTCATTGCTTTGCAACAAATGATGAAACATGGGTGCACTACTACATACCTAAAATAAATCAGCAGTCTGCCTAAGCAGCCAGCACCAAGTTTTTCCACCATCAAAGTGTGCGAAAATCAGCCAGGAAGATCATAATGTAGGTTTTCCGGGATGCCAAGGGCATGCTGCTAATTGATTATCTTCGCCCTGGAAAATCTATCAGCAGAGTGTATTATCCTAACCTTCTGGACCAATTGAAGACCAAAATATGTGAGAAAAGGCCAGATTTGGTGAAGAAGAAAGTCATCTTCCATCAAGACAATACCCGCCCCACACATATGTGAAAATCAACAAAGTGATTTGCATCCACTATTCCACTGGCTTTAGCTCCATCAGACTTCCACCATTTCCTTAAACTGAGAAAATTCCTTGGTGGAAAGAAATTTTCACCTGAGGAACACTTAAATCATCAACTGAAGTGTATTTTGCAGCTCTGAAGGAGCCTAACTTCTGTGATGGGATAAAGCTCATGGAGCATGCCTTAACCAAATGCATTAATCTCAGGGAGATTATGTAAGAACGTAGGTTTTCACGGCCGGTGTCACAATTATAACTAATATAATTTTCCGGGCTGTTATGCCGTGGTCTGCTGAAGAAAGATTTCCCAGACGTTTCGTCCACAACTGCGGTGGACATCTTCAGTGGCGTGGCGCCAGCCCCCTCATACCAGCGGGCCAATCAGCAGAGAGTGTCCACACTATAAAGAGAGCGGCACTAACGGCCAACGCATCAGACGCGGCGATACTTTCACCGAGAAGACTTCGTCCGCGCCACTGAAGATGTCCACCGCAGTTGTGGACGAAACGTCTGGGAAATCTTTCTTCAGCAGACCACGGCATAACAGCCCGGAAAATTATATTAGTTATAATTCAGGGAGATTATGTTGAAAATTAAGAAGAATTTCAAAAATCTCTGGCATCATTTTGTGCTTCATTCTGAGAACTTTTTAAATGACCCTCATATATACTACCCAGCAAAACTTACTGCATGTTGTATTATTGTTGTTTTGTTTAAATGGACAGCAAAGGTTGCAAAAATTTCAATATACTAAGTAGCTAAAATTTCTTAGCGCTGTGTGTGTCTTGTGGTGGCTTAGGCTTTTAGCTGGAGACTAAATAACAAAAATTGCCAAAAAATGACATTTTTAATTCTGTGCAGTCATATTAATTGGAATTTTCTCTTTAATTTGATATATATTTTTAAAAATTGTACTGCATCTACTATTTTGTACTGTGGATTTCGTGCCACTTCACAGAAAACAATCACAACTCCTACACACTTTGGAAGTAAACTTTTGCTCATCATTTAGGGGAAGTTTTGCTGTGCAAAGTGGTACTATTGTTAAGTATAGCAGCTTCTGTGTGCTCAAGCTATGTGTTTCTTTCTTCGCAAATACATGAGAGTTTGTTTTCTCCATTTTTGCTTTGAACAGCATTTTCTGTAAATGACCGTTTTTGGTATAAATGACCCGTTTTCTCAGAAACTATTGAAGATAGATAAATTGAATTTTAGGATGATAAAAACAACTTCTAACTGCTGTTGTGCATCTACTTTATTTAGTATTAGCCCTTTGGATGCCAAAATCTGATGCAATTGCCACACATAAACTGCCAAGACCTGAGCTAATCTGATGAGGTGGGTTTTTACACTCGAATAATTTACAATTCATGCAACAGATGAAGTACCCACCTCTAGTTAGTGTGCGATATTTAAACTGCATGTTGATAGCATTTTTCCTATTTATTTAATTTTTATTTATGAGGTTGTCACACATGGCGATAATTGCCTAAACAGAGAGCACATGGTGTTGTTTGTTTCGTGCTGGGCTTATTTTTTTGGGTATTTATAGTGATTTCTTGCAGGTTTTGCTTACTGTGCATCACACAACAGCATACTGAAACAAGAAGTCATTGACAGATGAGGAACTTGAGGCAGCATTGCTGGAAAGTGATAGTTAGACATTTCAATTAGCAATGATGATAAAAATTTGAAATTTAATTTGTTTTAATACATGAGAACTCAAGTAACATCCTTAAAAGTGTGTGAAAATGTGAAACAATACATCAAGACCCAATGCAATAAGTCTGAACACTGTAGCTTCAAAATTGAGTGGAAACCTTTATGTAAATCCATACATTTCACCTTATTTACAGCTGGTAGTTTAAGCATATTATTTTAGTTTGGCAGTAAAAGTGTCAATAATATGGTTGGTTATTTAAAAAGCACAAAAAAAAATTGAATAAGTTTTAATCAAAAGATTGTATAATTAAGAAAATAATCCTTACCTTTCTTAATAAACAGACTTATTGTGTAAAAACAGATCCGTGAACTTAGAAGACATACATATATAGCGTAAACATTTTGATCTGATATCTTAGTCTCTGAGATAATGAGTCATGAATTTAGTAGATTTAACATTGGAGGTATAGGACTTTTAATCTCCCATTAAGGCTGATTCACAGAATGGGAACAACAAATTAAAATGCATATATTACAGTGTGAACACTAACAGCAATTAATGGAAAGCTTACTAGAGCCCAGGTACAGCTTATTGGATTAATGCTGTGGGTAGATGTCTTTATGGTAGAAGTTATTCAAGGAGGCTGTGAACTAAATGTGGCACTAGAGTTCTCTCTGATTGTAAGCTTGATGAATAAAACTGTAACAATGAATAAACAAAAACAGCATAGAATAACAAATGCTCCATTCGTAAAAGGAATCACAAACAGCAATGGCCTGGATTTTAGAAAATATTCATTATATGAAATTTCCAAGTTGGTTATATTGGTTGAATTGCAGCAGGTGAAAAAATGACATTGTCAGTCATAAACAAATGACAATACAATGCACACAATTGAATTTCTGTGTTGCTGTCTATAACCATTTCTGTTCTTGTTTTGTTGTGTAGCAAAGTTACAGCTCTCTGTATTCTGGTTTCCATTATTAGTTTATTGTGAACCATCCTTTACTTTTTCACAAAGCTTTCCAATTACTGTTATGGGCCTAAGTTGTACTTTCTCCTTTTCTGAAAATAGACTTCATACTTTGTAATACAAGAATATATTTAGTAAAATGTGCCAGGAAACTTAAAGAACAATTACAGTGTTAATTTGAAATGTTAGCTTTTTAAAATGCGATAACATAAAAAGCATCATTTATGAGAATGCACTTTTCTAAATAATTAAACTTCTCTTTGTTTATCAGGTTTGTGAAGCTCGAGTGAACGAAGGCACAGAACACTTAATTCGCCAGAACCGTGCTGATTATGAAAGTCTTCTGCAAAGAGCTATGTACCCACCGCCACAGAAAGTGTGTGCCAGCAGTGTGCATATTGAGCATGCTATAGCGTGAGTACATTAAAATCTTCTGAAGAAAATGTAAGACACAACAGCAAATAATTTTGGACCAAAAATATGTTAACATTTCACTAACTCACATTGTTTCCTGTATGTTGCAAGTAATTTTACAAATATACAGGTTGAGAAAAATCATGTTCACAAAATGTAAGGATGAAAAATATGTTCAAAATGGTGTATTGCATGAATTGTTTAGTTACATGTGCTGCTCTTCTTCCATTGCTAAACCGGTTTTTACATTCCTCTCGTAGGCATCTTAATGGAAGCAATTCCAATGACAGTTATTGTTAAAGCAAGACAAAATGGACTGGCCATCCATTAAACACGAAACATTGCAAGTTTGTATCCCAGTATGAACGAATGAATATTTATTTCCATCTTTCTTTGATACAATATTACAAATGAAAGTTACAGCTAAAAATCTAGTGCATCTACAAACTAGCTTTCCCATACTTTAACCCCAAAGTTGTATGTATTGGATAAAGCTACTGTACCATCTCTTCACTTTCCAGACTGAAATCATTCTGTTGCTCCTTTCTTAGGCTCCTTTTCCACTTACCTCTTACATTTCCTAAAAGTGTCCCCACCATTTTAATTGTCTCTGCTTTCGGGTGTACCAACATTTTGATTGCTATTATTTCTTTGTTTAACTTATACACTTTATATTCCAAATATCATCTCTTCATCTTTTAATCTTTTCACATTGTATTAGGCAATGAAAAATACTACCCAGTTTGTCACACATAATACATCTCCCCGAGCAATTATTTCCTATCCATTTTAGACATGTTACTCCTGTGCAAATCCCTACTCTTTCAAATTGATTGACATCTTCTCCCTCCCCCAATTTCTTTTAACTGATTTATATAAAGTCAACAAACTTTTATCCTCAAAACTAGCCCATATCTCTTGCTCCACTATGTCTTCTGATACGGTAATTTGTATCACAAATTACTTAAATGTAAATATTGATTGTAATATGAATATGTATTTTTATGTGACATTGATTTCAGAGGTTTATTAATTGTAATTATTATTGGTAAATAATAATATAAGGCTTTACTGAAACTGTTAGTAATGGCGCAAGAATGCAGCGATGGGGTGAGTTGTTTATCATTACCGGGAACAAGGAAGTTACGTAATGTTTCGCGCGCTTTCGGTAGAAGCTTCTAGAACATTTCCTAAAGCATATGTATTTGTGGTTTTCATTGGATATTAAAATAGACGCTAATGTTGGCGCGTTTTATTAGCCAATAGTAATCTATTTATAATCTTTAGGCATGTCGAGGAGTGGGGGTATATAAGCTAGGCCCGAGATGGATCGGCCGCTCAGTTCATCAAAATTTCGTGTACACTACATGTCGCCGGTCGGTCCTTCAGTTCGTCAAGTTACGCGCAGTAAAAATCATTAAAGATCTAAAATATTACAAAGTTAATTATACACAAAAATTGAAGTACGTGAGTTAAAAGTTAGAAGTTATTACAAACAGTTTCAGTTTGGCGAGTATTCAGATTAATATGTAAAAGTGTTGGTGCACGTGTTCGACAATAAAAGATTATAAAACAAATTTCGTCATTAAGTATAATTTCTAATGAAAAGATTCCTTTCCGCTTCACAACCTGAATAGAGAAACATGCTTGACCGTTACATAGCTAGCCGGAGGAAAATATACAAAACTTTAAATTCTTTCGAACCCTAATTGATGCAAATGGCTACGCCAGATGGAACTACGAACCAAACCAACTAATGACGTCACAAGATGGCTTCACCACCAACACTGATGTAAACAACATTACGTAACGCAATTTCTCTCGCAAATTGGCTTCCACCAACACTGAGGTAAACAAATATTGGTAACTAATACCGTCGCATATTGGCACCCAACGTGGGGCTAACAAATACACAAAAATACCAATATACGTAAACATTCCCGTCGCATATTGGCGCCCAACGTGGGGCAACAAATACCAATATTACGTAAAAACTTTCTTTCTACAAAAACACAAATTACGTGAGCAACATTTCCGTCGCATATTGGCTTCCACAACGTGGGGCTAACAAATACACAAAAATACCAATATACGTAAACATTCCCGTCGCACTTCCACCCTCGTTCTCACTTCTTTCCAAAATCCACTGTTATTGTTTTTTATCTAATATCCAGATATTCCTCATGCCAATTTCTTCTAACACATTTCCCATCTTCGCAAACCAACTTTTTCTTCCTAAAACATATTTTTGGAACTGTTTGCATTCTTTTATTATATTATTGTCATCTAGATTTAAATATCTGTACCAATATTTCAAAATTCTCTCCATATTATACCTTTTCTCCCTACCCTTCCTAACTCTGCCAGTGCCACGCTCCTTGGTGAGCTCTTGGGTGGACCTAGAACTTCTCTACAAAACATCAGTTTTATCCCTCAATTTTTATGCCAAAGCATCCCTGTTTATGTATCGAAAGCTTCCTCGAAGTCTGCAAAAAATATAAATGCCCTCTCCCTTTTATTTCTTAGGTACTTGTTCACTATAGTGTGGATTATCATTATGTTATATATTGTTCGTCTTTCTCTACTAAAACCTGCTTGGTATTCTGATAGCTTACCTTCCATCTCTGTCCACATGTATAATCTTCTAGTTAATACACCAGTGTATATTTTACCTAATATGAATAGTTATTGGGTTATTTGTATCCCCTGCCCCTTTATATAATGGTACAATAATGCTCACTTTCCAACTCTCAGTTATCACTTTGTTCTCTTTAAATCTGTTAAATAGTTCTGTCAACAGCTTTATGCCTCCTCCTATTTCCCCAAATCCTATCCCAGTAACTGCAGTCAAATATGGCTCTGGTGAAGGATGGTAAGGGCCCATGTAAAATAACTGGTGTGATGGCACACATGAATGATGACAGGATTACATTTGAGTGCAGTTGCATAGATCTTGCTTTTTCCCAGCCCCCATTAAAGAGCACTACAATAGTATTGAAATAGATTAATATTTTTATGATATAAAGTAGCTAAAACTGCTTGTATTTTATTGTTAAAGGCAAGTTAATATGAAAGTAACAAATAAAACTATTAAAGTATTCTAAAACCTGGAGTTGTTGGTCTCCCATTGGGCACTTCCAGCCGTCCTCTGTGGTGTAGTGGTTACCATGCTAGCCTCTAGTTCCCGAGGTTACGGGTTCAAACCCGGTGGAGGGCGATGGATTTTTCAGGCATAAAAATCCTTAGCATGGCTTCCTTTGGAAGGGAAATAAAGCCGGTGGTCCCATGTCATAGATTTACGGCACGTAAAAGAACCTCAAGCCTGATAAAGAGGCCTCTAAGCAAAATTACTGGTCTTTCACGCCCAATATAGAATGGGATGCTAAGGACCACAGCAGTTAAAGAGCGTCCATAAATAAAACTCAATTAATTTTAAATTGGGCACCTCCCTAGGTGGTGGATAAGGGAATGCCTCCAGATATACATGGTAATGGGGAAATATCTGGGGCGGACCGAAATCAGTATGGGAGATGGTCCTCCTTAGCTGTGGCAGGCAACCATTTAGGAAAAGGTACTCCAATAATAAACCCAGTCCTCCAGGGTATGGAGTTTTTTAAAAATTTTTTATTCCTTTTTAATTTACGGATGCTCTTAAAAACTATGGTTCCATTTTATATTGGGCATGAAAGACCAGAAAAGTTTGCTGAGAGGCCTCTTTATCAGGCTTGAGGTTCTTTTACATGCCGCAAATCTACGAGATGGGACTACTGGTTTTCCTTCTTTTCCAAAGGAAGCCATGCTAAGGAGTTTTACACCCCCACAAAAAATGCATTGCCCTCTGCCAGGTTTGAACCTGCAACCTCAGAAACTCTCCAGGGTGGAGGTTGTGCATTGGCTAGTTACCCAGTCACAGAAAAAATAAAACAACAAAAATATATGTTTTGACGTTCCCTGAATAACAAAAATAATTTTAGAAAAAGGTTGTCTGTGAACAGCATAACTGAAAAACGAAAATTCAGTTAAATACAAAACTTAGCAGGACCTTCCAAGGATAGAACACACAGATTTTAAAGAAAATCCCTGATCCCAAACTACTCTTTACATATGTATTGTAATGAAAAGAAGCTAGAAACAGTGATGTATATTGAATTTATTTAAAGGTGAGTCGAAATTGTTACACTAACATCACTTAAGTTTACTACTCTTTACATGTTTAATTTTCTCCAAAATGGCTCTAACAATTTTATATTCAAATATCTGTATTTAAGATATTTGCATGACAAATAAAATGTATATCTTGAATTTTCTGGGAATAGCCTGTGAAGTCCTCTTCATTTGGAAGGAATTTTGTATAATCTTGTGTAACTGGTAAACATTAAGTGATAGACAAAAACATACTTCACAAAAAATATGGATCTGTTTAAAACACACAATTTATTTCAGATAAGTTTTTTTGTGGCATCAGCCATTTCTGGGATATCTATTATTAAAGGTTTGAACTGTTCATTTCGTGATCGCTCTTGAAGTCCTGTCAATATTCAGTTGTTTCTCGTGATTGCATGGAAACAGTATGGAATTTTAAGGCCAGCATATAACGTCTAGTTGTTAAACATTTGACTATCGCTGTTCTCTTTGTATCTATAACAAAATGTGTAATGTAGCTATTTCTGCAAAGGTTTATTTGCATTAAAATGTAGTAGATAGAAAAATAAGCTTTAGTTATAATAGTTTGTATACCCACTAATAAACGATAGAGGGTAGAGGAAGCTATGTGAATGTATCACATCAGATTTTTTTTGTCTGGTCTTGCAAACAGAATGGAATTTCAAAGCTATCACATAGCAACTCACTTTTTAAAATTTTGACTATTGCTTCAGCCTACTATATATTTTATCCTGAGTCATACAATGAAATGTGTAGTAAAAACATTTCTGTAAAGACTTATCTCAATTAAGATAAGTAAAAGAGTGGGTAAAGAAAACCCTGTGAATGTAAAACTTCAATTTTTTTATTTACACACTACTGAAATATATAGAGTAAGAAATGTCAAGAGGTTAAACTTTTATTTTATTATGGCACAAACTGATTTGAAATTTATGGTATGTCGTATTTATTTGTTTATTTGTACTTGGCTGTTACAAGAGTTTATATGACCTGGAGCTAACCCAGGTTCTATTCCAGGCCATCCAAGATAATTAACAACACTACTTTCTACAACTAATAGCTCATACATTGCTAATACCAGACTATGATTATACTTTATAATTAAGAAACTAATTTGTACCATGTACTTCAGTTTAATTTACCGGCCAGATCCATTTCTGTATAACTCTTAATAAGAGCTCTCCTAAGTTAATAATCTGAGATTGTTTACTTAACATTTTTTGAATTACTACCAATTTTGCCATTTATTTTGTATAAACTGATACGGTAATTTGTATCATAAATTACTCAGATGTAATTAATGATAGTAATATGAATATGTATTTTTATGTGACATTGATTTCAGAGGTTTATTAATTGTAATTATTATTGGTAAATAATAATATACAGCTTTACTGAAACTGTCAACAATAACGCAGTAATGCAGAGAAGGGGGTGAGTTGTTTATCATTACCGGGAACAAGGAAGTTACGTAATGTTTCGCGCGTTTTTTCCGTCGAGAAGCTTCTAGAACATTTCCTAAAGCATATGTATTCGTGGTTTTCATTGGATATTAAAATAGACGCTAATGTTGGCGCGTTTTATTAGCCAATAGTAATCTATTTATAATCTTTAGGTGTATCTTGAGGCAAGCGTATAAATAAGCCAGGCCCGAGGGAGCTTGTCCGCAGTTCAATAAAATTCTCAGTACACTACACGTCGCCTCTCAGTTCAACAAGATTCTCAGTACACTACACGTCGCCAGTCAGTCCTTCAGTTCAAGTTACGCGCAGCAGAATTACGAGAAATATTATAAAGTTAATAATACACAAAGTTGAAGTACGTGAGTTAAAAGTAATAAGTAAGAAGTTATTACAAACAGTTTCAGTTTGGCGAGTATTCAGATTAATATGTAAATGTGTTTGTGAACGTGTTCGGCAATAAAAGTTATAAAACCAATTTCTTCATTAAGTATAATTTCTGGATAAAAGATTCCTTTCCGATTCACACCCTGCAAGAGATAAATGTTCGACCTAAACAGTTAGCCGGGGGACATTTGAAATGAAATAAAAATCGAACACTAACAGTGATGCAAATTGCTAACGCCAGAGGGAGCTACGAACCAAACCAACGTATGACGTCACAAGAATGGCTTCCACCAACACTGAGGTAAACAAACATGGTAACTAATACGGTCGCATAATTGGCGCCCAACGTGGGGCTACAAATACACAAATACAACATTAATACTACTTCATAATTGGCGCCCAACGTGGGGCAGTTAAAATTATGTAACCAGAACGTGAAACAAAAGCAACACAACAGAAGATCTTCAAGTTAATAATTTACGTAAATAAACAACATTAGTTCTATTGCATATTGGCACCCAGGACGTGGGGCGAAGTGACCAGGAAAGGAAGGCGAAGTGACCAGGAAAGGAAGGCTCGATAACCAGGAAAGGAAGGCGAAGTGACCAGGAAAGGAACACGATGACTAGGAATGAAGCAGAGTAACCAGGAATGCAGCGGTGAAATGATCTACAAGACGCAGATTCAAGAAACAACAGGGACGACAGACTTCGATCGTAATTCCGAGATTACGATGCAACAAGGAATTCAACTACAAAACAACAAGACGACGTAGATTCATCACAACACAACGCAGAAGCGACATACAAATCTAGGAGAATGGGGCAGAACGCTGGACATCAAAGCTACATCAACAGAAAGCATCACAAAGGTATCGTAATTTTTTTTTAGAAAACAAAAACAATGGCTGCTAGTAATACAGAAGAAACAATGATGGAAGGGGATAGTGTAACAGTTAACCGTAAGTCAATACCAAAAAAAGGCTCAAACAATGTAGTATTGGAGGAAGAAAATGTTAGTGCAGAAAGTAAGAATAGAATACCAGGAAATATTACTATTGATGCTGGTACGATGAAGGAAATGATGGAAATGCTGAGAAATATGTGTAGGGAAACGAGGGAATATCTTAGTAAGAAATTAGATCAAGAAAGGGAAGATATGCAAAAGAGTTTTGAGAAATTAGGGGAAGCTATAGACAGGAGTCATAGGAAATTTAGGGAAAGTATTGGTAGGAGTAATGAGATATTAGAGCAAAAAGTAGATAAAAGCAGGGAAGAAATTGAAAAGAAAGTTACGAAGCTAGATAGTAGTATGACAAAAAAGAGTGATGAAAAGGAAATAATAGCAAGTGAGATAGGAGAAGTTTCAAAGAAAATGTTAGACATGAGCAAGGAAAGTAAGGTTAATACTAAAAGTGAGGTTAATGTAGAATGTACAGAGTTAGGAAGTCAAATGAGTAGTATTTCAAGTGAGTTAAGAGAGATAAAAGAGGTTAGGAATGTAGATGTAAATGAGGCGCAAGTTAATTTCAGTGGGGAAATATCAGAAATACAGAAAGAATCAGAAATGCAAAGAAAGAAATTGTACCAAGATGTTCAAAATGAAAACTCCAGTCCAGTACAGTTTAGTACAGATTTGTCAGAGTATTCTCAAGTTACAAAGATAGCAGATGAATTGAAAATGAAAGTTGTTAAAAGATGTATTGTTCAAGAAACTGTAGATTGTTTTCAAATGTTATCAGGGAACGAAATGTCATATGAATACAAGAGGTTATTCATGAACAAAAATTTGAAGGTTAGGTTACGGCTACGAGTAATGTTTAGCCACACACAATTTGATCCAGGAGGGTAAATAGCAATGAGATGTAAAGTAAATGCTGGATAGTTAAAGATGACTTGCAGAGAAATGTATTGGAACGTAAGAGGGTTAACTAAATAAATATATTTATATATGTCATTTTAAAAGAGAAATAAATTATAAAAAAAAAAAAAGGAGAGAAATGTTTAAAAAAAAAAAAAAAAATTTTAGTAACTGTAACAACATTTGAAAATTAAGAATGCAAAGATTGAAACTTAATATGATAATGAAATAAAAAAAAAATATGTAAATACAATTCCAAGAACATTGTTAAAATAAAGTACAAAATAACAAAAATGGGTAAAAATAATTAAAAACAAATACTTATGTAGCAAACAGAAAAGGTAAAACATTGTCTAGATTTAAGAGATGTAAATATATGTAGAGGGTGAATATTTTGGTAAATATGTGTAATAATTACAAAAATATTAAATGTATAAATTTTTGTCAACAATGTAAGAGAGTAAACAATTTTGAAACAGTGATTAAATAATTTAGGGTAAAGTATTTGCTATAAAAAAATTTGTGATGTCAGATGAATATCTAAATTAATTAAACCAGAGCCAGTAAGTAGTGGCGAGATAAAATAAAAAAAAAAAAAAAAAAAAAAAAACATGTCGTGTGTTAAATGCGTGTGAAGTGTTAAGTGAAAGTGATAGCGTGTGTTCCAAGATTTAGGAGACTAAAAACACAAATTATAAAATTTTCAAACAAGTTATAAATATTTATAATTATGTTTCTAGTGGGGCATATGATACGGTAATTTGTATCATAAATTACTCAGATGTAATTAATGATAGTAATATGAATATGTATTTTTATGTGACATTGATTTCAGAGGTTTATTAATTGTAATTATTATTGGTAAATAATAATATACAGCTTTACTGAAACTGTCAACAATAACGCAATAATGCAGAGAAGGGGGTGAGTTGTTTATCATTACCGGGAACAAGGAAGTTACGTAATGTTTCGCGCGTTTTTTCCGTCGAGAAGCTTCTAGAACATTTCCTAAAGCATATGTATTCGTGGTTTTCATTGGATATTAAAATAGACGCTAATGTTGGCGCGTTTTATTAGCCAATAGTAATCTATTTATAATCTTTAGGTGTATCTTGAGGCAAGCGTATAAATAAGCCAGGCCCGAGGGAGCTTGTCCGCAGTTCAATAAAATTCTCAGTACACTACACGTCGCCTCTCAGTTCAACAAGATTCTCAGTACACTACACGTCGCCAGTCAGTCCTTCAGTTCAAGTTACGCGCAGCAGAATTACGAGAAATATTATAAAGTTAATAATACACAAAGTTGAAGTACGTGAGTTAAAAGTAATAAGTAAGAAGTTATTACAAACAGTTCCAGTTTGGCGAGTATTCAGATTAATATGTAAATGTGTTTGTGAACGTGTTCGGCAATAAAAGTTATA
The DNA here is from genome assembly GCA_030765065.1 of Deroplatys truncata. Lineage (NCBI taxonomy): Eukaryota > Metazoa > Arthropoda > Insecta > Mantodea > Mantidae > Deroplatys > Deroplatys truncata. The sequence continues at coordinate 32,454,946 of CM060984.1, read as the reverse complement.
AAACCAATTTCTTCATTAAGTATAATTTCTGGATAAAAGATTCCTTTCCGATTCACACCCTGCAAGAGATAAATGTTCGACCTAAACAGTTAGCCGGAGGACATTTGAAATGAAATAAAAATCGAACACTAACAGTGATGCAAATTGCTAACGCCCGAGGGAGCTACGAACCAAACCAACGTATGACGTCACAAGAATGGCTTCCACCAACACTGAGGTAAACAAACATGGTAACTAATACGGTCGCAAAACTTTTTCCTTCAGTTATCCGTGCCTTTGCATTCTAATAAAATATGGACTGCATCTTCTTTATCCCTGCACATAGGGCAAATTTGTTTGTCCTTCCCTTGTGACCTTTTAACCTCCAAACTCCCAGCTTAAACCATGCAATACCTTCTCTTTTATTCGTATTACAGCTTGATGTACATCTCTTACCATAATTACTTCCAAGCCCTTATAACATTTTAGAGAACTTTTTTTCTCTACCATTGCCCATAAATTCTGTCTGTCCATATCTTCCAACTAGCATCTAACTAATTTCCAGAATCCTGTCAACATACCCTTTCTTCCTAGCCATACACCCCATACCATTTATTGCAAGTTAATTCCTGATTTCACCTAGCCAATTCTTTGAGTGAATATATATATATATATATATATATATATATATATATATATATATATATATTACGTATGTATTGTAATGAAAAGAAGCTAGAAACAGTGATGTGTATTGAATTTATTTAAAGGTGAGTCGAAATTGTTACACTAACATCACTTAAGTTTACTCACTTAACATGTTTCGGGAAACCGTTGTTCCCATCCTCAGAAGGTTAACTCGACTGGCCCGTGTTGTTGGTGTTTCCGTTTTTTGGACTGGATCTTGTGGTGGCATCTTGTGGTGGAGAAATGTACTTCCAGAGAGGATTTGGTGGCGGCAAATCAAAATTCATTAGATGTGTGTTGGTGATCTTCTCCCATGCAGTGAGTAAACTTAAGTGATGTTAGTGTAACAATTTCGACTCACCTTTAAATAAAATATATATATATATATATTTTTTTTTTTGTACATTTAAACAATCTTTCAAAATGTGCCCTTGTGGTAAGTGATAAATTCTAAACCAATATTTCAGCACTCTTTCCATAATCATACCTCTTACTCTCACTTTACCTAATTGTAACATAGCTCCTTCCCCTGCAGAACTATATTGAACTCTTAAAATCATTATACAAAACATGTAAAGATGTAACATGTCCATCTTTTCCCAACCTTCTTCTGCACCTCCATACAGCCATCTTGAATCCACTAAAACCTTATAGATCCATTCCAGCCATGTCATATTTATCATTGGAGCATTTACTGACCTCTTACGTATAAAGGGTTAAATGGGACAGCCCTTCATTGTATGGCGACATTTAGGTGATAGTTTCAAATCCCTGACCTTATATGCACATCACTATCTACTGTGTGTTAATCTGCATGTTGGTTGTATAATATAACAAAAATAAATGGCCATTCACAATGAAAACTAACCATTAACATAACAACGTAAAACTTAAGCATAAAGTTAATGCAATGTGCTGTCATCCACAGTGAGAAAAGGAAAATAAACAGCAACCAATTAAAAAGGAGTGTGAAACAGCTGAGCTAAGCAGTCTGTGAAGCAACCACTGAAAGCACACAACAAAAGAGGTTATGTACGCTCAGTCAATTTAAAACTGGCTGGCCTTTGAGAGACGGAGCTCAAATCACGTACTTCCATGAGCACTTGGGACAGCCAGGCTTTGTTCATAAGACTGCATATATTCTTGTAGTAGTTATAATGGGGAACAACTATAATCACAAAAGTCTTCTGAGAAAATAATTTATATAAGAGATTTCAAACAGACAAATGTTTAATTGTGTTTCAACACTGAATATCTCTAACCAAAACACACTTTGTTGATTTATGGTTCTGAAGTGGAGAATGATGACTAAAGCTCATTACAATGCCACACTTACTGCAGCACTCTTAGCTCAGTGGTAGAGAGTTAGCTTACTGTTCCTTAGGTTTTAAGGTCAAATCTCCATCAGCTACTCAACATTCTTTTTTTTTTTCTTTCATTTCAAATATGCGAATAAAAATATAATAGATTTTCTTTGTTTTTTTTTGTATGCAGTGTTTATTTACTAGTCCATCATACCGGTAGATGTCAGCCATAACATTAATTTATCAGTCAGGAGGAGGTTTCATACTCAATTAATTTAAATTTATAACCACAAATTTCATCATTATTGCAATTATATTAGTAAGTCAAATGAAATAACACAAGCAATATTATTTAACTGTATTATGGTAAAACAAGTTGTAAAAATAAAAGACAACATTCCACTTTGGAGAATCGAACTAGAGCTGCTTGCGTAGAGTAGCTTAACCACTGCTCCACGTCAAGCACAATGTGGAGGTCATCTCAAATCAGTGCCTTGTGGCTTGTATTATAGAGTTAGCAAAAATGGCGCACAGAAGTTGAAGGTTGTGAACCGTGTGCTCACTAGAAGGGATTTTGAAACAAATTTAACTGGTCAAGAGACTATCACTTTTAGTTTGACTGAGTGTACATGCATCAAAATAAACAAGAGTTAGCTACCCAGTTAAAGGACATTAAACTCACAAAAAACCATCATCTACCATCACAATTTGTTTTGCTATGATTTTTATAGATATCTCAGTGATTCTGGCCCATGATCTTACACAGAAAGGCAGTTAGTGATCAACACATACTGACAGAAAATCTGATGTGATAAGGCAGAATGATCACGTTATGAGATGTATGGAGAATCACTCTCTGATTGGTAGTTTCTTATATTTGACATAGACATAAATATGAAATTTTTTAAATTTTCCGTCTGTTTCTACCTTTCCAACTTCAGCTATGTATGGCATCTGTGGAAGAACAGTTATCATAGATTGACCTAATAGTGGTTAACTATGAAGCTCGGGTTTTGAAGTACTTACGAGATTGTAAAGGCTGTTCACACAGCCCGAGAATGGTAACCAAAATGGAAACAAGAACGGGAAGCAATGCAGCACACAAGATTTTGATTCATAACAGCCCAGAACAGAAACACATATCGATGATCGTATCATCACAAAGCGGAAAGTCAATTTTGCACATTGAGATTTCGGTTATTTTTAACTGACCAATATTATTTTTCACCTGCATCCAATTCAGCCAATAATAATGCAGGTTAGTCAATGTCAAAATTCAATAGAGTAAACATTATCTAAATGCAGATCCATTATATTTTCAATTTCTCTAGTCATACCAAGCTTCCATTACTTTATTTAATGGCATACATTAAAGCTGTTTGTTGTTCTTTGTTAATTGCTACCAGTTTTTGCTGCTCTGTGTAGTTTTTGCTATTGTTTTTGAGGCAATAATCAGTTTTGGGTTGCATATAAACAAACTACAGAGACCCTTCTTCGGTTAGGAAGCACATATACTAGAATTTCTTCTAGTTTGCAACTAGAGAGAGCTCTAGTGGCAGTTTCATGTCATATTTGCCAAGAATAATCACTACAGTGAAGAGTGTAATATGCACAACATGGATCTAATACGCCATGCCTAAGAAAGTTTCCAGTCAATAGTGAACACTCCTATTAAAATACATGTATTTCGACTTTGTCATTCTCATTCTGGTTACTGTTCTCGATTGTTGTGAATCAGTGTTAGGTTGCAAGTGGAGTATGTTATCTCAAAATGAATTTGAGAATGCCTTGTGGTTTACTGGGAGAAAATTGTCAGTTATAGAATTTAATGTCATACTGGCATGTTGCCATGGTAGCTCAGTAGTTTAGGTCAATAGTGTGATAAGTTTATAAGCTTATATCCATGTTTATATGAACATGTGCATTAAGATAGCACAAAAGAAGCTTCTGTGCTTACATTATGGTTAGTCTAAGCTTGATTGTGAATAGCCCCTTACGTTCCTTTCCTACAGAATGTTGGAGAGAGAGTACGAGAGATCTAGAGCTATGAGGGATGTGGAGAGAGCAATGAAACTTCAGGATGTGGGACTGACTTTATTCTATCACATCATCACCTTGTATAATGATGAGGCAATCTTCTATCCACCATCAAAGCAACTACTTTCAACATGTATTGAAAATCTTGGCCAGGTTTGTGTACATCTTATGTTTTCATTAGAAAGTGAAGTATATAGACAGTTAACCAGAGTTTTTACAGTAGATATCTGAATAATCCAGCTTTGTTATTTTTACTTTCTGTACTACTTTCCTATAGCAAGTAGAGAAAGTATTGTATTCCACACAAGAATTTCAAAAACTTAAAAGCAAAAATTCAGTTACATACCACACTTGTATTTAAGTTCATCATCTTCCAAGGATGTATCATGAAGGTTTTCATCAAAATCTCCCCACCCCAAAACTACTCTTTACACAGAAAAATGTTTGTTGTTTATACTTTCTCTACCACATACATTGTAGGTAGAGAGGGTATTGCATTCCACCCAAAAATTTGACACAGAGATTTTTCACTGGAAATACGTGTTTTGAGGTCCCCTGAAACCCCCCCCCCCAGAAAAAGGTCAGTGTGTGTCTGTGAACAGCATAACTCAGAAATGAAAAGTCAAAGGATGCAACAAGATTTTCAAAATATCCCCCACTTCCAACTACCCTTTACATGAAACATTTTTTGAAAATTTTGATTTTCTAATAAATGGCTCTAACAATTTTGATTAAAATACCATTTATTAAAGATATTTACATACTAAATAAAATGTATGTCTTGAATTTTCTGGATAGCCTGTGAAGTCCTCTTCATTCGGAAGGAATTTTGTATAATCTTGTTTAACTGGTAAACGTTAAGCTATAGATGAAAGCGTACTACACAAAAAATGTAGGTCTCTTTAAAACACACAATTTATTTCAAATAATTTTTTTTGTGACATAAGCCATTTCTGAGATATTCCATATTAATGGTTTGAATTGTTCATTACTTGGTCATTCTCTTAAAGTCCTGTCAACATTCAGTTGTTTCTCGCGATGCCATGGAAACAGTATGGAATTTTTAAGGCCAGTATATAGTGTCCAGTTGTTAAACATTTGACAATTGCTGTTCCTTTTGTATCTATAACAAAAAGTGTAATGTAGCTATTTCTGCAAAGGTTTATTTGGATTACAATGAAGTAGATATAAAAAATGAGCTTTAGTAAAACTAGTTTGTATACCACATAAATGATAGAGGGTAGAGAAAATCCTGTGAATCTATCACACCAAATTTTTTATTTTCTCAAAAATGTCTCTTAACAATTTTGATTAAAATACCATATGATCAAGATATTTGCATACAAATTAAACGTGTATCATAAATTTTCTAGAAAAAACCTGTAAATCCTCTTCATTTTGAATGAATTTTTTATAATTGATAAACCTAAGAGATAGAGAAAATCTTACTGCATAAAAAACTGTAGAGCTCATTAAAGCACACAATTTATGTAAAATAATTTTCTTGTTGTGTTAACCTTTTTTGAGACATCCGTTATTATTAGTTTAAATTAAAGTCTTATCACTATTTAGCTGTTGGATAATGTACAGTATACGAACTGGAGCCATATTCACCACACACACTCTCACTCTCATTCTCACTCTCTCTCTCTCTCTCTTACAGAGAGAGAGAGAGAGAGAGAGGATTATCCTTATTACTTTCCTAACATTATTGAAGATAAGGAACACTACCAGACATTGTGGTTAGCATATTTAATTATATTTTGTCACTTTTGTTCCATATTAACACATTACACAACTCCTATCACATGCATCCAACCCAAGGCATTATAAGAGCATTGCTTGTGTTGTTCTGTTGCCAACATTGAGGGCTCTAAGATGCAAGGCACAGCTGAGGGATGTTTTTTTTTTTTTAAGTAGAGTGGAGCAGTTATGGCTTTTGGCAGAACGATGCCAGGGCATAGCCATAGGATCTGTGAGGCTAAACCCCAATAAACCTTTTATGTTGACAATCCTTTAGCAACATTGTTTTCTTTGGTTGGCAACTTATCTGCATAAAAAGTCGCCAGTAGCCACTATATAAGAACGGCAGCCAAAAAGGGAGGGTAGGTGGGCAATATGACTTTGTTCTGGCAACAACTCCTACATAAAACAAATCTCCATTCCTTACTGACACCTCTGGATATCAAAACATCTTGGTTTCACAAGTATTTATGCTGCACTATGCTCATACTTACATACCATACTAGTGCCATAGAAGCTGTATAAAAATAAACAATAGTGGGTAGAGAAAGTCACTGAATGTAACACCTCAGATTCTTCTTCTTCAGGTGTTTGTCGCTGGTGATGAGACTCAGTGCATGAGGTTACTGGGAACAATACTTCAGCAGCCACAGATTGCAGGAGTTCTGGGACCACACTTTACACCAGCAGCAGCGGGCACACCAACTTTCCTGCAGATGTACAAAACTATTGTGGAGACAGTTTACCAACATCCTTCTGAACTCAGCTTTGTTCTCTTGTCCAAGGTGAGAACTTTTAGAATGTTCTAGGTTATGTCTTAAAAGCAGTAAAGTGGTTGAAAATGATATTAAATAAATTAGCCTTAAGCAGGGATTACAATGAAGTTAACCTAGCATGAACTAACGTAGTGTAACACAAAAGCCTAACTCAGTGTATTAAATGGAGCTATCCAGGATTAACTTAAGCGATGTAACTTAAGAATTTGACAATGTCATACTTTTCCTTCCTGTTATGTCAAGTTTGATGTCACACAATAATTAAAACCAGTAGGTGTGAAGCAGTAGCATTAAGTAATAAAACAACTGTCAATCAAGAGTCATTCTCATTGTGTTATGTTAAGTGCATCTTAATTAGACTTTAGTTTAGCAGCATTTCTTAACTTCATGTTACATCCCATCACATTAAGTAAAGTTCATCATAATCCCAGCATAAGAGGAATCAGAGCAAACATATTTTTATTTTCTCTGCTACTTACCTATACTGAGAGGAGATTAGAGGAAGTTTTCCAGTTCGCCTAAAAATTTAGTACCAACATTTTACTGGAAATATGTGCTCTGAGGCTCCCTGAATAACAAAAAAAGCAGTTTTAGAAGAAAAACTGCTGTGAACAGCATAACTCAAAAATGAAAAGTTGGTTAATTTAAGTTCAGAGTCTTACAAGAATGTGACTTGAAATTTTTCCAGAAACCCCTCCCCCTCTCTACCCTAAACCATCCTTTACATAGAAAAAGTTTCATTATTATTTATTTTCTCAAAAATGACTAATGATTTTTATTAAAATACCACATATTTAAGGTATTTTCATGACAAAATGTATCTTTTGAACTTTCTGAGAATAGCCTGTGGTGTTCTCTTTGTTCTAAATGACTTTTGTATAATTGGTGGACTGCAAGAGATAGACAAAATCTTGCTACATAAAAAAATGTAGATCTCGTTAAAGCACACAGTCATATTTTTTGGGGGAAGAGGGAATTAACCATTTTTGAGATATTCAATAGTGGCTAGAGAAAATAACGTAAATGTAAAATATCAAATATATCTTTTTTATTAATTTAAAACTCCTTCAATATTGGTACAGAATTGTTATACAGTCTTTACATTCCAATTATTTGTGATTTGTTACAGTTTGATGTTGCTCGGTGGCTGAAAGTATTGCGTCCAAGATTAAGTGAGAGATCACAGTTCATTGAACTAGTGGGGAAGGCGTTGATGACAGCTGGACTCACTCCAGAAGATGATACACTCATACTTCATGATGTAAGTACATCACATGTTGTGTAAGTACATCACATGTTGTGTTAGTCTTATGTCTAATCCTGAGGGAAGGTTCGAAAATGGTGGCAGCAATGGTGTTTCTTATAAGCTTACTCTGTAAGTACACCTATCAAGCTGTGTTCTTCCATGACCCCTTCTACCTGATTGTTTAAAACTGCATGTGCCATAAAAGCACCTTTCCTAGCATGAGAAGAATGGCACCAAACATGGGTGTAAAGGCTGGTTCACAACAACTGGGATCAGAAACCGAAGAACAACAACAAAGTTAAAATACATGTATTATGCAAGTACGAGCTTTATGGAAAACTTGAGTCAGAGTTGAAACACTTACATCACTTGAATGTGAAGAGCTGCTTGCTCTCCATTGTCAGAAGTGACCAACTGGTTCACGGCAGTGTTGTGCGGTTGTTATTTGTGGAGACATCTAGAGGTGGAGAGGTGTATTTCCATAGTGGATTGATGGAGGCAAATCAAAATCCATTAAATGGTGTTTGTGTTTCATAATTGAACTCTTTTCCCAAGTAACCAATTCTGTTGTGTTATTTTGTAGGTTTTAGGAGTGTTATGTTTGGTGTGATGTTATTACCATTCCTTGCTGATTTTTTTATGAGTAACTTAGAAACAACATAACTGCCTCCTTTCTGTACATGTATATTGACAAAGATATGTTGATATCTTTGAAATAGTAGCTAGCAAGTTCATCCAGAATTCTCTTAAATTACTTAACTTGCAAACAATCTATAATGGATATTGAAAATGAATCCACATTCCTTTCATGGATTTAAAAGTAATTAGATGCCAAAACAAGATAAATTTTGGTATCTGCAAAAAGCCTACAGATTCTGAAAACTACATAAAAATAATAATTTCAACCCCATCCCACACAAACATACTGTCCTAAACAGTTTAACCCATAGATGGTTTACACCCCCTTAACAGAAGGAAAATACAAACAAGAATACAAACACACAGGTAACACAGCAATAAACAATGGCTTCACCAAACAAATCATCAACAAGAAAATAGCAACAAAAACACAAACACATAAAGGACATGATAAAACTCATCCAACAAAAAAAACAAAATAATTTTTGGAAACTTCACATTTTACCCATAATTACCTTGAACGCGTTTCGAAGACACCTTGTCTTCATCATCAGCTAAGAGCCACTAACGAGTCTGTCGGTTCTAGTGTAGAGGTCGCCGTTGGGCTTCCTGACGTTGATGTCATTTTTGGCTTGTTGTATTTAAAGATGAGATCCTTTACCAGAGGGAAATTGAAATTCATTAGATGGCTTTTGTTTTTTAGTATGAGGAGTTTTTCCCATATCGTCAATTCTATTGAATTTTGGATCAACTTGATTAGATTTATTTTATTATGGATGTTGTGGTTTGAATTCCAGAAATGATATGCGATGGCAATTTTTCAGTTTCTACTTCACTGTTATGTTAAAATTAGAGAAGTTAGTCTGCAACAAATTGAAGGATCCAATACATCAGAACAAAAGAACAGAAATTTACCAAATCAATTGCCCATAATGTGACAAAATTTGTATAGATAAAACTAAGAGAAATTTAGAAACCATATTAAAAGAACATGATGAGACACATCAAATATAAACAGATTGATAAATCTGCAGTTTCACACCATATTTGGACAACCAATCATAACGTCACATTAAACATAACACTCCTAAAACCTACAAAATACACAATAGAATTAGGTACTTGGGAAAAAGAGTTTAATTATGAAACACAAACCCATTTAATGGATTTTGATTTGCTTCCATCAAATCTACTATGGAAGTATATCTCTCCACCTCTAGATGTCGCCACAAACAACAACTGCACAACATCCGGACAATACCACCATGATCCACTCAGACACTTCTGATGATGGAGAGCAAGTAGAGCTTGAAATCATCAAATGTAAGTGTTTCAACTCCAACTCAATTTTTCCATAAATTTAAACTCACATCACTGTTACTAGCTTATTCAAACATCATACAAATATAATAATGAGTGTTCACAATTAACGGGAAGCTTTCCCAGGTCCTGGGAATCGAAAAGAATACTTGGTCAAGTTTTTGCTTTCTCATTCCCATTCCTAGGGATGACACGTTAAATCCGTATTGTGAATATTAAATTCTTCACTGTATAAATTATTCTAGATGATTGTGACACGGAACAGCTGCTACAGTTTTCTCTAGTCACAAGCTGGTAAACCTGAAGAAATTCCAAGTGTGCATCCTGACTGCCTCAAACTGAGCGTTCATTCTTCTAGTGAAAGTGTCACTTATGTACACCTGAAAACTTCTATCTAAGAAAGAAAGGAGAACAGGAAAAAAAAAAAAAAAAAAAAAAATAGCAAAAGATGGTAGAAATTAACAAAGAACGATGAAGAACAACAAATAACTTAAATGTATGCTATTAATAAAGCAATTAAGCTTGGCATGACTAGAGGAACTGGGAATAGTAAATGCATCTTAGGAATGGGAAAAAAACAAAATTGAGTTTTATTTATGGACGCTCTTTAACTGCTATGGTTCTTAGCATCTCATTCTGTATTGCGCATGCAAGACTAGAAATTTAGTTTAGAGGCCTTTAATCAGGCTTGAGATTCTTTTACTTGCCATAAGTCTTAAGGATTTTTATGCCCAAAACAATCCATCACCCTCCGCCGGTTTTGAACCTGCGACCTTGAGAACTAGAGGCTAACATTGGTACCCCTAGACTATGGAGGACAACACTTAGGAATGGGCAGAAAATAACACAACAGTTATCAATGTAACAGCTACAGAAGTAATGGGAACAGACAGTAACTAGTTATCAATAACAGTTAAGAAGTAATGGAGACAGGCAGTAATAATAGTTACAAAAGTAACAGAGACAGTACTAGTTACCCAATAACACTTACAGAAATAATGGAGACAGACAGTAACTAGTTACCAATAACAGTTAAGAAGTAATGGAGACAGTAATAACAGTTACAAAAAACAGAGACAGTAACTAGTTACCCAATAGCAATTACAGAAGTAATGGAGAGACAGTAACTAGTTACCAATAACAGTTACAGAAGTAATGGAGAGAGAGTAACTAAACTGTATTCACTCTTAGGTTGATCCGCGGCAAAAAACCCACATGGTCAGTGCACCGTGGTGCAACACGGTAGCAATGCGCCCAGGAAAGTAGTCCCATGCTAATTTCTGAATTTTAGAATGAATTTATCCTTAAATAGTATAATATTCTATACAAATACCTAAGGTTTTATTTAACGCTGATTTATACCGTAAAACAGAGCTACAAGTCCCATGATGCAATTCGTATGAGTCACCTGACATCCGGGGAGGCGCAGAATATTCTTTACAGCCAGAAACTAGCAGTTGTGTTCAGTATCATGGAGGACGGAGAATTCGTTCTTATGTTTTCATTGAATTATGTAAAGCATTAGCTGCGCAAATCAGTGACTATGTTGAAAAAACAATAGTATTGAATCTTTATTATAAGTTATGTGAGAAATAGCCAACACTTTCCAAGAAAGAAATGGTGAAATTAACTTCTGAGTTCACCGGTGTTTCGAGTACAAGTATAAACGTGCTTGTGCAGAAAAATCTGAAACGGGAAAAGTGTTACACCCGGAAAAAAAACAAGAAAGCATATGAAATATGCAATGCAAGAATGTAGTGATTTTGAGAAGAATGTAATTCGCATAAAGTGCACAATTTCTTTTTTAAAATGAGCTGCCAACAGTTAATAAAGTGCCGGTTCCAGAGAGTGAATAAATTAAGTTATCGCATACCTGTTACTTTATTTTTCACTCATTTATTTTAGAATTAACTATTATTATATGTGCAAACGTTTATTTTGTTGCAACTATCAATCTTATCATCTTTAACCCTTAACAGAATCTGCTTGTCACCATTTCAGTTGTCGAAATAAGGACTCTGTTCTTTTTTGCACTACGTGCTGCTTGTACTGGCCACATGGTCTGAAAGTGTGACAGTATTTCTAGCACGAATGGTGGAAGGATACAATATATCAGTGCACTGGTCACCTGGGGTTTGTTTTGACGCGGATCAACCTAAGAGTGAATACAGAGTAGTTACCCAATAACAGTTACAGAAGTAATGGAGAGACAGTAACTAGTTACCAATAATAGTTACAGAAGTAATCGAGAGACAGTAACTAGTTACCCAATAACAGTTACAGAAGTAATGGAGACAGACAGTAGCTAGTTACCCAGTAACAGTTACAAAAGTAACGGAGACACGAACTAATTACACGATAACAGTTTCAGAAGTAATAGATACAGACAGTAATTATAGCTGTATTTTTGTAAGTTGGGTTCTGACATAAACGCTGTAATAAAAAAAACAAGTGAGTGCAGCAGGCCTGTTGCTACGGTAACAGCTGCCCTGCCAAAATTACCAATGCCACATTGCCATGTGGTTGTTCATTGCTTGTATTCGCTCTATGTTACATTCGTGGCTCCACCTTGCAGTTTATTATGTCCTGCTTTTGTATTTTCCCATTATTTTTATCTGTATTATTTGTTGTGTTACTTGTATGGGTTAATTAATTCTTGTTCTTCGTTGTGTTACTTAAGTGGCTGTGAAAATGGTTTCTCTAAGAGGTCTACCTAGACTGCATCCTACACACGAATCTTGCTTACTCTGATTTAAGCTATCTGCTTTATTGTGGGTTCAGGATATTTCTTAATCATCATGTTAAATGTTCATTGCTCAGCTCTGTCTTGTATTTGTAAACTACTTGTACCCTTCATGCATTTATCATTCAAATGCTCATATGCAATTGTGAGACCACGCACCATTTTCCGCTATAAGGTATAGTGCCAACATTTTAGTAATATGCTTGCTAAATTTAAAATATTTTACAGCCATTGAATAATGAGGTCGTGATGGTATGTAGCTCTCCATTTTCGTAAACACACAAAACTGTATGGCGGCGTGTACGCCTAAATGATTTGGTTTCTGTATATTTTTCTTACCCACTAATTTGTTTGCCTATTTAATTTGTGATTAAGAGAAAAATTAAAGATCAAGCATATTTATAAATACCTATGGTCATTTTTCGTGCCCTTAATCTGAAACTTTCTCGGTACTGCTAAGTGCGCATCCATGATCGGCTCAAAATACTCAACAGTTTTTTTCTTTATTTCCTTATTTTAGCTATTAACAGCATTCCTTAAACCAATTGCTGTTAATTATTCATTGTTTTCATAAACATAATTAAAATTACTCGTATATGCTGTCTCTTTGTGGGTTATTTCCTAAATTGTCACATCTAATGTATGCACATGTCAGGTGAACACTTGTTGCTCACATTGGCAACATAGCACTGTAGTTCAGCATTTGGCTGCTAACGCATCAACCCTAACTTACAAAAATAGGGCTATAGTTACCCAATAACAGTTTCAGAAGTAATGGAGACAGACAGTAACTAGTTACCCAATAACAGTGCAGAAGTATGAATAAATAATTTGTTTATTATCCACTTAGTAATATATACAAAATATATATTTATTATTATTTTACAATTTCTTGACCAAACAAAGTAAAACACACAATACTAAATACTAGTGATTCTTTCTCAAGAGTTGCTGAGTAAACAATTGGCCTGTCTAGTTTCAACTTTGCGGTTGAGTTACAGAAGAAATGGAGACAGGAAGTAACTAGTTACCCAATAATGGTTACAAAAGTAATAGAGACAGTAATAGTTACCCAATAACAGTTACGGAAGTAATGGAGACAGAGCGTAACTAGTTACCCAATAACAGTTACAGTAGTAATGGAGACAGAGTAACTAGTTACCCAATAACGGTTACAAAAGTAATGGAGACAATAACTAGTTCAGCAATAACAGTTACAAAAGTAACGGCGAAATGTGTGTGAAATTGGACTAGAAAATCATGGGGTTTGCTTTCTGGTTGTCAAGGATGTGCTCCTAATTAATTATTTTCCCTCTGGAAATCTATCACTGGTGTGTGTCATATTACCTTCTGAACCAATTGAAGACCAAACAAGAAAAAGCCAGGTTTGGTAAAGAAGAATGCCATTTTCCATCAAGACATTGCTCAACAAAGTAGGGTATGATTTGCTGCCACATCCACCTTATTCCCCTGACTTAACTCCATTAGACTTCCAAGTGTTCCCTAAATTGAGAAAATTCCTTGGTGAAAATGACTTAAATCATCAGTTGAGACTCATTTTGCAGTCCTGGAGAAATCTGAATTCTATGATAGGGGTGTCAAGGGAGAATATGTTAAAAAATAAAAACAATTTTAAAAATCCATGGCATTATTTTGTGCTTCATTCCGGGAACTTTTGAAATGACCCTCATACAAATAAGAGAAATATGGGTATAGAAAGATAATTAGATTTTTGCAGTTACAGTTGCTCAGACTATTTTAAGTTTCTCATATTGCTTGCAGACTTTCCGGAAGCATTTGATGCAGGTGCTCGTACACGACTTCCCTGAGCACTACGGCGAGATACTGAACCTGATGCTACGTGGCAGTGAGACACAGAGTTTGTCACTAGATACATGGTTTGATTTGCTCAATACTCTACTCTCCCTGGGAGGTGGTGGTAAACTCAGAGCTGGACATAACATTGGCAAGGTGAAGGAAGAGGCTCGCAATTATGCCACAGAGCAGAAGGTTCTCACACATCAAGAGGTAAGTGCAATACTAATTTAAATTAAAAAATATTAGATGTTACTTTCTCTACTACGTATGTAGTAGGTAGGATAAGTTTTGCATTCCAACCAAAAATTATATATCAATGTTTCACCAGAAATACATATTTTGAGGCTCCCTAAATCTGAAAAAAGCATTTCTTTTAGAAAAAGATCTGTGTGATACCAAACTTGATATTTAAGTTCCATATCTTCCAATATTTTCAAGAAAATCCCCCAACTCTAAATTAGCCTTTACATGGAAATATTTCTTACTTTTTCAAAACCAATGATTTTGATTAAAATATCATGTATTTAAGATATTTATATGAAAAATAAAATGTATAACTTGAATTTTCTCAGAATAGCCTGTTAAGACTACTTCATTTGGAAGGAATTTTGCATAATAATTGCATAACGGATAAACCATAAGAGATAGACATAAACATACTACACAAAAAATGTAGATCTCTTTAAAAAAACACAATTCTTTTCAAATAAATTTTTTGTGGCATTAACCATTTCCAAGATATCCATTATTATTGATTTCAATTTCTCAATACTTTTGTCATTTTTTAAAGTACTGTCACTATTCAGTTGTTTCTCGTAATGTTGTGGAAAGAGTATGGAATTGCCAGCAACTCGCTCTTAAAGTTTGACTATCGCTTCAGTCTCCTGTATCCCTCTGTTTATCTCGATTAGCATTAAGTAGATAAAAAATAAGCTTTCATGGAAATAGTTTGTAGAAACTATATAATAATGAATAATAGTGGGTCAAGAAAGCTGTGTAAATGTAATATCAATAATTATTTTTTTTTAATTAAGCTAGTTGCCTTAGCAGCAGCAAGTTGATTAAAAGCCATATTAGTACTTTTATGATCACCTCAGTGTACCGGATCTGTTTTCTAAGAAGTCCGGACTAAGCTCCACAGACTAGTGTAAATATGGCCGCTGCTGATTTGCCGGCCACTCCCTCGGCATTGGACAGCCTACTTGTCCAGTTGGCACCGCACCACACCTCCAACCACAACAACCTCCTCTGACAGCCGCACAGTACAACCCAACACTGCAACCACCTCAGCAGCCACCACCACAGCACTCTGCACCACTGCAGTCTCCACGATTCTCCGCAGTGATCATCGGAGTTCCCCGGGATCTGCCCACTCGATACGTCTCTGCTGCAGCACAACGCCGCTGGCCTTCGACCTTCAAGGCCACCCGAATCATCACCTCCTGGGACCCACCACCTCTGTTTGCTTGGTCATGGCTGACCAGGCCAACTGTGAGACAGCCTTAAGGTACAGCCTGCCCTTATTAGGGCAGGTTCTGCCTATACAGCCTAATCGATCAGAAAGCCACCAGCCATGCCGACGATGCTGCTGCTACGGACACAACTCAACAATTTACGCTGCACCCCTCAGGTGCCATTACTGTGGAGCACCGAGCCTAACTGCACATGACTGCGCCTCCTGCAATGGCTATGGCCACTTCACCAGGCAGGTGCAGTGTCCCCTATATCCAAGAAACCACCAACCTACTCCGCCTGCTACTGTGCACACACCTCCAACTCCAACGACATCTCCAGCAACAATCACCACGGACACCACCTGGTGAGATGCAGCTCACACTGGGTCCCACATCTCTCCACAGGACGAATGCACTTCATCACTCACCAGCGCCGCCAACTCCACCATCTCCGACTACCACCTATGCCGACTCACTGCCATTGAAGAAAGACTCCATGTCACCACCGCTGCCCTCTCCACCGACCTCAACATCACCATCACTGTCCACAGTGATTCAACTCTGCAGACTCAACAACCAGTAGCCTGGGCCATGTCATCGCCTGCCTGCCACAGACTTCACCTCTGCCTGCCCCAACAGTTCAATTGGAAGAGCTCATGGGCACCATTGCAGGTCTCACCAACCTGGTAAGTTTCTTGATCACTAAGACGGCCGATTGGACTCCAGTACTTGAGGACCTGAAGATTGATCAGGAAAGGCTACGGAACTTTCTTCTCAAACAAGCCAGATACTGGAAGCACTGCAGTAGATACCATCGGCAAACTTGAGCTGCACCTAATTCCACCCAGGGGCAGCCAAGGCTCGCCATGGCTGTTTCTGTGTCCATATCCGACCTCTGAGAGCACAATGCTGCAGCAAGTACAACCGATGAACTTTCGGAGGTGCTAATGCGGAACTCCGCTAGGTCCTCAATACCACTTCCTAAATTTAATATGCATTACTCATACCTTACTACCACACCTAACTAGAACCTAGAACTCCTTCTTTACCAATCCCTTCTTCTTTGACAAAATAAGTCAACTCTCTAACTATCTCCCCTTTTTAAAAAAACAAAGAGGACTCCTAATTTGCATCATGTGGAGGTTTTTTTTAATGGGTATTCCACTATTGAGCAGCAAGTCCCATATATTCCCCCATCCATTGCACACCGGCTGGGGATTGAATGCAGTTATAGTACTTTTTATGTCAATTATCAAAAATAATGCCTTATATTTCTGTCTGCCAGCTTTTCTGAGTTTTATACTTTTATTCTTTAACATGTTCAGTATTTATTTATTAAAAACAAATTGAATTATTTTCCTGTGTTGATTCATAAATAAATAGAACATTGGTTTAAAAGGTATCTGACATGTTGCTTTCACAAGACTTTCTCACTCTTCTGCAAACTATTCTTATAAAATATTAATCTTCTATCCACTTCATGTTAATTGAAATAAACATTTGTAGAAATGGTATTATTGATATTTTATTGTAGGTACAAGAATTAGGGATGGGGAATTAGGGGAATATGGTAGGCTTAAGGGATGGTCAAACCTTTTAAAAGCTGAAATAAGAGCTGAAGCTTTCCTGGCGGCAAACATCAAGCCAGGTGAGGTGATGTTGGTACATTGACGTTTCAGGAACGTGCATCTCTCCCATCTTCAGCATGCTGAATGACCAGATTGGATGAAATCGCCTAATATATATATATATATATACTTATTTGCCCTGGTGGCTAGCACGGACCTCGTGGAAAACACGAGGCGATCATGCTGGGTTCGCGGGGACGGACCTCGTAGAGAACCCACTGCTCTGGATGTTGTATTTGGTGTCTGGTTTTGTTTTTCTGAGCCTCTCTATTTCAATTTTGATGGCCGGTTTCCATGCGGGACTGAACTGTAGCCCAGCGTCGCGGTTCAGCGTGCTCTTCTCGGAAGAAATAGCCAGCACCTCCTTGATTCTGTGCTCCCAGTAGCCGTCACATGTGGTCAAGATGGTTGTGTCGCGGAAGTTAGCTCTGTGGTCCATTTCAAAACAGTGTTCTACCAAACCAGACTTCTCAGGCTGCATCAAACGGATGGTTCTGTCATGCTCCTTGACCCTGGTGGTTATGGTCCTGCCGGTTTGTCCAATATATGGGGCCCCGCACTCACAGGGAATGCAGTACACTCCCGGTACATTGAGCTCAAGCTGGTCTTTTACTGTTCTCAATAAGTTTTTAATTTTCAGAGGTGGTTTGTGAATTGTACCAACATCATCTCACCTGGCTTGAAGCCCGAGAACGTCTAGAACTTTTAAAAGCTGATTACTACATGATGGTTTTGTAATTCCATTCTCTTTGCATAGCACAAGAAAAAAATGAATAGCAATTTTCCTCTATAGTATTTGAAAATTTAAATCAATAACAAAAAATATCTTGGAAATGTCACAAAAAAATATATTTGGCATAAATTGTGTGCTTTAATGAGACCTACATTTTTTGTGCAATATGTTTTTGTCTGTCTCTTATGATTTACCAATTATATAAAACTCATTCCGTATAAAAAATATTTCACACACTATTGCCAGAAAATTCAAAATATACATTTTATTTGTCATGAAAATATTGTGATGCAGTGGCTATGGTCCAGCACCAGGCAGTTGGAGTAAATCACAATAACTTTGCTCGCCAGCGTAAACATCAGGCTCACTATCGATAGATAACTAGAATCTTTTGGAAGCTTGTTCTCCCCCTCCTCCAGAAAGTGTGTCAAAATAGCTCTAGAACGTTCGAGATCCTCGTGGACAGAGTCCACTGACTATATAAACAAGCATTCTCCGGGAGGCGGTCAGTGCAAGTTGAGTGTGAGTAGAGTTGTTGAGTCAGTCAGCGAGCGAGCAAGTTAGCAGTGCATCTCTGGTGCAACATCAAGAGCGATTCTCCAAGTGAGTTGGTGACAGCTGTTGTGATATGTAGCGAGTGCTACACAGAGTGATGGATTATGCAGTTGTTCTTGTGTTCAACTCTCAAGTGAAGTGAACCATTTGGTGTGAAGAGGCTGTGTCATGAAGGAAGTGAAGTGATGGAGAATTGAAGTAGTTCACCTTAGTTCTAAAAATCATTAGAGCCGTTTTTGAGGAAATCAGAAATCAAAAATGTTCCATGTAAAGGGTAGTTTGGGGTGCAGATTTTCGAAAATCTTAGTCTCACTTTCTTGGAAGATGCTGAACTTAAAAATACCAAATTTGGTATTTATAAAACTTTTCATTTTTGAGTTACGCTGTACACACACACGCACGCACCCCACCCCCACCCCCACCCCCCCACACACAGACCTTTTTCTAAAAATGCTTTTTTTGGGTTCAAGGAACCTCAAAACATGTACATTTGGTGAAATGTCAGTAACAAAGTTTGGGTGGAATACATTACTTGCTCTACTTATTGTAGGTACATAGTAGAGAAAGTAATAAGCTATGTCTGTTGTATAATTTGATGAATTATTTAAACGTTACTCCATAGTAATTTTAAAATACTAAGAAAATAACTAATAATAGACAGAATTATGTTATTTTCAAATAAAAATGACTGAGTGGTTCAAGCGCTGGCTATGGTATTGAAGTCTGATTCAACTTAATGGCTAAACATAGCTAATGTGGAAGAAACATTATAAAAAACAAAATTTTGAGAATTATTTAAAAGTTACTTTATAGTGATTTTAAAATAGAAGCAACAGCTCAAAACAAATATCAAAACATAATAGAATTTTGAAGTAATTTTTTTCACTGAAAGACAAAACATATCTGTCTACAGCTGCGAGAGACAGCAGTGCTCCTAGGAAGCCACTTTATGAAGGAGAGGTTGCAGTATGGACTCTACGGTCTATACCCCAAGTATCGTGTGTATGTGGAACCCCTAACAGCATTTCTTGGGGTAGTGAGTCATGCTCTAGTTGTCAGTACCTTACAACATGACCTGGGAACTCTTTCTGACAAGCGTAAGTATACACCTTACTTCAAACATTTAAAATAGTGGCAGTTCTATACTTATATATGAATTGTCTAGTTACAAAGCACACTAAGTCCAAGGGACATTTTTTTCAGAAATGAGGGAAAACTGTTACTCCCTCCCATAAGAGATATTAGTTGACTTTGAATTTTATATAAATTCCCTATTAAATCAGTGCATTTTGAAGGGGTTGTATGAAATCCTAGCACAAGATATATTCTTAAAAAAGTAACATGTGTTTGAGAAAACTTGTTTTGTTTAATGACTACGGACATTAAGGATTTTGTAACAGTAAAGGCTGGTTCACATCCAACGAGAACGGTAACCAGAACCAGAATGAGAAACTTGAAATACATATATTCAAATGGGAATGTTCACAACCGACGGGAAGCTTCCCGGGCCCCGGGAACGGAAAGAAGAGTTGCCCAACTTTTAACTTTCTCGTTCTCGTTCCCGGGCACGGCATATTAGATCCCTATTGTGCATATTAGACTCTTCACTCTAGAGGTTATTCTAAGCGGCCGTGACACGAAACAGCCACTAGTGCTATCTATAGTCGCAAGCTGGAAACATGAAACTGGAAGAAATTAGTAGTAAGTGTGCTTCCTAACCTCATCCCGACACCCACAAATCTAATCAGCGTTGGTTCCTCTGGTGAAAGGATCATTTGTAGTTTGTTTATATGCAACTCAAAACTGACTATTACCTAAAAAACAATGGCAAAAGCTACAAAGAATAGCTAAACCAGTGGAAATTAAAACAGAACAATAAACAATTTTAATGTATGCCATTAAATAAAGGAATGAAAGTTTGGCATAAGTAGAGGGATCGGAAATGTAATGAATATGCATTTAGATAATGTTTACTCTATCGAATTTTGACGTTGGCTTGACTAAATTGGAAGTAGGTGAAAAAATGTCATTGGTCAGTTAAAAACAAATGAAATTCCAATGCGCAAAATCGACTTTCACTTTGTGATCGATATGCATTCCCGTTCTCGTTACCGGGCTGTTGTGAATAAAAATTTCTTGCTTCCTGTTCTCGTTTCCATTCTGGTTACCGTTACCGGGTGGTTGTGAAACAGCCTTAATAATGGCAGTTGTGAGTACCATTATTAAGGCAACACTATTTTACCATACAAATAATAAGGCCTTGGACAACCAAATATTAAAACTTGCGAATAAAACAATAATGTGTTCGAAATCAACAAAATTTCTGCGGATATATACAGATGAAAACTTGAAATGGCTCACACACATAAATTCTCTGACACAAAACCTACAAGGGTAATCCCAAAAGTAAGGTCTCCAATTTTTTTTAAAATATAAAGAAACTTTTACTGTCAACAAATGGTACATAGTTTTGAAGCTTTAACATTTGTCTATTTTTCCACATAATCACCATTTCGGTCAATGCATTTTTGTAGATACTGTGGCAGTTTTTTTATGCCCATGTCATACCAGCTTGCCGCCATGCTCTTGAAAAAGTGATGGACCTCATTTTTCACTTCATCGTCGTCACCGAAGCACCTTCCAGCCAAGTGTTCTTTCAACTTGGGAAACAAGTGGTAGTCACTGGGTGCTAAGTCTGGACTATAGGGTGGATGGGTGATGGTTTCCCATCCAAACTGTTGCAGAAGATTCATGGTTTGACGGGTGGTGTGGGGGCGAGCATTGTCATGGAGAAGGCTTATGACCTTGCTCAACATTCCTCTTCTACGGTTCTGAATTGCCTGTCTGAGTTTTTTTAATGTCTGACAATACCTGTCGGCATTTATTGTTGTCCCAGGATCCATAAAGTCAACCAACAATATCCCCTTTCGATCCCAAAACACAGTTGCCATGACTTTACCGGCAGACTGTGTTCTCTTGAATTTTCGCGGCTTGGGTGAACTGGAATGCCACCACTCACGTGATTGTTGTTTGGTCTCAGGTGTGAAGTGGAAAGCCCAGGTTTCATCACCCGTGACTATTGAATCCAAAAGGTTGTCCTTTTCATCTGCATAGCGTTGTAGGAATTGCCGGGAAGTTTCAGTGCGTTGCCTTTTGTGATCTTCTGTCAGCATTCTTGGGACCCATCTTGCGCACACCTTCCGAAATTTTAACTCTTCAATCAAAGTCCGATGAATAGTGCTTCAAGAAATCTCAGGAACAACAATGCAGAGCTCATCGAGAGTGATCCGCCGATCTTGAAGCACGATTTGTTCAACCTTTGCGATTGTTTCGTCAGAAATGGACGGTCTCCCGCATCTTTCCTCATCATGAATTTCTGTGCGACCATTTGCAAATTCTCTACACCACTTGCGGACATTTTTGACATCCATACAAGACTCTCCATACACTTCCATCAACTGTCGATGAATTTCGACAGGTTTAACCCCTTTGGCAGTCAAAAAGCGAATAACTGCGCGAACTTTGCACCTGGCGGTAGTGGCTAACGGGAGCTTCATTATAACTGGCTGCCAAGCCAAGACTGAGGGCGCTAAGGGATGTACGGTGATTTCGGAAGAGAGTGGGGGGAGGAAGGAAAAAAGCAGTATGGCCAACATCCACACAAACAGTTTCCCTGCGATCCCAGCGCTTTGGAGACCTTACTTTTGGGATTACCCTCGTAAGCAGGTGCTGCTTTATAGTAAAAACTGTAACACGTTTTAAGCGAAAGGTGCCTTGAAAACATTTTACTACTCATTCACTCCCTTGTCTTATGTGGCATCATTATCTGGGGTAATTCATCACACAGCAAAGAAATATTTAAAATTCAGAAAAGGGTGGTCAGACTTAGGAGGAAAAAATCATCAACAAGTAGCTGTAGGCCACTATTTCAAAAAATGGGGATATTGCCCAAGCTATACCATACATACATGAAGTATTACTCCACATTAAGAGAAAGATACCTGAATTTCAAACAAATTCACTCGTATACTCACACCACACCCGGAACAAGGACAAACTATCAGCTATATCTCACTGCACCATTTAATGAGAAAAGCTTCAAGTACGAGGGTGATCTGAAAAGTTTCCAACCTCAACATGAAGATGGCAGCACTCGTAAATAAAAGCTAGTGAATTTCGTTGTTCATCTGTTGACAGTTACTCACCAAAGTTTCAGCCATTTTGGACGCTCAGTTGTTATGTAACAGTCGTTTGAGTGAGGTGATGTGAGTGTTTTTATGAAAATGGACAAAATCAAGTATCAAGCTGTCATTAAATATTTGTTTTTGAAAGGCAATGTGCCTACGCAAATCAAAGATGAGTTGGATTCTGTGTATGGGGAATCTGCACTATCATTTACCACAGTGAAATTTTGGGCAGCTGAATTTAAACGTGGCCATAAGAGCTTGGGAGACGATGAACATTCGGGACTCCAAAAATTGCAACTACCGACGAAAACATCACCAAATGGTGCTAGACGACTGCCAAATTAAAGTGAGAGAGATAGCAGAGGCTATGTTGTTACGGTATTAATGTTGTTTTTGTATTTGTTATTGTAGCTCCACGTTTAGGAGTCAATTTGCGACGGAAGATGCTTGTTTACATCAGTGTTGAAGCCATCTTGTGACGTCATTCGTTGGTTTGGTTTGTAGCTCCATCTGGCGTAGCAATTTGCATCAGTTTTGAAATAATTCACTTTAAATGTCCTCCAGCTAGCTATTTAGGTCGAACATTTATCTCTTGCAGGGTGTGAATCGGAAAGGAATCTTTTATCCAGAAATTACACTTAATGACGAAATTGGTTTTATAACTTTTATTGCCGAACACGTTCACAAACACTTTTACATATTGATCTGGATACTCGCCAAACTGAAACTGTTTGTAATAACTTCTCACTTTTAACTCACGTACTTCAACTTTGTGTATATTTAACTGTATAATACTTTAGATTCTCATAATTCTGCTGCGCGTAACTTATGACGAACTGAATACAGCGTGCTAGAAATTTTGATGAACTGGGCGACCGACGTGCAAGGTATTGAGAATTTTATTGAACTGTGTGGCGATGTACCTCGGACCTGGCTTATATACTCCCACTCCTCGACATGCCTAAAGATTATAAATGAACTGCTATTGGCTAATAAAACGCGCCAACATTAGCGTCTATTTTAATATCCAATGAAAACCACGAACACATATGCTTTAGGAAATATTCTAGAAGGTTTTACCGAAACTGCGCGAAACATTACGTAACTTCCTTGTTCCCAGTAATGATAAACAACTCACCCCATCGCTGCATTATTGCGTTATTATTGACAGTTTCAGTAAAGCCGTATATTATTATTTACCAATAATAATTACAATTAATAAACCTCTGAAATCAATGTCACATATAAATACATATTTATATTACAATCATTATTTACCTTTAAGTAATTTGTGATACAAATTACCATATCAATGTACACGTCAAAAGAATGTGTTTGTCACATATTAAATCAACATTTAGACATGAGAAAGCTGTCCGCGCTTTGGGTGCCACGTTTGTTCACGCTTGACCAAAAACGTGTTCGAATGAACATTTCCAATGCTCTGTTGGCGCAGTTTAGGCGCAATAAATCCAAGTTTTGGCACCGATTAATGGATACACCATTATACACCCGAAACAAAAATACAGTCCAAACAGTGGACTGCAAAAGGGGAACTGGCTCCAAAAAAAGCAAAAACTGTTTTTTTCAGCTGGGAAAGTGATGGCGACTGTTTTTTTGGGATAGTCATGGAGTTATTTTAATCGATTATCTTCAAAAAGGAAAAACCATTACAGGAGCATACTATGCATCATTACTTGACAAGCTGAAGGCAGAACTTGCGGAAAAACAGCCACATTTTCAGAAAAACAAAATCCTGTTTCACCAAGACAACACACCGTCTCACACCTCAGTGGTTGCAATGGCGAGAATACACGAATTACGGTTTGAACTGCTTGACCATTTGCCTTACTCACCAGATCTAGCCCCAAGCGACTTCTTTTTGTTCCCTCATCTGAAAATTGCGCTCGGAGGACAGAGATTTTCGTCAAATGAAGAACCAATCACCTTCGTGAACAATTATTGTGCAGAGAAAAACGCCAAGTACTATTTTGATGGGTTACAGAGTTGGGAGCATCGCTGGAAGAAGTGTGTAGAGTTACAAGGAGACTATGTTGAAAAATAAAAAAAAATTCTGAAAAAATATCTTGTATCTTTATTATGTCGGAAACTTTTCAGACCACCCTCGTATGCTTTAAAACTGTCACAATCAGTTAAACAGGTTACATCTTTGAGATCTTTTAAGTGAAAATTAAATAAATTCATGCATGAGCACTGTTTCTATAGCGTACTGGAATACCTGGGAAGCTGATAGCTGTTAACCTTCACTTATCATTAAACATTTTATATTGTGTGTGCTAGTGTGCATGTGTGAAAGGGAGAGAGAGAGACAGGAATATTGTGTGTATCCATGCAGGCACATGCATGCTAAAATGTGACACATCCTATATCAATGTAGTTTGATTCAATGGGTGAAATAAATAAAATTAAAACATCTTTCTGTTTGCAGTAGAGTTTGGGATCTTCCTTCAGATGGCACACTGTAAAGTTTCAGATGAGTAAGTGTACTCACTTGTTTGTGATGATGCGTAAACAGACTGGTGCTAACATTCTCTACAAAATGGATAAAACTGAAACATGAGCTGTCAAAAAGTACTCTGTTTTGAAGGGTTTAACCTTAACGGAAATACAAAAGGACTGGTATCAGACATTAAAGGATTCTTCACCTTTGTTTTTGAATGGTTAAAATGCAGGCTGTTGAATTTAAGCATGATTATACATCCATTAATATGATGAGCTCTCAGGTTGTCCCAAAGCTGTAACAACTGACAAGATTATGGCAAAGATTCACAATGTTGTACTCAGTGATTACACAGTGAACATACGCAAATTGGCTGACATTGCAAAGACCTCAATAGGCCGTGTCCACTACATTTTACACCAAGTTTTGTGTATGAGAAAGCTTTCAACTCAATGGGTGCCTTGTTTGTTAACAATGGAACAAAAATGCATTGGAATTACCGTTTCTCAAGAATGTTTAGACTTGTATAAATGCAGTTTCAGTGAGTTTCTCTGGCATTTCATAATGCCAGATGAAACCTGGATTCATCGCTACATGTCAGAGATGAAGGAGCAGTCCAAACAGTGGGTGGCAACAGGTGAAAAGAAAGAAAGCATAAACGGTTTCATCTACAAGAAAAGTCATTGCTTCAGTTTTCTGGAATTCTCATAGTGTGGTGCTCATAGACTACCTACAGAAGGGTAGAACCATCAACAGGGAGTATTACACTTTACTACTGGACAATTGAAGGTTGTGTTCAGGCACACCATGCAAAAAAAAGGAATTCTCTTTCATCAGGATAATGTTACTTCATATAACATGAGATCCAATGAATTATGAACCACTGTGCAGTGTTTCCACTGGATGTGTGAACACATTTCCCACCATTGCTACAATCAAGGTCATGCTCCTGAGGCTGACTTTCCTTTGCTCCGCTCTGCAGTATTGTATTGACCGTAAACTACTTGAGTAGTTACGAGTTATTTATTACTGTATCATGTATTTAGTCACAATTATGGCTGAGTATATGTTTACTATTGTGCAGCGTGCATTTATGTATAATTTGTATGCATTAACACAGTCAGCTCATCAAGTGCAAATACCATTTGCAGAAAGATTCCCAGGTGTAAAGGTTCCAGGCTGTGCAGCAATTCATAATCTGTATCATAAATTTCAGGCCATAGGTAGTGTTCAGTCTAAGAAACCTAACAGACAGCATAGGGTTCTTACTGAAGAAATATTAGATGACATTGGTCATCATTTGGAGACTTCCCCCCCCCCAGAAATCGCATAGGTGTCTTTTACAACAGGCACGCATTTTGTGTGGTTCTGTGCAAAGAGCTACTAGATTGTTGAGGTTAAAACCATATCAAATAACTGTGGCACATGCCCATCAACCAGGTGATCCTGCAATTAGGCGCACATTTTGTGAGTGGAGTCTCAATAGTGCACACAATGGCGAACTAGACCTATATTTAATATTTTTCTTGGACGAGGCCTGGTTTCACCTTCATGGATATGTGTGTACACAAAATAATCATTATTGCAGCTCTGATGAACCTAATATTGTTCATGAAGTACCCCTCCATGACAAAAAAATTGGTGTATGGTGCTCCATGAGCGGAGAATGCATTATAGGGCCCTTTTTTTTTGAGTCAACAATTGATACCCCCACATACATGAATACAATTTTACCCCCATGTTTTAGAGAATTGACAGTTAGGGAGTGTGGCTTTGCCTGTTTTCAACAATACTCTGCTACAGCCAATATTATGATGTGATGCAGTAATTTGTATCACAAATTACCTAAATGTAAATAATGATTGTAATATGAATATGCATTTTTATGTGACATTGATTTCAGATGTTTATTAATTGTAATTATTATTGGGAAATAAGTTTATACGGCTTTACTGAAACTGTCAATAATAGCGCAATAATGCAGCGAGGGGGGTGAGCTGTTTATCATTATTGGAAACAAGGAAGTTACGTAATGTTGGCGCGTTTTCGGTAGAAACTTCTGGAATATTTTCTCCCTAAAAGCAATATGTATTCGTGGTTTTCATTGGATATTAAAATAGACACTAATGTTGGCGCATTTTCTTAGCCAATTGCAGTTCATTTATATCTTTAGGCGTATCTGATTGAAGGAGTATAAATAGAAGCCAAGTTAGAGGTAAAGTCAGTCAGTCCTTCAGTTCGCCGAAAGCATTCATACACTACACGTCGTCTTCAGTCAGTCAGTTCGTCGAAAGTATTAGTTCGTCATACATCGGATATAGATTCACAAGTTACGCGCAGCAGAATTATGAAAGATCTAAAGTATTGTAAGGTTAATTATATAAAAGATTGAAGTACGTGGATTGAAAGAATTATCAGTAAGAAGTTATTATAACAGTTTCAGTTTGGCGAGTATCTAGATCAATATGTAAAAGTGATAGTGAACGTGTTCGACAATAAAAATTATAAAACAAATTTCTTCATCAGTGTAATTTTTGGATAAAAGATTCCTTTCCGTTTCACAACCTGTATAGAGACACATGTTCGACCCAAGATAAGATAATAGCTAGCCGGAGGACATTTGAAATGAAATCAAACAAAAACTAACACTGATGCAAATTGCTAACACAAGATGGAGCTACAAACCGAGCAAATGAATGACATGATGCAGTAATTTGTATCACAAATTACCTAAATGTAAATAATGATTGTAACATGAATATGCATTTTTATGTGACATTGATTTCAGATGTTTATTAATTGTAATTATTATTGGGAAATAAGTTTATACGGCTTTACTGAAACTGTCAATAATAGCGCAATAATGCAGCGAGGGGGGTGAGCTGTTTATCATTATTGGGAACAAGGAAATTACGTAATGTTCGCGCGTTTTCGGTAGAAACTTCTGGAATGTTTCCCTAAAGCATATGTATTCATAATTTTCATTGGATATTAAAATAGACGCTAATGTTGGCGCGTTTTATTAGCCAATAGCAGTTCATTTATAATCTTTAGGTGTATCTGGATGCAGGATTATAAATAGAAGCCAAGTTAGAGGTAAAGTCAGTCAGTTCTTCAGTTCGCCGAAAGCATTCATACACTACACGTCGTCTTCAGTCAGTCAGTTCGTCGAAAGTATTAGTTCGTCATACATCAGATATAGATTCACAAGTTATGCGCAGCAGAATTATGAAAGATCTAAAATATGGTAAAGTTAATTATATAAAAGTTTGAAGTACGTTGATTAAAAGTGATCAGTAAGAAGTTATTATAACAGTTTCAGTTTGGCGAGTATCTAGATCAATATGTAAAAGTGATAGTGAACGTGTTCGACAATAAAAATTATAAAACAAATTTCTTCATCAGTGTAAATTTTGGATAAAAGATTCCTTTCCGTTTCACAACCTGTATAGAGACACATGTTCGACCCAAGATAAGATAATAGCTAGCCGGAGGACATTTGAAATGAAATCAAACAAAAACTAACACTGATGCAAATTGCTAACACAAGATGGAGCTACAAACCGAGCAAATGAATGACGTCACAAGATGGCAACGCGTGAAGTAAACACACATACATAAACATCACAAGTAACAAACATTATAACTAATACCGTTACAAATTGGCTTCCCATACGTGGGGCAGTTAAAGTTATGAAACCAAACAAAACAGAAGCAGCACAATATAAGATCTTCAACTTCTAATAATTTACGTAAAAACATAATACGTAATCATTATGTCTTCTTACAGATGAGAACAGTTGAAAGTGTGTTTGAGGAGGACAGAATTATTAGTAGAGATGTGTGGTCCCCTCAGTCCCCCAATCTAACTCCCTGCAACTTTTACCTCTGAGGTAAATTAAAACATATGTTTAATAAGACACCCACATACCCTGGAAGAATTAAAACAAAATATCTGTCAGGAAATTGCCAGTATTTCAGAACGTGAACTATGGCATGATGGATAGTTTCTTAAAGAGGTGCCAAAAATGTATGGACACAATGGTGTTCAATTTCAACACCTCTTTTCATAACATTGGTATGTAAATCCTATAAACATAGCTAAGGAGATTTTTGTATGGTTGCATCAGCACCTCTCTATAATAGCCACAGACGGCAATGCATGCTGCCATCGCAAACGGAAAAACACTGCACAGCCAGTATTTGAGATGTTTGTGACAAATAAAATGTATATCTTGAATTTTCTGGGAATACACTGTGAAATTCTCTTTATTCAGAATGAAGTTTGAATAATTTTGCATAACTGGTAAACCATCAGAGATAGACAAAAATGTAGAACCCTTTAAACTACACAATTTTTTGTGACATCAGTCATTTCAGAGATATTCTTTATTATTGGTTTGAATTTTTCAATACTATTATTACTCTTTTTAAAGTGCTTTCACTATTTGGTTGTTTCTCATGTCATGCAAAGACTATGGAATTTTAAGGCCAGAATATAATGACCCACCTTTAACCATCTGAATATCAATTTGGTTTCCGTGTCACTCTTGTACCTACAGTGAAACTATTTCTATAAACATTTATCTTGATAGATAGAAAAATCTTTTGTAAGGATAGTTTATAGAAGTTTTATAAAAATAAATGATAGTGGGTAGAGAAAGTCATGCAAATGTAACACTTAAGATATTTTACCAAACTAATAGCCATACTTTAGGTGTAGTTTATTAATTAAAACTGGTTGGACAAGAAGGGTTCATTGTGCATTGTGGATGAATGTCAGCACAGAAAGCCAAAAGATTCAGGTTTGAGTTTCATCAATGGCTTTGAATTTTTCAAATCTGATTATACTTCTGTGTTTTGTTGAGGTGTTAGTAGAGTTACAGAAAGTAAATCCCTCTAAAAATGCATTATCTCTGAACTTAAGGAGAATTTAATATGAAAAGAACCGTATTGCTAAAGTGCTTTAAGTTCAAACGAATAGTAAACAAAACTATGTGACAAGGGAGTGCCTCATTGGTAGTGGGCAAACTGTAACTTTTCCTGCTTGGCATGTCGTCTCTTCCTCCACATGAAACAGTTCAGTTCAGATCTTAACATTTTGTGATTATTCTTGTGCAGAGAAATTTAAAAATTCCATTTTGTAAAGTTCAATTTTTGAAACAAAATGTGTTTGATCAGATTTACTTATAACTAGACATCGAATTTGTATGCATTAAAACTATCTAAAATATGCATGCATTCATACTGTAAAACTCTGGAGAATTTGCTCTATAATTTTGAAAACATGCACTAAAGTTTTTAACTTTAAGTCTATACTTTTGGTACTTACAATGTATAGGGTCTTTCAACAAGTGTGTCCTATCTTTGAACTCAAATAAAACATGTTCTATAAATGATAGAGGTTTATTTCTTTTTTTATATCGGAACATAATTAATGTCATTACATGTGGAAGAGAACATCAGTTAAATGATAGCCGCGACTTCGTTGGGTTGCGCGTATACGGTTGACCCAATTTTCAATGCCAGAGGAACATAAATTAGGTCCAACTTCACAAATAACACGCGTGATGTTATTCATAAGATCATTTACTGTTTCTGACTTGTTGACATAAACTCGAGATTTAACATAACCCCACAAGAAGTAAACCAACGACGTTAAATCATGTGACCTCGGAGGCCATCACCCCCACGGGAAATGATGAAACCTCTGAACTTCTCCTTCAAAAGATTGATTGTTTCGAGAGCAGTATGACATGTGGCACCATCTTGCTGGAACCAGATGTTTCTGAGATCCATACCATCCAATTGAGGCCAAAAATAGTCCCTTATAAGAGCCTGGTATCTTTCTCTATTGACAGAGCTTCTCCATCTTCATCTTGGAAAAAATATGGACCAGTGATTCTACCATACCAAAACTCACACCACACAGTAACTGGAATTAATTGTTCTTTCACACAAGCTATGTGTTGGAAACGTAGAATCAGACGACTGATAAACTCAATGCCTTAGCCGGGATTTGAACCACGGATCTCCCGGTCTCCGTCTGGTTGCTCTAACCACTGAGCTACCATGGCAACATGCCGGTATGCCATTAAATTCTCCAACTGATTTGAATTCGCTTGTGTGAAAGAACAATTAATTCCATTAATTGACCTAATAGTGGTTGTAACTATAGAGCCCGGGTCTTAAAGTACTTACAAAGAATGTAAGTCGCCATTGGGGTATGACATCTCAATACAATTTGAGATCTCCTTGTGGCTTACCGGTAAAAATGCGAATCAGTTGGAGAATTTAATGGCATACCGGCATGTTGCCATGATAGCTCAGTAGTTAGAGCAACTGGACGGAGACTGGGAGTTCCGTGGTTCAAATCCCGGCTATGGCATTGAATTTTTCAGTTGTCTGATTCTACCTTTCCACACAGTAACTTTTTGGGGATGAAGTGGTCGTTCTTGAATCTGCATTGGATTATGATTGCTCCAATAGCAGCAATTTTGTTTGTTAACACAACCATCCATCCAAAAGTGGGCTTCGTCGCTGAAGATGATTTTTCGACAAACATCTGGGTCAGCTTCCAATTGCTCCATAGCCCAGTCAGCGAATATACGGTGCAACCTATGGTCGTTGGGCTTTAGTTCTTGAGTTAACACCATTTTGTAAGCGTGAAACTTCAAGTCCAGATGCAGAATTCACCAAGTTGTGGTCGATGAAAGCCCCAAATCTTACGTTTGACGAGCAATTGATTTGTTTCCGTTCTCGTGTACACTCTCACAAACGGTGCCTATGTTTTCGTTGGAGCATTTACGTCGATTACATACAAGCATTCTTTGATCGCTGACAGAACCACTTTCAAATTTATCGATCAAACGCTGAATCGTTCTCTCGCAGGGACAATTATGCACACCGTAAACTTCATGCAATACACGGAAGGTTTGGCGAACAGATGATCCATTTTGATAATAAATTTTCACAATTTCTACATATTGCTGAATGTTGTAACGTTCCATGGCTATTTGTTAATAACAACTGTAACCACATGAAAATAATGGCTGCTGTAACTCAATAACAACGGCAGCTATCACATGTTAAAGATAGGACACTTTTGTTGAAAGACTCTTTACATTCTTCCTTAGACATGATTCCAGTCATTGTAATTTGATTTGCAGTATACAATGATCATTTTCTCCAAATGCTGAGATGTAAGTAGATGAAGTTATTAGTTAACAGAAGCTGAGAAGGATCTTTCCGTATCTACAGATGTTATTGGGCAAAATTTTAAAGCACTTATTAACTGTGGGGAAATTTCTTCAGGAAGCACTACTTTTACACCTTGAAAATATTTGTCCACAGAGTATAAAACTTTGATGTAAGGATTTCTCTATAAAACACTACACAATTTACCACTTAATTTTCCTGCATACTTTAAAGGAGTACCCTCAAGGTTACTCTGAACCTCATTGAGAATCGATAAAGATTCATGTAGACAAACTTGATTTTTTGAGTTTATTATGGCTTCAGCTATAACTTTGAAATGTGCCTTGATTACAACCAAGTCCATTTGCAATACTCACCATTAAAAACATTTTGAGAACGTTGAGCTGAAAAAGTGTAAATTGAATTCAGCGTACGAACAAATTCCTTAACAGTGTTGAAATTATCTGTATAGAAGAGAGCAGTAACCACATTGGAGCGTCTCCTTATGGGATGTCTCCATAGTAAGGACATTATTATTTTGTCACTGATGTGTTTAAACGCTAAATTTTAAAGTTAAAAACTGTGTATATTATATGCACTATATAATGTTACATACAAGCACATAAAACATATTGCAAAACTTAATTCCGTATCAGTAGTAAAAATAAATTAAATATGAGTTTGCCTACAAATTCGATGTCTACTTATAACTAACTGAACTGTTACAGCAGAGGGTTTATGAGCCTATGCGCAGGTGCTGTAGTTCGTTCAGGCATAAGCTCAAGAGTACACCTTGCCATGTGTTGAGTGTGTCATGGCTGAGCTTCCTTCATCACTATGAGAAATAGTGAAATGCGGAAAGTGTAGAGAAGACAGTTTTATTGTGTTAAAAGTTTTTAACAAATTCTGTGAAACATACCCATCTTTAATCATCAATGAATGTGGTTAGTTGTGGTTAGTGATGCAGAATTGTTGCTCTGATTGTTTGCATTGCGCTTTTTTCTGATGTATTTTCTAACCTACAGTGTTCATAATTTTCTTAACTTAAAATTTAAATTGAGTGTTATATATGTATGCTCTTTAACTACTATGGTCCTTAGCGTCCCATTCTATATTGCGTGAAAGACTGGTAATTTTGCTCAGAGGCCTCTTTATCAGGCTTGAGGTTCTTTTATGTGCCATAAATCTATGACACAGGACCACCGGCTTTACTTCCCTTCCGAAGGAAGCCATGCTAAGGATTTATGACATACCTGAAAAAAATCCATCGCCCTCTGCCAGGTTTGAACCTGTGACCTTGGGAACTAGAGGCTAGCACAGTACCAATAGTCCACGGAGGACGACAATTTCTTAACTCATTGACTCATAAAAGTGTAAAGCAAAAGAGGTATTTTGATATTAGTCATTAAATGAATGATTTCTAAAACTTGAAGTTAAGGGGCCAAGGTACTCTGAAATGGTCAAAAATCACATTTTTTTGTTTTAGGCACCAATAAAATCTCTATTATTTCCAGTTTCAGAAAATATACACTTTTGGTGGGTTAAGAGGTTTTTAAGACATTTAAATACCATTTAAATGCTAGTTTGCATTCCATTAAAGCTGTCATGCAACGCCCCTTTTTAGAACATTTTCGTATAATTCAACAATGAACGACTAGGTATATCATGCCCAGCGAGCAGTTTAGCAATTAAAAAAAGTGGCCAGGACCAAGAAAAGGCAATCAGAAAAGCTGAAACAATTCAGGGATGAAGGTGCAGATGATTATGACCGTGGAATGTACTGAAGTGTGTCAGAATTTTAATGTTCAAACTTTAAATTCAGTTTTTTCAAAACAACATTTTTGGATACTTATGTACCTTTTTTTCAGAAAGTATAAGAGGTAGAGAGCTGAAATTTTCAGTACTTGTATACAACACATAGTTAAACTTTCTGAACCACAATCATAATTGTATAATGTATATTATTGATATTAAGAAAGCAACAACATTGCAAATTTTCCACATTTTTACTTTTTTGACTTTGCAAATAATTTTTTTTTGTTTCAATTTCTAGTGAACTGATATACATAACTAAATAATTGAGGTTCAGAAGATAGGTGATTATACTAAGAACAAGCATACAAAAGTGTGATTCTGTATTGCAAGCACTATCAGAGAAAAAGGTACATGAATTCACATGTTTTAAGAGTAAATTTTATTGTTTTTCTGCTGAATGAAATAATTTTTATGGACTCAACTACATAAGCTATCAATGTAAACAACCACTTGAAATAATTGTCATGATTTATAGAATAAATAATAAAAGTTTCAGGAAAAACCATTGACAACTTTAAGAGCAGTGGTAATTTAATACACTTAAGTGTAATTTCCATGTGTTCAGACCATTGACCCCTTAAGAGCAGTTTAGTCCAGTATCTTTAATGACAGGTGAAATAGTAGATAGATAGAGCTCCTGAACTGTTCAGGTACCACTTTTATTTGATTATTCTTAGTACGTGTTATAAGTTTAGGATGTAAGCCAAAATATAGGAATAAGACATACAAAATATTTAAAAGCTGCAGATTGTGTCATATTTACATGCTGTCTGAGGAAATTTCCTCTCACAGGTAGTTAGTCCCTGTTATCCCTTCACTTGGTGTTGTCTTTGCTCGGCAGAATGATACATTAGGTTTAATATTAAAAACAGAAGCACCTTAAACAGTGAGGTTTCTTCATGTTGAATTTGGAATGAGTCACACTATCTTTATACAAACCTTCACTTACTAAGTTTTTAAAAACTGGAACATTTTTTGAGGGCATTTATCCTCATCATCATTAGTTAGGTGTCTGAAGGCAATTAGCTAAAATAATGGACAATAAAACAATGAAACAGGTCTATTATGCTTTTATATATTCGCATGTAAGATATGGAATTACGTTATGGGGAAATATTACAGCAAGAGAAATGAATAAAGTCTTTAAACTGCAAAAAAACAGCCATTAGAATAATAAGCAAAATGGAAAACAAACAAACTTGCAGGGGCGTGTTTAAGAATCAAAACTTGTTAACAGTGCCATGTATATATATGAATGCATAAAAACTGTGATAAATATAAATATGCAAAAAAAATCCATTGTGCATAATCATAATTTAAGAAACAATGACAATTATTATAGAATAACTTTAAGAGGAACTCTAAATAATCGTGCTATAGAAGTTAGAGGAAGAGAATTATTCAATAAGTTACCTAGAGAAATAAAGAACATAAACCAGCCAAATGTAATGATGAAAACAATAAAGAAATACTTAATAGAAAATGAATTTTATAGTATAGATGAATTTAGACATGGTAAAGCAATGTAAAGTGAAAATGATATTTAAGGTAAACTTAATGTACGTGCAATGTAAAAGAAGTAATATAAAATTATAAGCTGTACTTGTTAAATTATTTTATATTTGTAATTGGACATTATTTCATATTTGTAATTGGACATGTCCTTTAAATGTATTTAAAAGGATGATAATAAATAAAAGATGCTTCCCTCTTCCTCCTCTCCTGTATGGGTTTGATTGGTATGGTAACAAACTGCTCATTGGCAGTATTTCAAAATGTATGATATTATCTACATCCTTGACAATGAATATTTTCTCCCAAATAGTTCTAGTGATGAGGAAACTGGTTTTAACAATTTTATGCTTGACCAATGTTGTGGTTCTCAGACTAAAATTGATATGATACAGTGGATTTGCTGTTTGTTTCTATTCTATATTTCTCTGGTATTCTTTCAATCAATGCTCAAATTTCTTTTGGTTTTGCCCATGTAGTATTTCTTATGTTCTTCACAATTGATCTGGTAGATTCCTGATTTTAGTGTATCCAGGACTGAGTTTTTGGAAGATACTCTGAAATTACTGAATCTGCAGGATGATTGTATAAAATTCACAATGGAAACCGAAGAAAGTAATACTTTATCCCTTTTGGGACTACAAAAAAATGACACATGTGGATAATTACATTAAAAAGAATGGTTGCAATCCAACCTCACACCAGCTTGCAGTTTTCAAAAGTCTGATTCATAGGTTAAACAGTGTCCCTTAAACAGAGAAGAATATTCAAAAGAATACCCATGTATACTGGAAATTGCAAATGTAAATGGCTTCAACTGAGGTTTAATAATTAACATGTTAAAACAGATGGAAAACTAAAAGAAATAATCCAAAAAACTACTCTACAGACAATCAATGATACAAACTGGAAATATAAAAAATTTATATCATCCATGGGCATTTAGGAAATTTGAGAAAAACTTCAATAAATATGACACAAACAGCTGAAAAACACAGTCCCAGATGCACTAAAATCAGAAATCTACCAGATCAACTGTGAAGATTGTGAGAAATGCTACATAGGCAAAACCAAGAGAAATTAGACTGAAAGAACACCGGAGAAACATAAAACAGACAAATCTGCTGTGACACACTATTTTTGGTCTGAGAACCACAAGATTGTTCAAACCATAAAATTGTTAAAACCAGTTTCACCACTAGAATGACAATTTGGGAGAAAATATTCCTTATCAAGAGTGCAGACAATATCATAAATTTTTAAATCCAACGATGAGCAATTTGTTACAGCTTTGTTGCCCTGCGAACAGATTGCAGCAGGATCCAATCCAACCAGGAGAGGAGGAACATGCTTCAGTCACCTAACTGCGGACGAATTCCCTCAAAAACATTCCAATTTTAAAAACTAAGTAAGTGAAGGATTGTGTAAAGATAGCATGACTCATTCCAAACTCAGCATCAAGGTTCCTTTGAAGTTAAAGTGAAACAGTTATAGTGTATAGTGGCAGTCTTGTAGAGTTATCTGAATGATGTTTCAGTATGTGAGCAGTTGTGGCCAGCACTTAACGAGATGTTCTCTCCATGGCTTGCACCCTACTGGACCAAGAACCTAAAGGAGCCAACAGCTGCCTGGATACAGCAGTTGACTGATGACCGCTCTGTTCTGTTGCCGTGGATAGCACCTGATGGACCACATGCTAACCGTGTCATGGCAATGTTCAGCGAGTGTATTCGTTTCATACTCGACACATTGCCAGGTAAGGTCTGCAAGTTATCAAGTTAACGTATATACGAGGGCTGATCAATACAGACTGAGACTGATTTTTTCCTGAAGCTTTCTTGATAGTTTCCTGTCTCTACTATAAATATTTGAAAAGATCGGGGTTTCATGGATAATTTCCATAGGTGGCAGCACTCTCGTATTGGTAGGTTTGTAGTATTGCTGTACATTGTTGACCCTACTTGAATTTGGCATACCACAAAATGGAGGTGGCATGAGAGGAGTAATGCAGCGCAATAAAAGTTTGTTTTCGTTTAAATCATACAGCCTCTGAAACTTTCGAAAAGCTGAAGCAAGCATGCGGTGAAGATGCACTACCTCGTGCAACGGTGTTTAGGTGGTTCAAGGACTTCAAATAAGGGCGAGTCCTCTGTGCTAAGCAAGGTGGGCCTGGTGTTTCGACTTCTGCTATGACTGAAGTCAACATCAACACAGCTGCTGAGATTGTTGTTCCCCCTCACACTACTGATACAACAGTGTACTACAGGTCAGTATTGGCTACACTGAGGAAGCACATTGCAAGGAAACATCCAGAACTTCATCGGAATGAGTGGCGACTTCATCACGACAACGCGCGGCCTTCACGTCGCCAATCAAGTCTAGACATTTTTGGTTAAATTCAACATTACCTGCATGCGCATCCACCTTATAGCCCAGATCTTGCCACCTATGATTTCTTTTTATTCCCATCACTAAAGACAAAGCTCCGGGGCATTCGATTTGAGAGCACTGAAGCAGTGCTGAGGAAAAGTGAGGCGATTCTTAAAGACCTGACAAAGAATGGCCTGGACCATGTGTTCGAGGACTGGCAGAGATGCTATAAAAAGTGCATTCACGTAGCAGGGAACTACTTTGAAAAATAGCGTGACAACATTGAAATGGAGTAATAAATATCTGTGAAAAAAAAATCAGTTTCATTCTTTATTGATCAGCCCTCGTAAGTTGCTTAGTGAGTTTTAGAAGTGATTATAAACAATGAAACTTTTAACAATACTGGAAATTGTAAGTGGTTTGATGACATTTTAGTTTCGTACAGAATATGTTTTGTTTCATTCGTCAGCTGTATGCCTACTGCCATCTGGAAGGGAATCACCTAATTTAGTGTTAGTTGTGCTGTCATCTACTTGTCTAGTGGAGAACTTCATTATGTAATCAACTGGCAGAATTTCAAAATTCATTACTGTTGTCTGCATCTTTGGTGATGTGGATTTTTACTTTCTCTACTAAGTACTTACAATAAGAAGAGGAAGCATGTATTTGCCCAAAAATGTGATGTCGAGATTTCACCGAAAGTATATGTTTTAACACCTCCTGAACCCCCCAAAAAAGCCATTTTTAGAAAAATAGTCCATGTGTGTGTCTGTGAAGAGCGTAACTCAAAAACAAAATGCCGGTTATATGCCAAACGTGGTATCTAAGTGCAGTATCTTCCAAGGATGCGACACAAAGATTTTCAAAAAGATTCTCCCACCCCAAACTACCCTTTAAATGGAAAAGTTTTTGAACATTTTTATTTTCTCAAAAGTGACTGTAACTATTTTGATTAAAATGCCATATATTTAAGATATTTATATAACAAATAAAACGTGTATCTTGAATTTTCTGGGAAAGGCCTGTGAAGTCCTCTCCATTCAGGAGGAATTTTGTATAATTTTTAATAGTGGGTCAATAAATATAGACAAAAAATTACTATAGAAAATCTGATGTGATACATTCACATGACTTTCTCTACCCTCTCGTTTATTAGTGGGTATACAAACTGTTCTTACTAAAGCTTATTTTTCTATCTACTTCATTCTAATCCAAATAAACCTTTGCAGAAATAGCTACATTACACATTTTGTTATAGATACAAAGAGAACAGCGATAGTCAAATGTTTAAGAACTGGACACTATATGCTGGTCTTAGAATTGCATACTGTTTCCATGACATCATGAGAAACAACTGAATTTTGACAGGGCTTTAAAAGAATGGCCAAGTAATGAACAATTCAAACCATTAATAACAGATATTTTAAAAATGGCTTATGCCACAAAAAAAGTTATTTAAATAAATTGTGTGTTTTAAAGAGATCTGCATTATTTGTGTAGTACGTTTTCGTCTATTGCTTAACGTTTTAATTTATTCCCAGTAAATTCAAGATATACATTTTATATGTTAAGTAAATATCTTTAATATATGCTATTTTAATTAAAATCTTTAGAGAATCAAACATTTTGAAAAATGTTCCATGTAAAGCGTAGTTTGGGGTGGGGGGATTTTTTTTAAAATCTTAATGTCGTAGCTTTGAAAGATATTGAACCTAAATATCAAGTTTGGTATTTATCAGACTTTTTGATTTTGAGTTATGCTGTTCACAGACACATACACCCGCAGAGTTTTTATAAAAAAATTATTGGGTTCAGGGGGCCCCAAAACATATATTTCCAGTGAAATCTCAACATCGAATTTTTGAGTGGAATAAAATATTTCCCCTAGTTACTATACATAGTAGAGAATGTAATCTCTTTAAAACACGTTTATTTCAAATAACTTTTTCTGTACTTTACTGAACTTTTTTCATCAACCATATCTAAGATATCCATTATTATCAGTGTGACTTTTTCAATACTTTTGTCATTTTTTTAAAGTACTGCCGCTATTCAGTTGTTTCCTGTGATGTCATGGAAAAAGAGTATGGAATTTCAAGGCCAATAGTTAGAGATATGACTATCAATTCTGCATCCTGTATCCCCTTTGTACCTATAATAAATGTGGGGACATTAGGGTAATGCAGCGGTTTCATTTCCGGCTCTCATACTGAGGGTCCTGGATTTGGACTTTTGTATAATTGCTAAGCTGTAAGAGTTAGACAAAATTTACTCCACAAAAAATATAGACTTCGTTAAAGTACACAATTTATGTCAAATAATGCTTTTTGGGCGCTAACCATTTTCAAGATATTCCTTGTTATTGATATGAATTTTCAAATAACCTTACTTTTTTTTTTTTTTTTAAGTGGTAAGTCAATATTCATTTTTTCTTGTGGTCGTGCAAAGAGATTGGAATTTAAAAGTCATCATATAGTGATCTAATTTTTAAAAATCTGACTATTACTTTAGTCTATTGTTTGTATTCTTATAGCAACAATGAACATGCAGATGTTTAATGAAAGTTTATTGTTAAAAGGTAGATAGAAGGATAAATTTTTGTAAAATAGTTTGTAGAAGAGTGAGTAGAGGAGGTCATATGAATGGAACACATATTTTTCATCATGCCATATGTGTTGCCACACTGCATCATTAGAAATTGCGCATGAATTTATTGTATGGAGTCAGATTAAATCAAGTTGCTGAAACATTTCCCTTAAACTTGTCTCCCTCCAAGGGTGAAAAATGAGTTCCTTAAAATTGTTTTTCTAATGTTGTGTTCTATTTCTCTTCACAATCTAACAGGAGCCATTTCTTTTTGCAGCTTGTAGCAACATTCTGTGTTTTGTATGGCAGTTTTATGTCGCCAGCTACTCTCATATGGCTGTGAAGGATCATATCCTGGGTGTGGTTCATACCAGCTTGCTCACTCTTCCTTGGGAACGCTTCTGGCCTAGTCTGCAAGATCTCGAGTTCATGCTCAAGGTAAGAACTATTTTGCTGCTGACGTTTCTAATACAGCATTTCAAATATTTCAAATTTCATTAAATACACATTTTTCCAGTAATGGTACATACGAGGTCTGTTCAAAAAGTTCCGGAACTTTGTCCACAACATTTTTCTACGCTTAGTTTTTACTTATTGTGCATGGTATCCTTCGAAATACTCTCCTCCACAATTGATATACCGCTCCCAATGCCATTTCCACTTCTAGAAGCAGTCTTGGTATATGTTTTTCTCAGTTGCGCGAAGCGCCGTCTGCAAATTTTCTTTTATCTATCTATCGTTGCAAATCTTTATCCTTTCAATGGGGTTTTCAACATTGGAAATAAAAAAAAAGTCCAAAGGGGCCAGGTCTGGAGAGTACAGAGGATGAGGCAGCACAGTAATATTGTTTTTTGTGCAATAGTCACGTACCAACAGGGATGAATGTGCAGGTGCGTTATCGTGATGCAAGAGCCATGAATTGTCTTGCCACA
Source organism: Deroplatys truncata (assembly GCA_030765065.1). NCBI lineage: Eukaryota > Metazoa > Arthropoda > Insecta > Mantodea > Mantidae > Deroplatys > Deroplatys truncata. The sequence continues at coordinate 32,413,224 of CM060984.1, read as the reverse complement.
TTTCAGGTTGTTTCCTTCTCACATTTTCTCGCAGACATTGCAACACGTCCCGATAGTCAGTCTTTGATTGGCACACACAATTTCATTGATGTTCCTGACATGAGCATTGTCGGTAGATGTCAAAGGGCATCCTAAAGGAGGGTCATCTGTAACTTCCATCCGGCCATTTTTAAACCGCATGAACCATTCGTAACACCGAGTATGGCTTAAGCACTCATCACGGTAGGCTTCCTGCATCATTTGGTGTGTCTCTATAAAGGTTTTCTTGAGTTTCACGCAAAATTTAATGCAGACACGTTGCTCCTCTAACTTTGCCATCTCAAAATTTGCAAACTGTGCGACACAACATTCTACTCAATACAGCACTGAACAATAACTAACAGACATAGAATAATGAAACTTCTGGCAGTTACACATTAAACACAGGTGTGTGCAGGGATGCCAACTGCATTTTGCTCCAACTCTCCATTGGCGCGAAATTACGAATGTTCCGGAATTTTTTGAACAGACCTCGTATGTGCAGAATTAAGACTATATACAAAGATCATTTGAAAATTTCTCAGAATGAACCACAAAACGATGTCATAGATTTTTTTAAATTGTTATTTTCAACATAGTCTCCCTTGAACATCATTGCACTTGGTCCATGGTCTTTATCCCATCACAGAAGTCAGATTCCTGCTGGTCTGCAAAATACACCCTAACTGACAATTTAAGTTCTTCATTGGATGAAAACAACTTTCCACCAAGGAACTTACTCAGTTTAGGGAACAGAAGGAAGTCTGATGTAGCTAAGTCAGGGGAATAAGGTGGATCTGGAAGCAAATCATATCTCACTTAGTTGATTTTCGCCACTGCAGCAACACATATGTGAGAGCAATCATTGCTTTGATGGAAGATGACTTTCTTCTTTGCTAAAGCCAGCCCTTGCTCACATATTTTGGTCTTCAATTAGTCCGGAAGGTTAGCATTATACCCTCCAGTTGGAAGCTAATCAATTAGCAGCACACCCTTGGGATACCAGAAAACTGATGCCATGATCTTCCAGGCTCATTTCACTTACTTTGGTGCTGGAGAATCTTGGTGCCTCCATTGCTTAGACAGGCTGCTGTTTTATTTCAGGTGTGCAGTAGTGCTCCCATGTTTCATCATTTGTTACGAAGTGGTGAGAGCTCTCTGAAAACAAGCCAAACTTTGCTCAGAGATTTCCACTCTGATTCATTTTTTGTTGGAAGTCAGCAGTCATAAGGAAGAGTATGAATACAACAGTAGTTCATACTGATATGACAAACCTTCTAGGGGACTGTGCACCATCGTTTTCAACCATTTCCAAATGAACCATGTGGTTTTAAACATGTGGTGAAAGTTTGGAAGAGAAGCATGCAGCAGAAGATCAAAATCTGCCATGACAACAGAAATCATCAATAAGGTACATGATGTGGTTCCACAGAATCACAGAATGAAGGTGACTGAAATTGATGAAGCTCTGTGCATTTCAGGGGACCTGGGTTTCACTTTTGAGAGAAGAGTTGGACATGAAAACATTATTTGCAAGATAGATGCCATGACTGCTGACTCCAGATCAAATGCAAATCAGAGTGTAAATCTTTGAACAAAGTTTGGCCCATTTTTGGAGATATCGTACCAATTTGTAACAAATAATGAAACATGGGTACACTGATGATGATGGTGGTGGCAGCAGCAGAGGTGGTGGTGAACCTTGAGTGGTCTCTTTTAGAGGCCTGCACGTAGGCTCTTAGAGCCCTTTGTGCCTCTTATCCTTGGCATTAATCAAGTCTAATGGTCCAGATAAAAGGGACCACATCCTTGATATCTGCCCTTCTTATATCCTCAGGTTCCAAGAAGAAGGAGCCGAAGGATACATATCTATGCATAGCAAATCCTTCGCATTTGCATAGTATATGCTGTGAGGTTTCAAAATCCCTTGCACATTTCCAGCCTAAAGGGTCTTGAGTAAGCTGCATTATGTATAAGTGTCTGCACAAAGTGATGTGGCCTGTAAAATACCCAACAACTCCTCTGAGCTTAGATCTAGTTCAATTCAGGAGAAACTCGCTCTGTTTTGCGCCAGGCCCCAATATAAAACCATGGGCTTGCCTGGCGGTAGTTTTACTCCAGATCTCAAGATGCCCTCGTCATAAGCTGGGTTATCTCATATCGACACCTCTGGGAGACACACCACAGAAGGGCTCGGGACCAATAAAGTCAAGCCCTGATCCCCTTTTTGCAAGAGTGTTCACCATCTCATTTCCTCCAATACCAGCATACCTGGGAACCCAAAGAAGAGTAACTACAGCTGGCACAGAGTCTTTCCAACATTATTTGGCATTGCCACACCAATCTGGATGTAGTTTTAGTCCTCTAAGGGCTTTCAAAGCTGCCAGGCTATCTGAGCAGATAAGCACCTCTGTCTGCCTGGCAAAGTGAGAATATGCATAACACAGGCTAAGATTGCATATATCTCAGCCTGAAAAAATCTGATGTGTTACACTCACATAACTTTCTCTACTCTTGTACAAACTATTTTTACAAATGCTTATTCTCCGTATGCTTCATGTTAATCAAGATGTCAATCTTATTGCTAATTTTCTTGTAGATGCAAGGGGAATATGATAGGTTTTAAGCGATAGTCAAATATTTTAATGCTGGTTGCTATGTGGCGCATTCCATTCTCTTTGTATGTCCAGGACATAAAAAAAATGATTAACGAATTTGAGAAAAAGTGTAAGTATTGGAAAATTTGAGGGAATAACAAGCAATATCTCGAAAACAGTTCACTCAACAAAAGAAATGTATATGACATAAATTGTGTATTTTAACGCGATCTACATTTTTTGTGTAGTAAAATTTTGTCTATCTCTTATGGTTTACCAGTTATGCAAAAGTCGTTCACAATGAAGAATACTTTTGGAGACATTCCCAGAAAATTCGAGATATACATTTCATTTCTCATGACAATATCTTAAACATATGATATTTTAATCAAAATTGTTAGAGCCATTTTTGAGAAAATTAAAATTTTCGAAAAATGTTCCATGTAAAGCGTAGTCTGGGGTGGGGGGATTATCTTGAAAACCTTCGTGTCGCATCTCTGGAAGATACTGAACCTAAATACCAAGTTTGGTGTTTAACCGACTGTTCGTTTCTGAGTTATGCTGTTCACAGACACACATACACACACACACACACACGGACATGTTTCCAAAAATGTTTTTTGGGATTCAGGGGACCTCAAAACATATATTTCCGGTGAAATCTCGGTATCAAATTTTTGGGTGGAATACAATACTTCCCCTACTTACTATATGTAGTAGAGAAAGTAAAAAAGTGGCAACATTTCCAAGAGGAATGACAAGTCTTTTGGCCCCAGCTCCCATCCTGCCCCTGAAGTGGTAGCCTCCATATACCTGTCCAGCTCCCAGCTTTTGGAAGAAACCCCATCTCATTTTATGCATTGATTGTGACAAATGATGAAACATGGGTATACTACTATACACCAAAATCAAAACATCAATCTAAGCAATGGAAGCAGCAAATAGATTCTTCTCCACCACCAAAGAGTGTGAAATCAGCCAGAAAGATCATGGCACATGTTTTCCAGGACACCAACGGTGTGCTGCTAATTGATTATCTTTCCCCTGGAAAATCCATCACTAGCACATATTATGCTAACCTTCTGAACCAATTGAAAAGCAAGTGCAAGAAAAGACCAGGTTTGGCAAAGATGAAAATCATCTCCCGTCAAGACAGTACTCGTGCTAACGTGTGTGAAAATAAAAAGGTGGGTATGATTTGCTGCCACATCCACCTTATTCCCCTGATTTAGCCTCATCAGGCTTCCATATGTTCCCTAAACTGAGAAATGTTTATCCAATGAAAAACTTATATCTGTTGAGGTGTATTTTGCAGGCCTGGAGAAATCTAACTCCGTGATGTGATAAAGGCCGTGGAGCTCACTGGACCAAGTGCATCAATATTAAGGGAGACTGTGTTGAAAAATAAAAACAGTTTAAAAAATCTGTGCCATTTGTTTTGTGCTTCGTTCCAAGAACTTTTAAAATGACCCTCGTGTGATCCAAATTCACTCATGTCTTTTGGTTTGTGTTTATTGTGGACCAGCCGTTAGCATTTATTTAACCTACTTTACTCACCATCACAGCAGATTGAGCTGCAAAAGGTAATATTAAAAAGCACAAAAAAGAATTGAATGACTAAATGAATTTATTTTATGACTTCTTTTACATAGCTTTCACAGTTATTTTCATTTGTCTAACATAAATTATGTACAAATTAAATTAACCTAGTTGCTACCTCGGCTTGCATGGTACCCAGGCCGCTTGCCCTGTCTGGTAGCTCATGTTATCCCTTCCCTTTTATCTTAGTTTCCCCCCCTCCTTCCCTCTGTCTTTTTTTCTTATACTCCTTACTTTCCTTGCCCAGTTTTCTTTTGCTTTCTGTAAAAATTCACCCATACTTTTAATCTTCCTTTCTTCTTTCCCCATTAACATTTTTATAGCTACAATTTTCCCCCCTATTGTTTCGCATTTTTCCTCCCAAATCGTTCTTCTCTATATAACGCTAACTCCTTACCTATCATATAATGTGTTACAGTTTCTTTTTCACTGCACATTTTGCATATTCCTTTATATCTACCTCTTATCCTTCTTAGAAATATTGTTCCTGTTCTCATCCAAGCTATCGCTTCTTTTTCTTGTCTGTTACAGTAATCTACACATGGTTCTTGTGCAAGGTCTTTTTTTATTTGTTTATAAAATTGTAATGATTTCTTGTTTTTCTAAACTTCCCCATATCTCTTGCCTTTCTGTATCTTCTATTCTGCTTTTTACCAGTTTACCTACATCACTTTCATTCTTTTCTTCTAGCTTCCATATGTCTCCCATTCCTATTTTTGCCATAATTCTTCCTATCCCTACCCACCAACTGTTTGTGCTTTGTTGAAGTTTGTCGATGGTTTGGGGATTGTTCCTATAAACTTTATTTTTTAGGGTTTGAATGATTCACCAATTTCGTCACCTTTTTCTTCCTTTAGAACATTTTGTTTTTGTGTCATAACCTCAATAACTGGTGTCTTAACAATTTCTGTACCTGGAACTGGAATACCATTAAATTTCTCCTGAAATTATCTGTACACCTGTCTATATGATTCGAGTTTTACCATACATAACAACTTGTTGTTCAAGCATGAATTGGTTGGTAGACATTTCATTGGAGTAATAACAAGACAAGAACACAACAATAACAAGAACACATTTAAGCAAATTATACACAACACAGATGTCTTGAATAAACTTCTGCCTTTGAGATGCATAATCTGCAAACTCTAGTGCTTACAGCACAAACATAAGGTAGCAACTGATGCAGTATGAGTGTAACACAACTGATAAACTTAGGCTTGAGCGAGTATTCACCATTAGCAGAAAAATACAAAGGTCACTGCAATGCAGGCAGAGCATGCATACATGTAATCTGTGGCCCCACCATGCAATGACCACTCTGTAAATTGCTTGGAATGAAATATCTGCAGCATTTGTCTTATTTTACACACATTTTCTGTGGAGTAATAACAAGTATTTTCTACTCCATGGCATTGTCAACTAAAAGTCAAGACCTTCTTTACAAGTATGTTCTTTAAAATCCTAATTAGTTCATATTCTAGTAAAGGGTCTTTCAACAAGTGTCCTATCTTAACATGTGATAGCTGCCGTTGTTATCGAGTTACAGCAGCCATTTTTTTCATGTGGTTACAGTTGTTATTTACAAATAGCCATGGAATGGTACAGCATTCAGCAACACGTAGAAATTGTGAAAATTTATTATCAAAATGGATCATCTGTTCGCCAAACCTTCCGTGTATTGCGTGAAGTTTACGGTGTGCATATTTGTCCCTGCAAGAGAACAATTTGGCGCTTGATTGATAAATTTGAAAGAAGTGGTTCTGTCAGCAATCAAAAAATGCCTGTACATAATCAACGTAAGCGCTCCAACGAAAACATAGGCGCCGTTCATGATGGTGTACGCGAGAACGGAAACAAATCAATTGCTTGTCGAGCACAAGAATTGGGGCTTTCGCCGACCACAACTTGTCAAATTCTGCATCTGGACTTGAAGTTTCACACTTACAAAATGGTGCTAACTCAAGATCTAAAGCCCAACGATCATAGGTTGTGCCATGTATTCGCTGACTGGGCTATGGAGCAATTGGAAGCTTACCCGGATTTTTGTCAAAAAATCATCTTCAGCGACAAAGCCCACTTTTGGATGGATGGTTGTGTTAACAAACAAAATTGCCACTGTTGGAGCAATCAAAATCCAATGCAGATTCAAGAATGACCACTTCATCCCCAAAAGATTACTGTGTGGTGTGGAATCATTGGTCCATATTTTTTCCAAGATGAAGATGGAGAAGCTGTAACTGTCAATGGAGAAAGATACCGGGCTCTTATAAGAGACTATTTTTGGCCTCAATTGGATGGTATGGATCTCAGAAACATCTGGTTCCAGCAAGATAGTGCCACATGTCATACTGCTCTCAAAACAATATATCTTTTGAAGGAGAAGTTCAGAGATTTCATCATTTCCTGTGGTGGTGATGTTAATTGGCCCCCGAGGTCATGTGATCCAACGCCGTTGGATTACTTCTTGTGGGGTTATGTTAAATCTCTTGTTTACACCCTATATATAGGCTTTTTAAACCTTTAGTAATTTATGAATTACTAAACGTTTATAGTCCATGTCCATCAGAAAGAATAGGGCTTTTCACTGATGAAAGAATTATCAAAATCTATTGAGTGGTTTTTGAGATTACCCTACATACACATCCACCCACATACATAAAATGCTCTCTCTTTATAATATCAGTATAGATTTGTAGCCTAACATTTGAAACTTACTTCTGTGGACTGTATGTACAGTTCTTCAATTGTACATGCTTGCAATTATCAGATATAAATTAAACATAAAAAAGATTAATAATGTGCAAATATTTGTATTTGTTACAGGTTGTTGACCAATACCTGCCAGACTGCCATGTATTCTTGGGCAGTGTATTTATAGGAGTGTGTTGGCAGAACTGGATGAACAATGTGCTCACAGCATATCCTCCTCACATTGCTTCTCGCGCTCATGTGTGCCTCCTACATCTTCTAATAAAACTAGCCAATGAGCCAAATGTTCGACAGGTAAGTTTAGTGATGTCTGAATCATAAGAGATTATGGTGGTAAAATCATAAGAGATAGATAAAAACTTAATATACAAATATGCAGCTTTCGTTAAAATACAATTTATATCAAAATTTTAGTAAGTAACATTAACCATTAATGAGTTTCCATACTTTATCATACCTTTTTAAAGTGCTAAGGCACTATTCTCTTGTTTCTTATGATGTCATGGAAACAGTATGGAATTTTAAAATCAGCATATTGCAAGCCACAGTTTAAAGACCTGATTATTGCTTCATATCCCCGTGCTCCCTTGTACTTACATAAAGAATAAAATATGAAACAGGAAAAGAGAAAAAGAGAATCTCTGTGAGCCCAAATTCAACTTGTAATAATGCATAACTCTAAAATCTTAAGAAATATAAGCACTGTCTTCAGACCAGATGAAACTACTGGTATGGGAATGCCTAAATGTCCTGATTGCCGTGTCATCTCACAACAGGCTTGAAATGCAGTGGGTGCCGGGGCATCAGGGCATTTATGGAAATGAAAAAGCTGATCAGCTGGCTATAAAGGGTAGAGATACCCTTTGTTGGCCCTGAATCCATGGTTGGAAACAGCACACATACTGCCAAAATCTCGTAAAAGCATGGATTAGAAAAAAACACCAACTGAAACTTACCCTGGACAAAGAAAAGTCAGGAAACTGGTCTTAGGCCAGTGCAACATACTTTCCTCATCTCTCCTGAGATTGGATAAAACAGGAATAAGGAAAGTAGTTAATTTCTGAATATGACCACTTCAGGAAATGTCTATAAAGTAAGACTCTACAAGGATGAACTCATCTGTAGAATGTGCAAAGAGGATGAGGAAACTGTCTCACATGTCGTCTTTGTCTACCCATTCCTGGCAAGAAAGAGACCTACTCTTTCTATAACCAGGGAAGATCTAGAAAAGGATGCTGATATTGGAACCAAAACAGGTTTTGGGAAACAATGACACATCCTTTCCAATATGATTGCACAATAAGCTATTTAGACTGATGTGTGGGAGCTTGACAAAACTCAACAAAAACCCTCCATTATCTGTCTTTCTTAGAGATATATGTCTGGATGCTGCTTGAGCATAGGTCTCATGAGTATTTCATGTCATTTGAGTCTAATGTTTTCATCATGAATGAAGGCAGTTGTGTAGTAGCAAAAGCTCTGTGACCTTATAATCAAATGCTTCATAGTGGTATGAACTTCTTTCTGTTTAACAATGAAATTTGATAATTTTAAGCTACGAAACGACCCCATTGTGCAAACCTTCAAACTCTGATGGAGAATCTAATGACAAAGAATAAATTAAGATGAGTAATTATGTAGTGCATAAACATTTAAGGCTGGTTCACAACAATCAAGACAATCAATAGGAAGCTTTCTTGGGCTACGGGAACAGTAAAAAAGACTTGGCCAAGTTTTAAATTTCTCATTCTCATTTCTTGGCATTGCATATTAGATCCATATTGTACATGTTAGACTCTTTACTGTTAGAGGTTATTCTAGGCGGCTGTGACATGAAACAGCCACTAGTGCTGTCTATACTCGCAAGCTGGAAACATGAAACAGAAAGAAATTAGTAGCATATGGCCTCCAAACCTCAGATCCTGACATCCGCAGATCCATTGAGTGCTAGTTCTCCTACTGAAAGGGTTATCTGTAGTTTGTTTATACTACAGTCAAAACTGGCTATTTTCTCAAAAACAATGGCAAAAGCTACAAAGAACAGCAAAAACTGGTAGAAATTAACAAAGAACAGTAAAGAACTTTAATGTATGCCATTAAATAAAGGAATGAAAGCTTGGTACGATAGAGGAGTTAGAAATGTAATGAATATGCATTTATAAAATGTTTACTCTATTGAATTTTGATGTTGGCTAAATTGGAAGTAGGTGAAAAAAATATCATTGGTCAATTAAAAACAAATGAAATCCCAATGCACAAAATTGCCTTTCTACTTTGTGATCAATATGCTGCATTGCTTCCTGTTTTTATTTCTGTTTTGGTTACCATTCTTGGGCTGTTGTGAACCAGCCTTTAATGACAGAATTATATGTTATCCAGTTCAAACCAAACTTCCACATGTTTGTACCACTCCCCTTCCCGCTCTTTGCAACTGCCATCCAGCACCTTCATTGATGATGTTGACTACTGTTCATGTTTGGGCTTCATTTGTTAAAATATATAGAAAATGTGATGATATTAAATCTATGAGTCAATGTAGTGACAAAACTAGCTCACTTAGGGCTGGCTTCACCAACCAATGTTAAATTTTAACACAATGTGTTGAAGTGATTTAACATTGAAGTTCCTGCAAATTCTGTTTCATAGGACAATGTTAGCTGCAACATTTTGTTAAACTTTTGTTACGATGTTTAACAAATATTGCAAAATGGCTGGCGCAAAACATGTTATTAACACAAGTTGGATTTTTTTAATACCATTCCTAACTGAAGAAGAATATAATGAATTTGAAAACCTGTGAAAGGAGGAATTTTTAAAGTGATGCAGACTCTGCAAAGCGGTCGTGCGCAGGGTTGTAGAGGTAATACGAGAGAGGTTAGAATACTACCAACAGAAACATGTCTCTTACTCCTATGTTATAACTGTTAATTACTCTGAGATTTTATGCTACTGGTACTTTTCATTTAAGTAGGTGATAGTGTTGGAATTTTTCTAAAGCTACCATTTGTGTGTTTATCCGGAAAGCTTCTGAAGCAATTGCTTCAAGAAGCAAGCATTATTTTTGTTGGGGCCTGTTTGATCCTTAATCACTGATAACATACTTTTGTCCACTGTGATGTTAATCTAGTCTGGGGCAATACTCTGGTATCTGTCAAATTCTCAGAATCACTATACTTATATAACACATGCACATTTACAACTATATTATTTCATAAAACAAATATATACATTCTAAGACATTTTCTAGCACAAATTAAGGCTCCAAATAATATAAATAATTAAAAACATCACAATTATTTCAATTTCAGTTCATTATAAACAATTAACATGCAATGTGCATTACACCGATCCATTCTGCCAACATTCACAATCCAAATGAAGCAGAAGGTATGGAGTGCTGCCAACACCTGAAAGCGCCCTAAGTCACAAAGTGTAGCCAAGGATTGAGGATCTTAAGCTGCAAAGCATAGCCGAGGGATGTTTTTTATATGAAGAGGAGTGAAGCAGTTGTGGCCAAAGGCCACAGCTGCGGAACAACAAGATATAGCTGTAGGATCTGTGAAGCTAAACCCCCAATGATCTTTAAATGTTGGCGACATTGATTTAGGGACTTTCCAATTGTTTTTGCAGCTTCCATCTCAAAGTGGCGCCAGTTTCTTCTAAATAAGTGTTGTTGCTATAAAGTGGGTGGGTTGGTTAGACCATTTCATTCAAGTAACATGTGATTAAATCCTTCCTTTAACATTCTGGATTATTGTTCAACAAGTAAGCCCTCTTTACTTGACTTGGTAGGTAATTTTATTGCAAAACCTTCTTTGACAGATATGAGAGCAGTACCTAGTCCACCACTAGTTTTAAACCATTCTAAATCATCTTTGCTGCTGGTGTTTTTGGTACCATGTTTTTTATTAATATAAAATTGCTGCAGTTGCTTACTGGCCTGAAAGAAATGTGATTCCTATCCTTAGTAACCAGTTCTATAATCAATGCCTTTAGGTCCTCAAGACCTAGATTGTTCACTTTGTGGTTCAACCTCAAACAGTCATGGAAACCACATGGTAGTAATTAATTGTCTATGAACATAACTAGTTTTCTACTACTGAAACGAAAGTGCGACAATATGTACACAAAAGTGCATCAGAGTTTGTTTAGAAGCCATCTAGTTTGGTCACCATCTTCTTTAAAGCTGTTGTTCTGAGTTATGTTTGATGTTAACAAGATGTTAGCTAACATTTTGCTGTAAAAGCTTGATAAAATGCAAGAGTTTTAGCATTATGTTAAAAATTTAACATAATGTTAACAAAGATGTCAGAGCAGTTCTAATATCAATTGGTGAAACTGACCATCACTTGTTTAACAGCAATGGGATATCAGTAGGAAGCTAAGAAAGCTAACACATGACCTACTTTAAATTCTGATTACTTAATAACTACTGAATCAATGGTAATGAAATTTGGGTTGGTTATATTTTAAGTCCATTGCAGGAAGAACTTACACAGTGAAAGTTGAACAATTCAAAACCCTAAATGCTTTATACTTTAAGTGTTTCTGGAAGTAATGATTATAAAAATAATAAGTTAATGCTTACTTAAAGTTGTGCAAAAGTTGTATAAGTGACACCCGCTACATACCTCAAAATATTGCAATTCATACTTCAGGTACACTTTTCTCCTATGATTTTATTTCTATTAATCACCATTTTTTTCCAATATCTTTAATCTTCCAGAGCAACAAATAACTCAATTTGTATAACGTAAAAAAACAATTTTTTTTTCATAATTCTTTTTTATTCTCAAGTTTATTTAAAAAAATCTGTAACAGAAAGTTACTTAGCATAAAGAGTTAGTTCCCAGAAACATCCAGTAAACATTTGGTGTACATATCTTTTAATACTTTTTGAGAAAAGTGCACCTGAAGTATGAAAAAAAAAACAAAGTATGGGAAACTGAGAAGAAAGAAGCAATACAATGGGCATGGTTATGCACTGCCATGTTTAAATTGGCGAATTTAAGGGACAAATTGGTCAATAAGCCCAATGATATATTTTAAAGTTGAAGATTCCTAAAGTGGTTTTTTTTTTTTTTTTTTTTTTTTTTTTACCACATAGAAAATGAAAACCCAAATATTTTAAGCATCTGGACTTCTCAGTGCCCTTAAAAAAACAGGACATGTTTCAAAAGATTTTGCCTTCATCTTGAGCTGTAGTTCAACTGGCTATGTTGTTGTTGTTGTCATCTTTGCATGTGTAGCTAGTAGATCACGTGATAAACTTAGTGAATATATCAGGTGGCAGAACTTCAAAATTCATACTCAGCTACACACACAAAGACAAGAACACTACCTCTAGTCAAACCACAGCTGAAGATGAAAGTGAAAGCTTTTGAAACATGTACTGTTTTCTAAACAAGTTGATACGGTAATTTGTATCACAAATTACTCAGATGTAATTAATGATAGTAATATGAATATGTATTTTTATGTGACATTGATTTCAGAGGTTTATTAATTGTAATTATTATTGGTAAATAATAATATACGGCTTTACTGAAACTGTCAATAATAACGTAATAATGCAAAGAGGGGGGTGAGCTGTTTATCATTACCGGGAACCAGGAAGTTACGTAATGTTTCGCGCCTTTTCGGTAAAAGCTTCTAGAATGTTCCCTAAAAGAAATATGTATTAGTGGTTTTCATTGGATATTAAAATAGACGCTAATGTTGGCGCGTTTTATTAGCCAATAGCAGTTCATTTATAATCTTTAGGCGTATCTTGAGGCAGGCCTATAAATAAGCCAGGTTCGAGGTAGGGTGTCCCCCAGTTCAACGGAATTCTCAGTACACTACATATCGCCAGTCAGTCCTTCATTTCGTCATAAGTTACGCGCAGCAGAATTACGAGAATCTAAAATATTATACAGTTAAATATACACAAAGTCGAAGTACGTGAGTTAAAAGTGAGAAGTTATTACAAACAGTTTCAGTTTGGCGAGTATCCTGATTCATATGTAAAAAGTGTTAGTGAACGTGTTCGACAATAAAAGTTATAAAACCAATTTCTTCATCAGTATCATTTCTGAATAAAAGATTCCTTTCCGATTCACACCCTGCAAGAGATACAAGTTCTACCTAGATAAGATGATAGCTAGTCGGAGGACAATATACATAACCTTAAATTCTTTCAGAAACTAATTAATACAAATTGCTACGTCAGAGGGAGCTACGAACCAAACAAAGAATGACGTCACAAGAAGGCTTCAACACACGTGATGTAAACAACATTACGTAAAGCAGCAACCGTCGCATATTGGCTTCCAAACGTGGTGCTATAATAATGGCAAAACATTACAACATCAATACTACTTCAAAGTAAGCAAAGTAATTAGAAACCAAAACATATATAATTTTGTGAGAGCAAGTAGACTGGGTTGGTTTGGGCAGATACAAAAGGATGGATCAGCAAAGATTATTTAAAAAATAGTGTAGATGGAAGCCAATAGGAAGAAGAGCAATGGGACAACCAAAGCTTGCTGGGAGGACAATGTCATGGATGACATATAGAGAATGAGAATAAAGGACTGGAGGATTCCAGTGAAGAACAGAAAGGAGTGGAACAAAATTGTTGAGAAGGACAAAACTTTTAAATTTGAAGTTGTAGTGACTTAAGAAGTAGTGAAGTAATTGTGTCACTACATCAACTCATAGTTTTAATTTATTCCCTGCTTCATTGTCTCAAGCGTCTTCCAACATAAATTATGTGACGAAATGTTTAAAATCAATAGTTTTCTTCTTTAAATAGTTTGTATGCCTGTATTAACTTTACTGATAAAACTGTATATTGTCCATAGTCTCCCAAAATACTACCTTTGCTGCAAGAGTCAAGAAAGTTTGCATGGCACCTCGTGGATGCAACGGCTTACGAGCAGGTTGTGAACTGGTTTGTCATGAGCTGTGACCCACGAGTCATTCTTGGACCAGAGGAAGATAGCGCAGATGGTATCAATCTCATTGACTGTGCTGTTGTCGAGTAAGTGTGTGTTTCTTCAGAGTAATGCAATCTTTATGGTGAGTATTTGTATAAATAGGGTTCTGAACATGTTTATTTTTTCTTCAGGCTTCTTCAGGAAGCTGCTGCATATGTTCCTACAGCTACAAACTTCCACATGTCTACTCCCCGCAAGAGACAGATATTTGTACGAGCTTGTGTCAAGCTCATTACTTCTTGTGCCAGTCGTTATAAGAATTTGCTCACTAAACGAGAGGAAGCATTCAACATGGCCATCCACAAAATGTTGGATGATACTGAATGTGTTGTGCTTGCAAGTAAGTCTTTTGCACTATAAGTTTCTCACACTATAGCATACTTTGCCAATTTCCTTGAAATTGAAATCTATGAAACTTCCCCTCATCCAGCAAAGGGTAATAATTTTGTGTTGACATGAAATTTAGAATACATAAAATGTTCATGTGCAGTAAATGTACAAATATTACATATAAAATAAATATAAGAATGTTATAACAATCCTTAAAGACCTGACAGTACTGCATCTTTCTGTCACACATCTTGAAATTCTTCCTGGTACCACAATAAATATGTATCAAAGTAAAGAACACCACTTCCTAGGCTATACACAGATTTCTAGTCCATATTTTATGCTCATAACCCAAACTATAAACAAAAACTGCCATAAGAAATGGGAAACTTATATCTTGCAGCCATAAAATGCAAATAAGATAAACGATTTACATGAGAGAGTTGATTCTACAATTCACATTGTCCATTACTGAATGTTTACACCCATTTACTGCTGATTATTCAAGGTTGCTAGTGTTGCAATCAAGTTTTAAATCTGCATGCTATACATTTTGTTCCAGCCCAGTGAAGAGGGGCCATGATCGTGATGAAGGATAGACACACAGATAAGCTCTGGCCTATCATAGTACTGTATGCCATTTACTAGAGGTCACTAGTGGTGCTTACATTTTGTTGAAGCCCAGTGAAGGGGGACCATGATCGTGATGAAGGATAGACACACAAATAAGCTCTGGTCTATCTTAGCATTGTATGCCATTTACTAGAGATCATTAGTGGTGCTATACATTTTGTTATAGCCCAGTGAAGGGGGACCAAAATCATGATGAAGGATAGACATACAGATAAGCTCTGGCCTATCATAGTACTGTATACTATTTACTAGAGGTCACTAGTGCTGCTATACATTTTGTTGCAGTTCAGTGAAGGGGGACCATGATCATGATGAAGGATAGACATACAGATAAGCTCTGGCATATCATAGCACTGTATACTATTTACTAGAGGTCACTAGTGCTGCTATACATTTTGTTGCAGCCTGGTGAAGGTGATAAAGATTAGACTGATGATGATTACAGAAAAGGTATTGCACTTCACCAAAAAATTTGATCCGAGATTTCATCAGAAACATGTGTTTTGAGGTCCCCGAATACAAACAAAGCTTTCTAGAAAAAGGTCTGCGCATGCTCGTGTGTGTGAACAGCATAACTCAAAAACAAAAAGTTGAATAAATACAAAACTTGGTATTTAATTTCAGTAGCTTCCAAAGATGCAACATGAAGATTTTCAAGGAGCTCCCCCCACCTCAAACTATCCTTTACATGGAACATTTTTCGCAATATTTTAGTTTTTCAAAATTAGCTGTAGTGATTTTGATTAAAATATCATATTAAAGTTATTTACATGACTATAAAATGTATATCTTGAATTTTCTGGGAATAGCCTATGAAGTCCTCTGCATTCGGAAGGAATTTTGTATAATCTTATATAATTGGTAAATGTTAAGCGATGGACGAAAATGTACTACACAAGAAATGTGGATCTCCTTAAAACACGTAATTTATTTTAAATAAGTTTTTTGTGGCATCAGCCATTTATGAGTTATCCATTTTTGGTTCAAATTGTTCAATGCTTTGTCATTTTTTTAAAGTACTGTCACTATTCAGTTGTTTCTCGCAACATCATAGGAGTATGGAATTTTAAGGTCCGCATATAGCTGGAGGTTGAGGGTTTTTAAACATCAGACTATCAATTTGGTTTCCTGTATCTCTCTTGTATCTACAGCAAAATGGGTAATGAAACTATTTTGCTAAGGTTTATCTTGATTAACATAAAGTAGATAGAAAAACAAGTTTTGTAAGAATAGTTTGTAGAAGCTATACAATAATAAGTGATAGTGGGTAGGGAAAACAATGTGAATGTAACACTTAAGATATTTTTACTGCCTTTAAAAACATTTGAAAGTGTTCCATATTTACAGGCAGATAAATTCCAGGTGTCACCAACTATCAGCAAATTTAGCTTGAGGGATGTCAAACTAAAATTTCATCAGTTTTTACCATATTGTCAATGACAATCACATTAAAATGATGGTCTATTAACTCGCTACATAAGTTTGTGAAGTTTGACAGCAATAGTGTTTGCTACATCTGTTTTTATTGGCTGAAATTGTGGCTTCGAAAACAAAACATAACCCTTGTTAACTATTGTCATCAAGTACAAAATGCCATTTCTTTGTCTCAAACAGCATTCTCAACTGACATCAAACATAAAGCTGTCATGAACAGAACCTGGCCAGCATGCCATAATATTGGTAATTAGTAAACGTGCATTGCAAGCCATCTGAATATACTATATACTCCTGTATTATGGCCATCAATGGGCACATGGGCACAGTCAATGGTGTCTACAATGGCAGGAAAATTTGCAATTGCATAACATTCTTGCATCACTGTGGCTGTAAGGAACTGATTGCTTTTGATACTTTCTCCACGTATCTGCACACCTTGAATTTTGAAACTCCAAATTGCAGTCACCACTAACAATACAAAATGACCTCGTGGAGAAATATCTGAATGTTACCAATAACTGTTAAATCAGTAAAAGTGACCGATTTCTGTTCATAGAATATTCCAGTCTCAGTTCAGTTTCTTCCAATATTTTCAACACTACCTGTTTTGATAATCTGTAATGAATCACACATTTTACATCATTCATTTTCATTGAAATGCTTATTTCTATCTCGAAAAAGATGTTGTGGACCTGTATCTTCAATAAATTTGTTAACAACATTTCAGTATTCAAAATATCCATTGTTAGTTAATGAAAGTAAATGCAATGCCATTTCTCAAGAGCAAGAGTATGTACATAACCTTTAAACTAGCATTGACAGACCGTCAATGATTTTAAGGAGGGATATGGTGCCTCAAAAGTTGTTGGGAACTTTGGCTGTCAAAACAATAGCCAAGCTATTTTCATATTGGTGAAAAGGAACTTCTGCTTTTGACAAACCGCCAACAGCATGACAATCTTCAAATGCCTTGATGACGGTTGATGAAGCCTGTCAAAAGCTATGCTAATATGTGCACCATAGTAACAAATGCATCTAAAAATTTTAAATCTCTTTTGGAAGCAAATTCTGTCAGTCCCATCTGTTTTGCTATGCATGCAGCCTAAGGACAAACATTGTTGCAGGTGTTCCAGCCCCTCAGCAGGTAGCAGAAGCTGGACTGCTGCTGATAGAACTGTTGGTGGCAGTTAACCAACCTGCAGGAAATCCTATCATCCCTCTAGTCATTGAGAGTTGCTGCAGTTGGCTGCAGTTACAAGACAGCAATAGCGTTGTGCTGCAAGGAGTGTTCCGTGTGATTGGCACCACTGTCAACATGTCTGATGCCATTGGTGCCATCTTGGAGGCAGCTTTAGAAGCATTCTTCAAGCATACAGGTACTGTGCAATACTGTTCATAACTTGCAGTATATCCTCTTTTGCATTGAAAATGTTAACCCTTCATGGTTGGAAGGCAGGCATTACTGCAAGTGTCTCAAGGTGAGGTAAAGTTAGTTACCAACTGAGCATTTGTAGTAGGATCTATCTAATGCTTTGCACAATCATCAGATGTTAGCAGTATGCAACCTGTTAAAATATGTTCATGAAGTACATGGGCTTGTCCACTTTTTTAGTTTTTTGCATATGTAAAGATGGCATCAAAATGGACACTAACAGATAATGAAACATTGTCTATGTTTAATGAATTTGTTCTACTTCAATATTGGATTATGGTGAAAATAGAAGCTTTTAATTTGTGAAATTGGGATTTTTTTGCTATCCACAATAATTCTTGGTTTATGAGGAATGTTTTGGTGTAGTAATTGTTGCTCTGGGGGTAATATATTTACCACCCACCCTCCCTTTTATGTGGCCGTTCTTATATAGCCATTTTTGGTGACTTTTGGAAGGAATTGCTGCCAATGTGAATCATTCGAGTTTTAGGCATTCATATCCCTCGGCTACGCCTTGAGCTTGAGGGCCCTCAATCATGTTTTCAGCTATGTTGGGATTTCAAATGTTGGCAGCAGAAAGACAACGTAACCAACATTCTCATGATGCCACAGGTGAGATGCAACTTCTGAGTGTCAGTAATATGGAGCAAAAGTGATAAAATATGCCATATATCATGAAAATAAGTAAAGCACCATATTATTTGTTCTTTATTACGTATAATAATTTGTTGAAGTCAATAAAAGTCATGCAGCATATACATGTGTTACGTGTATATAGTGATACCAGCCATAATCCAATATCAAAGTTTATCCAATGAATTCAGTGACAAATTCTTTTTACTTTTAACATACAGTTACCAATACCAGTATTTTAATTGACAAGCCTTGTCTCCATTCAGTTAAGTGTTTCAAACTTTATCTCACAAAAAAAAGCAACGTGCTTGGAGTGAACCTATGGATGTGTTATATAAACTTTATATACTTACTTAAACATTGGTATAACTTTCAGCACATAATACAGTTTTTTGTACCCAGCATCTTAGTGGATCTTTTTTTCAAAATCTACATAAAGTCAGGTGGATCACTTGCATTTACACAATATTAGTTATAATGTGCATGAATAACATTGGATGGACAGTGCTTATTGCAACATTAGATACATAACATGTCATTTTATACAATCTATTACAAAATATAACTTAAACTAAGCTAATCTTATTAAGGACCAGTTTCACAATTTAAGCTTAAGCTGAAGCTTTAGTAAGCTATGGATGCCGCTTAAGCAAGACTTAAGCTTTGGTTTAGCTTTAGCGAGTTCCACAGTAGGGCAACCAGGTTTGGATTTATTGAGCTGAACAATTCCATGTAGCAATAAAGTTGATAACACTCACACATGCACATCAAGTGAATTCCCATGTTTATTTAAGGTGACAGTGTTCGTAAAATAAGCTTTTGTAGGTTATCCAGTAACATAAAGCTAAAATGATCAAAAAATCAGAGTCAAAATGCAGAATTTTACTGCTGAAGAAGTCAGCATTCTCCTAGAAATTCTGAAGTAGCATGTGCAAGCAACTGGACAAATTACTGTGGAGTAAGAAAAACTAAACGTGGGGAAAAATTGTGATACAAAGGGTGGATTAGAATGGTGTGAAACCATTCTAATAGCTCTGCATGCTGTTAAGTTTTGAGATGCTGGAAATATCTCCACCTGCAATTAGCTTACTTTTTTTGCATATAACCTCAATATTAAGAGAAGATTGCTTCTGACAAGAGGGCTTTGTTACTGAAATATAAAGCAATATGTTATATGTAGATGTGACAGCAATGAGTGCAACAATGTATACAATAAAAGTATGAAGTATAAATTTAAAATTAAGGGCAGGCCAAATTATGTTTTGCTTGTTACCAGTCCGTTTTATGTTTAATTAGTTTGGATGCATTCTAAACATTCTAAATCATCTTTTGCTGTGCATATGAGTTAAAATAATTTGCATTTCCTGATCACTAATATCATCTTCTTCAGATAATACGGTGACTCCTGAGCTTAAACCTGAGTTCAGTATGGTTTAAACAAAGCCACATATAGGCTAGTTTATCTCTCGAGCTAGCACTGTAAAAATCCATTGTAGCTTAAGCCTCTGCTTAAGCCTGATTCAAAGCTTAAGCTTAAAGTGTGAAACTGGGTCCAAGTATCTCTTCTCTAAAGATGCTTGTCTACCCACACTTAGTGGTTCCAAAACACACAACTCTAGGTTAGTAATGTATTAGTGACCATATAGCTGTTACTGCCTTATTTATACTTATCTAACCTATGATTCCTCCACTGTCTACCTTCCCTTGATCATTCTTATTCATTCCTCCCCGCTTCACTAAATAGTTCCCTACAATTTTATATTTTTCTCTCCTTTAAGCTATAAAGTCTTTATAATTAATATTTCCCCTTGAAAATTATTCCACTTATGCTGGCATGCCTGATCTTGCCATAACTTTGTTTGCAGTACAATAAATAACAGAAATTATATTTGTTTTCCTACACACTGGAATTTTATAAATCCTTGTCATGTCTTAAACCTTTTAAAATCATAACTCGAGCTCCAGTCCTTGCGAATCCTTCTTGACCCATTTTATCACATATCTCTATGTATTTTTCCCTGCCTCAATCTACTTTAATCTCCTGTACAGCCTTGAAGAACTCCTTGGTAGAGAAAGTAAGAAGCAGCTGTTAAAAATTCCCAGTATTTATTTTGTTTATAATGGAAGACCCGTATTTAAAAGCTGTTTCATTTACACACTTGCTTACAGACACTAAAAGAAAGATATTTTGTTTCCAGTTGCACCTTCCTTGCCTCCTCAGTGGCACACAGTGACTGCTACATTACAGCCTTGTATACCAAGGCAACCTCCGCTGGAAGACACACTAGTCAGTTGTGGCCACTTGTTGAGTCTGTATGCCATGTTACTCAAGAGACTGCCCACATGTAGGGATATACGTGAGGAAGCATCTGTACTCAATACTCTGGTAGAGTGGCTGGCAATCATCAAATTCTCGTAAGCATTTTGTGTCTGGTAGCAAACTGACTAAGCTTAAGATAAATGTCGTATCCTCATTATTTCCTATCATACACAGGTATGGGGGGTCATTTGGTCCACCAATGTTTCTAACTTGACAACATTTTATTTTGAGTTGCTTTTAGCATAAAATTGTATTACATATTTAACTAGAGTAATTTTAGTTAAAATACAGGATTTGTCCAGTAAGTATCAGGACTGATTTTTTCCGGCCAATGCAAAGAGCAAGAGAGGTCTCTTTGGGCTGGATCAATGGTGGGGGTGCCACATAAGCTAGGCTCTCTGGCTCACTTGCTCCAAGCCTTTGCAGTATGTAGATTGCACCTAAAGTGAAAGAGAGAGTGCATGTGTGTGCATGCGCGTGGGAGAGAGAGAAACAGCAGAATTCAAAAATGAAAAGCTGGTTAAATACCAAATTATTAAATAACATTAAATAAATTAGTCTCTTAAAAAGAAGAAATACCAGACTTGGTATTTAAGTTCAGCATCTTCTAGGGATGTAATACAAAGATTTTGAAGAAATTCCCGCCACCCAAAATTACCCTTACATGGAAAAATCCTTGCTATATTTCATTTTCTCAAAAATAGTTCTAATGGTTTTGATTAAAATATCATATGTTTAAGATATTTTCATAACAAAATGTATATCTTGAATTTTCTGAGAATAGCCTGTATACAAAATCTTGCTGCACAAAAGTATGTATCTCATTAAAGCACACAATTTACATGAAAAAAAAAATGTTTGTGACGTTAACAATTTCCAACATGATCTTTGTTATTGGTTTGAATTTTCATATGCTTATATTTTTATCAAGTAATAAGTCGCGATTCAATTTTTCTCATGTGCTAAGAGTGGAATTTCAAAGCGACCTGCTTTTTAAAAATCTGACTATTGCTGTAGCTTATTGTATTGTTCTTATACCTATAATGAAATGTTTAAATGTGTAATGAAAGTTTATCTGGATCATCAAGAAGTAGTTAGAATAATGTTTTTGTAAGAATAGTTTGTAGAAGAGTGATTAGAGAAAGTCATGTGAATACAACTTATCAGATTTTTTTTAGTTATGCTGTCCATACACACAGATGTATTTCTGGTGAAATCTCATTATCAAATTTTTGGGTGAAATACAATACTTCCTCTACTTAGTAAGAAAGTGGTAGTTAACAAAAGCAATGGAAACAGTTTAAACATAAATTATTAAAGATGTTACTCTCTGTGGCCCTAACTTGCTATAGTTTAAAACTGTGCTAAAGACTTTCAGGGCCAGTTTCACCAACCAATGCTAAATTTTAACACAATGTTAAACTGATTTAACACTGAAGTTACCACAAATTTTGTTTCATCGAACAATGTTAGTTTTAGCAATGTGTTAAACTCAGTGTTAAGTTAACAGTGTCAAACCCTTGTGTTAAGGCACTTAACAAATGTGAAAAGTTGGAAAATGGCAGCTGCAAACCAAACTGTTGAAGTGAGTTTGCTGCATTTGGTATTTTTAATGCTATTCCTAATGGAAGAGCAGTCATGTGTCATAATAAATTTGAAAACTTGTAGAAGGAGAAATTTTTAAAATGATAGAGACTTTCCAAAGGGGTCATAAGCATGGTTTTATGGGAAATATGAGAGAGGTTAGAATACTACAAACAAAAGTGTGTCTCTTTCTCCTATGCTACACGTGTTAATTACTCTGAGATTTTATGCTACTACCACTTTTCATTTTATGGTAGGTGATAGTGTTGCTATTTCCAAAGCTACCATTTGTGAGTTTATTCCAGAAAGTTTCCAAAGAAATTGCTTCAAAGTATTTTTGTTTGGGTCTGCTTGATGTTTAATCAGTGATAAGATGCTTTTGTTCTCTTTGGTTTCAATGTAGCAACCATCACCAGTTTTAAAGCATTCTAGCTCTTTGCACCTGACATTTTTAGTGCTTATATTTATATAAGCATAATGTAATATTAGCATAAAATTGCCACAGTTGCTTATTGGACTTGGGAGAAATGTGCTCATTCCAATTAAATTACTCGCACCTTTCTCTCAGGGTGCATTCTTATCCTTTAATGCAGGACTGTTGGCTTTTTTTGCACTCAGTAGTATGTCTATACTTAATAACCAGTTCTGCAATTAAGCTTTTCAATGGTGAAGCATTTAGTTCTCTGCATCTAGATTTTTTAGTTGACATCGCAATCTCAGACAATTAGGAACATCACATGGCAAATGTCCATGAATGTAACTAGTTGTCTGCTACTGACACAGAGAGTGCTGCAACATGTAAACAAAAGTGCATCAGAGTGCACTCAGAAGCCATGTAGTTTGGTCACTGCCTTCTCAAAAGCTGTTATTCGCTGAACTTTGAACATACAAGATGTTAAAGTATTTTTAACATTGGTTGGTGAAACGGCCCTTAGTGTTTAATGCATATCCAAGAGCATTATTTTAACCTTAAAGGTTTGAAGTACATAGTTACATGCATTTTTGGAGATATATACTTAAGGCATGTAACATACATGGTTCTAGAAGAGCATTATGGTACTTGTTTATGTGCAGGGAACAGCTGGAACCAAAGCTGCCTCTCTTATGGAGTAAAGTTCTCAGCTTATCATTGCGACAATGTCACTATGCTGGGGACCAGGATGTGGCTATCAAGTGCCTCAGGAAACTTGCACAGATGTTAATGGTCTTTGCTGAAGATCGAGGGAGCTGGAATATACTGGGAGCTATAGGACTGCGTAAGCAGACAGTTGTATCTGTAAGGTAATACTAGCATTTTTAATGTAAGACATCTGGTATTTATGTTCACAATTTGTATGTGAATTTTAACCAAGAAGGCTGCTACTCTGGTGGGGAGATTTTAACTGAGATACATTTTACAATGTAACAAAATATATCAGATATTTTTGGGTAATTTGTTTTCCATCCAATTAGGGACACACACGAATGCTAAAAATGTGAAAAATTCATCCTGAAATTAACATGAAATGATATTGCATGGTAATTTGTAATTTAACCGTATTTACAGTTATTATTTTTACTTATTAATATTTTTTAATTCTAAGTGACATTCCAATCAAATATATCCGCATAATTATATTTTTGTGCATGTTCCCAATTCTCTTTATACACCATCATTTATTATTACATGATACACAAGGATTGTTTTAAAAGTTTCTGGCCTGATTAAGAAAACACAACTTTACTTTTCAGCATAGTCACCTTTCAACTCTATACACTTAGACTACTGATATTTTAATTTTATACTATCAGTATAAAATTATTTGTCCCAAAATAAGAGTTTGTGTGACATGATCTCTGTCCAGGGAGCCATTTCTTCAGCTTTGGAAAAAGCCAAAGCTCTCACTGGGAATCAAATCTGGTGAATATGGTGCATGTGACAGCAGTTCAAAGTGCAAGTCACGACATTTGTGATCATAATTGAAAAAGTGTGCCCTGGTGCATTGTCTTGGTAGAAAAGAACTTTCCTTTTTAGCAAATGTGGACGTTTGGTCTTCATAGCATCCTTCAACTGTTCCAGCAAAGTTACATGGTACTATTTGTTGGGGTTTAGCCCTTTTCCAGGTAGTCTACCAACATCACACCCTGGGCATCCTAGAAAGTGGTCTTGACCTTTCCTGCTGAAGGAACACAATTGGCCTTCTTTGGAGCACTTTCACCCTCTTGTACTCCTTGTTTGGACAGCTGGTTCATCTCTAGATGTGGCGGTGAATTAATGTTTGCTCAACAGTGACATAACTCCGCAGAAAATCGGTTGAGTTAGTCTGAACATGTCTAAGCATTCATGTGAGATGTTCATTTGAATGCGCTTCTATTGGTGGTTAACAAACACAGCAAGCTTTCTCAAGTGCATATACAGTGCAGTTGTTTTATGGTGAGGCCATGGATCACACATGTATGTGCTCCACATACTGTTTATTATACAAGGGATTTTTTTTGTTCCGTAATCCCCGCATTACTTACTCACGAGTGATAGTAACGTACACTATAATGAGTACTAACCTTTGTTATAAGTGGTGTCCATCTGCATGAAGACATTCCTGGTATCTTCGGATGAAATTTCCATTCATACCATAAGTTCTTTTTGTGTAATGTTTATAATTTCTGTTTTTATATTGTCCTTAAACTCATCTATGGCTTGGAGGTTGTTCTTATAAACTTTATTTTCAGTTGAAGTGTTATTCAGAAGTTAGAGACAGTGAAGCAAAACGATAAATTTAATTGAATCTTGAGTCAGTCACTAAAACTTCACTTACTTATAATTAAGTGAAGTTAGTAAGTGAAGTTTTAGTATATCCACCGACTCAAGATTCAATTAAATTCATTTTTAGTGTTCCCCACAAATAAATGTACCAATTTTGTCAATTTTTTCCTCCGTTAGAACATTTTATTTTCACTTCTTAGGCTTAGTGTTTAGCAATCACATTGCCTAAACTTATTAACCAACACCTAACAGTTTCTCTATCTGGAACTGGAATACCAGGAAATTTCTCCTGAAATTGTCTACACCTGTCTACCTGATTCAGTTTTTACATATGTATCGCTTTGTTCAAAAATGAATTTGTCGACAGGCATTAAATTAGACTATTAACAAGGCATTAACATTCTTAACCAAATCACACACAACACAGATGTATGAATAAACTTTGAGATCCATAACTCTCTTTACAGCACAAACACAAAGCAGCGACTGGAGCACAGCTGATAAAGATAACCTTGAACACATCATGTGCTGCCAGTTGCACATCGAAAAACTATCAGGTCACTGCGGTATAGCATGCAATTAATATAGGCAGTCTGTGGCCTCACTTTAAAACGGCCACATTATACTTGTACAGAATGTCCCAGACACATTCTAATGGGATCTTGGCAATGTCAGCAAGCTCACATACCTTGATTCATCTTTTATTTAAAATGGCATTGAAGATTTTTGCTGTTTCTTTCAGTAATAGTAGTAACTGTACTTCTTGGATGTTCATTAACAAAAAATGGAAGAATGGCCAGGTTTAAACTCTGCAGCCCGTTTCTTCACTGTAGAAAATAATGGTAAAGAACTTTCCAAAGAGGAGTCCAATTCCTTTTCTATTTCAATTGGTGTTAAACCTTTTATAAACCTAAACTTATAATAATAAATTACAGCGAATTGAATGTACACTTAAGTTGCCTCTTGACTTGACTGTTGTAGTTATGGAGTAATGTTGTAATTGTCCTTAACACTGAAACCTAAGGATTTGTTGTATTACCTCCTATCACTATTGTTCCAGTTGAATAGTCTTGTTCCTTTAATTAGGGACAGTAGTTTATTAACTAAGTTTAGTTTAAGAAAGTCATTTGGGCTTATTATACCCAAAAGTTCATATCTTTTCCTACCCAGTGCTCCACATTTGAAGATTATATGAGAGACAGTTTCATCCTCTTTGTTACACAGCCTGCTTACTGGTTCCTCTCTAAAGATTCCCATTTTATGTAGGTGTTGCCGTAATCTACACTGTCCTGTCAAGTGCCTGGTTATCAGGTTTATTTCAGATCTATTGAGATTAAGTACATCTTCGGTGTGTGGAGAATATACTGCTCATCATTCTCTTACTGTGCTTGCATCCCTCTGTTTGAACCCATCGCAATTGGTGGTTATCATTAATCTACTCAACAGTAGTTCTTCGAAACAGACTCTAAGCTTGTGCTAAAAACTGGTCCAGGTTGAGTTGCCTCATTAACAATTAATTACCTGAACACGTTTTATAAGTAATGTTATCTACATCATCACCAGATTTTGACTGAGAGACAGTCTTGATATCCTCTGTGGACTCACTGGATCTCTCTGACATCAATTGATAATCTTTTGTTTCAGTATAAATATCTTTTTCCAGATGCTCAGTTCTGGTGGTTGTACCAACCTTAACAGGTGTGAGGCTGTTGCTGATATCTCTATTTGATTGCTTTTTATGTGTCTCGGTGTTCCTTCAATCTGGTATCTATGTTTCTTTTGGGCTTTCATATGTATCTTTCTTCACAATTGTTAACTTATTGCTTTTTATGAGGTTCCTGATGTTTGCTTGTTTTGTGAGGCTAAGATTATCTTGTGGTCTCTGAAGATATTTTGAGATTTCCAGAAGGTCTGACGGTGGTATGTGAATTTTCTGAAAGTGTTTTTAGTTTTTTCTGCTGTGTGGATGGTTGTGGCTGCTATTTTTCCTCTCTCTTTTGTTTTTAAAGTTTTTCTTTAAAACAAGTGTTTTGTTGAAGCCATTATTCTCAGCAGTTTTTATTATCTGATTAAACTCACATTGCAATTTATTATAATTTGTGCTTCATTGTGTACCATTTCCATTTTTTTTTTTTGATCAAACCTCAATTTGTTTATTTTGTAGTACTGTAAGAACCAAACAAATGAAAGCAAATGTATGAAATTGCTTGATGCACCATCTAAAGGATGCTTGCTGTTTTGATACTGCCAGCACTATCTCTGTGTCAGACTGAGATCTTTCTGAACTGACCTTGTGGAATAATTCAGGCTCAAGAGAGTATTAGAACAAACTTAGTTCAACAATATAGACAACATACATATAAGTGTACATTTTAAAT
This sequence comes from Deroplatys truncata, assembly GCA_030765065.1. Taxonomy (NCBI): domain Eukaryota; kingdom Metazoa; phylum Arthropoda; class Insecta; order Mantodea; family Mantidae; genus Deroplatys; species Deroplatys truncata. The sequence continues at coordinate 32,385,828 of CM060984.1, read as the reverse complement.
TCAGCTGAACAACCTTATTGCGCATCAGTGTAATTATCATTAAATAAGCTAAATCTTAGGTAATTTTTTTTTATTTAGTAATTATCTACCATACAAGTTTTCCTACAACCCAATCATAATTTTATTTCTTCATAAATCCTTATCCTCTGCATCTTCATCTGTTAGTCCTGTAGACGCCACACTTCTTCGGACCCCATCCATCCATAGTTCTCTTGATCTTCCCCATCCTCTGCTTCCTTCAGCTTCCCATTCTAGCACCATTCTTACTATTCTATAGTTTCTCATTCTTTTTGCATTGCCAAACCATTTTAATCTTCTGTCTTCTATTATTTCCAATACCTTTTTTTATATCCATTGTTTCTCAAATTTTTGAATTTCTAATTTTATCCCTTCTTGAAATTTGAGAAGCCCTCAGCCAAAACTCCATCTCTGTTGTCAATAATTTTCTTTCTTGTTGCCTATTCATTGTAAACATTTCTGCTCCATAGAGTAATATACTTGTACTACTGAATTATAAATGAGCTTTTTAGTTTTATGTAAAATGTTTCTGTTCCATAACATTGAGTTCAACATTCCAATTGTTGTCCTTCCTTCACTTATTCTTTTTTCTATTTCTAATCTACTAGTTCCATCTGCTTTTATGATTGATCCCAAATACATAAATTTATTGACAATTCTAATCTCCTCTTTGGTAACATCTTAATTTTTCATCTGTGTTCATTGTTGATGATGATAAATATTCTGTTTTGTTAAAGTCAATATTAAGTCCTCACATTTTATACTCCTCAATTAATTTTCTCATCATGTATGAAGCATCCTCAATATCTTGTGTTATTATTGCTTGGTCATTTGCAAAAAGTAATTGATGTGAGGTGTAATTTTGAATTATTGGAATTCCCATCCTGTTGCATTTTTTGGACCATTAGGACAATTAATGATAATTAATTGTTCTTCCACACAAGCCACATGAATATCCGTGCTTCAAATCTTGGCTATGGCATTGCCAAGGCATTGAATTTTTCAGTCTGCTTCTATGTTTCAAAGTTTAGCATACATACAGCAGGTGTGGAAAAACAATTGATCATTAATGATTGACCTAATAAGGATTAACTATGCAGATAACACAACAGCTATATGCTGGAGCTAAACAGCAGAAACTTTAAATGAAAATCTAAATCACACTGGTAATACACTAGTGAAATACTTTGATTCCATAAATCTAAAATGTAACATGCAAAAAACTAAAATAATGTGGTCCTGTATATCAAAGAACATCAGCAATACAAAATTAAAAATAAATAAGAACACTATTGAAGAGGTACTATTGCATAGTTTTCTTGGAATTATAATAAACAATTATATGGGCCCAACATGTGGATCATGTATTTAATATCGTTCAGTAAATCCATATACTTGCTTGGGTGTTCTCAAGATCACAAAGACACAAGGCTTCTATAGCCGATGCTATCATGGATATATGTATGTGTACTTTAATTATGGGTGCAACTGCAAAAATCACATACGGTTGCTAATTTTACAGAAGAAGTGCATCCAATTGGTTTACAACCTAAAACTAAGGGAATCATGCAGAGACATTCATTAATCAAAACATGTCCACTGTCTATTCTCTGTATGTGTATAAAACTATACTTTTTGTCACTGATAGGCTAAACTGCATTCACTCTTAGGTTGATCCGCGCCAAAACAAACGCATGTGACCAGTGCACCATGGCACAACACTGTAGCAATGCGTGCAGGAAAATAGTCCCATGCTAATAATCTAAATTTTAGAATGAATTTATCCTTAAATGTCTAATTAACGCTAATTTGTACCTTTAAACAGAGCTACAAGTCCCAAATGCAATTCATATAAGTACCTGACATCTAGATGTGCTCAGAATATTGTTTGTAGTCAGAAACCAGCAGTTTCTGTTTAGTATCATGGCGGACGGTGATTTGCTCTTGCGTTTTCGTCCACTTACGTAAACCATAAGCGGACAAACCATTGACTAGTCATGAAAAAACAATAGAGTTGGAAGTTTATTGTAAGTTATGTGAGAAATGTCTAACACTTCCCACGAAAGAAGTGGTGAAATTACTTCTGAGTTCACCAGTGTTTCGAGTACAAGTATAAACAGTGCTCATTTAAGAAAAATCTGAAACGGAAAGTGGTTACACGCGGGAAAACAGAAAGCTTTAGAAATACGCGATGCAAGAATGTTATTCACGTAACAATATACAATTTCATTTTTAAAAATGAGCCGCTGACAGTTGATAAAAGTGCCGCTTCCAGAGAGCGAATAAATTGAGATATCACATACCTGTTACTTTCTTTTTCACTCATTTCTTTTAGAATTAACTATTATTATATGTGCAAACATTTATTTTGTTGCAACTATCAATCTTATCACCTTCAACCCTAACAGAGTATGCTAGTCATCGTTTAAGTTGTCGGACAATGTTCTCTTTGCCTGTACTCTGTCACATGGTCATGAGAATATGACAGCATTTCTGCCGCGAATGGCAGAAGAATACATTACAATGGTGCACTGGTCACCTGGGTTTTGTTTTGGTGCGGATCAACCTAAGAGTGAATACAGAGTAGTACAAGGGTCATTCAAAAAGTTTTGCAACCAGCTTATCCATTGTTGGACTATAATGGTTACAAAAATGTAACTAATACAGCTGGCAACAATCGACCATAAGCTATCAAAATATGCATAAATGTGAGTTTAAACTTTAATATTCATAGTCATACAGTCTTGAGCTTAGTCCTGTGTCAATAGCTGGTGAAAATACATGGATATTTCTAAAGAGAACATTAGCTTCTATATTTTCACATGCTACAAGCTAGGTGAAAGCATAAAAAATCCTTGAGGAATTGTTAGCTGTTTATGGTGATCAAGTGTGTTCATTTGATACCATTGCAAGATGGATTTAATCATTTGAAGAAGGGCAAAAGACTTTGAAAGACAGCCCTCATTCTGGCCACCCTTGGGAAGCTATGAAAGAAAGAACAATTCAAAGAGTGAGGAACGTGGTGGAGGAAAATCGACATATTACTGTTGGAATGCTAAGTAATGAAGCCGGGATCAGTGTTGGCAGCATTGACTGTATACTCCATGAACATTTAAAGTGACAAAACATCTGTGCAAAATGGGTTCCACATTCTCTAACCAATAAAGAGAAGAAGAAGAGAAAGGAATGTGCAAGGAAACTGCTGAGCATATTTCCACCTAATGACCCTAAATGTTTGACAGATATATGCACTGGTGATGAAAGATTGGTTTTATTATTATACCACACCAAATAAAACTCAGAATTATGTCTGGTAAATGAGAGTGATACAAGACCAGTAATTCTTCGACAAAATTTTCATTCTCAGAGGTTGACTGCATGCCAGAAGGAATGACAATGTATGGAGAATACTATGGCTCTTATGTTTTGAATCCTTTATTTGAAGAGCTGAGGCAGCGGCAGCATCCAGCTTCAAGGCTGTTGCCTTTGCATGACAATGCATCTCCTCACAGAACAGTGGCCAATTTGAGGAAACTGGAGGCCGCTAAAGTCTAGTTGCTTGACCATCCACCCTGCAGTCCTGACCTTGTGACTCCTGGCTGTTTCCTCGAGTGAAATCTTGCATTGCTGGAAAACCTTTTAAATGAGTGCAGGATGTTGCTCAGGCTATAAGCTCACCTCTGTTAACAATACCTCAGTCTGAGTATCTAGTGCTTTTGACAAGTGGTTGCACCATCTGTAACTGTGTGTGGAGAGAGATGGAGACCACTTTGAGGGATTATGAGGATAATTTTTTGAATTTCATCCTCACTTTGGACTTAAAGATGACACTTGCAAAACTTTTTGAATGTTCCTCATATTGGTAAGAAACAATCAGTTCACAACCATAGTACAAGAAACAGTGATGACTGTCACAAGTAGCAAATGTGTCAGCGAAAAAAATATTAGTGTTAGAGGGATTAAATTGTATAATCTACCCAATTCAATTAAAATGTTGACAATATCTCAAAATCAAAATTTAAATGCAAATTAAAAGAATGTTTGTTGAGTAAAGGTTAGAGCAGCAGCACAGAAAACAGAAGATCCATGGTTCAAATCCCGGCTATGGCATTAAATTTTTCAATCTGATTCTACCTTTCCAAGGTAACTCTTATTAATTGAATACATTGTAACCATTCTGCAAGTTGTTGACTACTCTGTTGGTCCTGGTAAGCTTTAACACTGCAGTTAAAGGGACATTGTATATAAAATATTTACACACCATCTATTTCCATAGGATCTACTTCATCTCTCTTGTACAACAATATAGCTTTATACAGCAAAATGTGTGGTGTTGATAGGTGCCGTCTGTTGAGCAGAGCTATGGCAGTATTTGTGTTGGCGCAGCTACCAGATGGAGAGCCACAGACTATCAGAACTACTCCAAACGCTCCTGGAGAACTTTTACCTGGCAGCTTGAGGTAAGTGTGTTCTTGTTACGGTGTTTAATTGGACCTGTGGACCACACCACAGAGGAGAGAGTATATACGCTAAATCCTTGATATAAAAATAGTTAGGGATGGGACTTCAGTACTCTCAATACTCAATGTTATCAAAGTATGTTTAATACTTTGAGATAAACCTTCGATACTTTTAAATTTTTAAGTTTTGCATTATTGAAAGCTGTTGCATTTAACTTTATGCTAAATAAGGAACGAAAGCAGTCGAGCCTCACATGTGTCCTCAAAGAGTTGCTGGATTATAGTTCTTGATAGATCTTGACTACATATCCTGTGGGTGAATCAAAGCAACTTCCATAGACTCTTGTGTCTAAATGAAAACATGCAAAACAATGGGGGAAGGAGCAGAGGTACTCGTATAACATGCAGCGTTAACTGGTTGTGAATGAAGCTGATTTAGTTGATGCACTAAATCACATTTCTGCAATTGTCTGGCTTGGTGACTCACTCTCAGCGATTACATTTACCCGCTCTGGTGACCAAAATTTGTGAATCCAACAGAAGCAAAATGTGAGAGAATACAGCACATGGAAATATTTGTTCTTTCCTTCCACCTGTTAGTTTGTGTTTACAAACTCAGGTCATAAGTGTAGCTTTTAAAAGAAAGTTTTCAGCACAAAATATAGTTACATAAAAATGGAAGCAAAGAAATCATCATTATTATTATTATTTTTTATTATTATTATTATTCTTATACATGACAAAAATAGGATATATGTAACCTGTAGCAATGCTGCCAATTGGAGAATGTCAAATAAGAACAATTTTGTAATTAGCATACGATACATAATTGGTTACATGTTTTATACACAGAAAACTAATAGGAACTTAATTCATTGAACAAGTTTTTTTTTATAAAGTGAGTATCAAGTATCAGTGCTCAAAAATGAGTATCAGTATTGAGTATTGACAAATAGTGGTATCATCCCATCACTGAATTTAGAAGGCAGTGTTATCAACCACATTTCTGGTTATTGGAAGTCAATTGTTTTGTTTACCATTATGTGAATGTAGAAGAAACTGTAGTTACATGTCAATGACTCACATGCTTGAATATCAGAGACAGGGTCTCCCCTGAAGGCTGGGAGCCAATGTGGTTCACAGATAGCTCCCGCTATAGGGGCAGGATGAAGGCTGGAAACAGGCTTGCCATTCCCCTTGGAAATTTCACCACTGTTTTTCAGTCTGAGATATATGCAATTTTAGCCTCTATTATGCATATTTTTACTTTGCCAGGCAGACTGGTGGAAGTGAACATCTGCTCAGATAGTCTGGCAGCTCTGAAGCTGACCTTATAGTGGTCACAACTACATCTAAACTGGTGTGGCAATGCCAAAGGATATTTGATGGACTCTGTGCCAGCTGTCTGGTTACCCTGTTTGCATTCCCGGGCATGCTGGTATTAGAGGAAATGAGATGGTGAACCGCTTGCTGAGAGGAGCATGGGCTTGATTTGATAGGAGCCTAACCCTTCTGTGGTGTGTCTCCCATAAGCGTCGAGTATGAGATAACCAGCTTACTGTAAGTGCTTATCTTGAGATCTGGAGTAAACAAACTACCATCAGGCAAGCCCATGATTTTATTTCTGGACCTGGCAGAAAATAGAGCAAGTTTCTCCTGAATTCAACTACATCTATGCTCAGAGGAGTTTTTGGCTATCTTACAGGCCACAATACTTCGCGCAGACATTTATACATAATGGGACTTGCTCAAGATCCTTTATATAGGAAACGTGGGAGGGAATATGAAACCTAACAGCATATACTATGTGGATGCAAAGGATTCGCTATACATAGATATGCATCTCTAGGCTTCCTTTTCTTGCAACCTGAGGATATAAGAAGGGCAGATATCAAGGTCATCCATTTTATTTGGACTTGATTAAATACTCAGGTCGAGAGGTACAAAGGGCTCCAAGAGCCTACATGCAGGCCTCTATTGAGGCCACTCAAAGATACATGACCACCACATGCTTGGGTATAGTGGAAAAACAAGCCATGAAGTTAGCAACGACTGGAGGAAGAGCAAAGGAATATGACGCAGCACACAATCACTTGCTTGTCGCATCCTTGGAAGATGCTCAACTTTAATCTCTAGTTTGGTATTTAACTGACTTTTTGTTTATGAGTTATGCTCTTCACACACACGCACGCACGCACGCACACACACACACACACACAATCTTTTTCTAAAAATGCTTTTTTTTTTTTTTTTATGGTTTCATGGGACCCCATAACATATTTCTGGTGAAATCTTGATATCAAAGTTTTCAAAGGAATACAAATACTTCCTCTTATCTACTATAGCAAGGTGGTAGAGAATGTAAACAGGAATACATTGTGACTTTCTCCATCTTTTAACTGTCACTACACTAAGTTTGCACTGTCACTTCACTTTCTTCATGATGTAGCAGCATAATAGAATACCCTTGACGTAGCCTCTTTTTTCCGGATGGTTTGCTCACTGGGGAGTCAAACACAAGAGTTATCAAATATCTTGTGGAAGTAGCACTGACTGCACATCACAGCAGTTGTCATAAACTCACTTGGAATACAGCACTTTTTGTTGTACCAGAAACGCACTCACTCATTGACCAACTCACAGACTTGTGAGGATGCTTGCTTATATAGCAGCTGGTTAGAGTTCCAGAACATCTAAAAGGAGAAGTTTCCAGAAGATTCTGGTTATCTGAAATAGTGCTTCTGGTGTTTATGCTGGGCGATAGTGCTGCTTATCTGTGTTTATCCCTCTGATTGCCCAGCCCTGACCTCCCAAAGCTTGTGTCATAGCTGCTGCATCACAATATATTTGCAAGAATTATTTCATAGTGAAACATACACTCTAGAAACTTCACTATGTTTTTAGAATTACGTTGTGCATTTTGGAGACATCTTGTCTACATCGTCAGCTAAGAGCACTAACAAATTTCCTGGTTTCCTTGTAGGTGTCACCTGATGTATTTAATGAGAGACCCATGTCAGTTGGTAAACTAAAATTCACAATATAATCCTTGTTCTTTTGTATCAAGAGCTTTTCCCATATTGTTAAGTCTATTGGCTTTTGAACCACCTTTATTAATTTTACTTCCTTTTGAATATTGTTACTTTTTGTCCAAAAATGATTGGCAATTGCAGATTTTTCTGTTGTCTTGCATTTTACATGTTTTAGATGTTCTTTAAGCCTCAAACCGATGTTGCTTCTTGTTTTACCCATATAACTTAATTGACAGTCATCACATTTGATCAGCATCACATTTAGTAAATATCTGGCATCTTATTACTTGGAATTTTATATTTTGTATTGGTTTTTGGTATGCTGTTTAAAATGCATTAATTAGTACTAAGTTAATATTCCAGAGTTTAAAAATTGTTTGAAATCTATCGTGTGCCTAAGGATGGTAAGTGAAATTTTTAAAGATCTTAGTTTCTGTGATTTGTTTTGTAATGTAGTAAAAGTTGTTTTTTAAATTTTAGTATATATTAATTCCTTTGAAAATTCATCCTTGTCTGCTACTTCTGTGACGTGCTCCAGCTCTTCCTTATTTCCTTACCATGCTCTTGGGTTGTATCCACTATTCTTTATATAGTTGTTGGAGCATTAAACTAGCAGCAGAAGAGAGAGAAAGTGTGTGAAGTTAGCTCCTTGAGTCAAAGGAAAAAGGGAATAAGAAACAATGGGAGTAAGCATCAAAGTATACAGAGGAAGAATTGGAGATTTTAATAGGATAAAACTGATTGAACCTAAAAAGAAACAAGATAAAGAAGAGATAGCAGATGTGTTTGTTCTGTTATGTGTAATAGGCATACTATTATTAATCAGTGGAGTCAAAATTAGCCCCAGACCAAATGGGAATAAAGCTGTCATGAGGAAATCTTATCTAGAGTAAAGGACATGGATGAGAAATAAGGAAATAAAATCATTGGGCTGGAAAAAGAACTAAGGAAATCAAAGAAGAATTAAGAAATGATGAGAAAATGTGAGAATAGAGGTGGAAAATGTCAGAAGAAGAGTGGAGGTTTTGGAGGACAGATATCGTAGGCTTAACCTAGTCATTGCAGGAGTGAAAAGGAAAGGAATGGAGTATGGCCCATACAAGAGGTCAAAGAGATCCTGAAATGGTATTACAAGGCTGGAAGAATGGTGCAGCCTTCAGAGTAGGAAGATCAAGAAGAACAAGAATGATAGTTGTGAGATTTATTTCTGTGCAGTTTGTTTATGAAGTTTTGAAGAAGACAAAGCTACTAAAAGGAACAGATATCTTTATAAACAGAGATTTATCAGTGGAACACTGAACTTTGAAGAAGAAAGTAATACAACAAACAAAGGTGACAAGAATGGAAGGGAAACAGGCCTTTATAGGAATCTACGGCTGTGCAAGAAAGTGGAATAAGGAACTCTAGACCACAGCAACAGGAAACGACTCAGCTCGATAAATCGGCGGCCAGAGAGAAAGAGCAAACAGCAACAAGAAGTCCAAAACGTGATCAGAGAACAGCTGGAGAGAATGACAGATGAAATATATGTCATCCATGCGAGTATATGATGATGAAGGGAAGATAATGTCAGAGAAGAGGCAGGAAGGTGATCAGCGCACACATCATGAAGGGGAGGCATGAGAGCAAGTTACAGGAAAGTGATATCACTGAGGAGGGAGGAATACAAAAGGCATGTGGCCTGGCAGAAGGAGGGACAGGAGCATGGTTGCAGAGTAGCGGCACAGAGGGAGAGGAAAGCATTATATTGTCTGCTTGTATTAGAGAATAACAAAGTGGGAACATCAAGAGAGGGAATGGGGATTGAACTGTGGAGCAACAAAGTTCTGAGAGATTTAGAAATAGAACTGGATCACAATAGGGAAGGGAGATAGCGAGGAGCTTAGGGTTCTGGAACTGAGGGTCTGAAAAATAAAATTCTTACGGGAAAGATGAAGCAACTTGTGCAGAGCCGTTGCTCATTTCAGATTAGCCACTAAACATGATTGTCTGGCGGAACATCTACATAGGTTTGGTTTTATGAATGACAAAGCATGTAAGATTTGCAACGCTGACAAGATTTTAAATAGAGAACTCCTATTAGAATGCCCAGAATTGAGGAAAGCTGCACCAGATGGGAAGATACATAATTTATATTGGCTAGCTAGGGAAAAATTGATGGATCAAAATCCTGCACATTAGATCAACAAGATGAAGCAACTATTAGAAAAGATATATTATTTGATGGTAGTAGAAACTTGGCTAAGGGAAGAAAATGTTGAGATAAATGATTTTACATACCTATGTTGGAATAAAAGGAGAAATGGAGGGAAGGGGAGAACATCTGGAGGCATAGGTTTTTTTTGCCAGAAAATCCCTGAGGAAAGTAATAAGAGATGCTTGGTCTAGGACAAAAAATGTTTTGTGGATTATAATGGAAGACAAGCAGATCGATGATATAATTATATGTTTAGGTACAGTGTGTAATGCACCAGTCTCCTCACAGCACCATAACCCCTTTTACGAAGTGATACATAGAGAGGAACATAGAGGTTATAATAATGGGGAGTTTTAATACCAGAATAGGCGAGGGAGATGTGAATTTTAGAAAGTGACATGTTATTTAGAAATGAAACAAGAACTAAAAAGGATATTGTCAGACATAGCAGAGATAAGTACACAGATAAGGTGAGTTTATTGAATTTTGTGAAGTGAAAACTGTAGACATTTTAAATGGCAAATATGGTGAAGACGTAGTAGGGCATTTTACCTTTGTTAATAAAAAGGGTCAAAGTGTTATTGACTATATATTATGGCCTGTCAACATGGGGTACACATTAAGTAATTTTAAGATACTAAATTTTATTTCAAATATTAGTCACTTTCCACTAGTAGTGGATGTAAAAATACAATCAGAGGAAGTAGCTGGAGTTGCAGGGGAAGGGGAAAATGTTACTGCAATATATTGGTTTTAAATGGGAGGAACAGAGTAATAAATTTAAGCTGAAATTAGACTCTAAGTATGGTCAAATCTGTCAACAGGGAATAAGTTTTATGTTACAGAATCACAAAATAGAGAATGCAGCCAACATTTCAAACACATTAATGCAAAGAGCAGGGCAGGGATGTGAAAGGGGAGAGGAAGAGGGGAAAAAGGGGAATGGGTGGTTTGATGATGAGTGTAAAGTAGTAAAAAGAGTGGTGAAACGAACACTAGTAAAATGGAGAGAGGCAGGGAATGAAGGGTGTGTAAATAGCAGAAATTTCTATACTCTATTGTTACAATATAAGAAATATGAGTGGAGAAAAAAGGATGAGAGTATCCTGATTAGGGTATTAAGTGAAAAAAAAATGTTAGCAAGGTGAGGAAAATGCTAAAATTAACCTATAACAAGCATGTAGCCAAATCAAATGTTAATCCAGAAGAATGGATGGGTTGAATTATTCTAAAATCTTATTTGATGAGGGCTATTATTTTATATTAAATCTAGATAAAAGGAATATGTTGAGGCAATGGTTAGAATATCAAGAAAAGAGTTTAAGAGAAAATGGGTGCAGCTACAGTTTGCAAACTAACTTGGAGAACAATGGGCTAGGGAAATTTGGAAAGGAGCAAGGAGGAGGTTTGAAGATATAGAAATACAAACATTGTTTAGTGACATGGCTGGTAAAAGATGTTAGGATCGTATATAACAATAAAAAGTACATGGGAAAGAGAAGCATATATTGATAAATTAAATAAAGAACAAAAACAGAGTATTGTTACATGCTGGGGTGGGGGCCGAAAGATTTTCAGCAAATAATTAAATTTTGATCACCCCAACACACACATTGGGGGAGTGTAGCTCGCTAACGGCAAGAGGACCAGGACCTTGGTGTTTAGATTTAGATGAAGGCGTGAGGTTTTACATTATGCAAAACCTTTACATCACACACATCACCTGGAATTTATTGACAAATGTTTGACAACTCTACATTATGCACTTAGGAAAACAGGATGAGGGGAGATGCCCCGAAGTCAAGGACTGACCACACACAAGTGACGCTAATTATATTCCCCCCCTCCAACCGTGTCTAGCCAAGCCATCCAGGGTTGCCATCATACCAGACCGTTTTCAAACAAAGCTCCCTCTCTGGCATGTTCCGAGCCAAAGGAGGGATTGTTAAGCCGAACAAATAATCTAAGGAACCCAATAATGCTATCAACAATGCAACACAATAATGCGTCTGGTAATGACAATGCACTTACTGATATGCCACAGTATTGCATGGGTACAAGCTGGTGTGTGGGGGCTAAAAGGGATGAGAAAAGATTTCCACAAAATAAGTGTCCATTATGTGGAGGTAAAGAAGATATGGATCATATAATTGTTTTAATGTAAAGAGGCAGAGATTTGGAGAAAAGAGTGTATACATGGGAAATGGTTTAAATTAGACAGAAAGGTGAAATGGTAGCAGTAATTAAACTCTGTAGTAAAGGTAGCAAAGGTAGGTGAGTATCTAACTATAGTCAAAAAGAAATGGAATTAGTCAATAAAAAGAAAAGTAAATTGAGGAAATGTTGGATATGAATATGGCAAGTTAATAGCCTGGGCTGAATGCTTAGTCATATTCTTTTGTATTGATGCTTAGTATAAATAAATATTCATTCATTCAAATAGTTCTGCGTATGTTTTCTATAAATCCCAAATTCTAGTTTACTAGCATTCCTAATTATCCTTATGTCCAAAAACAAATGCATTATCGGATTCATTTCCATTGTGAATTTCACTGAACCATAAGATAAATTTAAACATTTTAGGACAACCTCTGCAAGTTTTTTGTTTACTATGCCAACAATATCATTAATGTATGTATCTATACCACACTTTAAAGATCATAGGAAAAGCCTCTGTTATTTGGATTTTCAAGAAACTCAAAAACAAATTAGCCAAAAAAGGGGACAAATAATTATCTATTGCTAGACCCTCCCTTTGGCTAAAATATTTGTTACTGAATTATTGATTTCTGATGCATTTGTTTCTTGAAGAAAAATCTGCAATTGCCAATTATTTTTGGACAAAAAGTCGCAACATTCAATCCACCTTACCAATACCTATCCTCCTTTCCGTCACAAAACTGAAATATAACCAAACTTCAAGAAAAATCCAATAAGGGGCAGAGAGAACCAAAACCTACTACAGCACTGCAAACTTGATACCAGAAATTCCATGCACAATATCCTGTGAAACTCAAATTGTCTCATACTTGAAGTGTTATTCAGAAGTTGGAGACAGTGAAGCAAAACAATAATTTAATTGAATCTTGTCGGTGGATACACTAAAACCTCACTTACTTGAAAGTAAGATTCAATTAAATTATTGTCTCATACTTGTTGCCCAAGCATATGGGGCAAAGCCCACACAAGATTCTGTCATTAGCTTCAGATTATTTGTTTACAGAGGAAACACAGCTGACAGTGAACCTTGTCCGAGTCATGAAGCTATAAAGGGTCTCACAAACTTGGAATCTCTGAGTGCCAGTAAGCAATACCAAGATTTACGCAGTACAATTGCCTTGGCTGTGAGACAGATCACAGACCCAACTAATTCTCTCCACAATGCTTCGCAGATTTTGGGTACTCTTGCCATCGAACTGTACCAGCAACAATATCTACAAGTGCTTAAGGTAGGATTAAACTCTTATCTTATAAGTCATCATTTATATTTATGCTATCAAAACTATCAAATAATAACATCATTGTTAAGTATTGTATCTCTGTGATCTGCTGAGAGTTCAGTTTATAAAGCACTATTGTTTCTAGGGCCAGTTTCACCAACTAAAGTTAAATGTTAATAGAAAGTTAAATTGATTTAATACTGAAGTTAATGCAAATTCTGTTTCATTGAACAGTGGCAACTGTAATTTTGTTTAAGTTAACACCGCCATACCATTGTGTAAAATAATTTAAAAATTGTTCGAATTTGGAAAATGACTTCTGCAAACCAAGCTGTTGATGTGGAGTTGCTGTATTTGGGGTTTGGAGATGCCACTTGTAATGAAGGAAGAGCCATGCATCATATTGAATTTGAGAATCTGCAAAAGGAGGAATTTTAAAGTGATGCAGCGTGTCCAAACCAGTTGGGAGCTGGGTTGTAGACAGGGTTGCCAGATGCCCCGGGTTTTAGGCACAGCCCAGAAGTGTGCTAAATATCCTGCATACCAGACAGTTCCTATTCGGAACAGTAACTGTTCCATATTGTGCAGTATTTTGAAACTTGAAAAAGAAAGAAAAAAGTTAATGTTTTCAGCTCTGGTGTTGGTAAAACTGACTGCTATATTTCTTTATATTGCAAAAAGTAATTTGTGGTAAGTTCTACCCTGTTATAACAGTTGATGGTACTTATCCACTTACAATATTCATTGGTTCATTGTCTACAAATTTGGCAATTTTTGGAGGTTGTCCAGCCTAGCGGGTATGATGCTAATAATTAACAACTGCTGTGCCCATTAGTTTTCACCCATCAACCGTGAAGGGCGTTTGTCAGAAGAACACGAATATGTTATTTTGTTGGAAAACAAGGAGTAAAGTAATAATGCATAGGAATTTGAAACGCAAAAGTAATCACGTTACAAAAAAGATAAAAGACTGTCTTTTGATTGGGAAAACCAAATGAATTTAGTGATTGGTTAGTAAGAAATGTTGACGATAGATATTACTCAGGACATTCAGTAATAGTGCTGGCTTGGTGGCGCTGTTATCGTGTTTACATTCAAGTAGCCTATACTCGCTATACACAAGAGATAGTTACTACTTGGTTGCAAATAAACAATGCTAGAGGTATATGTCCTGAGCAGTACAAAGCATTTTATGAATATTTCTGTGTTTCTCAGTTGCCTATGGGGGGCAAAAGGGCAACTCTCCCTTATTTTGATTTCAGATATATGGCAACCTAGTTGTATAGAAAATACAAGAGAACTTAAAACACAACCATAGAAACATGCCTCTTCTCCTAAGTTACAAGTGTTGATAATTACTCCGAGATTTTATGATATTGCCACTTTCCATTTGGTGATAGGTGAGAGTGTTGGAATTTCCAAAGCTAGTGTTGTTTATCTATTTAGAAGCTTTTTAACAGTGAAGCTGGGATAAATTACTTATGCCTTTATAGTTGAATCTGCAATACACTTACTTCACTTACTCTGTTATATGTTTTAGAAGCTTTGTTTCCATCATCAGCTGTAGGTCGACTGGTGTGCTGGTGTTGTCTTCATGCCACCTACTAGAAACCAGAACAAAGACACTAGTGCCACCAGTCGACCTGCTGAAGATGGAAGTGAAGGCTTCTGAAACATGTCCTGCGTAATACAGAGTAAGTGAAGCAAGTGTGTCCCAAATTCAACTATTTATACTCAAGTAATTTATTGTTTGTTATCTAGAACAAAAATCAGGGATCTACTTAATCAACTGTGAAAACTGTAACCTAGTATATGTAAGCAAAACAAAAAGAAATACTGAAACCAGAAGAAAGGAACATTTTAGTTGCATTACCAGCAAGCAAATAGAAAAATCGGCTGTAGCAAATCATTTTTGGACTACCAATCATGACAACAATAAAACAGTGACATTATTGAAAAATGTCAGTATGTCCACTGAACTAAACATTTGGGAAAACATCCACATCATGAAAAGGAAAAAGCACGTAGTAAATTTTGAAATCCCATCCTTAAACAACCTCAGCAGTTTCATCACAAGGAAACAGATGACACAACCTCTGCTAACAACACAGACAACAATGTCTCCAGTGTTGCCAGTGAGACCAAGGCTGAAGATTACCAGTTATACAAAATGATTCAGAATGAAGAGGACTTCAAAGGCCTTCCCACAAAATTCAAGATGTACATTTTTTTTGTCATGAAAGTATCTTAAACATATTATGATATTTTAATGATAAATAATGAAACATTTTCCCTGTAAAGGGTGGTTTGGGATGGGAGGAAGTGAAGTGAAGGCTTCTGAAACATGTCCTGCGTAATACAGAGTAAGTGAAGCAAGTGTGTCCCAAATTCAACTATTTATACTCAAGTAATTTATTGTTTGTTATCTAGAACAAAAATCAGGGATCTACTTAATCAACTGTGAAAACTGTAACCTAGTATATGTAAGCAAAACAAAAAGAAATACTGAAACCAGAAGAAAGGAACATTTTAGTTGCATTACCAGCAAGCAAATAGAAAAATCGGCTGTAGCAAATCATTTTTGGACTACCAATCATGACAACAATAAAACAGTGACATTATTGAAAAATGTCAGTATGTCCACTGAACTAAACATTTGGGAAAACATCCACATCATGAAAAGGAAAAAGCACGTAGTAAATTTTGAAATCCCATCCTTAAACAACCTCAGCAGTTTCATCACAAGGAAACAGATGACACAACCTCTGCTAACAACACAGACAACAATGTCTCCAGTGTTGCCAGTGAGACCAAGGCTGAAGATTACCAGTTATACAAAATGATTCAGAATGAAGAGGACTTCAAAGGCCTTCCCACAAAATTCAAGATGTACATTTTTTTTGTCATGAAAGTATCTTAAACATATTATGATATTTTAATGATAAATAATGAAACATTTTCCCTGTAAAGGGTGGTTTGGGATGGGAGGATTTTCTTGAAAATCTTTGGGTAACATCCTTGGAATTTGCTGAGTTTAAATTTTGATTTTTAACTAACTCTTTGTTTTTTGAGTTGCACTGTTCAGACACACATATTTACATGGACATTTTTCTAAAAATGTTTTTTGTGGATTCCAGGGACCTAAAAATTCTGCTGAAATCTCAATATCGAATTGTGGTGAACTCCTGTAGCTATTATAAGCAGATACCAGAGAACAGAAAAATATAGTTGTTATAGACATATACAACTTATGTCAAGTAACCTTTACCATTTTGGAAATATTCACTGATATGTATTCCCAAAAGTTAAGTCTGTATTTAGAAATGTTTTGGTGTGCATCTACTTTGTCTATTACATACTTACAGTAAGTAGAGAAAGTATTGTATTCCACCCAAAAATTTGTTGTCGAGATTTAATTGGAAATACATGTTTTGAGGTCCCCAAAACTCGAAAACAAAAGGTTAGTTAAACATGAAACTTGGTATTGAAGTTCAAGACCTTTCAAGGATGCAACACAAAAGTTTTGAAGGAAATCCTCCCACCCAAAACTATACTCTCATGGAAAAATTTTCAAAATTGTTTTTTCTCAAAAATGGCTCTAATGATTTTGCTTAAAATACATGTGTTTAAGGTAATTTTATCTGGCAAAACACAACAAAGCTACTCTTGAGTGGGTGCCTAGACATAAAGGAATTTTAGGCAATGAATCAGGAAAGGGTTTGCTCAAACTTTTACTGGTGTTGAATTGGCATTCCCTTAAGTTCTGTTCGAAAACCATTGATGAGTGGATTAATTACTAGCATCAATTGTGATGGGTTCAGACAAAGGGATGCAAGCGAATGATGAGTAAAATATCCTCCATGCTCACTGAGGATGTACTTAATCTCAATAGTTTATTTCCAAATAAACTTGATAACCGAGCTCTTGATAGGACACTGCAGATTGTAGAAATGCCTATATACAATGGGTATCTACAAAGAAGAACCCTGTATGCAGGTTATGTACTGAAGAGGATGAAACTGCCTATCATATAATCTTCAAATGCGAAGCGCTGTATAGGAAAAATATGAACTACTGGGGTTGATAACCGGAGCCTGTACTGGGGGTGTCCTACAGACCAGTGAAACAGGCTATCAAGTGCTGGGCTCAAGCAGAACACAAGAACTACTGGAACTCCATTGAGGGTTGCAGACATTCCAATTTGTTTATCACAGACCTGGGCAACAGGATTCATTACAGGACGCTGTGTCCTAAAGTTTAATCTATACAGAATGGGATTCTCCAACAACCCTATCTGTAGTAGATGCCTAGAAGGAGATGAGACTGTTACTCATCTGCTATGTGATTGCCCTGCTCTTGCAAATCAAAGAGCAAGTATTTTTGACTATCACTTTCCAAAGATAGATGAACTATCGAAAGCCTCAGTTAGCAGTCTGGTTAAGTTCATAACGCGCAACAGACTACTTAACTGATAAAAGGGGGATACGCAATAGATCTTCGAGGTCACAGTGCTTGGGCATAAAACCCACCCCTTTTTAAACTAGAACTAGGGGTTGATAAACCAGATGATCATCTTCCTATGGAAAATTTAGTTAATAATCTACTGTCCCTTGTTAAAGGACAGGGCTGGTTAACTAAAATTATAGAGTAGGAGATAATACAATAAACCTTATAGGGTTCTGTATTAAGAGCAATTGTAACCCGACTACCTCTTTACATAAGTCAAGCTATTTTGATGACAAATAAAATGTATATTTGGAATTTTCTGGGAACAGCCTATGAAGTCCTCTTCATTCTAAATGACTTTCGTATAACTGGTAAACCATAAAAGACAGACAAAATCTTATCATTTAAAATAGAGAGAGTTGGAGGTTGTTACACTACATCACTTAAATGTTCTTACTTGAACGTGTTTTGGGAGCAAACTGCTCTCATGAAACATGTTCAAGTAAGAACATTTTAGTGATGTAGTGTAACAACTTTCAACTCTCTCTATTTTAAATTATGACACATCACTGTTACTAGCTTCTAAATCTTCAAAATGAATTAAAAATCTTATCACATAAAAAATGTAGATCTCATTAAAGTTTATGTCAAATAAATATTTTTGTAGAGTTAACCATTATTTAGATATTCCTTGTTATTGGTTTGAATTTTCAAATACTTATACTTTCCTCAAATGGGAAGTCATTATTCACAAAGATAATGGAATTTCAAAGCCATCACATAATGACCCGCTCTTAAAAGATTTGACTATTGCTTAAGCCTATCATATTCCCCTTGCACCTACAAGGAAATACGTAAAATAAAGGATTTCTTCAAATGTTTATCTTGATTAACAGAAGTAGATAGAAGAAAAAGGTTTTGTAAAAGTATTTTGTTGAAAATGGTTAGAGAAAGCCATGTGAATGAAACATCAGATACATTTTTTTGCTACAACTTTGCTGTAAAATGACATTGTTCCATGTGTTTGCAGGAAATGCCTGAAATTCCACCATGAACTGGAAATGACTGAAGCCCAAGAAGGCAGCATTCAAGTAAAGATCTCATCCTCAAAAGACTTGTTGTTCACATTTGGTTACAGGAAATTTAGAATTACGCTTCTTAACTACAAATATTAATATAATGCTTTTAGTGTGGTGTTTTAAGCTAATTGTTATACTAATGGAGTTTTAAAATGTTTGTAAATGTGCTTCAGCTGTAGCAAGTTTGTATTTTAGTGGCTTTGGAAAAGCCATGTGCAAATCTGTGATATTTCAATGCAAGTTCTCAGTATATGTAATAAGTTTATCCGGCATTGCTTGCATTTCATGTAGTCTTAGACATATCTTATATAACGTTTAATGTTTCTTGATGCTTTTACAGTTTTGTGCTCACCTGTTTGGATAGTTCATGGCTTTTATAATTCATAGCTGCTTGAAAGACTTAGAAATAACAATCCCAAAAATACTGCCAACTTGAGTTTGCTATAAAGTTTGTTGTACGGGGTGCATTCAAGTTCTAAAGTCTCCAAATTGTTTTCTCAGATTGGAAACAGGTAGAAACATGCAGTTTGGCCTTAAACTATGCTGGCACTCTTTGTGGATGCGTGAGGGACAGTATCACCGTATGGTGCACATGAGTCTAGTGGTTCCAGCTAGAGTGATGAGTGTTTTTTATACTTAAAATGGGAAAGTTCTCAATACAAAAAAAAGCTAAAAATCTTCTTTTTCTCCACATGCTTGCTGTGACACCAATTGAACTTCATTGCTAGTTGAGTGAGACATGTGGTGATGGTGTTATGAATGTGAAAAATGTGCATTCATGGGTAGACAGTTCAAAGAAGGCTGAACATCATGTGAAAATGAACCGACACAATCTCTGTACCGCATTAGCTGGTCAAACATCATGATAACCGTCATTTTTTTCAACACTGGTGCACACTCGAAATTTCTTCCACACTTAATTGGCGATCCTCCAAAACATATTTTTCTACTCACGCAGCCATGATGTTTGACTGACTGGTGCAAAGTCAAGGTTGTGTCAGCTTGTTTTCACACGACATTTGGCCTTCTTTGACTGCTGCACCCACTAACACACATTTTTCACATTCATGTCACCATCACCACATGTCTCACTCAACTAGTGATGAATTTCAATGGATGTCACAGCATGCAAATGGAGAAAACTAATGATTTTTCACTGTTTTTGTAATGAGAATGTCCCCATTTTAAGTATAAAAACCACTCATCACCCTAGCTGCAGTCACTAGGATTCTATGCATTGTACGATGATACTGTCTCTGTCACGCATTCACAGAGTGCCAGCATATTTTAAGCCAAACTGCATGTTTCTACCTGCTACCAATCTGAGAAAAAAAATCGCAGACCTTAGAACTTGAACGCACCTCTTAAATGTAAGCACTAGTATTATTCACCAAAAAGTTGTCACATGGCAGTATCTTATAGACAACAAGCAAAATGCTTAAGTGCCAAACTAAACTGCATATAAGTACTAAGCTTTAAACTTGTTGATATAATCCATAACTGTTTTTAGCTTCTGAAATCACTGTTGTAATAAAATGTGATTTTCTGGCTAAACCTGCCTCACCATCAATTGGAAAATTGATTTAACTGATGCTTTCAGAAATATGTATATGTCTTCAATATGAGCTGAAGCTTTCCTGGCATTATGAATACTGTAGATTTTCTTGAGCTTCTAGCGAGGTGTAGAGTTGGAGAAACCAATGTTTCGGGAATGTACATAGTTCCCTCTTCAGGGATGACAATATCAAAGCATCCATCAAAAGAGCCACATGCAATCAGCCCACCAGTGCACGACTGACTACAAAAAACCAATCGGTACAGCTGGTATCCTTTTACTGGCAAGCTATCAAGCAAGATGATCCACTTATCTCTGCTCAAAATCAGAATCCTTATCAGACCGGTCAAAGACAACCTTGAACTGAGAGCACCAGGTGTCTACTGCATCCCCTGTGAATGTGGCGCCACCCACGTAGGACAAACTGGAAGAACAATACCCACTGGGATTGCTGAACACAAAAGAAGCATATGTCTGATGCAGCCTAAAAATTGGGTCTAGCACAACACTGTTTCAAACAAGACCACAGGGCCAGCTTCAGCAGAACAACTGCATTATCCAAGTGTGAGAGTTATGGGCTTACTGGCAATAGAGGGTGAAGGAAGCTTTAGGTATCTTGTTCGAGAAAGGCACCCTGAACCGAGATTCTGGATACAGCTCAGCACAGTCCAGAAACCGGCCTTAAAAAAAAAAAAAAAAGCTCCAAATGCAACACAGAATCACACATCAGACAGCAAATGGTTTTCTATAATGTTCGTACCTTTGACCACCTCAGCATATCCAACCCATTTTTTAAGGGGTCCAAACTAAGCTCCACAGACATTAGTATAGATATGGAGGTTTCCTAATTTGCATCATTCAGCTACCTTGAAAATGGGAACAATGTATGTTCCCAAAACAATGGTTTCTAACCTGTTATGAAGCCCAGGAAATTCTAGTGTGTTTTTCCACATACTTTTTTGGTATACTGTATTTCTCCGAATGTAAAGCATCTTCAAATACAGGACAAGCCCCTTTTCTGCTGAGCCTTATTTAGTAACTTATCATTGTATATATACCAGGTTTATCTTGAATGACCTTGATCTGCATACCCTAGCTCACATTGTTTGGCATGATGGAATAATATTATCATGGTATATACTACAGAGCAGTGTGTTTATTGTGTTAAGTTTTGCTCAAACAGTCACATGTGGACTGTCAGCTTGCATTTATACACAAATTCACTGATGTCACCTTTCCTAACAAATCCACAGGCATTACAAAAATTTAAATGGACTGGGTCTGTGTCACACAAAAAGAAACAAGAGGAGAAAATTAGAACAAGATAACTGTGGAAAGAAGTCCAAGAAAATACTGCCTTGCATTGCATATTTTTGATGACTGACCTGCTTGGTCTCTGGAATTAAATCCATGTGATTATTATATGTGGGGAATGCATAAAGTTAACAGGTAGCCAAAGCTGCCTTTGCATTACAGAAAAGCCTTTTATAAGGGTCTTACTTCTGGATATATTTTAGAAAGTTCATTTTAGTAATGTTTGTCAAACTTCATGTTAAGCCCTATCCCTGTAAAGCAGATTAGAAGCAATTCTGCACATTGATAAATTACATATAGGATAACTGTACACTCGGTCAAACTAAAAGTGGCTAGTCTCTTTAGCAGTTATTTCAAAGTTCCTTCGTGTGAGCATGTGGTTCAAACATCCACTTCTGTGCGCCGCTCCGGCTAACTGTATAATACAAGCCATAAGGCACTGATTTGGGTTACCTCCACCCCATGCCTGGCTCGGAGCAGTGGTTAAGCTACTTAACTTCTATGCAAGCAGCTCGAGTTGGATTCTCCATAGGGGATTGTTAGCTTTTATTTTTTACAACTCATTTCACTGTAATATAATTAAATAATATTGCTTGTATTACTTAATTTTATTACTTACAAATATAATTACAATAATGGTGAAATTTGTGGTTATAAAATGAAATTGACTGAGTATAAAACCTGCTCCCAACCGATAAATTAATGCCATGATTGCCTCTACCAGTATGATTGACTACTAAAGAAATGCCACATACATAAAAATTAAGAAAATGTGTTATATTTTATACTTGTATATTTATGAAAGTGGGAAAGAAAAAAGAAAAAATATTGAGGAGCTCCGCGGAGATTTGAACTTACAACTCAGTAACAGTAAGCTAACTCCTTACCACTGAGCTAAGAATGCTGCAGTAAGCGTGAAGTTTTGTATGTTCACTTCTTAAATTAAATGTAATAATAATAAATTACAATAATTTCCCTGTGCAGCGCACACCTTTAATTTCGCCGTATGAAGCACGTGTATGCTGTCTCTAAATATGCCTTGTAATGGTTTAAAATAGTATAATTATCTAAAACCTACGCGATTATTCCGACCAATGATATTTCCACAGTCATAGGGTACTTATAATTTATGCATTCCAGAACTTGGAAGAATGTTGAGGGGAGGTTAAGGAAATCAGACGTTCCAGCGTTGATTCATAATCCACTTGAGAACCATAAATCAATAAAGTGTGTTTTGGTTACAAATGTTCAGTGTTAAAACACTCTGAAACATCTAGCTCTCTGAAATCTCATATATGAAGTATTTTCTTGGAAGACTTTAGTGTTTATAGTTGTTCCCCATTATAACTACTACAAGAATATATGCAGTCTTGT
The DNA here is from genome assembly GCA_030765065.1 of Deroplatys truncata. Lineage (NCBI taxonomy): Eukaryota > Metazoa > Arthropoda > Insecta > Mantodea > Mantidae > Deroplatys > Deroplatys truncata. Next base: position 32,362,913 of record CM060984.1, on the reverse strand, counting down.
GAACTAAGCCTGGCTGCTCCGAGTGCTCATAGAAGTACCCAATTGGAGCTCTGTCTCTCTCAGACGCCGGTCAGTTTTAAATTGACCAGGTGTACATTTAGAGAACAGTAGTTTGAGCAGACTGGATGCTACAGTAAAGAGTCAACCTTTTATCTTTAATAGAAAAAATCTTTAAAACTTCTCATATGGAATTAGTTTGGGCCAGATCTAACAACGTTTAAAACTTGCTCTAAAATTGAAAATATTGTGCTATTTACATTTATTCATGCACATTATAATAGATATTCTGTAAGTATAAGTTATCATACCTGATTTGAAAAACTTCACTAAAATGCTTGGTGCAAAGACAGTCTATGTGCTGAAAGTTATATAAAAACTCACTAGTTCACTCTAAGCAGGTTTTCTTTGTGTAATAAGTTTAAACAACTATCTGATGGAGTTAAGGCTTGTAAATTTAAATTAAAGTAATGCTACTGGTAACAGCATGTAACACTTGCAAATCTGAGCACTTGTAATTGAGTCATTCTTACACCCGGTTTGCTGTGTAGCAGCTTCTATATCACTTTCTTCTTCTTTTAAACAAAATAACTCAAAGTATGAAGAATCGTCATTGAATCCATTAAACACTGACATTGTTTCACTATCTTTCAGTGTTAGTTTTGATGCCATCTTTGCATATCACGCAAAAAAACATAACAAAAAAAAAAGGGGGCAGATAAAACAACTCACACAGGCAAGTGTACAATGTCATAAACTTGGGCTGGAGTCCACCTTGAACATGTTTAACTGGTTACAAATGGCATCTTCATATACTGCCGACATCTGATGATGATTGTGTAAAGTATTAGGTACATCCAGCCACAAATGCTCAGTAACTTTTTTTTTTTTAAATTTATGGACACACTTTAACTGCTGTGGTCCTTAGTGTCCCATTCTATATTGGACGTAACTTTGCTCACAGGCCTTTTTATCAGACTTGAGGTTATTTTACGTGCCGTAAATCTATGACACTGGACCACCAGCTTTACTTTCCTTCCGAAGGAAGCCATGCTAAGGATTTTTACACCTGAAAAAAAATCTATCGCCCTCCACCGAATTTGAACCCACAACCTCAGGAACTAGAGGCTAGCATGGTAACCACTACACCACAGAATGCTCAGTAACTTTACCCTCAAATGCTTGTGATTATGCCCGCATTCTGACTGCAAAGGGTTAACATTATGTACCATAGACTACGAGGATAAAACACTTAATCTGGCCCTGTGTATTGCAAATGGAGATTCTTGAGACGCTTAATTACACTGAAACATATGAGGTACGTCCAGAAAGTAAGTTCCGTTTGGTAATAAAGTTAAATTGTGTACAGATACAGAAAAATTATTTATTGCACAAAATTCTACAACTCTTAAACTACTTTTCCACATAACTGCCGAAATTTGTCATAGCGTGGCACAAGCTTTTGTATACCTTCTTCATAGAAGTTTGCCGCCTGTGTCTTTAACCAGTTGGAAACATTTTCTTTCAGCTCTTCGTCATTGTTGAAGTGTTGACCGCCAAGGAAAGACTTGAGATGTAAGAACAGATGAAAGTCGCTAGGAGCGAGGTCAGGGCTGTACGGAGGATGGTCAAACACGTCCCAGCCAAATCCCTGTAGGAGGTTTTGCGTCACATTTGCAGTGTGTGGTCATGCGTTGTCATGAAGAAAAACATCTTTTGACAGCAATCCTCGGCGTTTATTCTGTATTGCGCGGCGCAATTTCGTAAGTGTCTCGCAATAAACATCTGCTTTGATTGTTTGACCCACGCGGTAACAAATCAATGAGTAAGATGCCTTTCCAGTCCCAGAACATTGTGCACATCATTTTTCGAGGTGTCAAGATTTGTTTCGGCTTAACCTTTGCTGGGGATGAAGTGTGCCTCCATTCCATTGATTGCCGCTTACTTTCAGTGGTGTCGTAAGAAACCCAAGTTTCATCTCCTGTGACTATCTGTGTCAGAAATTCTTCGCCGCCTTCATCATAACGGGTCAAAAACTGAAGTGCACTACCAATCCGATTTGTTTTGTGTTGCTCAGTAAGAATCTTTGGTACCCAACGAGAGCAAAGTTTACGAAATTTCAGTTTTTCAGTAACAATTTCATGAATTAGTGATCGTGAGATTTGGGGAAATTCCATAGCGAGAGCACTAATTGTAAACTTGCGGTTTTCCTGGATCTTGTCATCAATTGCGTGAACCAGTTCTACTGTAACCAAAGATGGACACCCACTTCGTTCTTCATCGTGCACTTCACTACGTCCTTCATTGAACTGTCGGACCCATCTTCTCACCATTGAATCACTCATCGCATTTTGTCCGTAATCTTCGCAAATTTGCCGATAAATTTCAATTGGTTTCACTTCCCTAGCACTCAGAAAACGAATCACAGATCTGATTTCACAAGCGGCGGGATTTTCAATCAACACCGACATTGTAAACAAGCACAACAAAGCGTACGTGGCTGACAGCGATCTCAAAATGGCGCACGTTTCTTCTCCTTGATACAGAGCGTCTACCGCGCACGTGCGGAACTGCGATCGCAGCGCTGCAGCGGAGAGAAATTGAAATGGAACTTACTTTCTGGACTTACCTCGTATAATAAAGCTTTTGGCTTATTTTGAAAGTGTTTGTGTGTTCTAGATTGTCTGAAAAATTCAAAAACTAAATTATTGGCATTTAAAATGCTAATCAGCTTTTTTATATAATTTTTAATGTCGGCAGAAATGAAATATAAGCAAATACAATCCTGTGCAATGGTATTCATGTCTCTATAGGCCAGGATAATGCACAATTTCCATGATGTAATGGTTAAGATAGTTGACTGGACCTGCACTGTGGGCTAGAGTGTGGAGTTTTGGTTCCCAGTTAGGGAATGTGCCAGGGTTCAATCTCACCCTTGGGGTTATGGATTTTAAGTCCAGATTATAAGACCAGTGCCCTCTCAGCATTGTGAGGAGCTGCAATATGCCGACCTTGAAATTCCATACTTTCCAATGACATAGCAAGAAACAACTCAGTGGTGACAACATTTTAGAAAAGATCTTGCCAAATGCAAAGGCCTTAAAAGTGATAACTTACAGACTTTATATTGGGAAGCCGAGGGAAAATGATGCAGATCAATTAATTCCCAGTGCCATTGGTGAACAACATTTTAGAAAAGTTATAAAATAATTGAAAAATTCAAATCAATAATGACAGATATCTCTGATATGGCTCAGAAAAAAATAATTTAAATAAATTCTGCATTTTAAGGAGGTCTATACCTTTATAGTAAGTTTTTCTTATGATTTACCCATTATACAAAATTCCTTCAGTATGAAGAGGACTTGATGGGCTGTTCCCAGAAAATTTAAAATATACGTTTTAGTTGGCGTGTAAATATCTTAAATATAAGGCATTTTAATCAAAATCGTTAGTGCCATTTTTGGGAAAATAAAAAATATTGAAAAAGTTTCCATGTAAAGGGTAGTTTGGGAATGGCAATTTTCTAGAAAATTGTGTTACTTTTTGGAAGATACTGAACTTAAATACAAAGTTTTGTATTTATTGGACTTTTTGTTTTTGATTTATACTATTCACAGACACACTCACACATGGACCTTTTTCTAAAAATGTTTTTTCTTTTTATTCAGGGGTCCTCAAAACATATTTCTGTTGGAATCTGGAATTCAATTTTTGAGTGAATTACAATACTTCCTCTTACCTACTATAGGTAGGTAGCAGAGAAAGTAAAAGCAGGAAAATGTTTGTATGATAGTATGACTAAAATAATTATTATACAGCTGAGAAAATACTCCGTGGCCAATTTTAGGTTACTAACAGATCATGACTGTCTCAACAAACATCTACACACATATGCCATAACACTCTCTTACATGTCCTTTCTGTGAACTCAATGAAGATACAGACTTTGACTGAATATTGGAGTACAACAAGTGAGGGCCGGTTTGACAGTTTAAGCTTAAGCCAAAGTTTTAGTAAGCTACGGACTGCATAAGCAGCATCACAGTAGGGCAACTGGGTTCAGCTTTACTGAGCTGAGCAAGTCCATGAAACAGTCAAGGTGATAATCCTTGCAGATGCGCATCAAGTGAATTTCCATCATTTGTTTATGGCAACGCTGTTCCCAAAATAAGCTTTTATAGGTTATCCAGCAACATACAGCTAAAATGGCCGAAAACTCAAGAGTCAAAACATAGAATTTTGCTTCTCAAAAAGTCAGCATAAGTATGTAATAGAGCGCAAGCAATCAGACAAATTACTATGGAGTAAGAAAAACCAAATGTGAGGGAAAATTGCATGCAAAGGCTGGATTAGAATGGTGTGAAACAATTTTGATAGCTCTGCTTGCTGTAAGTTTTGAGATGGCGGAAAAATCTCCAGCTGCAATTAACAGTTGCATATAACCCCAATATTAGAGAAGGATTGTTTCTGAGGAGAGGGCTTTGTTACTGAAATATAAAGCAATGCGTTATATGAAGATGTGACAGCACTGAGTGCAACAATGTATACAACAAAAGTAGGAAGTACAAATTTATAATTAAGGGCATACCAAATTAAATTTTGCTTCTTACCAATTTGCTTTATGTTTACTTAATCAAAATCTCATAGACTTCTTGGCTATTTCATATGTAAAAATGGTTTCGATGTATTCTAAACATTGTATCATCTTCTGTTTTGTATACAGTTAAAATAATTTGCATATCTTAGTTTTTAATATCTTCTTCAGATAAAACTTACTCCTTAGCTTAAATCACAGTTTAGTACAGTTTATAAGCTTAGCTTATCATTTGGACTATGCACTATAAAACTCCATTGTACCTTAAGCCCGATTCAAAGCTTAAGTTAAACTGAAACTGGGCCATTTAGCTTCCAATGCCAACCACCATTCATTAGAAACCAACCATATTTTATATTTGTAGTACCACTGATATATCAGTATATCAATGACAAACATGTTTTGCTCAGCTTGGACTCTTTAGTGTATGTTTTTCAAAATGATGGATCAAAATCCTGGACATTAGATCAACAAACGATCAACATATTCCTCAAAATGCCTAAGGGGAGACTAAATGGCAAACATTGTCAAAAAAGTACATTTTTATTTTATGTGTAGTCTTATTAATTGGAACTTCCGCTTTAATTTGTTACATATTTTATCATATTTTAAATGTATTTTTAAAAATTGCACTTCATCTCCCATTTTGTTCTGTGAATTCTGCAACACTTCACAGAAGAGAAAAATCATAACTCCTATACTTTTTAGAGTAGAGAGGTAAATTTTAGCCGATCTTTAGGGGAAGTTTAGCTGTAGAAATTGGTACCTCTTTTAAATATGCCAGCTTATGTGTACTCAAACCATATGGTTCCTTTCTAAATATATGCAAGTTTGTTTCCCTATTTTAAGTTATGTTAATGACATTTTCCAGGATAAATGACCTGTTTTCTCAGAAACTATTAAAGATACATAAAATTTTAGGATGATAAAAACAGCCTTTAAATGCTCTTGTGGATATACTTGGTGTTAATAACATGTTTGGTTGTTTTTTAAAAAAATTAATACTGATAAATTTTAATCAAAAGATGGTACAATTAAGGAAATAATCTTATCTTCCTTAATAAACAAATGTATTGTATAAAAGCAGATCAGTGAATTTAGAAGCATGTATCTACATCTGAGACAATGGGTCAGGAAGTTAGCAGATTGGGACTTTTAATCTCTCGTAGAATACAATAGAAAAGAATTTCTTTACCAAAAGAATATACAGTATGTATAAATGGCTTCATTAAATTTAAATACTATTTGCAGAATATGCATCATATTTACAAGTTTCATTACAATTTAAGTCTAAAGAACCATCTACGTTGTAACATTTGTATTTCAATAACAGATCTTTTACTTTCTGTGTGAACATTTCTCCTGATAATGCCTTGAAAGGATTGGGATCTTGTACAAAATGACTCCTTTGTGAGATATGCTCTTCACTGTTATAACAAGTTTATATCCATTCAGTTGTATGTATATTATGGATGAGAGAGTCTGCATTATTTTGAAAACTGTGCATATTATTATGAATGAAGGGTACTGTTTCCAGGTAGTGGCAATTAAATTTATTGAAAATTGGTTGGCTTGGAGTAAAGAGTGGTACCTGTTTGATTGTTCTTAATATTCGTTTTTGTAGTTTAAATACCACTGCAGACTGATAAGCACTCCCCCCATGGTATTCCATATACAAGAACAGAGTATAGATAACCAAAATATATGGTTCTCATAACCTCTGTGTAACAGATTTATGTTAGCTTTCTAATTCTGACTTTTGACAAAGGGCCAGTATGTGTTCATTCCATGATAACCTTGTACCTGTAGATGCCTAAGAAATTTGTACAAGTTTGATTGCATATTACTGAATTATCCATAATTATTTTATATTGATTATTAGAGTTTGTGAGTCCACTGAAGTTTAGGTAGCTAGTATCAGTATTTACAGTCAGTCTGTTACATTTGAGCCAATAAATTAATTTTGGCAATGGGTTATTTAAGATCATCTGTAATGAGGCTTTGCTATAATTTCTGAAAACAAAATTTGTATCATCAGCAAATAGGACACTATTTGCAGCTGCAAGATGAAACAGAAGATCTTTATGTATAATAAAACTAGTAGTTGCCCTAATATACATGTCATTTTATACAATTACGGTGCAGGTTTACTCAGAAAACTCAGAGCTTTTATAACCTTTAACTGTTATTATATTGTAAACCTGTTTTAAAAAAAACTTGTATGGACTGTGTTAATGTTTTGCAGCTCAATCACTTTTCTAGTTATAGTAGTGATGGATGTTTAAAAAGAATGAAATAGATACATAATATAGAGAAAATATTTGTTATTACCTTATTGACCAAAAAATAAGCTTTATTACTGAAACTGGTGGCAAACCGGGAAAAACATAATTTTGTTTTACTATGCACACCAAAGTGAAACAATTTTATTCAATCCATACTTTTCTACACATTTCCGTTTTACTTGTGCATTAGTGTAATCACAAATTTTAGCGTCTGAAACTTTTGTTACACCAGTAGTAAGATGACAGATGGGCTAATTAGTTAAGGGTGCATCCTTGGAAGATGTTGAATTTAAATAACAAGATTAGTTTTAAATTTAAAATCATTGGAACTTGCATATAGTGAAGCAAATAATTGAATTATGGAAAATGAATCAATGTTAAACATTCATACTCTCTGCTTAGCAAATTACTAGTAGGACATATTTCAAGGACCTATATTCACGATGTCTGCTGGTTGACTAACCAGTGATTCCCTGATCTTCTTCCTTGAGCGTCTGTATCATCTGGTGTGGGGTTGGGGAATTTAGAGATTAAACTACCATAATAAATATAATAATAGTTCTATAACTTAACAGCACTATCTGTTTTATTGCATGCATCAGAAACATGGGACACTCTCACGTGTAGTGATGGGAATAGGTTACAAGCATCCGAAATGAAGTTTCTAAAGGTTGTACGATGGATAGAATTAGGGAATGAAGATGTAAGAAGGGAATTAGATGTGGTATCACTGGAAGAAAGAATACATAATTTTAGGAAGAAGTGGATAAAAAATCTGGAAAAAGTGGATTGTACCCATATTCCTTAGAAAATATTAATATGTAGACTAAAAGGAAGATAAAACCAGGGGAGACCAAGGATGTGCTGGAAAGAATCTCTGTGAAGCCAGAACAGGCTGAAGAGGAAGAATTGAATGCTGGAATTTAAAAGTTCATAATTTGATGCTTTAAACTTCTGATACATGTTCTTGCCCATAAGTTCAGTTTTATGGGGTTATGTAAGGATTTTAGCAGCTTGACTTACTGTTCTATATTGATTTTTTTCCCTGAAGCGATTAGCTATGGCTGAATTATCTGTTTGTATCCGATATTTCTGAAGTGCTCTTTTAGTCTTGTGCTTTTCCAATGTATGTTTGCAATTTAAACAGACTATTTTATTATGCCTGGTTTCTTTACTGATGGGATTCTTACTATGTTGAATTCTTTAAAGATCCTTTGTAATTAAGCTTATGGGAAAGAACATATATCAAAGGTTTTGAACATTGAATTATGAACTTAATTCCAGTAGGCAGAAGTTTAATCTCTAAATTCACCAACCCCACACCAGATGATGCTACAGATTCCCAACAAACAAGATTGGTGAATCACCAGTTAGTCAACCAGCAGACAAAAATGGAACACGTCCTCAAGCCTTGTCCTGCCAGTAGTGTTAAGTTGAGCAATACGAATGCTTAACATTAATTCGTTTTCCATAATTTAATTTCTGCCACACTGTATACAAGTTCCAAAGATTTTAAGTTTAGCCTGTAAGTTACTGAAATAAGCTTCAATAAGGCTGTGCATTGATATTTCACACTAGAAAACTGTGTAAAAACTGCAGCTTATTTTGAGGCCAATATGGTAGTATTTTCTGTGATGCATTATGTATTAATCTGCAGTAAAAAAATGGTTTCAAGGCTAATGTGTGTGGGTCATTGGAAGATTACTGACAAGATTGCATTTGGCACTACTATCAGTGAATAATGTCATGTGATAAAACATTAAACAGCAGCATTTAATATGTGGTATTTGTGAATTACAAGGCAAATAGTCTAACATATGAGGTTCTAAAGTATCTTACATTGGAAAGGCCAATGCCTTCGAAGTGCAGTAACAACAGTATTGTCCACTAGGAATCTTCTGGCCAATCAGATTTAATTATGCTGTTGAGCTTGAGCAATACATTTGTCTCCATCTTGTATGTTTTAAAGTGCTTTTTTGTTCCTATATTTGAGAATCCCATAAATGCAGGATGGTTATAATTTTAATCATGGCAGAAGTGTGTTGTAAAAATGTAGCAGTACTTCAGACCTTCAAGTACAATAAATCTCATATAACGCACCTGGCAACCCAAACAACTGGTATTTCATTTGTCAGCTGTCTGATTTGTTTAGCTATTACATCATTGTGATAATGTAGATAGCTTTGCATTTTATAATTCTTAACAGGGAAAAAAAAATTATACACACACAGTGCTTTTCCTTCCACTGTGGCCACTACATGGCTGCTTAGATGCCGGCCACCACCGCTTGGTCTCCTGTTGAAACAGTTGTAATATTCCCCATTCTCATAGTTACAAGTACAATGATAATATACAAATACCTTATCATAAGAGTTGTTGGAAATATTGTCCTTCTCTAACCACATATTCTTGGCATATTTTTATTCACACTCAAGAATGGGAACAATGAAGTGAGGATGGAACAGGCTGTAGGCCTGACCCCTGGAATGTAGAAGGTGACTCCAGAGTTCAGTATCCGAAATAGAGTGAATTTCTCGCCTGATGATTTTTTTTTTTTCTTTCTTTTCTTTTTAAGTTATTCCAATGTATAGGGGGGAGTTGTTCCATACATATTATTTTTCATGTGATATCAGAGTCGGGTAAATTTCTATAACTGGATTTTACAAAATGATGGATAATTCACCCACGTTTAATAATTTTCTCTGACATGGTTCCTTTATATGGCTATGTTTCGTCACAAAATAACAGATATTGGAATACAGAGAAACCTGATTTTACACACAAGATTCTCTTGCATTATGTAAAAATTGGTGTGCAGTAAATACATACAAAATAATAAGACCTACATTTTTGAAGAAATATTTCAAAAGACAGCAGCGACTTGATGAAGTAGATAAATTAAAAGATAAAGATTATAAGAATATTAAAGATAGGGCTGATATACAAAAATGCCAAGGAAGACTACAGTGGCCTTATTTAGGATGGCAACTGGCCATGATTGCCTCGCAGAACATCTCTACAAGATACAATGCCCATCTACACCCAAGTGCACTCTCTGTGAAGAAGATGTCATCCTGAACAAACAGCATCTCGACAAATGCAAAGGCCTTAAAAGTGATATCTTACAGACTTTATATTGGGAAGCCAGAGGGAAAATGATGCAGATCAATTAATCCCCAATGCCATTGGTGAACAACTACATATTTTTTGAATAAACAATAAATGCAAAGACGTACAGGAATGTCATACACTATTTTTTGAACCGCTGACTGATGTTCAATGTCATTATGCATTTTTCTAAGAAGACTTTGCTACCATGCATACAGCTAATGAGTCATTAAATTTAATTCAGGAAATGTTTGAAGATAGGGTTATCAGTAAAGAATTATGACCCTCATTATCCCCTAATTTAACTGCATATAATTTTATCTATGGAAGAACTTGAAAATAAGTGTGTATAACAAATCCCATAAATTGGAAGAACTAAAAGAAAGCATCAGGCAAGGATTTCACTCAATTCAGATATTGAACTCTCGAGTGTAAATGACAATTTCCTGAGAAGATGCCAGAAATATGTGGATAGAGAACGGCAACATTTCCAGCATCTCTTATGATAAGGCAGTGCTTATTATCATTGTAACTATAAATATAAGAGCTTGATGCACTTGCAGGATATTTAACTGTTCCGGCGGGAGTCCAAGCTGCGGCTGCTGGAATGCAAGCAGTCATGTGATGGCCCCAATGTGAAGGAAAAGCACTGTATATACATACACACATAGTGAACCAGATCATCTGTAACAGTCATTTATTCCAGAAAGTATGGCATTAAAATGTTTGACACAAAAGTAAGTAAAGCACATGTGAACTTTCACTTTAGCTTGATTTCATCAATCAGCCATAACCAGAAATGGGGTCAGTGGAAGTGGGGATCAAATAGGGCGCCATTAGATAGAGCTCTTGAAAATAATTGTCACTGGAAACGTTTTTATTAATTCATAATCTTTGAAGGAAAAACAGCACATGAAAGGACAGCGCACACAAAACCTAAATATGCAAATAGCAGAACCATTCATATTAAGAAATGTTACACCAAGAAAATTAAAATTGATGTTGGCAAAGGAAGCTCCGATGGCCTTGCATAATACAATGAAAATTGATTTTTTTTTGGGGGGGGGGAGGGATACTGCTCCTGAATCTGTCAATTAAGGTTTTTACTTACCAAACCGAGTTAGAGTATACATGTGTAATAATCCAGAATGCTAAAGGAAGGAGTTAATAACTAGATGTTGCTCGAATGAAATGATCTAACCCACCCAGCCTTTATGGCAACAACACTTATGTACAAAAAAACTGGTGCCATTTTGAGATGGAAGCTCCTAAATCAATGTTGCCAACATTTCAAGATTATTGGGATTTAGCTTCATAGAGCCTACAGCTAAGTTCTGTCATCGTTCTGCAGTTGCAGACTCCTCCTCTTATAAAAAACATCCCTTGGCTACACTTTGTGGCTTAGGACACTCCCAGGTGTTGGCAGCACTCCATATCTTCTACTATGGTCGGATTGTGAATGTTGATTGCGGAAATAGTCCCATAATGCCTCAGTGTGATGCATATTGTGTATTAATAGTTTATAGCAGAGGTTGAAATAATTGTGATATTTTTCATTATTTATCTGCAACCTTAATTGGTGTTAGAAAGTGTCTTAGAATGTATATATTTGTGTTATGGAAAAAAATAGTTCTGAATATGCATGTGTTATATGAGTACAGCGATTCCGAGTCCTTGATAGAACAGGAGTATTGCCTTCTTTTTTTTTTGGGGGGGGGGGGTAATGAAATAACAGTGATTACAAATAATGATACTTTTGATATATTGATGGTATTGAGCATATGTACATGTTTGTCAAGCATCTTGCTGCTTATGTATAAACAAATGGACCTCTGCAGCTTAGCCACAATAAAAATAGACATGCTTTTATTCTTGATCAAGCAATCTTAGCTTTTAATAAAGCACCTGTGCTCACATTTGTTGAGCATGTCTAAACTGTACTGCATTACCTCCTGATGCACAAATAACACACATCAAATGCTGCACTCTTCCATTTTATACCAATAGTAGTGCCAAATGATGTCATTAGCGACACTGATTTTTGAATGAACCACATAATTTGAGCAACTGATCTCTTGCAAGCACAATGTTCCATGGAATACAGAGTATTTCCGTTTGGTGGATGTAAATTACTTGTATACATAACACTGCAATGTAAACACAATATATATGTATATAATAAAAGGATACTGTTTCTGGACGTTGGTTTCATTCTTCCTTTTTCAGCATTAGAGGAAATATCTTATTCTAGTCAGAATAAATGCCTGCATAGAAATGGTTTAGATAATAAAGCTGATATAAGGTAAACAACTGTGATATGATGCTGCAGGAGATGCACAAAAAACCTTGTGTTGGTACATATACAGATTGAAGCTAGGCTGCCTGGGTGAGAGGCGAGCAGTCTAACCACTCAGCCATGGCACCGCCTGAGATTATAATACTCGAGGAATAACATTTTTATAACACTCCATTATTACCACCCTTGTTTCTTGCAAGAAAATTATGTGTATATTAAGCGGAGGTCTTGTATCAATTAATATAATGCCAAATGATCTGAATGTCTTGAAAATAGATTTGGCAGAACCAAAACAAATTTTGCAAGCAGCGGAGAGAATAACATTGGAATTGTTACCAAAGAAATCAATGAAACTATACAACATTGTATACAACAGATTTCTTCAGTAGTGCAAGGAAAGGGGGGGGAAGATACTTTTACTTTCTCTACATGTAGGTAGAAAAGGTATTGTCTGAACACATAATTCAAAAAGTCTGATAAATACCAAACTTGTATTTAAATTCAGTATCTTCCAAAGATGAGAGGCAAAGATTTTCAAGAAAATTCCATCACTAACTACCCTCTATATGGAACATTTTTCAAAATTTTTTATTTTCTCAAAAATGGTTCTAACGATTTTGATTAAAATACCACATATTAAAGATATTTACATTAAAATAAAATGTACATTCTGAATTTTCTGGGAGTAGCCTGCGAAGTCCTCTTCATTCGGAAGGAATTGCATAATCTTGTATAACTGGTAAATGTTTAGCACTATACCCCCGCCGCTATAACGTTGCACTTGACAGCTAGCGTTTAAGTTGGTACACTTGCGAAAAAACAGATGAAAAGCTTCAACCGTTTGACTTCCTAAGCCAATCACAAGGCAGCATTCCGGATGGTCGATGACAAAGCGGAACCGGATCTAGAATCGGCTCTGTTGCAGGATGTAACTATTCCCAACCATGTGCTTCAGTTTGTGAATCTCTAGCAGAGCGTCGAGTTGTTCTTTGCAAGCTACATATTGTTCATTGTTATTTGTTATTTAGATTTGTGTTATTGTTTGATAGTTTTGTTAGTGTTCGTTTATACATTTATTTATTTATATTTATCTATTTTATATATATTTCATTCATATTATTTATTTAAACAAAACTTAAGTGCGACAATGTCGGAAAAACGACGCCGATTGCCGAGTGATGGTTCACGAAGTGAAAATCCTTTGCGCCGAGGTGTGCCACTTAATAGTCAGGCATTGGAACTATTATGGAGAACCCGGGAGTTCTTTGAACAGGAAAAGGAGTACGTGAAGCTTCACGGAAATCCCTCTATTCCTGCTGATAAAGCCGTACAACGAACTGCAGCAGCTCTTGATTTAAGCACGAGAACTGTTGTTCACAAAGGAGTAAAACTACAAGAGAAAGAGGACAAAATTCCTGAACCATCTGGAACACAACAGGTATTTCTATCAACTCCAGGGAAGAAAAAAAAGAAGCCTCGTCCAGTCACAAATATTGATGCTTTCCAATTAGACGGCATACGTAGACACATTTATGCCTATTATCATAGAAAGGAGTATCCGACCATACCAAAGCTGCTTATATCGCTTATTTTCAATTAACAATAATAATACGAAATAGTTATTATTCAGTGACGTTCGCTACTTACGTACACTTTCTGTATGCGGCTTAGACACGATAGAAATGAGAACAATCAGCTGTTGTTTACTAGCCACTCTGGCAACGTCGCAACCACGATGTAGCCAACCTTACGCGAAGCCACACGAACTGTCAAGTGCAACGTTATAGCGGCGGGGGTATAGAGGAAAATGCACTACACAAAAAATTAGATCTCTTTAAAATAGCTTGGCAACCCTCAGGGTTCACAGCAACTCAATGCAATGATAAGAAATGTATACTAACTGGTAAAACTTGTGTAAGCTTTAGGCTTACATCTTGATTTCATTTGTATTCTGAATTTTGTTTCTAGTATTACAATGAAATACAACAACAAATTATCATCATTATGCAAGCTTATAACACTGCCATTCATGAAAGTGTTAAATATTAATGATCTTCTTCTGTTCCATCTTAAATGTCAATGATGTAGGAATCAAGTAAAACATGCACTCCTCTTCTGGGAAAAAACATGTGTAGGACAACATAATTTAGTTATTAAATGAATAAAAACAGAAATACAAACACAACATACTTTATTGACTACATTATTTAAGTACCTAAACCGTTTTCAGTAGTTGTTGAGCATCAACGCTGGGATAGTTACATAATGTACATTCAAACAGTTTACTAAACGAGTCTAGGAATAGTGGCACAGCTTCCTCTACAGTGAACTCCCGTCTTGTTTCCTGCGACAAGGATGTGACACCTTTTCCCTCAATGCCACAAGGTATGATGTGGTCGAACCACTCCATGTCTGTGTTACAGTTGAGAGCAAGACCGTGCGTTGTGACATAGCGACTGGCATGTATACCAATTGCACACAGCTTGTTGTCCCCCACCCAGACGCCTGTATGTGGCGATGTGCTGGCATCCAATCCCAATCTAGCACACATGTCAATGACTGTTTCTTCTATACTAGCAACGTACCACCTCACACTCGGCTTGTAATGCTTCAAGTTCAGTACGGGGTACACGACCAGTTGCCCTGGTCCATGGAACGTTATCAGTCCTCCACGATTTGTTCGATAGAAGTCGGCACCCAAAGATTCTAGTTTGTCTTCCAGTTCAGGAGTGTAACCTTTCGTTCTAAGACCTATAGTGTACACGGGTCTATGTTCCAGAAGAATAAGAGTATCACAGACCTTGTTCGGTGCTTCATGGTGACGCATGGCAAGTAACTGTTGTAGTTTCAGTGCATGGCTGTAACTCATACGGCCCACTTGCAGAACTTTAACAATACCATTCATGTTGTAGCCTGCTCCTCTAGATCCTTCAAGTGCTTGTATAACAGCCAAGATACCTGTAACATATGGAATAAAATAGACAAATTAATCAAAACTAAGTTTTATGCTTACAACAGAAATTTTTCACCTTTAACAATAAATTCACAAGGACTGTAATTGATCCAGACTTAATGTAAACAAAACATTTTGTATCACTCTGTGTTAGCCTCAATTTGTATCAGCTGTGAGGAACAAATATAACAAACAAATGGACTCATATCTCATTATTGTAATGCAATAGAATGGTGTACAATTCCAATAATTAGGTATGGGACTTTGATACTCTGTGGTATTGGAAGTTGTGTTTAACTTTATGCTACATAAGGAATAAAAGGAGTCAAGGCTTCATGTTATTGCCTTGCATGTGTCCGCAAATATTTGCTGGACTATAGTTCTTGATAGGCCTTGATTGTATTTCCTGTGGGTGAATCAATGTAACATTCCATAGACTTTTGTGTCTAAATGAAAATATGAAAAGAAATGGGGAAGGAGTAATTGTACTCGTGTAGCATGCTGATCACGTTTCTGCAATAGCCTGGCTTGATGACTTACTCTTGACCATTACATTTACCTACTTTGGTGACAAAAATCTGTGAATCCAGCAGAAACAAATCAAAACTTAAGATGTGCGATAATACAGCACATGAAAATATTTTGTTCTTTCCTTCCATCTGCTAGTTTGTGTTTACGCAAGTCAAACTTGGGTCATGATAGCTTACAGGTATACTGTATGACTAATTCCCTTAAAAGAAAGTTTTCGTACAAAATATAGTTATAAAAAAAGAAAAGCAAATAAATTATTATTATTAGCAATAGCAGCAGCCTTGACTAACAATAGGAGAGATATTTTTATTTATTTGTGCTAGCAATTTTCCTTAGAATATAGCTATACGTCAGCCCAAGCTGTTATCTTGCCATATTCTACCCATATTAATTTCTTTAATTATAACATAGAAAATGATAATAATAATAAAAGTAATACCAAAATAATAATAATAATAATAATAATAATAATAATATTATAATAATAATGATAATATAATTAACATCTCATGATGAAACTAATTCGCATCTCTCTTTATTCTCCATAACCATTTCTTTTTTACTTTGGACAGGTACTCTCCTACCTTTTTACTATCCTTGTTAAAAATCTTGCTTAAAGCTACTTTCCTGTCCAGTTTTAACCATTTCCCATTTATAGCTTCCTTTCTCCAATGCTGTGTACCTTTACAATCAAAAATGATATGTTCTAAATCTTCTCTTTCCCCACATATTGGACACTGGTTTAGGAGATATATAACCTGTGGCACTATCAATATAAAGAAATTGCTACCAATTGGATAATGTCAAATAAGAACAATTTCAGAATTAGCATACAATGCAAACTTTACATGTGTTCATACAGAGAAAACTAGTAATAAGAACATAATTCAGTGAACAAGCTATTGCATTTAGTTTTTTTACAAAGTAACAAATATGAGTGCTCATAAATCAACACTGGTATCAAGAACGGTACCATCGCATCACTACCAATAATAGTAGTAGCAGTAGTAATAATAATAATAAAAAACTGAGTTGAAATTAAATGCAGGATAATTAATATAATCCTCCAAGTTAATCTATAACTACATCACAATCGGGAAGAGGTATAAAATCTGGGTCTCCATCACAAATTATCCTCTCTATCAATAATTGTATCCACTTTCTCTTTGTTAACCGAAGTCCAATTTCTAGCAATAATTTATGAAAGGTGGATCAGTTAAAAGAAGACAATGTAGGATCATTATTGACAGAATTCAAGACTTTGTCTAATGTTGGCATTCGTTATTAAAAAAACTTCTGCGCACTCCTAGAAATGGCACATTTGGTAATCAGAAACAATTTCGTCTATTTAGAACATAATAGAGCTATAACATTGATAAAGATATATTCAGTTACTCAATGGTAGGCTTTTGCCTATGAGTAAACTCTTCACTGTTCTTTTACTTAATTTTAAATCTTTAATATCTCTGATTCTGGCTTTAAGCTTTTATTCCAACATACAGCGGAACTTTTATATATAATGCTAACCTGTGCATTGCTGTGTTACACCAACAGCCAATAGTTTTGCAAGTGAATGCATACTATGACAAATAATGGTACATATTATTTTGCTACTGTGCTAGGTTAGAACTAACAATATGATTGGCATGCAAATGACATTCCTAACCTAAAACACTTACATAAGCATCAAGTGCAGCGTATTTCTTTTGTGCTTCTGACAAATATTCTGCTTTCCAGTTGCTTTTTCTTACAGTGTCATCCTTAGGAATCTTTTTCTTCAACTAAAAACACAAAATATAGATTTTTGTTATATAAATAGTACTTCACTAGTCTATAAGGTTGGCAGCATTTCAATTCCATTCATTTGTTTCTCTGATATTTAACATTTGACTGCTGCTTTGCACTTTAAAATTAAAATGACATTATTTTAAAATAATTAAGGGTATATATTTAAATAGTAAAAGCAGTAATTAAGATTGTACAA
The DNA here is from genome assembly GCA_030765065.1 of Deroplatys truncata. Lineage (NCBI taxonomy): Eukaryota > Metazoa > Arthropoda > Insecta > Mantodea > Mantidae > Deroplatys > Deroplatys truncata. The sequence continues at coordinate 32,345,162 of CM060984.1, read as the reverse complement.
ATGCTGAAAGTTTAAGATTTATGATTTAATATTTAATAAATAAATAAACAACTAAATATACACTATATGTAAACCTAGGTAAATGTTATTTCTATATAAAAGAAAACTAATATCTTTTTGTTTAGCAGGATAAATTATGTGAAGATAAAACTGCATAATAACTGTTCTTATAAAAATGTTTAAAATGCTGAGATCTCTTGAGTTTTGAAGTTAAGTGATGTTATGTAACAAATCCTTAACATAATAGTACTTTTCACTAATTAATAAAATTTAGAAGTCATTAGTACCACTTTTGATTAATAGAATGGAAAGGAGGTAAATTTCAACCAATTATGACTATTGCCATCAATTTTGTCATTTTAATTACTATTCCTGTTTATGTAAAAATAATTTATTTCTTGTAAAGTTTACACTTAAAACCCTACTCAAGTTTCAGTTTTCTCTAATTTCATCAGCCATAAATCACTAAAATGAAATTTTGAAGTGTTACTTTCACATGACTTTCTCTACCCACTCTTCTACAAAGTATTCTTACAACTGGTTGTTTTTTATCTATTTGATGTTAGAGATAAACATTTGTACAAATAGTTTCATTACAAATTTTGTAGTACATACAAGACGTATGCAGAAAACAGAAGCATTAATTAAATGTTTTAAGAAGTGAATCACTAAATGCTGGTTCTGAAGTTCCAGTCTTTGCATGACCATGAGAAAAAACATCTGATGTATTGCATCCACATCACTATCTCCACTCACTCTTCTATAAACTATTCTTACAAAAGCTTATTCTTCTTCTATTTACTTCTTGTTGACTGGGATAAACTTTCATTACACTTTTTGTTGCAGGTAGAAGAATACAGTAGATTAAAGTGAGTCAGATTTTTAAAAAACAGGTTGCTATGTGATGGAGTTGAAATTCCATGCTCTTGCATGACCATGAGAAACAAATGAACTTAGCACATGAAAATGTATTTAAAAATTCAAACCAATAAAAAAACAGCATTGCAGAAACGGTTAATACCACAAAAAGATTTATTTTACAGAACTTGTGTGTTTTAATGCAATCTACATTTTTTGTCTATCTCTTACTTTACTATTTATACAAAATTAATTCAGAATGAAGAGGTCCTCACAGGCTATTTGCAGAAAATTCAAATATACATTTTATTTGTTATGTAAACAGCTTAAATATATGGCATTTAATTAAAACTCTAAAGTGCCATTTTTGAAAACACAAAAAAATAATAATTCTTTTTTATGTAAAAGATGGTTTGAAGTGTGGGAATTTTCTTGAAAATCTTTGTGCTGAGTCCTTGGAAGATGCTGAATTTACTGAAATTTTCAGTGGATTGATAACATTTTAGTTTCACTTAGAACGTAATTTGAAAGCTTACTTTTCCATCTTCTTCATTTTAATCCAAATAAACTTTTGCGGAAATAGCTACATTACACATTACACTATTTACAGACTTTATGTTGGGAAGCCAGAGGGAAAATGATGCAGATCAATTAATCCCTAGTGCTATTGGTGAACAACAACATTACACTATAGATACAAAGGAACAGCAATAGCCAAATGTTTAAGTACTGAACGCTATATGCTGGCCTTAAAATTCCATAACCTTCCCACGACACAGCAAGAAACAACTGATTGTACCCAGGACTTTAAAAGAATGGCAAGTATTGAACAATTCGAACCATTTATAATGGATATCTCAGAAATGGCTGATGCCACAAAAAGGTTATTTGAAATTTTCTTGAAAATCTTTGCATTGCACCTTTGAAAGATACTAATTTAAATACCAAGTTTGGTATTTATGCGAGATTTTGTTTTTGAATTATGCTGTTCACCGCACGCGTACGTGCGCATGGATCTTTATCTGAATTTTTTTTTATTCAGGGGACCTCAAAACGTTATTTCCAGCAAACTCTTGGTATCAAATTAATGGGTGGAATGCAATACCTTCTCTACCTACTAGGTACGTTGTAGAGAAAGTAAAAACATTTATTTATTTCCCCCATCGGTTTGCAGTAAAATATATAAAGTAAGCAACCAGATTGCCTGCCATGTGCAATCATTGGTTGCTATATTGGTTTCTTTGCAGCATGTAGCAAGGAACAAAGTTGCCGCATGTGGCTGGATGTTTTACATCTGTTATGACTAGTTCAAGCAATTGTTGCCAAATTCAGTTTGTTTCAAAATGTCATTGTTACTGCAGTAGCTTGATTTTGCATAGAAAACAAAAGAAGCAAAACACTGATGATTTTGGTGCAAAAGAGTTGCTTGTGAAGTCCAAAATGATTTTTTTAATAAACTTATATCCAATGACTGATCATTGGATATAAGTTGTGTGTTTTGAACATGTAATGTTCAAAAATTTTGGTCACATGAATAGCCTCAATTTTGAACATCTTAGCTCCTATCATATCAAAATCTGATATGAATTTTATGACTAAGCATACCAACTGGTGAAACTCGTGTGCATTGAGATTTTTGGTCACTGGAGATTCACATCGTTCCTGATGTACTTGGTTCGAATATCAGACTCAACAATATCACTGTTCATCCCAAAGGTATGCAAAGCCATCTTTCAAGTTTTGAACGAATACATTAAGGTTAATATGTTATTAATTAATTAAAAAGTGTTTAATGCTATGAACATTATACAATTTTTGTTTACTTCAATGAGTAATGTACACCACTAAAATGTCTAAAAACACATTTCAATATTATAACATTTCCAAACCTAAAGCCCTTTCAGTAATCAAAACTTATTCACATAAGATTATTTTGAAGATTACAGTTTTATAATAATTTTGTTGAAAATTAATTGAAAATGAATGATTAATACATTTTTATTAAAATTCTGTTTGTACCTCTGTACCATTAGATTAATCCTCAAGAAAATCATTCAAATCTCTTAAGTGTAAAGAATTTAGTTTTGAGATTCAGCTGTTTTCAGTGAGCCGTTGTTGGTAAAGAACATGAACCAATTGGTGCCATATTCTGTGGACTAGGATAGAAAGAACTTTGGTTGGAATGAGTATGCCATTGAACCTTGTTCAAATCTTCCCATAGAGGCATCAAATAATATTTTATTTATATAGTGCTTGGCCACTTGTTGAGACATCCAGCTCATTTTCCTTAACTACCAACATAAGCAACCACAAATTTGTCCATAAGTGGCAAATTCATCATGCATAGAAGCTGATTTCAACACAATATAAGCTTTATCAGCTCGCCTGTCCTCTTCTTCACCAGACAATTCGCTCAGCTGTTTCTGTTTTTGAAGGGGGTCTCTTGAATTATCCTTGGCTAGCTCGAGGAGACTGTATGACTTCTGGAGAAGCTACAATAGCCTCCTGTTTTTCAGCACTGACTGGGGTTTCACTTTCTTGTTCATCACCTTGAGGCTGTAAAGTAAAAAGTAAACTTAATAAAATTTGCTTTTGTATCTAGTAAAATCAACCCCTGACATTCAGATGGAACATATAAATCACATCTCTTTCTTCAATCTTTTCCAGATGCCTGCCACAGAAAGTGAATAGATGGAAATTAGCAGAGATTTTGATGTTACTTCAAACTTCCCTCACTATATCGGATGTGCTGATGGCAAACATGTTGTCATGAAGAACCCTGATAATTACAGGAGTATGTACCTTCACTACAAAGGGATTTTCAGTACTGTTTCGATGGCTGTTTGCAATTCAAACCATTGCTACACATTTGCAGATGTTGGAACTCGGAGATGAATTTCAAACGGGAACCAAGGCATTTTAAAAAGATGGAAGATAAAGAACTGACTTTGCCAAATCCTGAACCTCTTCCAGGGTAAATTGAAATTGAGTTTTATTTATGGGCGCTCTTTCACTGCTGTGGTCCTTAGCATCTCTATATTGGGTGTAAAGACCGGAAATTTTGCTCAGATGCATCTTTATCAGGCTTAAGGTTCTTTTATGCGCTGTATATCTATGACATTGGACCATTGGCTTTACTTCCCTTCTGAAGGAAGCCATGATAAAGATTTTTTTACGCCCGAAAAAACCATCACCCTCCACTGGATTTGAACCCGCAACCTCAGGAACTAGAGGCTAGCATGGTAACCACTACACCACAGAGGATGATCCTCTTCCAGGATGACAAGTGCAATAAACATATAATTTTAAGCAACGATGCTGTTGTGCTTAGTGAAAATATATGAAGCCTTTACCTGGTCTGCGTTTGGATGACTCCAGTGTGTACAATCACAGGCATTACTGTGGTCACCATTACTTTTGAGTGCAGAAAAAACAAACTTCTTACACTTGCATGTTGTTATTTACAAAAATTTCTTAAGAAAAAGAAATGGATCTAAAAATATTCATGTTGCTCCAGCATCCCTTGACTGTGAAAGAAAATAAAAATGGGACTGTTATTTCCGGTACATGGAGAAACATTTGCCAACGTGATACAGGGACTATGCCTCTTCAGTGTGTTCCTAGAAGATGTCAAGATAAGCACAGGCTGTCAGGGAAGAGTTTAAGGCATATTTCAAGAAGGAAAAGTGCCTTAGAAAGACTATTACGTTCAAACATTAATTTAATTCAAGCCATTGTGAGGCTTTTTTTTTAGCTGAGCCTTTGTTTTAATTTCTGTTTATTTTTTTCATTAATTTTAGAACAAATGTTAAGCTTTAGTACAGAGAAACCTCCTTTATCCAGCTGTAAAACACTGTGCATTGGATTAGCCAGTTACAATATATTTAGAATTGCTTCTTAAAATAAAGGAACACCAATTTTCTCATTTCAAAAGTGAATGTGAATTCCATAATTTATGGAATGCTGTACAAGCCACATGGAAACTTGTCAACTCTGTAAGAAGAGCAACAATATGAGGGTTGCAGGTGGAGATGAGAGAGAGATATGAGATAAGAAGGTAGTCAAAACAAATGTCTTAGTGTGTGCATTTCTGTCTCTTAGAGCGTTCTACAATATTTAGACACTACATCACTATTTGAAAGTTAATAAAATTAAGACATTCAATGTTTCACAATATCACGCCTATTATTGCCTAATATGAAAGTAAATGGCAGTAGTGCACTCACCTCGTCCTCGACAGTGGGAAGTCCTTTTCTTGGAGCATCCACTTCTTAAAAAACATGAGAGAATCAAAGTGCACCCACAATTTGTTCCTGCCAGATTGACTTCTTCTTGCAGTACCAGTGGAAGGTTGTTTGAAGGTTTTTTGTTTTATTTTTTGTGTCCTTTGCTGAAGTCATATTTTGAAGACAACTTCTCCCGTTTGTCTTCATACGATTGTCCTTGTAGAAAGGTTCTCTTAAATCCCACACTTTCCTTTCCTTGCAATTGTCAATTAGATTTGACAGTATCCACGGACCACGCCATTTCACAGCAACCAGGCAACTGCCAAGAGTGGTAGATAGCTTGCGACCAAGAGCAACCAGACGGAACATGCCGTAAAGTCACAAGCAACCTTGATACAGCTCTTGGAAGAGAGCAACCAGCTGCGTGCGGCAAGTTCACATGCGACAGTTGCCTGTGATTGCCTCAATGTAAAGCCACCTGAAGTCTGTAATATCCTTATTTGTTCATTGGCTGGTATCTAATGTTGCGCACTTGGTAATGAAGACATTCACTCTCTAACACTCCAGTATCTTAATGAGAGGTTGGTGTGTTGATCAAAGGCTGGGCAGTGGAGTAGATGGTTTCTCTCCATTTCTTCTTCAAGTTCGTAGAAAGGGCATATAGGAGATTCTGCTATGCCAATTCAGTGTAGATGTTTGTACAGCCAGCCATGACCTGTTAATACTAAAAACTGCTACAAAAGGTTTTCTTGGTAGTGTAGTAATTCTAGTTGTGTTGTTATACAGATTTTCCCATTGTTTTCCTTTTGTTTGTGTTATGTATTCTTTAACTTTTACTTTCTCTACTACCTATAGTAAATATGGGAAGTATTGTATTCCACCCAAAAATTTGATACTGAGATTTCAGCAGAAATATATGTTTTGAGGACCCCTGAATCCAAAAAAAGCACTTTTGGAAACATGTCCGTGTGTGTGTCTGTGGACAGCATAACTCAGAAACGAACAGTCGGATAAACACCAAACTTGGTATTTAGATTCAGTATCTTCCAGAGATGTGACACGGAGGTTTTCAAGAAAATTCCCCCCATCCCAGATTACCCTTTACAGGGAACATTTTTCGAATTTTTTAATTTTCTCAAAAATGGCTATAACGATTTTGATTAAAATATCATATGTTTAAGATATTTTCACGACAAATGAAATGTATATCTCGAATTTTCTGGGAATGTCTCTAAAAGTATTCTTCATTGTGAACGACTTTTGCATAACTGGTAAACCATAAGAGATAGACAAAATTTTGCTACATAAAAAATGTAGATCGTATTAAAATACACAATTTATGTCATACATTTTTTTTGTTGAGTGAACCATTTTCGAGATATTGCTCGTTATTCCCTTAAATTTTCCAATACTTATTCTTTTTCTCAAATTCGTTATTCATTTTTTTTGTCCTGGTAATGCAAAGAGAATGAAATACTCCACATAGCAACCAGCTCTTAAAATATTTGACTATCGCTTAAAGCCTACCAATTCCCCTTGCATCTACAAGAATATTAGCAATAAGATTAACATCTCAATATCTCGATTAACAGGAAGCATATGTAAAAATAGTTTGTACAATAGTAGAGAAAGTCATGAGTGTAAATTTTTGTATTATGCATTGGTGTAATTATTATTTGGATGTATTTTAGTACCTTTCTTGGTCAGAAAATCAGCTGTTTCATTATCATCTATTCCACAATGTGCTGGTATCCACTGAAGTACTACTCTTTTATTTAAATTACTTAATACAAATGCCTTTATTTGTGGTGTGCATATGGTTATGTATATACAGAAATGAAAGGGCTATCTGTAAATTGGTAATGGAAAGACAAAGTTGCACGAGGAAGATGTTTTATAAAATACCTAACTTACTGTATGTAGTACCAATCTGTCTAAACTCCAGTTTTCTGCACTCTTGAGGACTTTGTTAGCAAAATCACTCAGCTCCACAACTCTAGATTCAATCAGGGGCTTCACTTTGACACCAAAATCTCGACTAAGTTTCCACAAGTCACTGTCACATCAGAAATTTGTGTTAGTAAACAAACACACAACACATATTAGAAAGCTAACACAAATAAAATGCAGACAACATACCATGTAATATTTAGGCCTGCAAGTTTTACATTGGGATGTTGAAGTAACTGCACAAATGCAACAGGCAAATTCCTCATGTGGCAAACCTGCAACATTATTGAGAGTTATGTTCCATACCCTGTCCTTAACTTGCAATGTCTACTCCAAAGATAACATATCAGCAAGGTTGGGAAAAAGAAACACAATTTGCTCTTGGCTTTAATTTTTAATCTAGCACTTATGTACTGTAGAGGAAGTAATGCATTCAAATGAAAGATTCAGTCAAGATTTCACCAGCATAACATGTTTTGAGGTCCCTTGAACCCAAGAGCATTTTTACAGAAAAGGGGTGTGAATGAGAGGGAGAGAACAGTATAAATTAAAAATCTGAGTGTTACATTCATATGACTTTCTCTATTCACTATCATTCATTTTTATCTGTCTTCTACAAACTATTCTTACAAAAGCTTATTTTTGTATCTACTCCATGTTAATCAAGATAAACGTTTACAGAAATGTTTCATTACACATTTCGTTGTAGATACAAGAGGGATACAGGAGACCAGTGATAGTCAAATCTCTAAAACACAGGTTGCTAAGTTATGACTTTGAACTTCCGTACTCTTTGCACGACATCATCAGAAACAAATTATTGGCAACAGCACTTCAAACCAATAACAAAGAATTATTACACATAAATTGTGTATTTTAACAAGATCTACATTTTATGTGCAGTAAGTGTTTTATCTCTCTCTTACAGTTCACCAGTTATATAAAATTCATTCCAAATAAAGAGGACTTCACAGGATATTTGCACAAAATTCAAGATATGCATTTTATTTTTCATATAAATATATAAAACATACAGTATTTTAATTCAAATCATTAAGAGCCATTTTTAGAAAAACCCAAAATACTGAAAAGTTTTCCATCTAAAGAGTAGTTTGGGATGGGGGAATTTTCTTAAATTTCTCTGTGTTGCATCCTTGAAAGATGCTGAACACAAATATCAATTTTTGTTATTTATCCAAAATTTGATTTTTGAAAATTTACATTTCAAAGCTACGACACATTTTCAAGCCCTTTTACATGGAGAAATATTTTTTATTTTCTCAAAAATCATTTTTCATGTTGCGCAAGTTGTAATCAGTTTTTTTGAATGAACGCATCTTTTTTATGACTTTGGAGGAGTCAATGAATTCACTGAACTAGTCAGGAGGATCCACTAACCACACTCCAGTATGCCAGTATGTTTTATCACTGTAACAGTCCAGTGATATACAGAACAAGAGGAAAGAGAGAATAGTAAGAAAAGATCCCTTAACCCTCAAGTGCTCTAAAACTGCCAGGGTCCAAAACAAAAATAAAAAAGAGTTCAACCAAGATGTTTGGATACGAAAGAGAAAAGAAGGGGTCTGGTATATGAAGCAGAAGAAATACTAGATCAGTCATTAACTGCCCAGTGCATTTAGTGAGTGCCCATCTCATCCATTCATCATATTAGTATATAATTACTAACAGCTGCACGACAGCAACATTAGCTCTTGCCCAAGTTGGTTCCCTCAAGTCGTGTGGAACAGGTTAAGGGCCCTTCTCCCTGCATATGACAACAGCCCTTTTGCAGCTGAGATAGAAGGAGCTGGAGCAGGTGGAACTTACCAATTCTTCTCCTTTTAAAATCAAAGCAATATGTATATGTATGTATGTCTCCAGCCAACATATCTTTACATGGTTACAACAGTGTAACAATATTGTCTTATTATCTGATTCCAAGGCTGCAATTCAAGCAATATTATCTACAACAAATTCTAAAATGGAAAAAAAATCAAGGAAATTGACAATATCATAAAACAAATCCAAAGCCAAGGAAAAGACATAGTTTTACAATGGATCCAAGCACACTGCGGCATAGAAGCAAATGAAATGGCTGACATGTTAGCTGCTAAAAAAGGAGCTAAAATCAACCATCCAAAAACCCAGAATCTTCGCTTTGAATCTATAGAGAATAATCAAAAGGAAAATCTCCAATATCCAAAAGAGATACCAGAAACTGCTTGTAAATCTTCTGTTGCCATGATTCGGACGCTTACTGTACATGATTGTCTGAGTAAGCATCTTCATAGGATTGAAACAACCAACTCACCAAACTACCTATGCCACACCAAGAAGTGGAATTATGGATATACACATCAAACTATGTGAAGTCCCCCAGATGTACAGATCTAACATCAAAATATTAGGAAGCAAGACAAAGAATAACTTTACTGTTAATTCAACAGCATTAGATACATATACACACATTTTCTAAAAAATGGCTCCAATGATTTTGGTTAAAATACCATAAGATATTTACATGACAAATAAAATGTATATCTTGAATTTTCTGAAAGAGCCTGTGAAGACTTCATTCAGTTTTGGTAATTACATAGATTAGCTGATCGCCACTGTAACGTTGCACTTGACAGCTAGCATTTAAGTTGGTACACTCGCAGAAAAACAGATGAAAAGCTTTAACCGTTTGACTTCCTAAGCCAATCAAAAGACAGCATTCTGGATGGTTAATGACAAAGCGGAACCGGAACTGGAAGTGGCTCTGTTGCCGGATGTAACTATTCCCAACCACGTGCTTTAGTTTGTGAATCTCTAGCACGATCATCAAGTTGTTTTTTGCAAGCTACATATTGTTCATTGTTATTTATATGTGATTATTGTTTGATAGTTTTGTTATTGTTAGTTTATACATATGTATTTTCTTTTATTTTTAACTATATATATATTTTTTCATATTATTTATTTATACAAGATTTAAGTGTGATAATGTCCGAAAAATGACGTCGATTGCTGAGTGATGATTCACAAAGTGAAAATCCTTTGCACCGAGGTGTGCCACTTAATAGTCAGGCATTGGAACTATTAAGGAAGACCCAGGAATTCTTTGAACAGGAAAAGAGTATGTGAAGTTTCACGGCCATCCCTATTCCTGCTGATAAAGATGTACAACAAACTGCTGGAGCTCTTGGACTAAGCACAAGAACTGTTATTCACAAGGCAGTGAAACTCCAAGAGAAAGAGGGCAAAATTCCTGAACCATCTGGAATGCAGTGCAAGTGAAAATAACTTTGTTATCGCAGCTTATAATTTGTTTTATTTCTCCTCAGTGTTGTAGAGGCAAGTTTGCATTATTTTGTTTCTATATTGTAAAAAGTGCATAATGTATTCTACATACGCTGCAATGTTTATGCAGAGTTATTTTCAATTAACAATAATAATACAAAATAGCTATTATTCATTGATGTTCATACTTACGTGCACTTTTTGTATGCGGCTTAAACACAACAGAAAGAACTATCAGCTGCTGTTGTTTACTAGCCACTCTGGCAACGTCACAACCACAATATAGCCAACCTTACGCAAAGCCACACGAACTGTCAAGTGCAAAGATTCAGTGGCAGGGGTACAGGTCATGGCAAAGGCCAGGGATAAACATGAATATAAAAATCATGGCAAAGGCCAGAGATAAACATGAATATAAAGATCATAGCAAAGCCAGAGATAAAAATCAATATAAAAATCATAGCTCAAATCAGAAATAAATATGAATACACAAAAATTAAACCGAGAATATGAAACATCTGTTATTAACATTACTAAATCTGCATTAGGAAATTTACCTTTGACACAAAATTAAAAATCCTATCAAGCACTTGCTTATCATCTGCTAAAACCTCTGCAAGACTGGCCGTCAGTTGCAGGGAGTCCCGAAGATGTGCTAGAACAATACACACTAGCAACACATGACAGACTGACAGGTCTTCACTACAAAGCAGACAAATAGGAACACAAACACGGTCGTACTTAAAAAGATAACCATGCATAAAATTGCAGTGACCAATATGCAACCGAGTCAAAATCACCTCCACACGACAAGATACACGAGAGGAAGTTACCCAATTTATCGGAATTCCTTCACTAGTCTCTGCTTATTTCCACGGAGAGCTAACCACTCCTCGCGCCAGCACTGCTCTCAGCACAAGCAGCCTAAAGTCTTCGACATTACCCGAGATATTGTAACACTGGGTTTTGTGGTTGCCGCCTTAGCTGCCAAATCCACAAGTTCATTCCCCGGCAAGCCAACCTACCAGGTATCCAAGCATACTCCACATTAAAGCCAGAAGCATATAAAACACGGAGGCCATGTTGGATTCGCTGAACAATGGGGTGGTAGTTGTACAGCTCATGAAGGCTCTGAAGTGCACTAAGGGAATCACTCAAAAAGAGACAGTCTCCCAATTTTCAACGACGCACATACAAAATGGCTCGGTATATGGCATACAGTTCTGCACTATTAATGGATGTGCTATCATGAAAACCGAATGTATGGGGTTTGGTTCCATGAACATAAGCACATCCAACACTGTTGGTGCACTTAGATCCATTGGTGTAGTTCAAAACTCGGTCATTGTAACCCGACAGAAATTCTAAAAACGGTGCATATACTGAACGTAAGCATCATAGACTTTCGGTATACCGTCATCCCAAGATCTATGCGAGATGTCGCATGTAACAAAGGGGTGAACACCGTCTCCCCCTTAGCAAACACGCTAGACATTTTAATGTCGTGCTTTCTACGAAACTCCCGGAAACGAACACCTGCAGGCCTTGGATTAATGCCAATGTGAAAAAATGAAGCGAACGTTGGATGTTTTGGCATACATTTAAGCGCACAGCCATAATTTCCTAAGAGGAGATCATGCCAATATCGCAAAGAAGGTTCTGCCGATTTGGCGTAGACTTATAATTGGGCTAGTGGGAAAAGCACCAATAGCCACTCAAATTCCCCGATTATGGACTGTGTCTAATCTCCTCAGCACAGATGGTCATGCTGAGGAATAAATGATACATCAAGTCTATTTTTGATCGGATCAGTGCGCGACACAGTCACAATAAAACTACCCGACCCACTCCCCAAGATTTGCCATTTAATACCAAGATATTCAGAGAATGGTCACATCGCGCTTTCAACTGTGCTATATGCAATGATCAGCTAAGTTTCCTATCAAAGGTCAACCCTAGGAATCTCGTCAAATATGCAAATGGTAGTAAATCTGAACCGAATCAGAGCGAAGGTGGTAATTGTCTCCTATGGTGCCAGAAGTTCACATAACTTGACTTTTCAGTTGAGAAACAAAAGTCGTTTTTAGAAATTCCATTCTTGAAGATTATCTGAACATTGCTGCATATGATGTTCCAAGCATATGCTGAGAAGACCAATAAATGGCAAAGTCGTCTATGAATAAGCATGACGATACCCCTGGAGGAATACATTTCAAGATAGAATTGCTATAGCAAACAGTATAACTCTTAGTACCGATCCCTGAAGTACTCCGTCCTCTTGAACAAAAAGGTTCGAAAAAAACCAAGCCAACCCTTACTTGGAAAACACGGTCCTTCATAAACTCCTCAATGAACAGTGGTAAGCATCCACGTATTATCCAGGTGTGTAGGGAACGTAGTATCCCTGCTCGCCAACACGTATCATAAGCCTTCTCAAGGTCAAAAAAAATTGCCATAGTTTGACAATTCTTCATGAAGCCGTTCATGATCTGTGTCGATAATGACACAAGGTGGTACATTGTTGAATGGCATCTTCAAAAAGTGCACTGGGTGTTGGTCAGCAGGTTGAAGGTTCCCCAACCGTCCATTGATCATGCGTTCCATTACCTTGCAAATGCAACTGGTGAGGGAAATAGGAGGTAGCTGGATGGAACATGACGGTCCTTTCCAGCTTTCAAAATCAGTATGACAGTGGCCTCCCACCACTTTTCTGGAAAAGTGGCTCAACCCAAACACGATTATAGACCTCGAGGAGAAAAGCCTTAGCTTCAGGAGAGAGTTGTTGCAACATTTGTATGTGGATAAGATCTGGTCCTGGTGCTGAAAGTTGCAAAGATGCAAGAGTGTGTTCTAACTCTGTCATGGTGAAAAGGTGATTGTAATCTTCAAGATTTCCTGAACGAAACCAGAAACCTTGGGATTCCACCCGAGTCTTAACAGGAAGGAACTTGGGCAAATAGTTACCTGAGCTAGACACCTGAGCAAAAGCATGGCCAAATGTGTTAGCCATGTGAAATGTATCAACAGCTGCTGCAGCTGTTTTAAAACCGGCAATTGGCATGTGGATCGATTTTCTGGCCACACGCAACTTATCCCAAACGACAAAGGAAGGTGTATGTGGATTAAATGAAGCTACAAACTTGCTACATGATGTCTTTTTGAACATGTCTAGACTTGGCACGCATTTTCTTGTATTCGATTAGGTTATCCAATGTAGAGCGACACTGGAAAAACCTAAGAACATATCTGTGAGTGCAAATGGCTTTTTGGCATTCTTCCATCCATGGAAATCGATGGGGGTTGGCAGTCTATCAAGGAATAGCTTGCTCAACAGCAAGAAGAATTGTCTCTGTGAGATATTCGACTAAAACATTTAAGAGTTGTGCTCATTGTAATTAAACACAGCCAATTGGGAGTAAAGGTTCCAGTTGGCATGATCTGAGCACCATCTAGGTAAGCATGTGTGGAACATTTTTCTTGCATTAAAAGACTCTTAAGAGATGGAAAGTGGTCACAAGAGTGTAAATCAGTGATGATATTCCATTGTAAGCAAGTAAGTTTATTTTATTTACCCAGTTAATTGTACAAATTTACAACAATTTCACAAATTTGTTCTTAACCTAATTACTAAAAATAATAAAATAAATATAAAAAAACTAATCTCTTAACTACTGGTATCCACAGTATGGAATACTGGTAGCCAGCATTTCTCCTAATCTAAAAGTACAATTATCAATTTATTTAATCTCCAATACTAACTCTACCTTGAGTTGCTTTTCCTTGGATTTCTATTGGTAAATTTAGCCATTCTCTCTTCCCTATCCTCTTTCTAAGCAACTTCGTTTCTTCACACTCTAAAACTACATGCCATTCTTTAACCCATTGTAAGGAAACTGCTAAATGTGGTGAACAAACTGCTATATAAGGTGTGAAAAAGTATTACAGGAGTCTGAAAGAAATGCTCTGGTGTTCAGAAGAGCTAAGTTATAATTGTCAAAAAAATCTGCAATTAATTTACCTCTCGCACAAGCCTGAGGTGAGCCCCAAAGAGGGTGATGGGATTAATGTCTCCCACCAACGGAAAAGTCGTTGGTAACTGGGAAACTAGATCTTCTAAATCAGTGAGCGAGAGGTCATCAGATGGAAGCAGATAAATGTTACAAATGGTAAATCGAAGAGTTCAAGTTCTTATGCATTTTGACTCGGATAGGATAGCTGGCTAACATATTTGCTTTCATGATAATTGCTGCCTGGGGTGCTGAATTTGCTTCAACCAGGAGCATGCCATTGCAATTCCTAATATATGACTTAACAGGACCAGTAATTTTATCGAGGCCCTTTTGAACTGTAAAAGGGTCTACCAATATAAGGTTTCTTCCTTCCTCTGTTCTGTTAATAACTAAGTAGCGAGGACCACCACACTCGACTACTTCTTTTCCATCAGCCTTCACAGATTTTTATTATTATCATCATCATCTATGGCAATTACAACCTCCACCATTACAAATGTCTCCAATGGCATACTAACATTCTGGGCGCCACCCCAGCTTAGGTGAGAGTCCTGGACCTTGCTCACCTTAGGGTCTCAACGCCCAAATCATAGAGGGACCCAATTGCCTTCAGGAGTGTAACAGCTCTGTAATGGCCCCTCACCGGGACTGACCTTTATCAGCGGATATGAACCCAGTCCTACATGATACTCGGGGACTGGGAGTTATGCATTACCCAGTTAACCCTTGTGACACCTGTCCCCCATCCTGTGCAGCACTGTCCGTCATACTGTGTTTAGGGAGGTAACTAGTAGTTGGTCAAACACATGTTGATTGGGCGTTTGGCATAAGCTGTTTCACCTCTTAGAGGAACCCAATCAAGAGTATGGCTTGGGACCCCGGGAATGCCAATCCCGAACCTACCGTAGTAGGCACCTGTGAAGGGTAAGTATGCAGAATGTAGAGATGGAGAAATGAAATTTATTTGGGACAACTTTAATAAGTTAGTGTGCTTACAATTGTTTAGAAAAGAAGGATATAGACACTTTAAAGTGAATCATTCGGTTAACTTTGTTGATCTAAAGCACACATGCAGAATATTGAAAGAGCTTAGAGGGAAGTTAGGGAAAAAGTTCCTCGATATGGAAAAAGAAGCATTACAGTGATATTTAGCGGAATTCATGTTTTAAGAGAGCCTAGACAAACCATTGAGATTGTGCACACCAATTCAAGGCAATTAGAATGTTGTATCCTCACTTCATATATAAGAGGTGAGTAATCCTGCTTTTAATAAATCCTCATGCTTTAGTGGAATATAGTGCATATTTGAGTATTAAAACGAGGCGAGTATAGGCCGTCAGGCCATACTGAGCTCCAGTAAATCGACTGGGTCCTCTGATTTTGATTCACCCAAAGTTATGTTAGGGTTAGTGTGTGTAAAGAAGTTGGTTTTTGTGAATATTGGGGTTTTAGCGACTTACAACATGTGTGGTTTAGTTAAAAAAAGGTTGGTGCCATAGTGGTGTTTGTGAATCTGTTGGTATGTGTTCTAAGCTTGTTTTCCACAGTTTTTAAGAAGTCTGCAATTAAAATAAGGCCTAAACTCAGGCATTTTTTTTTAAATTTTGGAGCCACCATATTGGATCAGCTCAAGTACATAATTACCCAGAAGGAATTTTGTATTAAACCATAATAGACCAAAACTTGTCCACAAAAAGTGTAGGTGTCTTTAAAATGCAAAGTTTACTCCAAATAAGTTTTTTGAGGCATCAGACATTTAGGAGAAGTCCATTATTATTGATTTGAATTTTTCCAATACATTTCAACATTCAGCCATTTCGCACATTATAATAGAAAGAGTATGGAATAAGACCAACATATAGTGACAGTTTTTAAATATTTGACTATCACCATATGTTTAAGATGACAAATGACAAATAAAATGTATATCTTGAACTTTCTGAGAATAGCTTGTTAAGTCCCCTTTATTCTGAATTAATTTTATATACTTTTGTATGTAGCTGTTAAACCATGAAAGATACACAAAATATAGATCTCTTTAAAATACACAATTTATTTTCAATTTTTTGTATCATTAACCATTTCCAAGTATTTTTCATTATTGGTTTAAATCCTCAAATACATACTTTTTGAAGTGCTAAGTCACTATTCAGTTTTTCTCTTTGTCTTGCAAAACGTATGATATTTTAAAGCCAACACATAGCGACCCACTTTTTAAACAGGATTATGACTTCCATCTCCTGTATACCTCTTGTACCTAAAACAAAATGTGTAATGTAACTATGTTTGCAAACGTGCATAACCCTCTAGCTGTATGCAGTTTCTAAATGTGCAAACAAAATGCTGCCAACACATGAATAAGTAACACCTATAATGCAAGTGTGCATTTCTTAACTATGTGAATTATTCCACTATTTAAATAAGCTTAGGTTTCTGAATTCATGGAAGATTAGCCTTACGTTACTTTTTATATATATATATATATATATATATATATATATATATATATATAAGCTTGTGTTAATTACCAACCAGTAGTTACACCAAAGCACCCTAACGATGTTCCATGTGTATCATATAAGCTTAGGTTTCCGTATTCGCAGAAGGTTAGCCTTAGGTTAGGGTTTTTTTAATGCATTATCGACAGTATGGAGCTGTCACACTGCTTTATATCAGCAGGAAGCGAAAATAAAGAAGAATAAGAAGAACGGAAAATATCGCCAAACTAATTTTGCATTGTTATGCATTATTGACAGCACAGTGTATTCACATTACTTCATATACTAAAAATAAAGAATAAGAAGGAAAAATTGTCAAACCACAGATTTCAATTCTCATTTAGATTGGTCGTTTTCCTTGATGCATGTGCAGTAGTGACAAGATGGCGATGTCTATTGTTACAACAAGTAAGGCACCTAAAAGGGATGGGCAGATGAGCACCAGTTCTTGAGTAGACATCTCCTAAAACAACTCCTAAGGTATTTATACTCCTTAGGAATTACTTTTTAATACATTTTAAGCGACATTCTGCTCTTAGTGTATCCTCCACAGCGATGAAAATGAAGTGTTAAATAACTAATGCCGCCAAAACCGGTAAGATGCTCAGCCTCAAAGCGTAGCCGAGAGATTGAGGGCCCTCAGCCTCAAAGCGTAGCCAAGGGATATTTTTTAGGAGAGGAGTGTGGCAAGTTGCGGCCAATAGCCCGCAACTGTGAAGCGATGACAGGGCATAGCCGAGGGATCTGCACGTCTAAAACTCGAATGATTCACGTTTCAACATTCTCCTCTTAGTGAAGAGATCCCATCCACTTCTAAATTCACTCCTAAGGTGACTTATTCGCTTTTCTTTTGCTTTTATAAGCATTTTCAACAAGCACCATGGCACATAAACAATTTAAGCCAAAAACGTTTATGTTCACTGAAAAGAAGCAGATAAAAGAATCAGCTTTTGTAGGAACAGATTGTAGAGAAAGTTATGTATATGTATAGTATACAAGGAATATGTGTGAATGCCGATATCCAGTGGTGCAGTGTCCTCTTGAAGCTATTGCTGAGATGAGTGAATTGAGACTGATGTTGCTATACTACATATTGCATGTTTAATATAGCAGCACTGCTCTGGATTAGTGTGTGAGAAAAACACAATGGTTATGTACAGTGACATATCTTCTCCAAGCACTAGGTACCACTAACATCGTGGCAATGGAGCAAAACAAAGTAACACTTACGTGAAAAAGATGACACACATCTTCACTGGCACATATTTGTATGAGAGCAGTTCTGTTATTGCCTGCTCCATAAGTAACTGGCCATTCCATGTCAAAACCCAGCACAAGCTCTCCTGATGCAGCTTCTTCTCTGGAGAAAAACACATTCTTTCACACTGTTCAAAACTGTTAACAAATTACCTAAGTTCTTCACATGCAATTTATACTCTTACACAGATACATTGCGTGCATTTTAATTTAGTATTAAACATCTAGCATTCTGGAGATATATACAATATAAGGTTACCACTATAAAGAACATGTACCTACTACCATAATACAGTAATGAGTACCTTCAACTTACGTGAACGTTTCACATGCTATTGCACAGTCCCCAACTGTAGAACAGTAATTTATTTTTCCAACAAATTTCAGTGGCAGGCTCTCAAAGCTTTCATTCTCAGCTGCCGAGTCACTCTGAAATAAAGGTATCGCTCTTAATTCCTAATACTGAAAAATTAAACACTTTATATTAATCAATGATAGGGGTTCGCCAAGTACAAACTTGGCAAATCTACTGTATAACCACATTAATTACCAAACTTCGTGATAGCAATAAATATGGATTGTGCGAAAACAATACCTAGCAAATTGAAATGTGATTCAGGATACATACATCTTAGACACGATGACATAATCTATAAATTATAAACCTTTCAGTAAAATATTTGAGACTTTGATTACATTAGTTTTACCTGATTTGTCAACCACAATGGTAATTTACGAGTCCTTTTTCCTTGAAACATTCTACGGTTTCTGGTTTCTAGTTCTACCCCTTTTAAGTTTAACCATACAATTTAACCCGCCAAAGCGCTAACGTTGACAAATGACGTATTGCACCATTACAGCCAAACACTTATTGCCTGCATAAATACTATAAAACTCAACGTTGTATTTGTTACTGTTTCTTACTAAATCAGTTTTCATTATAGTGTTCAATCATAATGGTGTAACAATGCCAAGTTTATTTGTTGAAAACATTTGACCTTGAAGACCTTCACATACCCGCTAAATTCGAATGTTATGCACGGCAGTACGCTTTGTTTTTCCTTTCATGCTTTGTTTCTTTCTCTTTCTCTCTAGTCGTTTTTGTTGCCCTACCTATTATAAGTGTGTAATGGAATGCACAGTGAAAGTAAAATGTGCTTGTCTCCTAAACTTAGTTGAAAGTGGGATGCTATTCCGGAGGAGAAACTGAAGACAAAAGAATACGTGAGGCACCGCCGTCAAGTGCGCATGTGCCGGCCATGCTATGATATTACAATCACGTTCGTTTTTTGTTGACATTCAATCATGCACTTCATATAATTTTCTACAGCTTATTCTTCCCCACTCCACCCCCATCAATGGAGGTAGATCTGGGTTAATGCCCTACATTTTCTGTTGTCTTCAATTTTATGACACTGACAATACCTAGTCGAGGGACACACCAACTATAATTGTGCGCGGGAAACGGAATGTGTTTCTCGTATCTTGTAGTAGTGCGGCACACACAATTTAAGCAAGAGTGAGTTGGTGATGATCGATATTTGGTTACTCCGATGCTGCTTTTGGTTCTCTGCATTCTGCCCATGGCTGTCGCAGAAGGTAAGCCATTCGTTCTTGTTCATGGTGAGCTTTACTACCTTCTTCCGAATTCGGTATTTTGATTTCCAAATAAAATTAAAACCCGTATAAATTATTGATCGAGGGTGCGGGGAGAAATGCTTTGGGTGTGATCAAACTCCTCCAGTTCGAGCTACGCAACCCCACACATTTTTTTCGAATACTATAAAGTATGTGAATGCATGAATTGTTGAGCTACGTCTATTTAATTACCCGTTGCTTATTCCAATCTCTCTGCCTGTCTTTCTCGTGTGCTATAATTTCATTATATGACCGCCTTTAATGACTTGACTTTAGACACAAACACCTATAACTCGTTTACCTTCCTTAAGTAAACTTGATTTTGTTACTTTAAATATTCAATCAGCTTACATTTACCCTCGCAATCATGCGACACCCTGTAATAAATAATCTTGATTAACTGAAGAACAAGAAGTCATACACTGGGATCTCTGGGTTTAGAAGCCAGCAGTTCTCCGTGGTGTGGTGGTTACCATGCTAGCCTTTAGTTCCCGAGGTCGCGGGTTCAGACCCGGCAGAGGGTGATGGATTTTTTCGGGCGTAAAAATCCTTTGGAAGGGAAGAAAAGCCGGTGGTCCCGTGTTGTAGATTTACGGCATTTAAAAGAACCTCCAGCCTGTTAAGGAGGCCTCTGAGCAAAATTTCCGGTCTTTCATGTCCAATATAGAATGGGATGCTAAGGGCCACAGCAGTTAAGAGCGTCCATAAATAATAATCAATTTCAATTTTCAGCATGCTGACGACTAGATCGCGAAGCGATTTTTGTAAGGTATCGTTTGTAATCCGAGTCAGCAGTCAACATTTGATTGGATCACATACTCAAATTAATGAATATCAACAAAGCATTTAATGTAATTCTATTGTCTCGAAGTCGAAATGCCCGAACTCATTAGTTAATGGTATAATCAACGTGTAACCTTAGTTTAAGACCAGTTTGTTTGTTTATTCACAGCATTTGGAAAGTAATTAGGAATTCTAAGGCAGTTACAAACATTTATTAATTACAACTGTTTCACAAGAAAATCTTAAAAGGCGTTCATAGTATACCCAACATTATTTGTTTCATACTATCTGGAACTACATGTTTTTCCGTCTCCAAACCAGTAGGTACGTCAAACAGCTTTACCGTTCAATTACTTTCCGTACTCCAACACCAACATTAACCCTGCAAAATTAAATTGAGTTTTATTTATGGACGCTCTTTAACTACATGGTTATTAGTGTGTGTGTGTGTGTGTGTGTGTGTGTTTCGGCTCACTTTTAACGACTTCACGGGGGAAAAAAATCCTCCATCACTTTTAAGTCACATATCAATGAAAGTGTGTGGATGTATGCACAAAAAATGCTCTACCCGATGCATGTAAGATAATTTTGAAAGCACCACGTACAAATAGGTTGCAATTTTGGCATATTTTAAATTAATTTATAAAACTAATAAAAGAAACGATCTGAAAATCCACCAAAACACGTAAACTGTATTACCATTTGATCTATATGTCCAAAAAAGTTAATTTTTCCCTCCGTTAATTTGGATGCTAGAAGTTTTTAAAGTGCAGACGAATACTTACTTGAGGGACCGTATTTAATATGTGGTATTTTAACTAAAATCGTTAGAGCCATTTTTTAGAAAATAAAACATTTTTAAAATGTTACATGTAAAGGGTAGTTTGAGGTGGAGATATTTTCTTGAAAATCTTCGTGTCGCATCTTTGGAAGGTACTGAACCTAA
Organism: Deroplatys truncata; assembly: GCA_030765065.1. Classification (NCBI taxonomy): domain Eukaryota; kingdom Metazoa; phylum Arthropoda; class Insecta; order Mantodea; family Mantidae; genus Deroplatys; species Deroplatys truncata. The sequence goes on along the minus strand of CM060984.1, from coordinate 32,323,714 downwards.
CTACCAAGTTTGATATTTATCCGAATTTTCGTTTTTGAGTTATGATGTTCATAGGCACACACAAGCGGACCTTTTTCTAAAAATCTGATGTGTTATATTCACATTACTTTCCCTACTCTCATCGCTTATTAGTGGATATACAAATTATTCTTACTAAAGTTTATTTTCCTATCTACTTCATTTTAATCGATAAACCTTTCCGGAGTCGTCCTCCGTGGTGTAGTGGTTACTATGTTAGCCTCTAGTTCCTGAGGTTGCGGGTTCAAACCCGGCGGAGGGCTTCCTTCGGTAGGGAAGTAAAGCCGGTGGTCCCCTGTCGTAAATTTACGGCACGTAAAAGAACCTCAAGCCTGATAAAGAGGCCTCTGAGAAAAATTACCGGTTTTTCACGCCCAATATAGAATGGGATGCTAAGGACCATAGTAGTTAAAGAGCGTCCATAAATGAAACTCAATTTCAATTTAACCTTTCCAGAAATAGTTGCATTACACATTTCGTTATACGAGAAAATGGAAGAGCGATAGTCAAATGTTTTAGAATTGGACGCTATACGCTGACCTTCAAATTCCTACTCTTTCCATAGCATCACGAAAAACAAATTAAAATCGACAGGACTTTATGCATTACAATATTTCACCAATATATTATAAAGTATTTCAACATAGTATTTTGTTTATTATAAAGAGAACTGTAGTTTTTGTGTAGTACGTTTTCTTCTATCGCTTAGCATTTACCAGTTATACACCACTATACAAAATTCCTTCCGAATGAAGTGAACTTCACAAACTATTCCCAGAAAACTCAAGATGTAAATATCTCTAATATATGATATTTTAATCAAAATCGTTAGAACCATTCATTCAGTCATTCATTATCTGTTTACCCTCCTCTTATGTAGGACTTACACCCCCCAGGACTTACAAGCGGGTGCCTGGGGTCAGAGGCCCGTCGAGGAGCAGACACTCATGGATCAGATAGAACAACCAGGATGAGTGATCAGCCCGATGCCTGGCGTTAGAACCATTTTTTAGAAAATCAAAAATTTCGAAAAATGTTCCATGTAAAGGATAGCTGAGGTGGAGGAATTTTCTTGAAAATCTTCGTGTCGAATCTTTGGAAGATGCTGAACTTAAATACCAAGTTTGGTATTTATCCGACATTTCGTTTTTGAGTTATGCTGTTTACAGACATACACATACACACACATGGACATTTATATATATACTTTCTCTACTGCGTATAGTAAGTAGGGGAAGTATTGTATTCGACCCAAAAATTCGATACCGAGATTTCACCGGAAATACATGTTTTGAGACCCCCTGAATCCAAAAAAAGCATTCTTGGAAACATTTCCATGTGTCTGTGTGTGTGTGTGTGTGTGTGTGTGTGTGTGTGTGTGTGTGTGTGTCTGTGAACAGCATAGCTCAGAAACGAACAGTCGGATAAACACCAAACTTGGTATTTAGGTTCAGTATCTTCCAGAGATGCGAAACGAAGGTTTTCAAGAAAATCCCCCCACCCCAGATTACCCTTTACATGGAACATTTTTCGAAAATTTTAATTTTCTCAAAAATGGCTCTAACGATTTTGATTAAAATATCATATGTTTAAGATACTTTCATGACAAATGAAATGTATATCTCGAATTTTCTGGGAATGTCTCCAAAATGTTTCTTTATTGTGAACGACTTTTGCATAACTGGTAAACTATAAGATAGACAAAATGTTACTACTCAAAAAATGCAGATCGCGTTAAAAGACACAATTTATGTCATATACATTTTTTTTATTGAGTGAACCATTTTCGAGATATTGCTTGTTACTACACAAAAAATGTAGATCGCGTTAAAATACACAATTTATATCATATACATTTTTTTTGTTGAGTGAACCATTTTCGAGATATTGCCTGTTATTCCCTTAAATTTTCCAATACTTATACTTTTTCTCAAATTCGTTATTCATTTTTTTTTGTCCTGGACATGCAAAGAGAATGGAATGCGCCACATAGCAACCAGCGCTTAAAAGATTTGACTATCGCTTAAAGCCTACCATATTCCCCTTGCATGTACAAGAAAATTAACAATAAGATTGACATCTCGATATCTCAATTAACATGAAGCATATAAAGAATAAGCGTTTGTAAAAATGGTTTGTACAAGAGTAGAGAAAGTCATGTGAGTGTAACACAGAATTTTTTTTGTGCTGGTAATGCAAAGAGAATGGAATACTCCACATAGCAACCACCTCTTAAAATATTTGACTATTGCTTAAAGCATAGCAATTCCCCTTGCATCTACAAGAAAATTAGCAATAAGATTAACATCTCCATATCTCGATTAACATGAAGCACATGGAGAACAAGCGTTTGTAAAAATAGTTTGTACAAGAGTAGAGAAAGTCATGTGAGTGTAACACATCAGATTGTTTTTAAAGTCCTGGCAACATTCAGTTGTCTCTCGTGATGTCATGAAACAGTACGTAATTTTAAGGCCAGCATATAGCGTCCAGTTCTTAAAGGATTTGACTCGCTGTTCTCTTTGTATCTATAACGAAATGAGTAATGTAGCTATTTCTGTAAAGGTTTATTTGGATTAAAATGAAGTGGATAGAAAAATCAGGTTTATTAAGAATAGTTTGTATACTCACTAATAAACGATAGAGGGTAGAGAAAATCTTGTTAGTGTATTACATTGTGTTTTTGTTATTTAATTGTTTCTCACGACGCCATGAAAGCACTATGGCATTTTTAGGCCAACATACAGCAACCGAGCTTTTAAGCAAATGACTAACGATTCGGTTTCGTCTATATCTCTCGTACATAAAACGAAATGTATAATGTAACGATTTCTTAAAAGAAGGTTAGGAAAAATGCTTATGTGATACATTCACATGACTTTCCCTACCCTCCATCGTTTATTAGTATTCTTACTAAAACTTTTTTTTTCTATCTACTAAATTTTAATCCAAATAACCCTTTGCATAAAAGCTGCATTACGCATTTCGTTATAGATACAAAGAGAACAGTGATAGTCAAATGTTTAAGAACTGGACGCTATATGCTGGCCTTAAAATTACATACGGTTTCCATGACATCGCGAGAAACAACTGAATGTTGAAGGGACTTCAAGTGAATGACCAACAAATGAACAATTTGAACCTTTAATAACGGATATCTAAGAAACGGCTTATACCACAAAAAATAATTAAATAAATTGTGTGTTTTAAAGAGATCTACAGTTTTTGTGCAGTGCGTTTTCGTCTATTGCTTAAGGTTTACCAGTTATACAAGATTATACAATGTCTTTCAAATGAAGAGGACTTCACAGGAAACTCCTAGAATATTCAAGATATACATTTAATTTGTCATGTAAATATCTTTAATATGTGGTATTTTAATCAAAATCGATGTAGCCATTTTTTATAAAATCAAAAATTTCGAAAAATCTTCCATGTAAAGGATAGCAATATGAGGAAGGTACTGAATTTAAAATACCAAGTTTGATATTTATCCGACTTTTGGTTTTTGAGTTATGCTGTTCTCAGACACACAGATACACACATGGACATGTTTCTAAAAACCCTTTTTTGGATTCAGGGGCCTTATAACCTGTATTTCCGGTGAAATTTCGGTATGGAATTTTTTGATGGAATGAAATAGTTCCGTACCTACTATACGTAGTAGAGAAAGTAAAAACTTAAGGTTGATTAAATTCCAAACTTGGTGCTTAAATTGAGAATGTTCCAAAAATAGGACATGAAGATTTTCAAGAAGATTTCCTCACCCCAAACTACCCTTTATTTGAAACATTTTTCGTTATTTACTCTTTTCTGTTAAAATGTCTTTTACGATTATGACTAAAATACCATATATTTAAGATTGTTGCATGCCATACAAAATGTACTTTTTTGATTTTCTAGGAATAGCCCTGTAAAGCCGTCTTTATTCTGAATATCTTTTGAACATCTGCAGTAAGAGATGGACAAAGCCTTAACAACAAAAAATGTACATCTCGTCAAGTCACAACATTTATGCCGAATGTAATTTTTGTAGCGTTAACTGTTTCGGAGTTATTTTGTTAATGATTTGAATTATCAAGATTTCACTGTTTTTTCTAGTGGTAAGTGGCTATTCGTTATCACTTTCTCTACTACATATAGTAAGTAGGGGAAGTATTGTATTCCACCCAAAAATTCGATACCGAGATTTCACCGGAAATATATGTTTTGAGAACCCCTGAATCCAAAAAAAGCATTTTTGGAAACATGTCCGTGTGTGTGTGTGTGTGTGTGTGTGTGTGTGTGTGTGTGTGTGTGTGTGTGTGTGTGAACAGCATAACTCAGAAACGAACAGTCGGATAAACACCAAACTTGGTATTTAGGTTCAGTATTTTTAGGAGATGCGACACAAAGGTTTTCAAGAAAATCCTCCACCCCAGATTACCCTTTACATGGAATATTTTTCGAAAATTTTAATTTTCTCAAAAATATCTCTATCGATGTTTAAGATATTTTCATGAAAATTTATGTCATATACATTTTTTTTGTTGAGAGAACCATTTTCGAGATATTGCTTGTTATTCCCATAAATTTTTCAATACTTATTTTCTCAAATGGGAATTCGTTATTCATGTTTTTGTCTTGGATATGCAAAGAGTATTAATCTGTGGCAAAGAGAATGGTGCTACACATAGCAACCAGCTATTAAGAGATATGTCTATGCATAAAGGCTACTGTATTTCTATATTGCCCTTGGAAATACAAAACAAGGGGAACATAGTACGCCTTAAGCGATAGTCAAATATTTTTAGAACTGGTCGCTATGTGTAAAATGTAATTATCGTTGCATGTCAAAAGATCGTTTCTGCAAATGTTTATCTCGATTAATATGAAATAGATGGAGAATAAGAGTTTGTAAAAATAGTTTGTACAAGAGTAGAGAAAGTCATGTGAGTGTAACATATCAGAATTTTTTTTTTTTTTTTTACTTTTTCTACTACGTAAAGAAGTAGGGGAAGTAGTGTATTCCGCCCAAAAATTCGATACCGAGATTTCACCGGAAATATATGTTTTGAGACCCACTGAATCCAAAAAAGCATTTTTGGAAACATGTCCGTGTGTGTGTCTGTGAACAGCATAACTCAGAAACGAACAGTCGTATAAACACCAAACTTGGTATTTAGGTTCAGTATCTTCCAGAGATGCGACACGAAGGTTTTCAAGAAAATCCCCCCACCCCAGATTGCACTTTACATGGAACATTTTTCGAAAATTTTAATTTTTACAAAAATGGCTCTAACAATTTTGAGTAAAATATCGTATATTCAAGATACTTTCATGACAAATAAACTGTATATCTTGAATTTTCTGTGAATGTCTCCAAAAGTATTCTTCATTGTAAACGACTTTTGCATAACTGGTAAACCATAAGAGATAGACAAAATTTTACTACACAAAAAATGTAGATCTTGTTAAAATACACAATTTACGTCATATACATTTTTTTGTTGAGTGAACCATTTTCGAGATATTGCTTGTTATTCCCTTAAATTTTCCAATACTTATACTTTTTCCCAAATGGGAATTTGTTATTCTTTTTTTGTCCTGGTAATGCAAAGAGAATGGAATACTCCACATAGCAACCAGCTCTTAAAATATTTGACTATCGCTTAAAGCCTACCAATTCCCCTTGCATCTACAAGAAAATTAGCAATAAGATTAACATCTCGATTAATATGAAGCATATGGAGAATAAGCGTTTGTAAAACTAGTTTGTTCAAGAGTAGAGAAAGTCATGTGAGTGTAACACATCAGATTGTTTATTCAGGGGGCCTCAAAACATATATAAATCGCAGTATCGCATATTTTGGTGGAATGCAATACCTTCCCTACTTATTAGGTAAAGGTAAACGTACGTATTACGCAGGGCCCCCCCCCGGAACCGGGCAGAGCACCGCACGCAGGCCAGTCGGCCCTTTATGCTTCCTACGTGACCCCCTGGGTGGGAAGGATGAGGGGAGAGATCCAAAGGGCGACCAGATCCGTACGAAGTGCGCAAGTAACGTTTCCAGATAGAACGCATCCGACGACGTCGGATCTCTCCCCACGAGTCACCAACCTTCAGGGTCCCACTCGGAGGAGAGATGTAACTGACGGTGCCGCAGCAACGACAGGGGAGACACCTTTACAGGGCGCAAGCCACGGCCCAGCCGCAACCCAGCGAACACCATACTCCGGTTCTACAACCCTGAAACAGATGACAAGGAAGATGATTAGTACAGGAAATGAGAGGAAGGAGAGTCGAGGTAGAAGATGAACCACCCCAGCATTCACCTGGCGACCCGAGGAAACCACGAAAAACCCATGGGCCAGAGTGGAAGGTCGCCGGGGATCGATTCCGGGACCTCCCGAATGCGGGCCACAGAAATTGCCGCCTGAGCCATCCCACTCGGTTCTACCTACTAGGTATGTGGTAGAGAAAGTAAAAATCCTTTTGGGGGCTCAGAGGGCCTCAAAACATGTATTTCCGGTGAAATCTCGATATCGAATTTTTGGGTGGAATACAATACTTTTCCTACTTACTATACGTAGTGGAGAAAATAAAAAGTGATTACCTTCGCAATGCTTGTGGTAGTTTCTTGATTTAATCTTTGAAAACTCATTTGCCATTCGCTATTAATCAAGGCAGATCGTGTAAACAAGTTATGGTAATCACCATCTAGTTATGAATTACAATAATACATTCAGAATGTTACACATAAACTAAAGAATGAAACATTACTACGGGAAATAGGTCTATGCAATGCACTGCGCACTGCAATTTGGCATCCCAACAAACCATCAGGAGCAGCGTTTGGCAAGTTTGGCTTCTGACTGTCGGCAACCGATGCCAAATAAATAGGCGACTCACGGATCGATACATGAGTCAATCGGAATATGTGCCGAAACAAATCCAAAACTCTAACATCAGATGAGACAGAAAATAAAACGAACTAAAATTCACCGGTAAACCGAAAAAAGAAATTGGCCCCTAATGCTCTTCTTCCTCCCAACGACAACGCGAGGTTTTGCGTTCTTAGATCTGGGCCGCAGTGCAGCTGATAAAATACTTGGGAGTAGTGACGTACAAAAGTAATACTGTCTTACAGGCAACTGTTACCTAATTTATATAGGTAACTATTAATTTCTTGTAGGTACATGGGAAAATTGCCGTGAAAATAACGTTCCTGTTGACTTGTCACGCGTTTCATCTCACTGGAAACTGCTCAAGAATGCAGCAAACTGCCCGGTTGCACGTCGGCAATCTTATCTAACAACACGTTTTCTAAAAATGCTACCTTTTGACATTGAGAAATCACAAATTCTTTAAAAAGAGAGAGGGAAGAGAAGATCTTTTGCGTGAATGCTGCAGACATCGCTCATACAGCTGTTGTTTCGTTTTCTTTATTGCGAGGTAATAACCTGCGCCATCCTTTCTCCTGCGATTTCAAGGTTGGCTGACTCACCAACACTTTCTTCAGTATCCCTCGTGGACATGAAATCTCTTTAAATTTTCCTTTCTCTGCGATAATCTACTTACCAGAAATGTGAGAACCGAAAGTTTTTTTCCCCTCTCTGTTTAGAAACTACCTACCATAACAAAACAGCATCGGTCTCTCTAACCTCAAAATAATGCAGACGTTTTTATGTCGTGTTATGCACGTATGTAGCAAAGCATTCTACCGAAATTAAGAAAGACAGCTTGAATTACATACCCATACTTACATTAACGTTAATAACAGAGGGGCTAACGTGTAACGGTGCACCTTATAACGACTTGTTTATTATAAGTAATATATTTTGCGGCATGTCACCAAAACCACACAGAATGCTGGACAAATATCGGCTCCCATACTACCCTTGTGTAACCGGGCGGGATGGCTCAGGCGGTAACGTTTGTGGCCTGCATTCGGGAGGTCAGGGGTTCAATTCCCGCGGCCGACCTTCCTGACCCATAAACTTTTTCGGGGTTTCCCCGGGTCGCCAGGATGCTGGTAAGGTTCATTATACCTCCCGAATTTCTTGTCCTCTATTTCACCTCAATTCTCACTTCACTTCACCTTTCATCTGCTTGGACTGTTTCAGGGTTGAAAGTGTTAGCGGGAGTATCGGCGTTGCATGTCAGGGGAAAAGGATGCTCTATGTAACCTTTCGTTCCCGGAATGGGGCGGTCTCCGAGTCCCGGGCCCCCCAGTGGGATGTGTAAGCTTGCAGGGGCGAGGGGAGCCGGTTGTACCAGCTGTCATCCGGGAGTTTCAATCTTTAAAAGGTAGGCACTCTGCCTTCTGCCCTACATGCCTCCTAGCCCGGCGGCACTCTTGTCACCTCTCACCTCCTTCTCTCTCCCGGGGGCTTCAGGCACAAAAGATCGTATAGTTCGCGGTGCTACGCCCCCCTCCGCACCTAGTCCTGCTCTTACCCTTGTGTAAATGGAGGTGTGGAAGAGCTGCTGATGATAATTCTTTTGCCCTGAATCCAAATAAAGCATTTTTGGAAACATGTCCGTGTGTGTGTGTCTGTCAGTCTGTCTATGTGTCTGTGAACACCATAACCCAAAAACGAAAAGTCGGATAAATATCAAACTTGATATTTGAGTTTATCTTCCAAGAATGCGACACAAGGATTTTCAAGAAAATTCCTACCCCAGACTATCCTTTACGTGGGAATTTTTCGAAAAGTTTTGTTTCTCTCAAAAACGGCTCTAACGATTTTGATTAAAATATCATATGTTTAAGATATTTTCATGACAAATAAAATTTATATCTTGATTTTTCTGGGAATGTCCCCAAAGTCCTCTTCATTCTGAATAACTTTCGCATAACTGGTAAACCGTAAGAGTTACACAAAAAATATATAGATCTCGTTAAAACACACGATTTATGTCACATACATTTTTTTTTCGAGTGAGCCATTTCCGAGATATTCCTTATTATTTGTTTTGAATTTTCCAATGCTTATACTTTTTCTCAAATGGGAATTCGTTATTGTTTTTATTTTATTTATTTTTTTTTCTGGACATGCAAAGAGAATGAAATGCTCTACATAGCAACCAGCTCTTAAAACATTTGACTGTCGCTTAAAGCCACCATATTCCCTTGGACCTACAAGAAAATTAGCAATAAGATAGTTTCTGCAAATGTTTATCTCCATTAACATCAAGTAGATGGAGAATAAGCGTTTGTATAAATAGTTTGCACAAGAGTAGAGAAAGTCATGTAAGAGCAAGATTTCAGATTTTTTTTTTTTAACCATGGTTGTTATAGTTGGTTTCTATTTCACTAAATTTTAAACACACACAATCACACTCTCAGTCACAGTTCCAGACTCTGGGGAGGGTAGAGACGTAATCCTAATAAAATCTCTCATCTACAGCTGAGAATTGAACCGGAATCTCAGGGTTAAGGAGCCAAGCGCAGACTCATTTTGTAGGCGCTGTGACGGCGATGGGGTATGCATCACTAGTTCTATAATAGCAATAGCAAAATTCTGAAAACAGTTTGTGAAATGCTACCGTTGCTACTGAATGTTCCTTTGTTTTTAAGCTTTTCCGTTGTTTTGCATACTTCGTACAACCAACGACCGTGTGGGGTGTGGCGCTGAACTCGGCCGCGTCAACAATGTTCATTCTAATCTGAATAACTTTTGCACGAACGTACGATTGATAACTTATCTTACCTGTCTCCGTTATATTTGCCACTAGGCCTGCCAGATCTGCTGAATGTTGACGTGATTCCTCTTGCGTTCATACAGGCTGCACCATTTTAAGCTTGTACTACACTTTGATTAGTTTGTCTAGTGTCAGCATCACTCTGGAGTATCTACTGGTGTAGTCGCTTGTAAAAGTTGATAAAAACAGCATAAAGCCCGGGAATCTGTATTAATGTTAAATTATTAGACTTTCCGAAGTTTATCATATCAACGGTCTTAACATGCGAATTGAGCAAGTCTTGTATAGGCCGAATTGCTCGGTTCTTAAAGAATAGTTACCACCTGAAACCCAAAGAACAAATACAAATAAACAAATGCCCAAAAAAGAAAGAAAAAGCGCGTACAACCAAACCAAACTTCAGTAGGTATTGGTAGCCAATATTAAGAAAGAGTCTGGATCAGCTCTGCGTTAACGTGTGAGGCTCGCATTTGGGAAATCTCAGGTTGAATTCCCGTCGGTCCTTGGGTGTTTTCGTGGTTTTCTCAGGTAGGGAATGCTAGGGTGGTTTCTCTTCTATCCCATTCATTTCCTTTCATCTGTCATCAGGGTTGTAGGAGCACGCAACGGTAAGCTGAGCTCCACTGACTGGACTCCCCTCCGTCTGACTAATCCTAGCCGGAAAATCTTACCAACCAAAAGATGCTACGTTAATCAATCAAAGCGGACAATTTGAAACTACAGCGCTTTTCCTTTACACTGTGGCCGCTCGCGCGGGAACCGCCGCAGTTCGGACTCCCGTCAAAACAGTTACAATATCCCCGCAACAGCCCCACGTTCTCATATTTACAATTACAGTGATAATAAGCACATTCCTTAAACGTTTCTAAGAGGTGTCGGAAATGTTATCCTTCCCTATCCACACATTTCTAGCATCTTCTCAGGAAATTTTCATTTCATTCGACGGTTCAGTATTCGAAATTGAGCGAATTTCTCGCCTGGTGTTTTCTTTTAGTTTTTCCAGTGTATGGAGTTAGTACCAAACTTACATATTGCCTTCCAAAGATGCCACGCAAAGATTTTAAAAAAATCCCCCACTCCAATCTGTCGTTTATAAGGAACATTTTTCAAATGCTTGATTTTTTTAAAAATGGCTAAGGATTTGTATTAAAATACCATATATTCAAGATATTTACATGACAAATAAAATTTATGTTCTTGAATTTTCTGGGAATAGTCTTTGAAGTCCTCATCATTCAGAAGAAATTTTGTATAATCTTGTATAACTGGTATAGGTTAAGCAATAGATGAAAACATACTGCACAAAAAATGTAGATCTCTTTAAAACATACAAGTTATTTCAAATAACCTTTTTGTGGCATCAGTCATTTCCAAGGTATCCATTATTAATGGTTTGAATTGTTCAATACTTAGCCATTAAGTCCTGTCGACATTCACTGGTTTCTTGCGGTGTCATGGAAAGAGTATGGAATTTTAAGGCATCGTATAGCATCCAGTTCTAAAACATTTGACTATCGCCGTTCCCTATATATCTGTAACGAAATTTGCAATGTAGCTATTTCTGCAAAGGTTTATCTCGATTGAAATAGAGTAGATAAACTTTCGTAAGAATAATTTGTATCCCCACAAATAAACAATAGAAGGCTGAGAAAGTCATGTGAACGTAACATAAGAATTTTTTCATGTAATTATCAGAGTCGGGTAAATTTCTGTGATTGGATTTTGTGAAATGATACAGTAATTTGACTCAAGCATAATATTCTTTTTACACACGAGATTCCCTTGCTGATGTGAAAATCGGTTTGAAGTAAATGCATACAGAATAATAGGACCTGTATTTGTATAACAAACAGCAAATGCAAAGAGGTACAGCAATGACTTGCGCTATTTTTTGAGCAACTGACCAATGTTGAATGCCAGTCTGGATTTTACCAAGATTTTGCTACCACACATACAGATGAGTAGCTAAATTTAATTCAGGAAAATTTTGAAGATAGGATGATTAGTAAAGGTGATCCCTGATCCCTGATTTAACTGTATGTGATTTTTTGGCAGTGAAGGAATTTTAAAAAAAAAATCCAATGTGTTACACTCACATGACTTTCTCTACTCTTGTACAAACTATTTTTATAAACGCTTATTCTCCATATGCTTCATGTTAATCGAGATGTTAATCTTCTTGCTAATTTTCTTGTAGGTGCAAGGGGAATATGGTAGTATTTAAGCGATAGTCAAATGTTTTAAGAGCTGGTTGCCATGTGGCGCATTTCATTCTCTTTGTATGTCCAGGACATAAAAAAAATGAATAACGAATTCCCATTTGAGAAAAAGTATTGGAAAATTTAAGGGAAATACAAGCAATATCTTGAAAATGGTTCACTCAACAAAAAAAATGTATATGATATAAATTGTGTGTTTTAACGTGATCTACATTTTTTGTGAAGTAAAATTTTGTCTATCTCTTATGGTTTACCAGTTATGCAAAAGTCGTTCACAATGAAGAATACTTTTGGAGCCATTCCCAGAAAATTCGAGATTTGCATTTCATTTGTCATGAAAATATCTTAAACATATGATATTTTAATCAAAATCGTTAGAGCGATTTCTCAGGAAATTAAAATTTTCGAAAAATGTTCCATGTAAAGGGTAATCTGTGGTGGGAGGGATTTTCTTGAAAACCTTTGTGTCACATCTCTGGAAGATACTGAACCTAAATACCAAGTTTGGTGTTTATTCAACTGTTCATTTCTGAGTTATGCTGTTCACAGACACACACACAGACAAACACACGGAGATGCTTCCAAAAATGCTTTTTTTGGATTCAGGGGGTCTCAAAACATATATTTCCTGTGAAATCTCAGTATTTACTTTTTGGGTGGAATGTAATACTTCCCCTACTTACTATACGTAGTAGAGAAACTAATAAGGTGTATGTAACAAATCCCATACATTGTAAGAACTAAAAGAAAACATCAGGTGAGAAATATACTCAATTTTGGATGAAGAGATTCAGTGTGGATGAAAATTTTCTGAGAAGATGCCAGAAATGTGTGAATAAAGAAGGATAAAATTTCCAACTTCTCTTATGATAACACATATACTTATTATTGTAAATGTAACATTGAGGATGTGAGAAGGTTGCGGGGATGTTATAACTGTTTTGGCGGCAGTGTGGTGGATGGCGCACAAACAGTCATACAATGGCCATAATGCGAAGGAAAAGCCTTTAAAATGGCACCATAAAACATGTAGGTATGTTTAGGGTGACCAAGCAATAAGTAAAACTGTCAATATTGTATACCTTACTCATGTGTAGATGAATGTTCTGAAGTCGTAATAGCAGTTTTACACTGATACTTGCTGATGGCAAATTTCAGCACAGTTATACAAAATTACACAGAATTCTTTTCTATGAAAAGGTCTTTGAGAACTATTCCCAGAAAATTGAATATAAACCTTTTTTTGTCATGTAAATATCTTAAATATATGATATATTAATAAAAATTGTTGGAGGCATTTTTGAGAAAATCAAAATTTTTTATAAATGTTTCATTTAAATGGTAGTTTGAGATGGGGAGATTTTCTTGAAACTCTTTATGTAAGAAAACCAAGTTGGGCAATTATCGACTTTTTCATTTTTAAATTATACTCTTCAGAAACACACACATGGACTGTTTTCTAAAAATGCTTTCTTTGAATTCAAACAACGTCAAAACATGTATTACCTTCTAGGTATGTGGTAAGGAAGGTAAAAAACACCTTGTATATGGATTTTTGTGCAGATTGGATGAATTTTGACTCTGTGTGTGTGTGTGTGTGTGTGTGTGTGTGTGTGTGTGTGTGTGTGCGCGCACGCGCATATTTTTTTTTTTTTTTTTTTTGTAATCATTTTGCAATGTAAGTCCTGAGTTGACCATGCTTAAAACTTGCACTGCCAAGTCTACAAGCAAAAAAGAATTATTATTATTATTATTATTATTATTATTATTATTATTATTATTATTATTATTATTATTATTATTATTATTATTATTATTATTATTATTAATCCAATTTAATTCAAGTATTACTCATGATCAGGGGTGCCCATCCCCCCAAAACAATCATCCTTCCCCTCCCAAATTTTCTGAGAGCTCAATTTCAACTTTTTTTTCTCTTTATGCCACTGGAAAGTTCACAAAGGGGCTGTTTTATATGTACTATAGTGGCTATTGTGTTACCGGTACACAATAAAAGCTTAAACAAATAATCAGAAATTTGAACTCAATAAAAAGTCGCAATATTTACAGAAAAAAATTACAAATATAGATATTTGGCAGGTGGTGTATTTTATTACTTGGTATATAGGTGTAATAATGCTATACATTCTAAACAACTACATACCTACCTATAATGTTGTAGAGGAATGTCAGGTGGTATTGGACAGCGGGTGATATCGGACAAGCATAGTTTATGATCTTGGGAGCAGATGGCGGAAGCGAACTGTCAACTAATGTATCCCTCTTAGTGGTTAAAGCAAACAATGTTCACCAGCATCAGTTGAGAGTCCCTATACTCCACTTACCTTGTTGAGAGTCAACATTTTAATGAGAGCAGTAGACTACTTTTTTTGATGCCATTTTGTTCTTCCTTCATATTCCAGCAACACGGAGTTAAGTTTTACCAAGGAGGCAAGGAATAATGTCATAAAATGTTTTGTTTTTTTTGCTTTCCTTTCATTCTTTCCTTCTTCTTCTTTTTTTTTTAAGTAAGAATGTCAATCCTTCCTTTACATTATGATGTAGTTCGGCTCGGATTGGACATGAAACTGGCGGGTGGTATCGGACAGTTCATTTTATGATTCATAATTTTTCTAATAGTTTTTTTGTTTATTTTAGGTAAATATATGCAGAAAATGAGGCCTTGGGGAAGAAAGCTACATGATGGCAGTAGACAGTGCCCTACGTAAAAACAAAATGTCCATTCGAGGGGGGAGTGAGATTTTCTCAGTTCTCAAAAGCACTTTAGGGGAAAGAATTAAAGCTTTGGAATTTGGAAAACAGATTCCACTGAAACCTTGCACCTCAAACCAGGGAACCTTTCACAGAATATTCAAAGATGAGCAAGAAAATGAACTGTATAACCATGTGGTGGCTCTAGATAGTCAACTGATGCCGCTGAATAAAACTGAGGAGTTTTACCAATTTGTTGAGGAGTTAAAGGTTGACCACCAATTTAATAGGTACAAAATGATGGAAGGAAAACAATTTTATTATGACTTTATAAATAGGCGCCAAGTTCTAAGCTTTAGAAAGGCAGAATCAACTAGTTTGCAGCGAGCATCAGGTTTCACTAAGGAGCAAGTTTATACATTCTTTTTTTTTATAAGCTTGCTTAATCAAAGTATTCATTTAATAGACAAAGAATATTTAATGCAGACAGAATTGGTGTATCTTGCATGCACACAAATAGAAACAAAGTGATTTTAATTAAGGGGAAAAAATTAGTTTGGAAAATTAAGTTCCAGAGAAAGAGGAAGAAATGACTCAATTCTGCTTTCAAATATTTGTGGAGATTTCAGAAATTACATGTTCATTCCTTGAAATGTTCACTCCTCCACTATTTGTTTTTTCCAGGTAAGAATGGATAACGGATTGATGAAGGATGCACAAATAGGGAGCTGCTTTGTTGCACAACCAGTGAATGGATTACAAAAATGGGGTTACTCAAATGGATGGAGACCTTGGTTGAAAGAGTGAATCCTTCCAAAGAAAATCCCATTCTCTTAATTGGACATGGGCACTCAAGCCATTAGGATTTGGATGTGATTTTGTATGCAAAACAATATCATGTTCATATGTTCAACCTACCACCTCACATGACTCATAAATTGATGCCACTGAACAAAGCTGTGATGAACCATTTTAAAAATGCCTACAATGAAGCATGTTCATCTTGGATGAAGAAGTATCCTACAATAAAAATAAGTCTAAGGGATGCTGCTGGACTTGTAAATTCTCGATTCACAAAGATATGTGGAATGGATCTAGCTCAGTCGGGGTTTGCATCTACTGGGATCTACCCAATGATTCGTGAAGTATTCACTGATTTGGATCTTCAATCATCTTTCTTCAAACCTCTGCAAGCTAAGAAAGAAGCTTCAGTTCCTTTCACTTTCATCATCTTCAAACACAAAGATTCCATTGACTTTAAATCGGAACCAGCATTAATAACTTGCTCATCATCACCACTTCAAATTGAAGAGAACTGCTGACCTTCTACATCCCAGGCATTACTGCAGCAGATGTCACCCTTCCAAGTGGTGCAGAGGAAAACTTAAACCTCAGAAGAAGACATCACAAACAAAGTGGAATTTTGGCTTCCGCTCCATATAAACAACAAATGGAAGAAAAGCGAGTACAGATAGAAATTTAAGAACGGAGGAATAAAACCAAGACCAAGAATAAATCAGTTTTCTCTGTAAAGAAAGAACTTCGTTTTAATAACGAAGCCACAGAAGAGAAACTATGACTGCGTTATTTGTGGAGAACACTTCAGTGAAAATTGCATATAGTGCAATAATTGTCATGGTTGGACCCATGAAAGCTGTACAGACCTTGAGAGGGATACTTTATTTTATATATGCGACATTTGTATAAAGACCAAAAAGCCATAAAGATGGACATTATAAATTTAAATCCTTATAAATAAGATTGTCCGATACCACCCTCCAATTTCAAAACATATATGAAACTGTTGCATATTTTTAATATGAAAATTGTGAGGTGATAATTTTAATTATTCAAAAGATAACCAGGGTGAGCCAAAAAACTACAAACCGGCTGCGCGTTATTTTCCTGTCTGCATCCTCAGTGCTCATTGCTGTCTGCCACTATCATAGAAAGGCACAGATGAAACCATACAACATTTTTAAAACTACTTTTAAAGGCCTTACTTACCAACTTTATGAAAGGAAATGCTGAAACTGGCCACCGTCATTGTCCATACATTTTTGGCTCCTCTTTAGGAAACTATCCATCATTCACCGTAGTTCATATTGAGAAATGCTGGAAATTTCCTGGCGGATATTTTGTTTTAATTCTTCCAGGTGTGTAGGTTTGTCTTGAACGCTTTGTTTTAAGTTACCCCAGATATAGAAGTCACAGGGGGTTAGGTCGGGGAACCGAGGGGGCCACAAATCTCTACTAATAATTCTGTCCTCAAACACACTTCCAATTGTTCTCATCGAAACATTGGTCGTGTGAGCTGTTGCAGAGTCTTGTTGAAAAAAGAAAAAACACGCTCCCTGTCTGTTAATTCTCTAAAAACAGGGGGAAAAACTGTATTCACATATGCATGGGCTTCAACTATTGACTTGAAAAAAAAAGCGTTTGAGGAAAGAATTATTAGTAGAGATGTGGCCCCCTCGGTCCCACAACCTAGCCTCCTGCGACTTCTACATCTGGGGTAACTTAAAACAAAGTGTACAAGGCAAACCCACACACCCTGGAAGACTTAAAACAAAATATCCGCCAGGAAATTGCCAGCATTTCTCAATGTGAACTAAGGCGAGTGATGGATAGTTTCCTAAAGAGGTGTCAAAAATGTATGGATAACAACAGTGGCCAGTTTCAGCATCTCTGTTCATAAAGTTGGTAAGTAAAGCCTTTAAAAGTAGTTTTAAAAATGTTGTATGGTTTCATCTGCGCCTATGATTGCGGCAGATGGCAACAAGTGCCGAGGACACGGACAGGCAAAACACCACGCAGCAGGTTTGTAGTTTTTTGGCTCTCTTTGTATATTATTATAAGAGTAAAGATTAATAATGCTGTGGAGCTCTGTAATATTTATTCTTCCACTAAAAGTTATAGCATAAAGACCTTAATTGTCTGATACCACTCGACTTTCCATTCCTTATTAGGTGCATTTCCACAATGCTTTTCCAAAAATTATCATTTGATACGCCACATTATACCTTACACTGTGAATTGTACTTAGCATTAATTTTGGGAGAGGGGACAGCACATTTAGATTAACAAACCTAAAGATACAAACTGAATTAACAATTACAGTACTCAATTAAAAATTATGATAAAAGTGTTTATATTGCCTACGTTAATTTACTTCAATATTTTTGTATTTCCCAAAATTTTGAACTTCCTCCAAAAATGTTCATAATAGCACAACTTGCACCATGACCCCCCCCCCGTGGGTGGCCCTGCTCATGATTAAGGTAAACAGAATAATAAGCTTCAGTTTAGTTATATGCAGAACTCCAAAAGAGGGGAGAAGGGTTCTCCTTCCACAAAGGATCCACAGTGATACCTGTATTGACATAAACAAGAAAGTGGTGGGTTACAAACTCGTGAAAATCATTCTCCTTAGTAGTTTTTGAGAAAGGAGTGGATGAAGTTAAGTTGATTTCTTGGTAGTATACAATTGTTGTGTTACTGTTCTGCATGCCTGATGTACAGGATGGAAGATGATGCATGGATAACTTTACCGAGTGAGTTGACACCACGGTAACGTGTGATGATTACATTCAGGAGGCCCACTCTGTCCTTGAGATTTTTGTTTTCATGGTTTTCCGTGGTTGATAGACAAATACTATGGTAATGTCGCAAATTTTCTTGTCCCCTCATTTCCTTTCCATGTTTCAAGCTCGAAGATCATACAAGTGGATGGTAGACGAAGTGTATGATAGTGATGTATGAATGTCTGCCTGAGGTTCACTGTGTGACAGGCCCTCTCTGTGAGGAGAGGTAGCCTTTTGGGGATGAGGATGTAATATCTGGAGATGTTGGGAACCCAGAGTGTCCTAGTCTGCCCTGGTATTCAGTGTGTGATGGGCCCTCAGAGAGACCTCTGTGTGGGAGGAGGTAGGCCTGTTGGGGGTCAGAATGTAATATCTGGAGACGTTAGGAACCCAGACTATCCTAGTCTGCCCTGGCATTCAGTGTGTGATTGGCCCTCAGAGAGATCTCTCCGTGAGGAGAGGTAAGCCTGTTGGGGATGAGGATGTAATATCTGGAGACGTTAGGAACCCAGACTATCCTAGTCTGCCCTGGCATTCAGTGTGTGATGGGCCCTCAGAGAGACCTCTGTGTGGGAGGAGGTAGGCCTGTTGGGGGTCAGAATGTAATATCTGGAGACGTTAGGAACCCAGACTATCCTAGTCTGCCCTGGCATTCAGTGTGTGATTGGCCCTCAGAGAGATCTCTCCGTGAGGAGAGGTAAGCCTGTTGGGGATGAGGATGTAATATCTGGAGACGTTAGGAACCCAGACTATCCTAGTCTGCCCTGGCATTCAGTGTGTGATGGGCCCTAAGAGAGACCTCTCCATGAGGAGAGGTAGGCCTGTTGGGGATAAGGATGTAATACCTGGACCCATTAGGGATGCCTACATAGAGTGTGATGGGCCCTCAGAGGGACCTTTCCGTGGGAAGAGATAGGCCTGTTGGGAGTTAGGATGTAATATCTGGAGACATTAAGGACCCCGACTGTGCCCTATCTGGCTGCGCTCTGTGTCCTCGGCTTCACCCCTTCCTCTTGAAGATTTCCAGAAGCACAAATAGCTTAACAGTTGAATCTACATGATACACTGAATCAAATATAGTTGTACTTTGTGCAATAGATTTGCCATAAATATAGGACCCAACATTTATTGCCTTGTTATACAGTGATAGCTTGCGGTAACAAAGTGGCTGTAAATTGTTTACAAGAAATTGAATTGATTTTTTCTCTACACAATTTGCTATTGAAGACTTAGTACTCAGCATAAAGATCATTGGTTTAGAATAAAATTGGGTAAATTTTCATAATAAAATTGGGTAAAATGTAATCCAGTACTAATTTAGTGCATTATGTACTTGAATGGTTGAGTGGAAAGGCAATAATATTCTAACTTCCCTAGTTTGTGGGAAAACATAACAATTAGTTTACAGAAAACACTAAGGGTTGTATGCAAAAAGTTACTGTTAGACAAATATATCTATTCACTAAGTGTTCACTCAAAAATATCAAACTTAAAAACCTTAAACTCAGGTACTTTGTTTCATTAAATGTGCTGGAATATTATCTTTTTCTATGCAATGTTTTCTCAACAGATAAAATAATTATTATTAACTATATTTTTGCTACATAAAATGTTTAATAGTAAAAAGAAAAGTTTAAAATGGTTTTGCACTCTACAATGGTGACCATAATGTGAGTCTTTATTCATCCTTATCACTGTCTGCTGTATTTGAAGTCAGATACTTAACCCAGTGGAGGGCGATGTATTTTTTTGGGCATAAAAATCCTTAGCATGGCTTCCTTTGGAAGGGAAGTAAAGCCGGTGGTCCCGTGTAGTAGATTTATGGCATGTAAAAGAACCTCAAGCCTGATAAAGAGGCCTCTGAGCAAAATTTCCAGTCTTTCACGCCCAATATAGAATGGGATGCTAAGAACCACAGCAGTTAAAGAGCGTCCATAAATAAAATTCAGTTTTTTTTTTCCCTGGATACTTAAGGTTGTCTTCATAGAATGACTTGTACTCATCAGGTAACTTTTGAGATGTTCTCTTAACTTTTTAATGTTGATTCCAAGTTTCCCATGATATGCTGCAGTAGCAGGGAGCTTCACATGATCTTGTTTTTTCAACCTGAATGTTCCAAGGCCCAAACCATCAATGTACTCTGAAGCCTCGACACAGCCTTTCATCTCCTGCATGAATATAAGTTGCCTGTACTTACTGTTGTTGAATGTCAGATTCTTACTCTGAATATCTTTACATGTCTTCTTGAAATAATTTGGACACCAGTCTTTGAAGTTGAGTACCTGGTTGTTTTTAAGCCTCTTTATTTGATATGGGGAACTGTTTCTTGGCATTTCGAATGATGTCATCACACTGATTTGGAGAATAAATTTGATCCAAACTTCGAACTTGTCATTTAATGACTGAAAATGTTCTGTCATATGGCAGAAAACTATAGCCGCAGATTGGGTAGAACTGGTGAATAGCTGAGAATCTATCATTTATTGTTAGTGTTGCAAGCAGTCTAGTTAATGTGTGGTTGTGATTCTGGCCAGCACATGCGTCATTGAAGACTACAGGATTTTTAATTCTTCAGAAATCTGATTAATGAAGTCCAGAAGACAGCTACATACTTCATAAGGACCTCTTTGAGCTTCACCCTCTGTGTACATATAGAAAAGTGAAGTCCCACGGCCAATATCATGAATATTAAAACCATAGTAGGTACCAAAGCTTACAAAGAAAAGACATTTCTTGCACAGGTGTGAAAGGGAGAGGCATATTCTGCATGTAATCAAATGCAATAGTCATGACATCAATCGTTCCTTGCAGATACTCTTGACGTTCTCTATCTTCCTGTAAAGATTTTTTGCTCGCCTCTTACAAACTAACAGTTTGGCAACAGCAGCCCTTTTTGCCACATCATTCGGAGTTGAAGAATTTATTTTTGTATTAAAGTCTTCACAGGTTGAGCAAACATCTACTTGTGGCCTAACAAATCTGTATCCATAGTTTTGTTTGAAATGCTTCAAAAAATATTTATATTTCCTTACTCCTTTAAGATAAGAATGTTTCTCAATGAAGAAATCATACATTTTTGATACTGTCAAACTAGAATCCAAATAAGTGAGTGGAACAGATGAGATGTGATTCCCTTTTTGGAAATGAGAAGATATGATCATCAATTTTTATTACATGGATGCATCAAGTGTATTCCTCCAGTTTTTGCCTTTTCCTCTCATATCAAGCAATGACTGGTTAGTTACAACAAGCTTGATTAGGTGTTGGACAGCTTTGCTGGTGATTGCATGCAAACTTTATGAAGTATTATGACAAACTTTGTTTCTACTTGTCCCTTGAATGGTGAAGTACTTAAAAGACAACAGATTCTGTCTGGATTTCTTTGACAATGGGCGATGTCTAGCAACATCAAATCATTCAATCAGCCCTAAGAAATGTGCCCCTTTCGTTTTTGGGACATCTGTTGTATGCATTATTTATTTTAGAACATTTTTCATCAACAGTGAAACTTTCCATTTACATTTTTACGGGTCACAATCAGTTGTTTTAGCTTCATCTAATAACCCTTTATTTGAAACAAATTGCTTACCTTGCCTAGCCAGTTTCTATTTTTCTTTAGAATGTAAGTGTTTGTTAACCTTACTTCTCTTTCTTTGAGGTTCAAAATCTTCCTCAGAGTAGCCCATACCTTATGAAACAATTCCTTTTTACTTTCTCTACTATATAGTAAGTAGGGGAAGTATTGTATTCCACCCAAAAATTTGATACTGTGATTTCACCGGAAATATGTTTTGAGACCCCCTGAAGCCAAAAAAAGTATTTTTGGAAACATGTCCGTGTGTGTGTCTGTGAACAGCATAACTCAGAAACGAGCAGTCAGATAAAAACCAAACTTGGTATTTAGGTTTAGTACCTTCCAGAGATGCGACACGAAGGTTTTCAAGAAAATCCCCCCACCCCAGATTACCCTTTACATGGAACATTTTTCGAAAATTTTAATTTTATCAAAAATGGCTCTAATGATTTTGATTAAAATATCATATGTTTAAGATATTTTCATGGCAAATGAAATGTATATCTTGAATTTTCTGGGAATGTCTCCAAAAGTATTCTTCATTGTGAACGACTTTTGCATAAGTGGTAAACCATAAGAGATAGACAAAATTTTACTGCACAAAAAATGTAGATTGCATTAAAATACACAATTTATGTCATATACATTTTTTTTGTTGAGTGAACCATTTTCAAGATAATGCTTGTTATTCCCTAAAATTTTCCAATACTTATACTTTTTCTCAAATGGGAATTCGTTATTCATTTTTTTTATGTACTGGACATGCAAAGGGAATGGAATGCGCCACATAGTAACCAGCTCTTAAAAGATTTGACTATCACTTAAAGCCTACCATATTCCCCTTGCACCTACAAGAAAATTAGCAATAAGATTAACATCTCGATTAACATGAAGCATATGCAGAATAAGCATTTGTAAAAATAGTTTGTACAAGAGTAGAGAAAGTCATGTGAGTGTAACACATCAGATTTTTTTATTATGCAACTACAAAATAATGTAAAGTACAAAGGAAATACAATAAAATATTCACAGAACTGTCAAATGCAACTTCACACAATCAGTAACATCACAATAATGAACTTGGAAAACTCCAGATTGTTAATGTTACTGACAAGAATGCTAACTTTATGCAGATGCAATATTGAGTAGAAGAAAGATAAAATTCCTGGAATATTATTATTCTTCCACTGCAATGCTGGTTTTAACAATGACATGAGACTGGAAAAATGAAATAGATATCTATTTATGGACACTCATTAACTGCTGTGGTTCTTAGCATCCCATTCTATATTGGGCGTGTAAGACTAGAGGCCTCTTTATCAGGCTTGAAGTTTATGACACGAGACCACCGGCTTTACTTCCCTTCTGAAGGAAGCCATGCTAAGGATTTTTATGCCTGAAAAACTCCATTGCCCTCCACCGGGTTTGAACCCAAACTTCGGGAACTAGAGGCTGGCATGGTAACCACTACACCACAGAGGATGACTATGAGACTGGAATATTTCCCTTTTACACTCATTGCATAGCTTAAGGAATGTCTACAAAATGGCTATTTCAGTTTATTTTCTCAATTTTCCGGAATGTTATCCTTTTTCCACTTGCCCATTTAATTAGACACTAACTGATGAGTATGATTACTTTTTACTTTCTCTGCTACTTATCTATAGTATGACTACGACTGACCAGGGAACAGACAGGACATCATGACCCAACATGGATCTTTTGTGTTTACCACTCCCAGGAGGAATGGATCAGCTGAAGGAACTGCAGGGTCTATAGGCCGGCCAACAGAGTTGCGTAGGGGTCCCTAACGATTCCAAGCTTGATGACTCAGTCACACTGGCGGCTGCTCAAAGAAGGCTTCCTCTGGCGGAAGCAGGGAGAACTCGACCCACCTGAGGCGGCTCAGAGAAGGCTGTCATTTGACAGGGCCAAGAAGAACTTTCGAACAAGCAAGCATCTGCATCATCTATCCGACACCAACTGACACTGCACAACCCCTAAGTCTACCTGAAACATAAAAGGGGGGAGCGAAATGATAGGAAATGAGGGAAAGAAAGTTGATGGTAAATGGTCAAAGTGGCCGGTCCTAGGAATCAAACCCTGGACCTCTCGAATGCAATCCTCGAATTTTACCGCGGAGCTATCTCGCTCAGATGCTTAGTAAGTAGAGGAAGTACTGTATTCAACACACAGTATATAGAGATTTCACTGGAAAAACACATCTTGAGACTCCCTGAATTAAAAAAGTTTTTCTTTACCACATGCATAGTAGGTAGAGAAGGTATTATACTCTACCCAAAAATTCGATACAGGGATTCCACCGGAAATAAACGTTTTGAAAGTCCCTGAATCTAAAAATAACATTTTTAGAAAAAGGTTTGTGTGTCTGTGAAGAGCATAAACGAAAAGTTGGTATATATGTATTAGTGTTTATGTTTATTATCTTCCAAAGATGCAACATGATGATTTTCAAGAAAATCCCCTCACTCCCGACTATGTTTTACATGGTACTTTTATTTCATTTTTTTTTAAAAATGGTTCTAACGATTTTTATTAAAATACCATACCTATGTTAAAGATATTTACATGACAAATAAAATGTATACCTTGACTTTTATGAGAATAGCCAGTAAGCTGTCTTCATTCGGAAGTAATTTTGTATAATCTTGTATAACTGGTAAATGTTAAGCAATAGACGAAAACGTACTGCACAAAAAAATGTAGATCTCTTTAAAACACACAATTTATTTCTAATAACGTTTTTGTGACACAGCCATTTCTGAGATATCCATTATTAATGCTTGATTTGTTCAATATTTTGTCATTCTTTTAAAGTCCTGTTAAGATTCAGATGTTTCTTGCAATGTCAAGGAAAGAGTATGGAATCTTAAGGTCACCATATAGCATCCAGTTCTTAAACATTTGACTGTTGCTATTCCTTTTGTATGTATAATGAAGCTTGTAATGCAGTTATTTCTGCAAAGGTTTATCTCAATTAAAATTAAGTAGATGGAAAAATACGCTTTCATAAGAATAGTTTTTGTAGCCATTAATAAATGATAGAGGGTAGTGAAAGTCATGTGAATGTAATGCATCAGATTTTTAGAGAAAGGTCTGTGTGTATGTGTGCAAACAGCATAAGTAAAAAATGAGAAGTCCTTTAAATGCCATACTTGGTATTTAAGTTCAGCATCTTTGAAGGATATGATACAAAGAGTTTCAAGAACCCCCTTGCTTCAAACTATCCTATACATTGACAAATCTTCTTTGTTTTTGACTTTCTCAAAAAGACTTTAATGATTTTTATTAAAATAACATATGTTTAAGATATTTGTATGACAAATAATATGTATATCTTGAATTTTCTGGGAGCAGCCTGTAAAGTCCTCTTCATTTGGAATGACTTTTGTATAACTGGTAAACCATAAGAGACAGATAAAATCTTACAACACAAAAAATGTAGATCTCATCAAATCACACAATTTATGTCAAATAAATCTTTTTGTGGCATTAACCATTTCCTAGATATTCTTTACTATTGGTTTGAATTGTCAAATACTTTATACTTTTTTCAACTGCTAAGCCGCTATTAACTTCTTCTCATGGTCACACAAAGAGAAGAGAATTTCAAAGCCAACCACATAGTGACTCGCTTTAA
Organism: Deroplatys truncata; assembly: GCA_030765065.1. Classification (NCBI taxonomy): domain Eukaryota; kingdom Metazoa; phylum Arthropoda; class Insecta; order Mantodea; family Mantidae; genus Deroplatys; species Deroplatys truncata. The sequence goes on along the minus strand of CM060984.1, from coordinate 32,298,258 downwards.
AAAAATTTGACTATCGTTTGAGCCTACTGGATTCCTCTTGTATCTGTAACAAAATGTGTAATAAAACCATTCCTGCAAATGTTTATCTCAATTAACATGAAGCAAGAGAAGAGTTTGTAGTAGCTTAATAAAAGAATCTGATGTGTTACATTCATATGGCTTTCTCTACCAACTTTTCAACAAACTATTCTTACAAAATGACAATTAATTGTTCTTTTGCACAAACTGTGCATAGGACAAGGTTAGAAGTGTAGAATCACACTGAAAAATTCAATGCCATCGCTGGGATTTGAACCACGAAAAATACAAGTAAGTTGGAGAATTTAATGTTGTGCTGGCACATTGACCTGGAGTTCAGTTGGTTAGAGAAACCAGATGAAAACTGGAAGATCTGTGATTCAAATCTTGGCTATGGCAATGAATTTTTCAATCTGATTCTGATTCTACCTTCCAACCTTGTTCTACACATGGCTTGTATGAAAGAACAATTAATTACCACTGATTGACCTAATAGTTGGTTAAACCATCGAAAACTGGGACTTAAGGTGCTTACAACGTTGTAAGTCACCATTGGGGTATGTCATCTCAAAATGAATTTGAGATCTCCTTGTGGTTTATCAGGAAAAATTGAGTCAGTTGGGGAACTTAATGTCATGCTGGCATGTTGCCATGGTAGCTCACTTAGTTAGAATAACTGGATGAAAACCAGAAGATTCATGGTTGAAATCTCAGCTATGACATTGAATTTTTCAGTATGATTCTATCTTTCCTATTCTTACAAAAGTTTATTCTTGTATCTACTTTATATTTATCAAGATAAACATTTACATAAATAGATTTGTTACATATTTCCTTGTAGGTACAAGGGGATTAAGGGAATGCAGTAGGCTTAAGCAACTTCAAATATTTTAAGAACGGGTTACTATGTGATGGCTTTGAAATTTCATTCTCTTTGTATGAACATGAGAAAAAAATGAATAGCAATTTTCTACTTGAGAAAAGTATAAGTATTTGAAAATTCAAAACAATTTTAAAGAATATCTCGGAGATGATTAACTCCTCAAAAAAAAATGTATTTGACATAAATTGTGTGTTTTAATGAGATCTACATTTTTTGTGCAGTAAGATTTTGTCTATCTCTTATGGTTTACCAGTTATGCAAAGGCCATACAGAATGAAGAGGACTTCGCAGGTTATTCCAGAAAATTCAAGATATAAATTTAATTTTTCATGAAAGTATCTGAAACATACAGTATTTTAATCAAAATTGTTAGACCCATTTTTGAGAAAATAAAAAAACAAACAATTTTACATATAAAGTGTAGTTTGGGATGGGGGATATTTTATGGGTTTAGGGGGCCACAAAATATGTGTTTCTGGTGAAATCTCAGTATCTAATTTTTGGGTAAAATACAATACTTCCTCTACTTACTGTAAGTATGTAGCAGAGGAAATCATGTGAATGCAACACATCAGATTTTTCCCTAAATTAAAACAGTTGTAATATGTTACAGAATGTGGTTTAAGCAGCATACTCAATCACCGTCAACCTCGTAACACGACAGACCAAGGACGGATCATCAATGGTAAAGAGAGTCCTAAGGGGGCATGGCCATGGCAGGTAAACCCAAGTTCCAGCTTTTGAACTATATTACAGGTCCCTTACAAAGTAGTAAAGCAAAATATTTGTTTTGTAACCAGCAGCCATAGATTTTTGAAACTGATCATTACGTACTTAATTTAAGGTTTGCATTAAGCATTTGTGAAAACTGAATGTCGATGTAGTGTATCAGCATACTTCACCCACAACAGAATTGGAAAGAGTGTAAGATCTGCCCATGAAACAGGTCCCTTTCTGCCAATCCATGGCATACTTACCAACCTCCAGAAACTGAAACTCATAAAATGTTCCCTTGTCCAGCAAAGCATAACAATTTTGCAATGACATGAAATTTAGAATATGTAAAATTTTCAGTACAGTAAATGTACAAAAATTACATGTAAAATAAGTGGGAATTCCATTTTACAAGAATCCTTGAAGACCTGGTAGTGCTGCTTTTTGTGGTCATACATGCTGAAGTTCTTCCTGGTGCCACAATAAATATGTATTAAAGCAAAGAACACCACTTCCTGGGCTATATTCAGATTTCTAGTCCATATTTCATGCTTCATAACATCAAGTATAAACAAAAACTGTCACAAAAATTGAGAAACTTATATCCCTCAACAATAGAATGCAAATAAGTTAAACAATTCATGTGAGGAAGTTGACTACAATTCAAGTCATCCATTACTGAATGATTGCACCCTGGCTATAAGAGGTCACTAGTGGTGCAATCAAATTTTAAATCTGCATGCTATGCATTTTTTTTTTCCAGCCCAGTGAAGGGGAACCATGATTATGATGAAGGATAGACACACAGGTGAACTCTGGCCTATCATAGAACTGTATACTAATTAATACAGTACATTCAGCCTGTAATCTTAAGTTACAATATAATGCAATGGAATTTAATGTTTTATCATGCCCATGGTGAAAATCTATAACAATTTGAACTCCCCACAAATCCATAAAAATGCCTCCTTTTTCATAAAGTCATAAAAAGGCCTCAGCTCCTGTACATTTTATGGGCAAACCTTAAAAGTTTGCAAGTATGCCATGGCTTTGAAAAAGTTTCATATATTGTTATACAGTGGAGCTACATCAAGATAACAATTCTTATGGATACAAACATCATTATGAATGAAAAATCTTAATCCTTTCATTCCTAATTTTTTACCAATGATGGAATATATATATATATATATATATATATATATATATATATATATAATATTACTTGTGTTTCTAGAAACTTTTATTAACTATTCTTAGGTATGTAGCTCAATTGGCTAAAGTACTAAATGTTACTGGTTACAATCTCAGTGTTGGAAGTTAGCTAGGTTTGAATCCTTGCTGCAGTAAAAGATGGGGTGGGCTCACACAGAATTAACAGTGACTGGCAAGTTTGGATGTTGGCAAGACTTGGGTTTCTCGGTGGTGATACATCTGTTTTATTTTTCATTCTTTTTTAGTTTCTCTACCACATATAGTAAGTAGGAGTGTGTATGTCTGTGAACAGCATAACTCAAAGTTGGTTAAATACTAACCAACTACAGTAACCAAAGAAACTAATAGGAAAGCTTGGATGAAAATAAGGGATTTTGCAGTATCAATTGGCTTCACTTCAGGCGATAAAGTTTTTGCTTATGTACACAATGTAACATGGCCAAACTGCACGAGTGAGTGTATTTATTTAACTGACTTAGGTTTGAACATAACTACATAATCATATGTTTTAGCACTTAATCGAAGCCTTCTCTTGTACTTGTATGCTTCTTCCATTCAATTATAGCTTATTCTTGATCTAAAATTTCTTGGACAATGAACATTTACTATGTCTTCACCACTATTTTAATCAGAATTACACATTATACTGATTTTGTGAGTAATATTGTGCAAACACAAAGCAGCAATTCAAGCAGCTTCCACTAATGACGTTATTATTGGAGTAGACTTACTCATGAAATTGAGCCTAATAAAATTAGTGGATTTTTTTTTTACCCTAGCTCTATTATGAAAAGGTTTACTGATATTATTAGCAAAAGGCTAACAATACTATTTGTAATATACTGATAACCAATATTAACTAATAGATTTATGGAACAGAATGCTAATATTATTAGTTACTTGCTAATAACATTACAGACATACAGTCTAACCCCAGAACTTTATTTTACAGCATGTTCCCTGCATGCCATAGAAACAAAAGACAGTGTTTTGATTTAAGTCTTCCACAAAGTTATGAGGGTAGCAAGGCGAACATTAATAGTAATAGTAACAATGCAATTTGTACAATTGTTGAACATTATACCAGCACTATTATCTACTTTCTTTATGTTGAGGTTACCATTAACTTCTCCAGAATTTCTGTCTCTTCTGAAGTTAGGACAATATGGTTTCCTTTGTATTTATCCATTTCCTATCTCATTCTCAGCTTTACCAGCATATCCTATTCCTCTTGTTTCCTCTATCTCTTCATCTTCTCCAACATTGAGTAATTCTTCATCTATAATGAAGTTATTAAAATATTTAAACTAATAAGATTATATTACTCCTATCATTAAACAATCTGATTCACTAGTCACTGTCATTTATTATTTTCTCTATCACATACATAGTACATAGAGAAGGCACTGCATTCTACCCAAAAATTTGACACCAAGATTTACCCGGAAATACAAATTTTGAGGCCCCCTGAATCCAAAAAAAAGTCGTCTTTAGAAAAAGATGTGTGTGTGTGTGTGTGTGTGTGCAGCATAACTCAAAAACAAAAAGTCGGATAAACACTAAACCCAGTATTTAAGTTCAGTACCTTCCAAAGATGCGATACAAAGATTTTGAACAAATCTTCCCACCCTGAACTACCCTTTACATGGAACATGTTTCAAAATTTTTGATTCTCTAAAAATGGCTCTAACAATTTTGGTTAAAATACCATATATTAAAGATATTTACATGACAAATACAATGTATATCTTGAATTTTCTGGGAATAGCCTGTGAAATCCTCTTCATTTGGAAGGAATTTTGTACAATTCTGTGCAACTGGTAAACTGGATCTCTTTAAAACACACCACTTATTTCAAATACATTTTTTTGTGGCATCAGCCACTTCCGAGATATCCATTATTAAGTGTTTGAATTGTTCAGTACTTAGCATTCTTTTAAAGTCCTGACAATTTTCAATTGTTTCTCGCGATGTCTTGGAAAACATTTGACTATCACTATTCCCTTTGTATCTATAATGAAATGAGTAATGCAGCTATGGAAAGGTTTATCTCAATTACAATTAAGTATATAGAAAATAAACTTTGTAAGAATAATTTATATACCCACTAATAAGCAATAGATGGTGGAGAAAGTTATGTGAATTTAACACATCATATTTTTTTTATGTAGCTTTTATAAACTATGCTTACAAAAGCTTCTATCTACTTCATGTTAAACAAGATAAACATTTGCAGAAATTCTTTTATTGCACATTTCATTGTAGTTACAAAGGAGACATACAAGGGTGAAGTGATTACCAAATCTTTAAAAGGGGATTGCTATATACTGGCTTTGAAATTTCTTAATTCTTTCCATGACATCGCCAGAAACAACTGAATGGCAATAGGGCTTTAAAAATGACAAAGTATTGAAAAATTCAAATGGATATCTCAAGAATGGTTGATGCCAAAAAACAAAAGGACAAGGAATTTTAAATAAATAAAGTTTTAAAGAGACCTACATTTTTTGTGCAGTAAGTTTTTTTCAATCACTTATGGTTTACCAGTTTTACAAAATTATACAAAATTAATTCCAAATGAAGAGGCTATTTGCAGAAAATTCAAGATATACATTTTATTTGTGAAGTAAACTTAAAATACGGTTTGACAGGTATCCTAAACTTAGGCCTAGAACATTTTCTTCCCAAATTTCCTTTCTCAATTGTCATTTCATTTCATATGCAGAGTATCTACTGCCTTGAAGGTTTAAAATACCAGGATATTTCCGGTGTAAATTTTGACAAAATTCCCATACTGTCAATTCATATAGCAGTAAAAATACAGCAGTATTTAAATGTGTGTTGTGACTAGCTTATCTTTACTGTTTTATTTGTTTCCACAACCATAATATGAAGGTGTGTTTACTACTAGCTGCCATACCTGATGTGAATGAATGGCTCTTTAAATCTCAAATGTGATTTAATTAAATTTACTCTCTGTATTTTTTATGAAATTGTTGTACAATGATCTAGAATATTTGTTGTGCTGGTTTCTCCCCATTACCTCTTAGAACTGTAATTTGATAAAATTTTCATGTTAGTCATAATAATGAACCAAACATTCACTTATAATCATAGAAATGGGAATGAAATATCAGTAGATTCCCATTCCCATTCCCTCCCCTGCAACAATCTAAAAAATTCGGGAAATGTTGTATGGCCTGTAAAAAATTTTAGGGGTGAAAGATTATCCAAATTTTGATTCACTTTTGTATAAGATGAAAAATTATGAAACAATAGATATCATGCAAAATAATAACATTTAAAAACTATTTATTTGATTAACAAGGTCTTTCAAGAACCAATCATCTGAAAATTTAATATGAAATAAATCAATAATACTATGTGGATATTTCATGCAATTTTTCCAGTACCTATGTAATCAGTAATTAAAGTTGTTTAAAAAAAAATTAAGTATATTTCCAGTATCAGTAGATTGATATATCATCAGAGTCTACCTCCTGTGGTACTGTATGCAGTAAGAGCAGTGTTAAACACACTTTTTTTAAAAAAAAATCCCTAAAAATATGGTATTTTAATCAAAATTATTAAAGCCAGTTTTGACAACAAAATTTTTCTATGTAAAGGGTCATTTGGGATGGGAGGATTTTAGTTAAAATCTTTGTGCTGCATCCTCCTTGGAAGATGCTGAACTTAAATACAAAGTTTGGTATTTATCCAACATTCCATTTTAGAGTTATGCTGTTCACAGACACACACACATGGACTGGTGCAATCCTGATATCGGATTTTTGGGCGTTACACAATATTTCCTTTACCTACCAGATAGATGCTAGAGAAAGTAAAAATATATAGGTGTAATAACATAACCAAACATCATTATTTTTATTTGTGAAAAATTTATATTAATATAAGCATTGAAGCATCTAATGCATTATCAGACAACAATTCCAAATGTTTCATCTTTTCCTTCTTGCAGGTGTCACTTCAATTGCTACATCCTAAGTTTGGTTTCATTGGTCACTGGTGTGGAGGTGTGCTGATTGATCCTCGCTGGATACTTACAGCTGCGCACTGCATTCACAAGTACGTAGGTATCTGATATTAATGTGTTTTATTCGACTGGATATACAATTCTATAACTTAAGTTCCCGAAATAAAGGTGATCATTTGGGAAGATATAAAATAAAAACACTAGAGAATGAGAACTGTAGCTATTCATTGTTCTGTAATCTGTACATGTATTACAGAAGAATGAGAGTTTTGTCCAAATGAGGCCCCAACGTGCTCACCATTTCGAACATGACACAGTTCATTTTAGGTTAATTCCTTGCAGGTGTTGTCTAATACCTCAGGGGTAACTTGAAACAAAGCTGAGAAAAATCTTTGCTTTAAGATTGTGAATAGCCCTGGGTTGATGCGCATGTACAGCATTCTTCAAAAACTGCAGGAAAATAAATTGGCTGATGTCAGATGTGGGGATTTAGATGCCACATAACTGGCTCTCCTTGACCACACCAGTTACAAAATGTGTCAACCAGATAAATCATGGACAGCTATTGTCCAACAAGGTGGTGCACCATCCTGTTGGAACATGTCAATGTGGTATTGAACCAATCCAGGTTTGGTTCTGACCAAACTGTTTTCTATGCAAAGATTAATGGCCATGCAATTTATAGCGACATACCACACACCAGACACTAGTCTGTTCTAGTTCATAACAGGCATGCAGGTTTTCATGTCTCCATATTCATTTGTCCATTGTCTTGAAAGATTGCTTCATTAGAAAATACCTATCTGTTTAGGAGCCCTCTTCTCTCTCCATGCTACACTGCATAGATGGATGCAAATGTGAAGCATCGCAGTGGTCAACCTCACGTAATGCTTGAACACATTTCATTTTGTAAGTGTAGAGTTTTAGGTATGAGTGCTGCTGGTGGAGACTTGATGAACCAGCCATTGAGGGTGCCATTGAACTCCTTTATGTAGAGCTTCTCCCATGTGCTGAGGTCAAAGGCCTTATTTACCAGTTGGTAATGGTTTTGTAAATACCCTCCAATTGAAATGCAGAAGAAAGATGATTTAAAGAAGGAAAATGCATATACTATACACTTTAAAAGGAGATGTGAACAGTTAGTCAGCCTGTGGAGCGCCCAATCCATCCTTTTTAAGACACTTTCTTATATACAAAATAAATTGATAAATGTTAATAAAGTACTCCATTTTGTTACTACTGTGCATGTGCAGACAAAAGTGCCAACCCATGTGTACTAATAAATCCACAAAAATAGAGATATTTTTAGTTCTTCCAAATGTAAATGTAAAACTTATTAGCAAAAATAGCTTTGTTAAAATAATAGCATGCTTCTAGGTTGGCAAGAACAAGATACTTCCTAATCACAGTGCTATATTTATGGCACATTTCTTAGACAATATCGCTAAAGGTGACAGCAACAGAAAATGTACTTTAGATGGTGAGTTAAGGTATCAGGGGAAATGTTTTTGTTCCGGTACTAAATTTGAATGGTTTCCAAATGAGTGCACTATCTTCTAATTTAGAAGATAACTAGAAACTCTATTTTGTAGTGAAATAAAATTACCTGCAGCAGTAATATAAAATACTCCACAGTCATCATTAACTCTCAAGTCACAACACATCTGCCACTTAGAATACACAAAACAGCCTATCCTAATTTTAATTCTAAT